>CM012443.1:1482874-2082874 GCA_003999625.1 Oryzias javanicus
AAGATTCACCCATAAACACATGGAAGGAGAAGAGAAAGATACTGACATGGAGAGAACTACAGATGACTCAGTGATCAGGCAAGCGGTAAGTAAGCCAAACAAGTAGTTTGCTGACTTGATGTGGAGCTCGTCCTTTTTCTCAGTCATAGAAATAGTAGCAAATGACAATGTACCGGAACAGCAGGTAAACAAGAACGCTTGGAACTGAAGATGAAAGCGATCTTGAAAATGATAGCAAGAAGAAGTACAAGTATTAGTTAGTACATTCATGATACCAAATTCTGACTGAGGAACATCGATGTGCAAAACACAATCAGATGACTCCAGTGATCAGGCATGCGGTCAGTACAGCCAAACAAGTACGTTTGCTGACTTGAAATGTGGAGCGCGTCTTTTTCTCAGTCAATAGAAATAGTAGAAATGACAATGTCCGGGAGCAGGTAAACACAGAATGCTTGGAACTGAAGATGAAAGCGATCTTGAAAATGATAAAGAAGAAGTACAAGTACATTAGTTAGTACATTACATGACTTGCCAAATTCTGAACTGAGGAACATCATGTGCCAAAAACACAATCAGATGACTCCAGTGATCAGGCATGCCGGTCTAAGCAAACAAGTACGTTTGCTGACTTGACTGTGGAGCTCGTCCTTTTTCTCAGTCATGAAAAATAGTAGAAAATGACAATGTTACCGGACAGCAGGTTAAACACAGAAACGCTTGGAACTGAAGAATGAAGAGGATTTGAAAATGATACAAGAGAAGTACAAGTATTAGTTAGTACATTACATGACTTACCAAATTCTGAACTGAGGAACATCGATGTGCCAAAACACAATCAGATGACTCCAGTGATCAGGCATGCGGTCAAGTAAGCCAAACAAGTACTTTGCTGACTTGACTGTGGAGCCTCGTCCCTTTTTCTCAGTCAATAGAAATAGTAGAATGACAATGTACCGGAAAGCAGGTAAACACAGAAACGCTTGGAACTGAAGATGAAGCGATCTTGAAAATGATACTGAACAGAAGTGCAAGCAAATTGATGTTTCCGTGATAGATGGTCGTTTTGGAGAAATGACGAAAAAAATACAAAAACTGGAAGGAGACGTAAAAGGCCTTACTGTCACATCATAATTGTTATTGCAGAAAAACTATTTATATGCAGAACTTGACAGGTTAATACCTGCAAGGAGCGAGGAGGCATCACCGTCCAGCCTGCAAGCCGCAGCCAAAGAAACCACTTGTACAAATGAAAAGAGAAAAGATACGGACTCAGAGAGAAGTACAAGTGATAATTATACATTAGTTAGTACATCACATGACTTACCAAATTCTGAACTGAGGAACATCGATGTGCCAAAAACACAATCAGATGACTCCAGTGATCAGGCATGCGGTCAAGTAAGCCAAACAAGTACGTTTGCTGACTTGACTGTGGCCTCGTCCTTTTCTCAGTCAATAGAAATAGTAGAAAATGACAATGTACCGGAACAGCAGGTAAACACAGAAACGCTTGAAACTGAAGATGAAAGCAATCTTGAAAATGATACATTGCAAACATCCAATTCGGAAAAGAGAGAAAAATCAAAAACAAAATCAGATTTCAAACGTTTGAAATTTTGGAGCAGGAAAAAAGTAAAGTTTTATGAAAGTTCTTAGATAGTTAGTAGGAGAGTAAAATAATAGTTATTAAAGTTAAAGTTATATGACGATTTATAGGTAGTTTATAGGTTATAAAAATCAGTAGGTACTTTTAAAGTTTTTGAATTTTTTTAAGTTAGTATCTTAGACTTTGAAGACTTATAGGTAGTTTATAGGTTATAAAAATCAGTAGGTACTTTTAAAGTTTTTGAAGTTTTGTAAGTTAATAGCTTAGACTTTGAGACGTATAGTAGTTTGTAGGTTATAAGAATCAGTAGGCACTTTTAAAGTTTTTGAAGTTTTTAAGTTAGTAGCTTAGACTTTGAAGACTTATAGGTAGTTTGTAGGTTATAAGAATCAGTAGGTACTTTTAAAGTTTTTGAAGTTTTGTAAGTTAATAGCTTAGACTTTGAAGACTTATAGGTAGTTTGTAGGTTATAAGAATCAGTAGGCACTTTTAAAGTTTTTGAAGTTTTTTAAGTTAGTAGCTTAGACTTTGAAGACTTATAGGTAGTTTGTAGGTTATAAGAATCAGTAGGCACTTTTAAAGTTTTTTAAGTTAGTAGCTTAGACTTTGAAGACTTATAGGTAGTTTGTAGGTTATAAGAATCAGTAGGTACTTTTAAAGTTTTTGAAGTTTTGTAAGTTAATAGCTTAGACTTTGAAGACTTATAGGTAGTTTGTAGGTTATAAGAATCAGTAGGTACTTTTAAAGTTTTTGAGTTTTGTAATTATAGCTTAGACTTTGAAGATTTAGGTAGTTTGTAGGTTATAAGAATCAGTAGGCACTTTTAAAGTTTTTTAAGTTTTTTAAGTTAGTAGCTTAGACTTTGAAGACTTATAGGTAGTTTGTAGGTTATTAATTCAGTTGGTACTTGGTAATAGTTTTACTTATTTTGCTCACTTTAACAATTAAAAAAAAAAAAAAAAAACATATATATAATCTAGCCTCAGAGAGTCACCAATCTGTGTACTATCTGTGGTGGTCCCAAGCCCACATAAATGGAGAGGGTATATATGTACCATAGGCCTCTTTTTCCTACTTTAATTCCAGGACTTGTCTGCATGGGAGACCCTACCAGAGGCAAAAGACGCCGACAGTTTAGCTTCGAGGATCACTTGAGTTCCCAAATCCCTTCACCACGTTAAGTTGGAGGTTTCTAGAGTTTGTTCTCTCTTAGTTGGTGGAGTGCTCCTGCCCCAGGTGGAGGAGTTCAAGTATCTTTGGGTCTTATTCACCAGTGAGGGAAGATTGGAGTGTGAGACTGACAGGCGGAGTGGTGTGTTGTTTGCTGTTAAGCAGTTGCTGTTCTGGTCTGCTGTGGTGAAGGTGAGCCAGAAAACAAAGCTCTCAATTTACTGGTCGATCTTAATTCCAATAGTCACATGTGGTCATGAGCTACGGATCATGACCTGAAAGAACGAGGTCCTGAATACAAGCGACTGAAAGGGGATTCCTCTGCAGGGTGGCTGGGCGCTCCCCCAAAGATAGGGTGAGAAGCTTTGTGGAATAGAGCCACTGCTTCTCCACATCGAAAGGAGCCAATTGAGGTAGCATCTGGTCTGGATGCCTCCTTGGGAAGGAGATCTGGGCATGAAGATCCCACTGAGTGGAGGCCCCCGGGAAGACCCAGGACACCCTGGAGAGATTACATATAAATGTGAATTCTTCCCACACTACTTCCTGCGTTGTTTCTGTGTTTATTTTCCTCTCTACAGTCTGTTTAGATACAAAAATATGATGGTATTTGTTAATATGGTATTTTATTCTGAAAAATTTAGTATTTAAAAAAAAAAAAGACCGGATTTTTTCGCATGTCTTTGCGTAATTCCAGCCAATAGACTCGTTTTGCTTGCTGCTCATTTAAAATATAGACCGGATATCAAAACGATCGATGAACTGCGTGAGCGGGCTGAGCTTTACGGATGGTGTGAACTACACCATGGGTTAACAAGAGCTCCGAATGGACGCGGCCTCCATTCTGCAGTGTTACAATGTGCGGTGTGAACTTGGCGTCATGCTCCATCCTTTACTCACCTGTACACAAATCCACGTGAGGGAAAAGATTGAGCGTGAAATTTCAAAAATGCACAATTAACAGCAGGAATTTTTAAAGTCTTCAAGTGGCCATTTATATAAAAAACACCTTTCGAGCTTATAAGTGTATTATACTGTTCATACGTCACCATAAACAACCCTATGTGGTATTTTGAAACCTGCGCTTTTAACAGCAGCCCCTCCCATGCCCACGGAAACGAGCAGATTCTCACGTGCTGATGTCACAGATTGGGAACCACCCTTTGAATCTGCTCTGACTGCCCACCCCCAGTCTAACACCAACACCCAATTTCTCCACAGAGTTAACGGTGATTAGTAAAAAAAAAAAAAAAAAAACCCTTTCATTTTAAATGCAGATTATTGTGTATCTTCCAAATTGTGTCATGGGCACTAATCTTCGTGTCCATTTAAAAAGCATCCCATGAACATGGCTGTAACTGTGCACAGAGAGGAAGAAGAGAGTTTATGGATCCTTGTTTCACGGTGGAAGCTTGAGGTGTTGGGCAGTTCGTAAGAGGATCACGAGTAAGGCGTCAAAGACAGAGGGAAAGTTCAAAAAGTTTTAATATAGGAGTCCTTCGTCCGGGGGTGAGGGAAGACGAGATCGGGGCTGAGAGCTTGGCAGGCAGGCAGGCAGGATGATTGGCTCAGTGAGCTGACAGGCTGAGCAGGCTGGCTGGCTGGCTGGAACAACAGCCTGTTTCTGATGGATCTATACAAAGATGGTAAGCTGCTCAATGCTGAGAGTGAGAGTACATACTCTTACTGTGTTTGTCTTGCCCCTCTTAGGGCTTGAAAGTAATTTTTTCTGTCCTCTTTGCAAAACGAACAACACAAATTGTGGTAATCACTTACCATAATATTAAGAAATCATAATCATTTACATGCGTGCACGAGCACTATTCCACTCTGCTGTGTGTGTTTGTTGTTGGCATGTTGTGGGTCAGACATAAGTGAACAAAGTGCAGAGATGGAAGCATCACTGCAGTGCATTTTAAAATATCAGAGATGGAGAAATGGCTCCCTCTAGTGGAGAGTTGGAGTCATGCCCATACATCAGGCATCTTTCCCTGATCCGTTTTACCTGCCAATACAAAAAGCTTGGGCCTTAATGCATGTCATGTGACAACTGGTTCCTCCAGCCTTTGACCTCTTGATGTGGAGTTCATGGAGTTCAGACTACACACTTTCTCAATAACTTGAATTCTGAACCAACACATCATCTGACCACAAATGACTGGTCAAAACTTTCAATAACATTTCCTGAGGATTTTTTATTTATTTGATTTGTTTTGGTCTGTCAAAATGTTTGCCTTTAGGGGAAAAAAACAGCTCTAAAGTATATCAAAGTAAACTCTGTTTTGGATTTTTCTAAAAGCAAGATTTGACTCAAAAACATCAACAGCCTAAAACTGTCAATCAAATCCGTAATGTTAGACATTCTTCTTTGATTACTATAAGCAAACATTCTGGAGGATTTTTCACTATCTATCTTCTTTTGTTCAAAATACTGTTTAATGACCTGAAATAAACTAAATGACTTGATAAATTGGATGATTTTAACCATATATGTTTCAAAATTATGTAAAAATTAAGACTTTAATGTCATTAAATCTTAACTAGCTGGCGGTGTAGATGGGAGGGGCTATTCCTGACGCAGTTCTAGTGCCATAAAGTTTTCAACATCTGATTTAAAAGCTAAATTCCACCCTCAAATCTGCTCTAAATTCACACATTTGTTGAACACAAGATGATAAAAAGCTGAAGGAGTCCAGCTGAGCAGAAAGACACTGCTGCACTGCAGTGGTCCACATTCAAACTGACTTCTCTACAACATTTATCTACTCCGCACTTTTATGTATCGCTAACGTTCTGGTTCTTGTGTTCTGCCTAGGAAAGCATTCCTTTTGCAGTAATCAGTAGCAACTGAGAGTGCGAGGCCGTCTCTACCCATGGGACATTGTTGAAGGCAGTCAACTAGTCTCTTCATTTAAAGTATCAGGTTGTTGTTGGTGTCCTGAAGACATGTCACAAGTGGGTTTTTGTGATCTTTTGATACAGAGATAGTATGTCCAGCTGATCGTTTGTTTGTTTCAGCACACTGTAACTTTGTGAAGCTCAGGAACATGCAGGATCTTAAAGATGTGACCCGAGAGACTCGGAGAACTACAGAGGCAGTGCACCAAAGCCTGACCCGCATGGACATTAAGGAGCGCAACTGCAAGTATGCACACGCTGTAACTTCAGCGTTTCTTGTTTGAAAATGTGGCAACACGAGCGGTTGGGGCGCCAAGGGGGGTTGGACACACTAAAATTTATAAGCGCAGGATCACACAGGGCACGGACGCAGTTCTGGGAGTTTTAAAATATATACTTTATTACAATTAAAATGTGCTCAGCCTTCCTGCACCTACCAGACCGGGTCAACAGGTGGGGAGGGATACCCAAAATAACAAAGTCACCCCACACACGTGCACCATGCCATACAATAGTGAAGGGACATGGGAATCCAACCCAGGGAACACAGCACACGTAGGTCCACTCCACCACCTGAAACCCGGTTCTTGCAGGGGGCTGGCTCTAAAATGGATTAAAAGATAAAATAAAAATGATAAGATATACAATCACAAAAGAATAAAAGTAGTTAAAATGCTGGTTGTCCTCCGAGTCCTGGGTGGTTGCTGACTCCTCGCCTCAGGGCATACTTTCAGCACTGCATGCTCCTAAACATTGCAGTGGTCCGTCTGAGGCGGTGCAATGATGCGGTCAGCACACCCAAGGTCCAAGGGAGTAAAATGGCAGCCAGTCCCTTGTCCAGTGAACAGCCAAGGTAGTCACTCCCCCAAGCATCCTGCTGTCCACACCAAGGCAGCTGGGCAATGGTGGAGTGAAGAGGGTACCGGCACTTGGGTCCACGCAGAGGCCAGTCCACTCCCAGGCCACAACCAGAGTGTAAAAAAAAGGAAATATAATATAATAATAAAAACGACCAAAGCCACACAAGGCTACAAAGGAAAGACAGGCAAAACAGCAGGGGCTCACAGTCAGACCCGCCAGATGAATACTGCGGACCACATGCCCCTCTGATGCAGTGGAGAGGGGACCCTCGTGCCACAGGTCCCCCCACACACACCCCGTTTCAGGTGCCCACTGACTGGGCCTGGAACCTGTAGCACAGGGTGGTGTCCCCTCTTTTGAGTGCAGTGGCAAGTCAAATGCCTTTTATAGGCTCCACCACACCCTTTTGGCAATCTCCTTAACTGCCATCACCTGTGCAGCAGGTGCAACCCATTGCAACCTGCTACAAAAACATCTTCCAATGTCGCAGTGGTCTCTTACATGGCTGCCGCCCCACCAAACGCTCCGCTAGCTGAAGTCACCTGCACTCCTGTGTGTGACCCAGGACACTGCCAACTTAAGGAAACTGTTCAGAAGCTTAGACTGGAGCTCAGAGAAAAATACCATCTGGTTGAGAAACTTCTCTCCGTATCTGCATCCCAGTCTAAGTACATCAACCAACTGCAGCAATCTATCAACGCTAATCGGTCACTGTCCCAAACCCTTCCGTGGTTTGGTGAACCCCCCGTTGATGCAAACTCCACCGCCACAGACAGCAATATCATCCAGCTACGTGGCCTTAAAAACAATGGATGGGATGGGACGGACGCGGCTTCAAGCACCAACACCAGCACCGGAGAAGAGGCCAGGAGTCCACAGGACCTCAACGACCAGGCCGACGCTGCATCCCGGGCCCCAGCCCTCTGCTCCACGCCCAAGCAGTCGTGGGTTGAGGTGAGACGTCGTGGCCGGAGGAGCCGTGGACCGAAACTCGACACTGCCAGAGCGGGGACCTTAGCATTCACCAACCGCTATGCCCCGCTGTCTGAAGGCCTCACAGCGGCGACAGCAACCCGAACAGGCTCACCGGAACCAAGTTCATGCCAAGCGCCTACCGTGACATCCCGCTCCGCTGCTGGTGCCAGCCAGGCACCGACCCCCGCTTCCACCTCCACGGGTCCAACGCCGTCAGCTGCCGCGGCTCCGGAACCCGACACGCAGGTGTCTGATCGGCGCACGGTTCTTCCTGGCCCCGCGGCGACGGAGCTACCGCCCGGGCCCTCCACTGTTCCACCGGTGCCCGCCACGAGAGGGAAGCGCCGCCGGCTGCTGCGCGAGGCGGTGGCCCGACGCTCGCGCAGCATGTCCTGCGGCTCACCGGCTTCAGGGGATCAACTTGCCGTAACAGAACTGGATTGCCACTCTGGATCACAGCCTGCCCAGAAGCAGCATGCTGGAGCTCCCATCTCTCCGCATGTTCGAGCTGCAGCGGAGGCTGCTGATCGCCCCCCAGCCGCCGTCACGGAGAGACCCGCAGGGCGACCCGGACCTGTGCAGCAGCCCGTGATCATCATAGGAGACTCCATTGTCCGTCATGTCCGTGTCAGCAGGTGCAATACACACTCACTCTCTGGAGCGGTCGTCAATGACATTAATGACTCTGCCCACCAACTCATTGTCAAATACCCATCTGCAGAGACATTCATTATACATGCAGGCACGAATAACCTGAAGCTACAGCAATCAGAAACTCTTAAAATGGACTTCATCAACCTCATTCACAACATTCAACAGTTAAACAAACTGTATAATATCTGGACCACTTCCTTCACCCCGTTTTGGAGACATCAAGTTCTCACGCATCCGTCAACTTCACATCTGGTTAAAATCATATTGTCACTTCATGAGCATTCCGTACATTGATAACTTCACAACCTTTTACAATAGACCATATCTCTTCAAAGCAGACGGTTTACATCCAAACAATAATGGTTCCCGTCTTCTCAGCCTCAACATAGACCTCACCCTCCGTTCTTTCAAAGCCATTACCAGTTGACGGTCAAACCAGGACACCCACACCCCTGATATGTCATTATCTGTCACTCAGCATCATATTCCAGTCCAGATAACCAATAGGTATTCTCATAAGTTTCATTCATTTCCACGTGCCTCACATGTAAGATGTCTCTGTAAAATTCCTATTCACACAACAGCCACAAAACACATATCATGCTCAAATAATATTTTAACTACAACAATGAATATGGCTATCTTAAATGTTAGATCACTTTTAAACAAGTCTTTTATCATTAATGATGTGATTTTAGACCATGATTTAACTTGTTTGTTTTTAACTGAAACCTGGCTTGGCTCTGATGCTCCAGCTATTCTCACTGAGGCTTCTCCACCTAATTTTAATTTTTTATTTTCTATCAGGGGAGGTAAGAAAGGTGGTGGCACAGCATCGATAGCTCACAAAACAATAATGTCTGAAAATATTTTACTCAGTAAATATTCTTCATTTGAGCATCATGCTTTTCTTTTTGGTGCCCCACCTGTTTTAGCTGTCACAGTTTATAGACCACCCAACCCTCCTACTTGTTTTATTGAAGAATTTTCTGAATTTTTATCATCTCTCTACATTAGATACAATAGGATTTTAATTACTGGTGACTTTAATCTTCATGTTGATCAAAGCAATGACATGTGTTGTGACTTATTTGTTTGTTTTGAGATCTGGTGCGGGAAGTGGGTTTGTTCTGTAAAGAAAAGAAATGGTATTCCCAGGGTGCAAAGCCGTGGAATAGGTACGCATTTCACTGAGACTGGGTTGGTTGAGGAGTGTGTACTGCACCATCACGTTCGCTGAAGGAACACTCGATCGATGTAGTTGGTGCTGCTGCTAATGTCTGATTGAAGGAGTAGCCAATCACAAACGTGTCCCCGCCTTGTCTGGTTTGATTGACAGACAGAGTCATTATTCGGAAAAAGCTCATCATGAAATAAATACGTCGTTCTGAAAAACAGCATTGTGAAATAAAAAGGACACTTTGGAAAACCGTATTTTTGAAATAAAAGTTTCTACAAAAAAAAAAAAAAAACACATGATTATAATAATAACCAACATGAAAAAAAATATTGTGATATATATTTTTATTATGAAATGTTTTTAACATAAAAATTATGTTTTAAAGTAAAAAATGAAATATATTTCATAATAAAATGGTCAATTATTTATTGAAAAGACTTTTATTGGAGTGTTGCTTGATTAAATAATGTTGTATTTATTTAATTATGAACAGTTTGGGCTTCCATATGAAGCTGAGTCTGAATAGAAGAAGGAAAAGGAGAAGAAGGGGGAGGAGGAGGAGGAGGAGGAGGAGGAGGAGGAGGAGGAGGAGGAGGAGGAGGAGCAGCAGCAGCAGCGAAACCTGAACGCAATAGAGGAGCGCTTTCTTCGTGTGTCCACCAGAGGGCGCGCTTCTCTTATTTAAACCTGCTGCTGGCCCTGTGAAGAGTTCAATCTATCGGAAGTAAATTCATCTTACAGTTTTATTTAGATATTGAAGTTACTGAAGGAGTTTTAAACTTTAACTTGAAATACTTTTTTTTATATAAATACAGACAATTTGAATGCGCGAGTTTATAAACATTAAGTTTTTAAAATGTATTTATGTTTTCATGATTTATTTTGGATCCAAACTGAAATGAAACGCGGGAATTCTGGTTTTATTGTCATTCCGGACGTTTGGGGGAGACGCTTTCAAAGGAGAGTGCACAGGTGTGCGCGTGCGCGCGTGTCATCCGCTCGGAGCACCTCCTCCTCCTCCTCCTCCTCCTCTCAGCTGGAGTCACAGTCAGACTCCACCAGAGCTCCTCTCGTCTCCGTTTGGTACTTGAGCGGAACTTTGGCGCGACACACCACGGCGGAGCTTCTGAGGGAAACTACTGCCGGGAGATGGACTGAACCGACTCCCCCCAAAGGGCACGCGCGCGTTAGTTGACGAGGGTTCCACTGGCGTCATGGAGGAGGACGACGGGCATCAGGAGAACGGCGTCCCGGCGCCCAGAGAGTCGGACCGGCAGCAGCGGCTGCGGCTGTGCGTCCTGAACGAGCTGCTGAACACGGAGCGGGACTACGTCCGAACCCTGCTCTTCCTGCAGTCGGTGAGTCCGCGGGGGCACAGCTCACCTTCGAGCCGCTCGCGCACGTGCGGGTGCGGAAAGTGCACGGCCCGGTGAGCGGGGATCCGGTCGGTTCTGGTGCTGTTTTGGCGGGGTTTTGTTTGGGTTTGAACTTTATCTCGCCGCTGCTGTTTAGCGGACGCGCGTGCACGTTTGACGGCGCTCGTTCATACTAATGACTGACTCCTGTGAGGGAATCGAACCCGCGACCGTCACACATCCAGGCGGAACGCTGCCGCTTGGCCCGCTTCTGCATCCCCGTTGTGTGTTAAAGCCGGGGACTTCAAAGTGACGACATTCACACAAGCTCCGCGCGCGCAGAAAGAAAGGGCTCGCGCCTGTTCCGTCAGCGCGCACGAGCCGCTGCTGAGGATGATGAATGGACGTCCTGCTCATTTTTCGCGCTCCTTTCAGCCGTCAACGCACTGCCAGCATGGACGCTTTCCCACCTGCAGCTGGACCCCCATGTCTCCCTCTAACTGGAACCCATTCAGTGCAGGTGGTTCCCGCCACCAGCTGGGACCCGAATCTGTGTGGTCAGCCGGCTCTGAATCATCAGAGGTCAGAGGTCAGGCTGCCCTCTGTGGCTCAGGCCTCAGTGCTGTTTGGTTACTGTGGCTCCCTGCTGACTGTTATCATTACCTGCCGGCCGGACCGGTTCCTGTTAACATTCTGGTGATGCCGAAGACTTCTCCTGCTTTTTCTGACTTCAGACGCGATGAAGACCCTCTGAGATCATCTACTGATCCGTTTCAGAGCGGTCTCAGAGCGCTTTTCATGTTGCTTTTAGCCAAAATCTAAAATCGTGTGTGGTTTTCTAGGACATATCTTCTGCAGAGCGGCTGGAGTTCATTACAAATTCACCTCTGAGTTGTGGGAAGAACTGTTGGCACACAGTAAGCCTGCCCCTAATTCCCATCATCCATCAGATGAGGAAAACAAAGACGTTCATGGATATATTTGTCTGCACAGAGACTGGGGCGGAGCATGGAGCTTGCCCCAGAATGCATCTTTTATAATAGCATTTTTTTGTCTGCTCCTGATTCACAAACATTTGAATAAAGACGTTCTCAAAAAGACCTAATATTCTTTACAATTGTCCTCCCTCCTGAAATGGTGTTAGAACATCATTTTCAGCAGAGTGGCTCTTTAAAGGTGGGATTTCCTTTTTCTCATCTGCGCTGTCACATGTTGAGAAACTTCCTCAAAAACTTCAGAGCATATTTTGCTCTGAAATGACTCTTCAAAAAAACATTTTCATTATTTATCCCATGAGGCAATGCGTTTTAATTTGGACTGAGGTGTTTGCAGAACAACCTGTCTGGTTTCTGACCCCCCCTCCCACCAGTTCTAGTGAAAGGTTCCTGCAGAAAGCTGCTGGTTCTTTTAGCCGGTCTGCTGGGTTTGAAGTTGATGTGGATTAAACTGCTGTGTTTGTGTCTCAGATCAGTCTTTGGTTTTGGCTGCTCTGCAGTATTGCTCCGTGAGCGTGACATTGTTTGGTGATCTTTCATCTGGGGGGGTGAGTGTTTGTGTTGGGGGGGGTTAGAGATTAGCATGGACATTCAAAACAAGAGGGAAACGGAAACATCAGCCGCTGGACCCCCCCTCCGCTGGAACTGGGGCTTTGTCACCACGATGCTCTCCGCGGTGATAAGTGAAGGCCGGCTGTGGTGGTGGGGTGGGGGCTCACAGCATATGGTTTCAGTAAAGATAAAGCCCGGCCGGTTCTCGGAGCAGAGGCAGAACCGGGTCAGGAGAAGACTCTGGGGTGGCGGGGTGGCTCGGCCGGGTCAGACGCTGGTGTCTGATGTGACCTCCGTGCAGCGGCGCCGCCACATCTGAACGGCGGCAGCTGCTCCGCCCGTCTCTCAACTCCTGGAAATTAGTGGTGCCAACCAACTCATCTGAGGAGAAAGATGTCAGTTGTGGAGGGGGGTGGGGTGAAAACAGGAGGTTGATCTTGCTCTGGATTGTCCCCACCAACCTCTAAATGAATTATCAGCTGTCGTCTTTCTCCCTCCAGAGTTTGTTGGGTTTGTTTTCCTGCTTCCTGTCAGAACTGTTGGTTTTGTGGTCCTATGGCGTTTTGGGGGCGGGGCTTCGTTGGTTTGCTGTACAACTGCCTCAAACGATTATTTTAACAATCGACTGATCACAGATCATTTTTTGGATTAGTCAAATAGTTGGGTTAACAAAGTACATTTTTGGTGCTAAACGCTCACAACTTTGTTCATCTTTACTGCACTCTGACTCTAGAATATAAAATAACGATTGATCCACTAATAAATTATTCATCAACTATTTTAACAGTCGATTAGTCGTTAATTTGTTGACCAATCCTGGCAGCACTAATATCAGTTATTGTCTTCTCCCTCCAGAGTTGGAGTTTTCTGAATTGTCGGGTTTGTGGTTCTTTGGATTTTTGGGGGCGTGGCTTCGTTGGTTTGCTGCAGGCGTCTGGATTTTCCCGGCCGGGATCCACCAGAACGGGCCTGGAGCTGGCGGTGTCATACCTGGTGGGCTGGGGTTTTTCCTCTAAAACCATGTGGGGGTTTCCAGCCACGTCGTGGTGAATCTTGTAAAGACGACAGTGGAAATGTGTGGCGATAAATCAGGCAGCTCCTGAGAAGAGAGCAGCCGAGTGACCGGGAAGGCCTCGTCAGTGCTGACGGATAATAGGAAACATCTGGAGGCCCCGCCCCCTGCGACCTTTGCTTTAGGCCACACACACCAGTGACATTGCTGGTGTAATGATGATGGACGAATAAATGGAATTGTGTTTGGGTGTGACGGCACATATGTTGAGAGCTGCTGTCTTCATCAAAGCTGCAGAGGAGGACAGACATGCAGGAAGCCACGCCGGAGCGTCCTGCCTCCTTGACTTTCTCTTTTAGGCTTCAGTTTTTCTTTTTTCTGGGACTTCTCCAGCCCTCCCCACTTTGTGGGAAAGCCCATCATCACTTTGCTCCCGGCTGGAGAATAAAAATAGCCGAAGACTCTCATCTTTGCCACAAAGCTGGTGGTTTCAGCTCATGCAGACACAGACAAGCATGGAAAGGCTGAGACGGCTTATTGCCCCCCAAGCTTATTGCCTTAACCCTCTAACACCTGAGGTGTCACTGGTGACGCTTAAACACAAAATCTTTAACATGCTGTAACTTTTCAACACAATGAACCTAATTCCAGTAGGAAAAACGCAGCTCGTCGAGCCTGCAGCGTCTCTACAGCCTCTAAGGCTTCTTTTAATAGTCGACTAATCATTGAGGTTTTTTTGGCTGATTAGTCGACTAATCTGGTCATGCGTAAAGCGGTTGTAAAGCACACATCTTAACCATCATTAGCTTTAAAATAAGTAAAAACTAGAAAAGTTGCATTACCTGCAATAATGCTAGTGTGAATGCTTTTTGCTGAAAGTAGTCGCTGAAGATGCTGAAGCTTTTTGCTGAAAATGATGACACAATTTACTTTACTTGCTGAAGAGATTTGCTGAAAACGCAAAAGTTATTGGAAATTTCATCAAAGAACAATGAAAGAGGGCTAAAGTTGACCTAAATTTCAGAAAAATTTGCAGTAAAATTGATTAAAAATCCCTAATACATGCCAATTTTGAAAAAAATATTTAGTGTGTTGCATAAATATGAGCTAAACTCCAAATTCTCCCAAAAACCCGTAGTAGATAACGAATTGGCCTAAAAAGCTAGCTTGTTGCTTAAATACTAGCTAAACTAAAAAAAAAAAACAAAAATCTTAACCTTTTGCTAAAATAGAAGCTAAACTCTAAGTTAGCCTTAAAAAAAAACCTCAGTAGATAATAAATTATTCAAAAGCGTTAGCATGTTGCTAAAATATTAGCTAAACTCCTAAATTAGTATAAAAGTACTTGAGTAGATGCCAAAAAAGCAAGCACATTGCTTAAATACTAGCTAAACTCTAAAATAGCTTAAAATTCCTCAGTAAACTGAATCAGTCAAAAAGATTAGCCTTCTAAAATAGAAGCTAAACTCTAAGTTAGTCTATGAAAACTTCAGTAGATAACAAATTGTTCAGAAACGTTAGCATGTTGCTAAAATATTAGACAAACTCCAAATTTTGATGGTGTCAGTGAAAAAATGACAGTAAATCTAAGAACATAAACGCTGCAGAGATGCATCCTGCCTGAAACGCTGTTTGTTGTTTGAGCAAAGCAGAAGAAGAGCACAACCACAGCCTCTTTCAGGACCATTGGTCCTTTGCAGTGAAGATGCAGAGCTTCTCTGTCATTACGGGCTAATTGTCAGTCTCCAGCTTGATCTGGATGCTTTTTATTAGTCATAAGTCATTTCTCTGAGGCATAAGACTGCAGCAGGAATTGCAAGAATCCAAGTTAACAAGCCTGAACACTGTAAAGGCACCGTCAGGAAATAAGAGAAGACGTCTTCTCTGGAGACATGACACAATCACTGGTGAAAGTTCAGGAAGTAAAAGAGTCGATGACTCCGCTCTGACTGGACTCTGACCAGAGACGTTGATGTTTATCAAAGTGACCTTTCAGGAGGACTTCAAGCTCCGTCTTTGGTCTACAGTGAGGCAGGTTCATGTCAGTTTACTTCTTAGATGTACACAGGTGACTTCTTTTGTCGTTTCAACTTTACTTGCGGAGATGAGCCAAAACATGGTTATGTGACCCATCTACAGGAGCATCACTTGGATGTAGGCCTGCACAACACATCGCAAATGAATCGTCATTGCATAAAAAAGACGGCTTAGTTTACAATAAATGTTACCTTAAATGTTTACACCTTAAAAAAACAATCTGAACGTATTTAACAAATGAAATGGATCCTTTTTTCACATTTGACCAATCAGATAGACCTCTTATGTTAGATACTCGCCTCCTATGTAAGGTCATTTGGAGTATAACTTGAGTTCTATTGAATTTGTTTAAATAAAACTGATGAAATGGAAACACTTTATTAGTCATTTGGCTACACGGTCATGTATCACAAGTCATATCGTCATTGCAATATTAACCATAATATCGTACAAGGTTTCCTGTCGTGCAGCCCTAGTTGGATGTTGCAGAAACAAGTGAAGGAAGAACCAAAGATTTCCAGATTTCAGACGTCGTGCAGGATCAGAAGTTTTTATGGCAAAAAACAAGATGTTTTGTTTTATTATTAGACATGACTATGTCTACTATTAAAATAGTAGATGACTGATTTAATAGTCGATTAGTCATTTTGTTTTATAATCTCTCATCTCTTTCTAAAGCCGCATTTTCCACTATCTTCAACACACGTGCACAGTGGTGCTACTCCGGGTCAGTCGTGATGTCACAGGAAGTTCAAGGAATTCTCTGGTACCATAACAACACGGTAATAGAGCTTCAAAGTGGGAAACATAAAAAGATCAAAGGAAAAAGTGTCCAATGCAATGTCTGCATGAATGAACCCCTGAAGAGGAAGAACGTTGTGACTGAGCATGAGGAGGGGTCCTCGTCTGGGGAAGCTAAGCTAACGTTAGCACAAACTTGTTATCTAAATGTTCCATGTCCATCTCTGTAACCTGGACCCCATCAGAGAGAAATGTCTCTGCTGAAGGAACATCTGCTCTCTAAAGAGATCAAGTCTTTCTGCAGACATGGAGAAATCTTCACTTTCCTGCTACCAGCAAGAACATCGGACAGTCTGGAATTCTGTCCAGTCAGAGTGAAGCTGAACACAGTTCTGAACGTTCAGAACCACAACATGAACTTCAGTTCTATCTGAATCAGTGAGAACAAAACTTTAGTGAAAAATAGTTCTTTGTTTCAGATTCCAACCTGTTCTAACCCTATTTCATAATATGATTCCATGATCTCTGTTAGTTCTTGCTGTGACACTGAGATTCCAAACAGTCCTCGAAGTTTAACGCAGAAAGCTAAACTTGTGTTTGCAAAATAAGAGCCTGAGACAGAGTTGGGTTGAATCTCCAACCAGCTGCTGTCTGTCTGTCCCGGTTTGATCCGGTGACTCATCTTCCTACCTGGTTTGTCAAATGACCATCATCATCCAGATCTGGGTAGTAATTTGTCTCTTTTTCAGCATTTTATCTCCTTCCTCTGTGCAGACTGTTTACGTCTGCGTGGACTCGCCGTTTGGCGTGGCACCGCTTTGATTTTCTCGCTCAAATTGAATAAATGAAGTCATTCCCTGCTTGTACAAATGTTTCCGGATCAGTTGGCCGGCGGGTCTCTCGTGGCACCATAGCTTGTGACAGGATGTCTGTCTGCAAAGAAAAAAAAACCAACTCGCTTCCAGGTGGCCTCCAATCTGGTGGGAGATGTTATCTGCAGATCGCCACATGTCAGCCGTCAGAGAAGCTCCTGGAGTCTGAGTGAAGTCCCTATGAGCGAACGCCGTGGCTTTCTGGTTTGAAGTCAGGAGTTGTGTGTATTTAAAACGTTTGTGATTGATCAGACGTTGCAGAGATGCTGCAGGATCAGTGAGGAGGCCGTTTCAGACAGGAAGTCTCTGCTTCACGCCGTCTGTCCTCCGTCGCCGCGTCCTTCTGCCCCCTTTAGTTTCCGGCCGTGTGAGCGGCTCACAGAGGCTCAAAGGCCACTTTGTGTTTCGGTGACGGGCGCTGCCAAAAGAGTTTCTCCTGGAAGACGGCGAGAGGCTGGCGGGCGTGTGGAGGAGGAGCCCGGCCGCTTGTGAAGGGTTGGGAACCTGAATTACAGCCTGAGGGGGAAAGAGGGCCGCCCGGGTTTGCTGGGCTCCCTCATTGTGGCGGCGCCGCGGGCCTTTCTCTGGCTCTGCTGCACTCCGGCTACAAAGAGGGGATTTCTTCATTTATTTATTCAATTTCATGGCATGTCGACCCTTAAATGGCCTCCTTCCCTCAGCAGAACTGTCCCGTCTCCCCTTGTGGCTGCTCAGCCCCTTCTTTGAAAGAGAGATGCTTAGAGGCTGATTGTTCTTAGCATGTTGTTGTTTTCTCTGGGTGAAGAGTTTGACGCCGGTGACCTCGTGGAGAAAGGGTTTGGATGTGCGATTGTGTTCCTGAAGGTGTGGGAATGTCAGCGGAGTGAAAAGGCCTCTCAGGCTCTGCTGGCTGAACCTCACGAGTGCTGGAGCCTGCTCCTCATTTGCGGGGTCTCTTGTGAGGTTGCTGAATTGGGTGAAGGGCTGCAGCGCCGCTGAATGCTGAGCCGTGGACAAAACGACAGGAGAAATGTCCAAAGTTGGTTCCCAGTTAGACCATCTTTGGTGCAGGAAAGGATTGGATTATTCAAAGCTATGAAAGCTTGTTTTTTCTACCAGAGCAGATCTGCCAGTTATTTCCTCTTTTCTGTGTTTGGATACTTCCTTTTTCTTTTTTTTAACTCTTACCTGCTCATGTAAATGAGCAGGTGTCTCAGATAGGCCGCCACAAACGATTATTTTAGTAGTCGACTAATCACAGATTATTTTTTCTCATGCAAAAAGTGGATGTAAAACACTCATCTTAACCATCAGTAGCTTTAAACTAACTGAAAGCTAGATATGTTCACACTAGCATTACCTGTGATGATGCTAGTGTGAATGCTGTGAGCTGAAATTGACCTCTGAAGATGCTAGACGAGACCTAAAGATGCTGAAATTGACAGCAAAGGCTAAAGCTAGCTAAAATATTAGTTAAATGCCAAATTAGCCTAAAAAACCCTTAAATTAGCCAAAACAGCTAGCATGTAGCTGAAATATTAGCTAACTCCAAAATAGTGTAAAAAACCTTAATAAATGCCAAAATAATCCAAAAAGCTAGCAGAATGCAGAACGACTAACCAACTATTAAATTAGTCGTCGACAATATTAATAGTCGATTAGTCGACTAATCGTGGCAGCCCTAATGTCAGATTTCTAAAAGTTTTATGAGAATATCAAAGTATTTAAAAAATAGGGGATTCATGTGGCAGTGAAAGTAAAATGCTGATCCAGTAGTTAATATGGTTTCCTAAAGCTAAAGAATGCAGAACATAACAGAATAACTCCTTTCATTTCTTCAAAGTCTCCCCCGATAAAAATCCTGTTTTTGACTTTTAAACATGTCTGTGTGGCGTTTTTCTTACAAAAGAGAACACATATAATAAGAAATCATTTTGTCAATATTTTTATGTAGCAGTGGTGAAGATTTACGCTAGTGAGACACAGAGCTATCAAAATACGACAGGGGGGATCAGGGGCGGAGCTACTCAGCTCAGCTCCAAAAGCCACGCCCCTTCAGATGAGTTTTTGGAAAGCGAGGCTTCAGATCAACTTTAAACATGACTTTTTAAGACATTTGGGTTGTAAAAACTTTATAATCATAACTAAAACACCACTGGGAACGATTTTTTTTAAATAAAAAAATTGTCATAGGGCACACATGTCTCAAAGTCAAGGCCCGGGGGCCGGGTAATTCTATCCGGCCCTCCAGATCATTTTATTTTATTGTTATTAATAGCCCGATGTTATCTTGTGCTTATTTCTAACTTGTATAATTTTGACAAAATATATTTTTATTTAGAGTAAAATATTGAAAGTTATTTAAAGTTTAAGTTGATTTATTATGGAATAATATTCCTGCCTTTTTATTATTCATAATTATGTTAAAAAGTTACAGTTTTAAAGTTTTAAAAATTGGCAGTCCTAGCTTTTTGGACTATTTTGGTATTTGCTAAAATTCTTTAGGACATTTTGGAGTTTAGCTAATATTTCAGCTACATGCTAGCTGTTTTGGCTTACCTCAGTTTTTTTAAGCTAAATTGACACTTAGATAATATTTTAGCTGGCTATCAGCTTCAGGGTTTTTAGTTATCAATTTCAGCCTCTTCAACTATCAGCACTAGCAGCTTCAGTGAGGGTCCTCTGGTCACACGCAAGAATCAACCTGTAGCCGGAAGCGGAAATCGTAACTGTAGCCAGTTGCGTTAGCGGAAATTTCCTAAACTTTTGGAAACCCTTTCAAAATAATATTTTAAAACCTTTTCATAACTATCAACATTTTGAATGTAAATAAATTGGAACTGTTTTTTTTCTCAGTGAATAAAAAGAGAGAAGAAACAGGCAGAAGAGGTCTAAAGCTTGGAACGATACTTTTTTTTGTTGTTGCCGGCTCTGGCAGGGGGAGGGACTACCAGCTATCAATTTTCGGGTGCCATATTTTTTCTCTGTAGCCAGACTCTCTTGTCTTCAGTGTCCAAATTCAGCTTACAGCATTCACATTAGCACTATCGCAGGTAATGCTATATATCTAGATCATAATTATGTTATAAAGTTACGGTCTTAAAGCTTTAAAAATGTAGTTTTGGCGTGTGTAAATAAATGTTTATTTTGTATTGGATTTTGGCCCTTTTGCGATTAAGTTTGACCCCCATAGAGGGACTTTAAATCTCTTCTTTGTGCAGTAAAAGTTTTTTCCCGTTGCATGTTCAGAGGAAGATAACATCTATGTTTAGGCCTTTTTAGAGAGATTCTTCTGCTTTTGTTTGTAGAAAAACACGGTTCCGCGGTGGACTTTCTCATTTATCTGATAAGATAAAAATGCAAAAAAAACCCACAGTCTTCTCCTGGCTGTCTGTGTTTTTGGGTCAAAGTTGACTTTTCTTTGATAAAAGTCACGATGATAACTGATTATATGAAAATAAAAAAAGAAATATTCTATAGTGTTTATTAACAATTTTTAAAATAAAATGCATAGAGAAAGTATTTTATGATTTTATTTTTAAATTCCCTATAGTTGGATGAACTGATGTCCTGGCAATTGGATTTTTAAAAAACTTTTTAAACCAACTAGGTGTAATTAAATAATATCCCGTGACACAGCGGTCTATCACGACATGCTGGTTGAAAAACTCTGGTCTAAGAGAACTTCCTTCTCTTTGCAGCTTTGCTCTTCCTGATGGTCGGAGTTTCTCCACTATTGCAGTCTGACTTGGTCTGAAAATTCGGTCATTTCTCTGGTTTCCTTTCATTATTCTGTAAAGAGTTTCCTTTCTTAAGAAATCCTCTTCATGACGAAGACCGCTTGGTTTGCTCCAGCCGGCCTTTGGAGAGGTTTAAGAAGGGATGAAGGTTGTTGCAGACGTGACGGCAGCAGGCCTCCTGCTCCTCCTCCTCCTCCTCCTTCTCCTCCCTGTCTAGTGGAGCAGACACAGACCCACACCACCATATGGTCCATCTGTATCTTCACACCCTACTGTCTGACTCGCTTCGATAAACCTCATCATTTAGCAGACACCTCAGATGACATTGACACTTTGGCTGCTGCTCGTTAGAAGGGTTGCCAGGTTTTAGTTCAAACCTGGCAACCCTCTTTTGTTTGTCCTAAACTCCCTTCATCAAGTTCAAGTCTTTGCTTTGGCCTTGCAGAGAAGCGGATGAACTTTTGTTTGTGTTAAAACCCGAGTGCGGTTTATCTCTTGACACAGTTCAGTTGCATGCTAGCACAGGGGTGCAGAGCGAGGGCCAGTCAGTCGTGTCGTGTACTTCCTCTTAACAAAAGCTGCACTTCCTGTCCAAAAATGGCATCTGCTGCCTTTGTGTTTGGGGGTCGGGCTGCTTGTTTTCCTCCTCTGCAGGGTTGAACCCCTGCCCTTCTGCTAGGAACAAGATGGAGGGCAAATCGTCAGATAGGTTTGGGCGTCCAAAGAGATCGTCTGCTTTTGTTCTGCCAGGCTGTGCCGTTTTCACTTCCTGTTTGTGCGGCACACGAACAGACACTTCTTCTCTTGCATTAATGCTTTTCATCACCTTTTCTTTCTCAGAAAAAGTTCCAAATGAAGACATTCTTGACTCGATTTCATGGAAATCCTCAACTTTACTCTCACGCACATTTTTTTTTACAGAATGGCTTATCAAAATGACGTTTATCCTTTGCTTCCTTTGGTAATTTTAGTTGTGAAACACACCAACACAGGTCGGTGCATACGGGGCAGATCTGCTCAGTTTGACACTTGACTGACTCACCTTGTTAAACGGTTAAAGGCTGGTCTGTTTGGGCCGTGAGCGCACCCATCTTGGCTGTTCTGTGAGGCCAGAGGAAAAGGGTGTCGGCTTGTGAAAATGCTGACAAAAGGCCGGTGTGCCTCTCAACGCTAACAGGCTTTTTGCAGGAGCTGAAAAACTTTTCATCAAGTTTCACATCTGAGGCCGTCATTTTGAAACTTTCTGTTCTTAAAAGCTAAAGAAATACAACAAATTCTGCTTCATAAAATGGCTCAAAGAAACTATTTGTGTCAGGTTCGTGTTTAATCAGAATAAAGATGGGATATCTTAGTAAATATGCCTGTTTGATGATACTCTGGGTAATTCTATCCACCCCTCCAGATCAATTTATTTTTATTGTTATTAATGACCCGATGTTATCTTGCTCTCATTTCTAACTTGTGTAATTTTAACAATATATTTTTTGTAGGGTAAAATATTTAAAGTTATTTAAAGTTTTAATTGATTTATTCTGTAATAATATTCCTGACTTTTTTGTTAATCATAATTATGAATAATGTTACAGGTTTAAAGTTTTAAAAATTGGCATTCTGCTAGTTTTTTTTTTTTTTTTTCTATTTTGGCATTTACTAAGATTTTTTTAGGCTATGTTGGTGTTTAGCTAATATTTCAGCTATATGCTAGCTGTTTCGGCTAATTTAGGCTTTTTTCCGTTTTTAGGGTATTTTGAAGTTTAGCTATTTTTTCACGTGCTAGCTGTTTTGGCTGACATAAGTGTTTTTTTTAATAGTTTTTTGGATAAATTGGCATTTGGCTAATATTTTAGGTGGCTATTAGCTTAATTGTTTTTAGCAATTAATTTCAGCATCTTCAGCTATCAGCACTAGCATCTTCAGCAGCTAAATTCATCTTACAGCATTCACACTAGCATTATCACAGGTAATGCTATATATCTAGTTCATAATTATGTTAAAAAGTTTCAGTTTTAAAATGTCGTTTTAGAGTGTTCAATAAATATTTATCCTAAACGTCCCGCGACCGAAGGGGTGTTTTGGATTTTGGCCCCTTGTGTGATTGAGTTTTACAGCCCTACTTAACCCCTGAGGTATTGTTGGTGACGATCAAACACAAAATATTCAACATAATTCCAGCTCGATGAGCCACTTTTCTCCGTCAGAATCTTCTGAAACTATCATATTAACTGTTGAAAATTTGCTTTAAATCAAAGAACAGAAACACTGGAATTCTGGTGTTAAAGAATTAACTGTTTTTAGGAGAATAATTTTTTTTAAAGGGCTGTATTAATAACATTTTTGTCTTTTATTTGCTGCTATGAATTTCAGGAGGTTTGAACCTTCATCTGCACTTTTACTGACTTCCTCTGAGGAGGAAGTCTTCAGTTTACTCAACTGTAAAATGAGTGACACAAATGATGCCGCCCATGACCGTGTCACTCGTCTGCAGTGGGATTACATCATGAGCGGTTTCTCCTACAAGCCTGTCGCCACTCAAACAAACTAGGAATCTTATGGATTTAACCTGGGTACCCAGTGTTTCAGTCCTTGGATATGAAAATAGGATGTTGTCCCATTTTATATATATTCGTGTTTTTTTATTCACAGTGGGGTTTGCTTTGTTTAGTTGTCAGAAATCGGTTCCAGCGAGGTTCTCCGGGTTTGTTTGTTTGTGGGCTTTTCTCTGCAGTCATATTCAAACCTGCATTATTCAGCACCCGTGAGCGCGCTCAGACCCATCTGTGTCACTGATGACGATGGACGCGAGTCACTAAAGGTCACCCGAGATGAAGGAAGGAGAACGAACCACCTGACGCCATCCCGTCCTCTCTTAGCATCTTTGTGGTCAGTCGGTGGAAGAGGGGATTCAGAATTACGGTTCATCATCACTGCGGAGATTTTTTTATGGGGTCAAAATAGGATCACCTTAAAGTAAACAAAAAAACCTGAAAAATAAACATTGTAACTGAATTTTTTTCAAAGAAAATTTGAAAAAAAAAAGTTTTAAAAATGTAAAAAAAACTGAAAACTTGAAATAAATCTTGAAAACTTTCACAGAAAAATAAGTCTATCATTAGGATGAAAACAAGGATGTAATCATGATGATGACTTGTATAAGCTGCACGTGCACGGAGGAGACTGACAAGATCAAGTTGCACTGAAAAAAATCCACCAAACCACGAGGCTGTGAAAGGTACACCATAATCATAGCGAGGGCAAACTGCACGGTAGTGATGCTGCTCTCCAAAAGTTAGATCAGAGTGGGGAAAAAACGTCTCACCATTACCTCTTGGGGAATCATGGGATGCATTTTCAGATAGCCTATGAGCTCAAAGCCCCGCCCCCATGTAAAATGAGGATCAGTTGAGCAGCAAAAACTAAAAACTCAGAATTAAACTATAAAGTCAGGAATGAAAATGAAGATTAAAAGCAAAAACCAAAAGTTGAAAATTCAAAACATCAGCTGTTATTAATGCTTACATTCTTTTTCAATTGGTAACTTTTACATTTATATTTTTATTTAAAGTTTTCAGTATTATTTTTTTCAAAGTTTGCAAAAAATTATATTTTTTCAAAATTTCAGGTTCAGTTTTTTTGAAATTGATAATGTCTTGTTTTCAAATTGTCATATTTTTTTCAGTTACAATGAGTATTTTTCAAGTGTTCATTCTGTTTTTTCATCACTTTAAGATGATCCTGATTTGACCCCAGACTTTTTCTCCTCAACCACTTCAGATGTTAAAGATGAACGGATGAAGTGATACCTGAACTTCATCTCTATGCAGGTTTGTAGAGGAAGTTAGGGTGAAGTCTGAAGACTAGATTATTGCCTTAACAGGAAGTGAACTGAACTTTTATTTCTTTTTGCTTTTACTTTTTTCCCTTTCACAATAAAGTTGCATAAATGTAAAAGACTCGGTCCAGTTTTCTTCCCAGACGTCCTCATGTGTTCGTGATGGACCGACCCATACAGCCAACACACACCTGGAGTGAGACCGGCGCTGCAGGCCATGCCTGCGTCTGCCGTCACCACATCTGTGCGGCACATTTCTCCTAACCTTTATGGAATCAGAGTTTTGGTTTGATTTTATTCTCTCTACCCCCCCCACCCTTCTGGCTCCGCCCCCGACTGAGGGCGTCAGAGGAAAAGTCTGTTTCCTGCCTCTTCTCATCTCCGCTGCTTGAGAGCGATCTCCCCACTCGACTGACTCCGCCGGCGCTCGCACGGCACGAGTAACCATATGGGAGGTTTAATTAGCTCAATCAGCTCCCTCCCTGAAGCAGTTAAGGCACGACAAGTACCACTTCCCTTTAATACCCGCCTTAATGAGCAGAGTCACAGCTCACTGCGTCAAAACCTCTGCTCTGTATTTTGGGACCGCCCGTGCCCGAGCCGGTAAACGGGTCGTCCATAAAACTGCTGGGTCTCTGAGCGATAGTAAAGGTGTGGCCTAACCGCCCGCTCAGCTGACCTCCTTCCTTCAGAAGCGAGGTGTGATTACAAGTGTCAGCCTGTCATTACGGAGCTGTGACTTACAGTAAGGAAGTCAGCAGAGAGGCTTCTCTAAATAACTTTATGATCCACAGTCTGACCATTAAAATGATGCCAGGTTCTGCTAATAACAGCTTTAGAACCGGCCCGGGGTTCTGGTTTTAAAGATCACCGCCCTTCACCTGTCAGTTTGTGAAATTCTGGTGGTCATGATTAAACAAACAGGTTTATGTACAACAAGATCATCTGTGTTTACTCTGAAGAAAACCTGAAAGCAATGAAAACATTATTCTGTCCAGTAGTAACAGTAGTAGGAGTAACAGTAGTAGTATTAGGATTGTAGTAGTAACAGTTGTAGTAACAATAGTAATAGTATTAACAGTAGTAGGAGTAACAGTAGTAATAGTAGTAACTGTAGTATGAGTAACAGTAGTAGTATTAGGATTGTAGTAGTAACAGTGGTATTAACAGTAGTAATAGTAGTAACAGTAGTAGGAGTAACAGTAGTAATAGTAGTAACAGTAGTAGTATTAGGATTGTAGTAGTAACAGTAGTAGTAACTGTAGTAATAGTAGTTACAGTGGTAGGAGTAACAGTAGTAGTATTAGCATTGTAGTAGTAACAGTAGTAGCAGTAGTTGTAACAGTAGTAGGTGTAACAGTAGTAATATTAGCATTGTAGTAGTAACAGTTGTAGTAACAATAGTAATAGTATTAACAATAGTAGGCGTAACAGTAGTAGATTTAGCATTGTACTAGTAACAGTAGTAATAGTATTAACAGTAGTAGTAGTAACAGTAAGTACTGGCAGTAGAATAGCAGTAATAAAAAATCTCTTATGAGACTCAAAAAAGGAAAAATAAACAATGACTGTTGCATTGTGGGCCGGCGGCAGTTTTTCTCCTTGTGGTAGAAACTATGAATGCATTTAAAGTTCCTGGTTTACGTTTTATCTATTTGTTTTTCTCTTCTTCTGTACAACTCCATCAGTATCTTTCCATCGGCCAGTTTCGTATTTGAACTTGACCTGCAAACAAGTGTTTTATTTGTGCGAACGTGATGGCTCCTCCCACCGCAGAAGGCAGACCGCCGCGTTTCCTGCCTGCGGGACCACAGATGTGTTGTTTTGTTTCCTGCTCCAACCTGAGTTCCTCTAACAGTTTAAATGAGAGCTTCTCTGTGACAGGACTGAACTTCAACATTTTACTACAGTTTGGTTCTTGTCTCAAATCTCAGAACTCTAAAGTCCGGGGTTGTCGTCAGACTCTCGTGGGTCCAGATACTTCCTGGTGCATTTTCTGCATGAACACACAAACTTCTTGAAGAACCCCACAAGCTGCTACAGCTTTTCTGTAGTCTGACAAACAGAGGTCCATGTTCATCCATGTCTTCTGTAAATTTGCATTTATTTTTAATCCAACTCTGGTTGATATTAGTCGACTAATTGATGACTTATCGACTAGTAAAGTAGTTGACTAATTTAATAGTCGTTTAGTTTATATCATATGGAGTGAGTGTAGTAAAGTTGAACAATGTTGGGAGCGTTCAGCACCAAAAAATACTCTTTTTTCATTATTTGAGTCACTGAGACCAAAACTTTATCTTTAGTGAAAAATAGTTTCTTGTTTCAAATACCGACTTCATTTAATTGTGTGAATGTTTAGTCAACATTTACACTATAGTGATTCCTTTCTGTACATTTTTTGACACTACATTCAATCACACTATGAGAGATTTCAGTAATCAGGTGTCAAAATGTTCAGCTCATTCAGGAGATTACTGCTTGTGTTTTGGGTATTCATAAACTGTATAGTTTTTGAAATATTCAGTAAGATATGTCACATAGGAAATGAATCAAAGTCTTCAAATTTCAAAATTTTAAGTACCTTAACAACAAATCTTTAAATATATTCATGGGCTATGTTTACATCCTTTAGAGTAATAAAAAAAAAAAGGAGTTTAGTTAATATTTTAGCAAAATAGCTAACGGTTTTGGCTAATTTAGTTCACTGAGGAATTGTAAGCTAGTTGGGAGTTTAGCTAACAAGTATATAAACAATGTGTTAGCTTTTTGGTTAATTTGGCATTTACTGAAGTTTTTAGGCTAATTTAGAGTTTATTTAAGATTTTAGCAACATGCTAACATTTGTGACTAATTCAGTTTATTGAGGAATTTTTAGGCTATTTTGGAGTTAAGCTAGTATTTAAGCAACAAGCTAGCTTTTTTGGCTAATTTGGCATTTACTGATTTCTTTGGGCTAATTAGGAGTTTAGCTCAAATTTTAAAATCCCTCTAAATATTTTTGTGAAATTGGTATTAGGGATTATTAGGCGATTTTACTACAACATTTTCAGAAGTTTCTGTCTACTTCAGCGCTCTTTCATTGTTCTTTAATGAAATTTCCAGTCTTTTAGCAAATTTAACATTTAGCAAATAACTTGCATTTTCAGTAAATCCCTGCAGCAGCTAAAGTTAATTGCGTCACCATTTTCAGCAAAAAGCATTCACACTTGCATTATCACAGATAATCCAATTTTTCTAAATAATCTTGTTTTAATACCAGACAGTGATAAAGGACAGAGGCTGCATGATTCAGTAAGTTTAATACATTTTAATCTTCATCAGACGAGGAGGGATTGATGGTTTTCTGTCTCAGTGGCCTGCAGTCATCTGGACTCTCTCTGCTCTGGTCCTCAGCATCTGTTTTTTTAGAACTCTTCCCAGACAAAACCACACAAACAAGAGCTGGATGCTCTGAGGGTTGTGTTGACACTGCAGCAACAAAGCAGTTGTTCTGGCTGACGTCTCACACTTGAACGCTCGGCTGCGTCGCTTTCGTCCGCAGAGGGAACAAACAGCCACTTTTAAGTGTCAGAAGATTCTGGGGGAGAAATCTGTGTCAGTCTGAGGAGAAATCTGTGGCAGCAGGAGCTTGTCAGAAGTCACACATGTCCTCTCATGCTTATCAAATGCTTAAAACCGTGTTCCTTGTGTCCTCTAACTCTGGTGTTATCCTCCATGTTAACCTGTTTCCTGTCTGTTTCCTCCTCAGGCCTTTTTGCACAGAATCCGACAAACTGCCGACGATCAGCAGTGTCTTTCTGCTGAAAATGTCAAGGTACAGAAGCTAGTTTTTACCCATTTATGCAAATGCAGAGATCTCGTTAACATCAGACTGCTTCATGTTTTGTTCACGGATGCCTCTTTCCTTCCCGTCCTCTTTTCCTTCCTGTGCATCCCTACCTTTACATTCATTCATTCTTTTTTTTTTTTTGCTCTCAGATCCTGTTTTCAAACATTGAGGACATCCTGGAGCTGCACAAAGAGGTTTTGTCTGCAGTGGAGACGAGCTTGCAGCCCGAACCCCAGCCCCATCATTCTCTGGGACACGTGTTCCTCCAGTTTGTAAGTGCTCGAGACAAACCCACGAGCGTGAAACGGCGTGCTGTCACACGCGTATGCAAACCACGGGGCCGGCGTGAGGCCACACTTTCATGCATGACTTCCACTTTCACGAAAACCTTTTCAGGGCTCACCCCTAACCACAGATCTGTGAAAATCTCCTGGCCCCTCCTGGGCGTTCCTGCCAGGCCACCTGTTTCACAATGAACCTGCTTCCTGTCGGGCAGAAACGGCTCTCCTCACTTTAGCTCAGGGGTGTCAAACTCAATCACACAAGGGGAAAAAATCCAAAACACACCTTAGGTCACGGGCCGAACTTTTTAACACGAATTTGAACTAAGTACATAGCATGACCTGCAATAATGCTAGTGTGAATGCTGTAAGCTGAATTTGAACGCTGAAGATGTAGTGCTAGCAAAATTGATAGCTAAAAACCCAGCTAGCTGAAAACGCGAAGCTAACAGCTGAAAACGCTGAAGCAAACAGCTGAAAACGTTGAAGCTGATAGCTGAAAATGCTGAAGTGGATAGCTGAAAACCCTTAAGCTGATAGCCAGCTAAAATATTTGCTTAATGCCAAATTAACCCTTAAAGAAAGCCTAAATTATCCAAAACAGCTGGCATATAAATATTATACTCACTCCAAAACTGCTTAAAAACTTTTTTAAAAAGTCTAAATTATCCATAGCAGCTAGTGTGTAGCTGAAACATTAGCTAAACTCCAGAATAGCCAAAAAAATCATACCCTAAAAAAACCTAAAAAAAATCTACCAAAATAGTCCCAAAAGCTAGCAGGATGCCAATTTTATAACTTTAAAACTGTAACATTTTAACATAATTATGAAAAATAATAAGGCAGAAATATGAATTCCAGAATAAATCAACTTAAACCTTAAATAATATTCAATATTTTACTCTTTACTAAAAATTATTTTGTTAAAATTGTACAAGTTAGAATTGAGTTCAAGATAACACCAGGTCATTAATTACAATAAAATAAAATGCTCTGAAGGGCCGGATAGAATTACCCGGAGGGCCGGATCCGACCCCCGGGCCTTGACTTTGACACATGTGCTTTAGCTTTTTCATCCCTTTATACTGAGATTCTGCTCCATTTGCAGCCTCACTGCTCCCCACCCAGCTCCCCTCTGTTTGAACTCATGTGGCCCCGGGGAATAAACAAAGAAGGCTCTGTGTCCGGGGAGGAAGAGATGGCGTGTAACTCGGCGAGGGGACAATGTTCTCGCTGGTAGCGCTCATCCTCCAGCTCAGATTCTCACTTTCTGTTTGCACCTCCCTGATAACTTCCCTAAAGCTCTAAATCTGGGCTCCTCCGACCCCTCTGCAGGTTCATTTCATCTTATTTAGAAACAGATGCAGTGTGGACCCCCACCGCGGGTTTCACCTCAGACCCGGAGCTTCATCCTGCACGCTCCTTCTGAAGTCATTACCCCAGCATTTATGCGTGACGTGCATGCGGCGTTTAGGCACTGCTGCAGAATTTGGCTCGTCAGAACGGATCTTCACACATGTCTGAGCTGTCACAGTTCAAGGCAAGCGTCACGGTGGAGAATCGATTCTGGCAGAACCAGCAGCAGATCAGCAGGTGCCCGGAGTCGAAAAGAAACCAATAGAACCGTTCTATGACTCTACTGCACTCCTCACTACAAACTTAAGTAAAGACTCAGAAATCAGATTTGTGTGGTCAGAGATCATCACACCTGCTCGGCGCACCTGAGGGAACATAGTAGAACATTTGGGTCAAAGTAGATTTTTATCAGAACAAATCTGAGAGTAAAACGGGAACTAGAAGTGGGGATAACTAGAACAAGTCTCCGATCATCTCCTGGTCTGTTTTTAAAGTGTTCCAGGTGTTCTTTTCATTCTGATGATGGACATAGTTTCTGTAGAGCGGCAGGAGTTCAGTAGAAATTCACCTTTGGGTTTTGGGCGGGGCTGTTGGAGCAGACGAGCCACGCCCCCTTGTGTAGAGCTCTCTGTTTACATCAGAGCTCTGCAACCTTTGCCAGCAAAAGGCCATTTGGGCCGGTTTGGTTCTGAGCAAAACTTAACAAGTCAATTTGTCAATTAATGGGAAAAAATAGTTAGTGATTAGTCGACTAGTAAAGTAATCGTTTGTGTTAGTCCTAACATCATTTGCATGTATTGAGACGTATCGTATGTCCACTCTTGCCACACCTCTGTTAGCCTCTGTTAGCCTCTGTTAGCCTCTGTTAGCCGTGCAACAAAACTATCGCTGCTATCCCGCTGTACAGTTTAGATCCAGATTCCAGCCCAGACTAGGAAAACAAAGACGTTCATGGATCTTTATAAGAATAGGGCGGAGCAGCGAGCCTGTAGCCCCGCCTACCGGATTTTCTACAATCTTTTTCCTCTCCTGCTGCTTAACAGCGATTTGAATAAAGAAATACTCAGAAATTCAGATTGAAGCTCAATTTTCTTTATGTATCTCCCTCATTATCAGAAAAATGCCACAAGAACATTTAGAACAAGAACAAATAAGAAGTCTTCTTTCTCTTTTTTAGCAAAAACTCTTATTTATTTGAGGAAAATAAGAATTCTCTGTTTGTTCTGACCCCTCCTCATCAGAAAAGTTCTTTTTTTTAACATATTTCATAGATTAATGTGTGGATTTGGGGATTTCCATGTTGTTTTCTGAAGGAGTAAAGTCTACATTTACATTTTTTCTTCTTGGATTGATCTCCTGATCTATTTTTTCATGTGTATTGAGCGTCCCACACAGCACCTTTGTTCCTGCCGTATCCATTACACCTCCTTCAACAACCCGTGACCTTTGTCTCCCTCGGCACTCGCACCTCTTAGCCAATGGGCTCGCCTCGTCTGGCGCCCTCCAGCCGTGACCCTTGGCCCCAGCAGAGGTCAACACCATGACTGGGATTTGATTAACCTCCTGCATTGTTCCTCAAGGCTGTCTGCCAGTCAGGAGGAAGCTGGGATCCTTCATTGCTCTTCAGAGACCGACGTTGATGATTCAAGAGGTTCATTAAAGTAACTTCAGAGGAAACAGTACCTGTGCATGCAGCTATTTGAAGAGAAATCATTCATGCTGGGGTCCATCATGCTAACACAGGGGTCTGCAACCTGCGGCTCCAGAGCCACATGTGGCTCTGTTATCTCTCCATGGTGGCTGTCTGGTTGAAGAAAAGGAATTTTTTTTTTCTTTTTCCATTTAAGTTTTATTGATAAAGCGCAATGACAAATAAAGGTTGGTAGACATACAGATGAGACATAAGTCACTGTACTGCTTTACCATTGCTATTTTCTTTTAACCCATAAGCATAAACAAACAAACAAAACAAAGCAAAGCAAAAAAAAACAAAAAAAATTGGGAGTGTGAATGGAAGGGCAGCCATATTACTTATATCTCTATTATTTACATATTTCTTTAGTCATATGTAAAATATATATTTACATCTGTGGATATATAAAGTATATAAACTTGTTTTCCCCTCTTTACAGAGTATAAGAGTCAACAGGCTTCACATATTCCATCCACTTAGACCAAATTCTGTAGAATGAGTCCATTTGAAGTTTAACTGAATAAGACAGCTTCTCCAAGTGAAATAATTTTTTAAAGTAAGGATTACTTAAGTAGCATTTATTGTGTGAATGCTTTAAAGCATACACGATCCTGTTTCTCTTGATTGTGTTGATGTTTACTAAGCAAACAAGTGATTCTCCTGCTCCTCTCTACGTTTTTTGGCATGTAAAAACTCAATCAGACTTTCAGAGATATCAAAAATCTTAGTATCAAAACGTTCAGCTCGTTCAGGACATTACTGCTTTTATGTTTGGTATTTATAAACTTTACAGTTTTTGAAATATTGAGCAAAATATTCCCCATAGGAAATGAATGAAAAAGTCTTCAACTTCAAAATTTAAGTTAACAAGTCTTTAAATATATTCATGGAATACGTTTTCATCTTTTATAGTGATTTTCCAAAAATATGGAGTTTAGCTTAATTGATTTTGGCTAATTTTTACTGGTGCTTTATAAGTTTAATTTAGAGTTTAGCTTCTAATTTAGCAACAGGCTACAGTTTTTGGCTATTTAAGTATACTTAAGAATTTTTGGGTATTTTGGAGTTTAGCTAGTAATTAAACAACGTGTAACGAGTTTTAAATTCTTATTTGGATTTTAGTTAATATTTTCGTATTATGCTAACATTTTTGGCTTATTTGTCATCTTCTGGGATTTTTGGGCTAATTTAGAGTTTAGCTTCTGTTTAAGAAACAGGCTAAAGTGTTTAGTTTAATTTAGCTTACTGAGGAATTTTGGGCTATTTTGGAAGTTAGCTAGTAATTTAGCAATGTGGTAGCTCTTTGTATACTAATATGGCATCTACTGTGTTTTTAAGCTAATTTGGGGTTTAGCTAATAATTTAGCTACAGGCAACAAGATAGCTTTGTTGCTAATTTGGCATCTACTAAAGTAAAAAAAAAAAGGTAAAAACTTAAAAAAAAAACCCCAAAACCATCACATTCTGAGAGATGCTAGGTTTCTATTTTTACTTTTATTTGTGCCAAAAAAAAATAGATGTAATTCAAATTTATTAAAAAAGAGGGTAATGAATGCAAATCCAAATTAAAGGTTAAAGTAAGACTATGCAGCTCCTTCTAGGTTTTTGATCAATAGAAAATTAGCTCAATTTATTTTTTTGCTGTTAAAGGTTGCTGACCCCTGTACTTACGGTTCAACCCAGCCGCGGTGCGCTGAAATCAGGGATTTGATTTGGGACCTGAATATCTGCTCTGTTGTGGGGAATGTGTGTCAGACCACAGCGCACAAGGCAGCATTCAGGGAACCGTGTGTGTTTCACTTCAACTGATACGGTTCCTGGCGGGTTCCCTCTCCCAGAGTCTCTGCGACAGCATTCCCGTGACGGAGAACCTCAAGAAAGAGCTAAAGAAGGAGCCATGTTTATCATAGGAAGAAAACACGCTCACTGAGCTATTCCGGGCACAACAGATGTCCTTCAGAGCCGTCCTGATGTTTGGGGTTGAGACTTTGGGCGCTCGGCGGACAGAGCTGCTGCTGTGTGGTGAGGAGAGGAAGTATCACTGGAACGCGCTGTAGTGTAAACAGAGTTGCGGATAAGCGTGCTGTTCTTGTCAGCAGACAGGTCGCGTTACAGATGCTGAAAAAGCTGCTTGATGTTGCGTCACTAAACACATCCAGGAGGATTAGGAGGGAAGCGATGGCGGCGGCGGCGGCGTTCACGTGTCCGCTCGTGTTTCCTCCAGCCGTGTTTTGCAATAACAGAAGGAGCCGTCTGTCATGTTTCTGATCCTCTCTGGGGTGAAGCGCGTCCTCAGGAAAACTGTGAGGACAACATCCTGTTAGAAGCCATGTGACAAACAGGAGGTGTAGTGGTTAGCACTCCTGGTTCAAATCCCAGCTGGGTCTTTTAGGTGGAGTTTGTGTGTTCTCCTCATGCATGTTTGGGTTTCTCCAGTTTCCAAAAATATGCCTCACAGGTCAACTGCTGTCTCAAACTCCTCTGGGTGTTCATGTGAGGGTGTTTCCCAGCAACAGACCGGTGACATGTTCAGGGTGAACCTAACACACGCGTGTCAAAGTGGAGGCCCGAGGGCCGGATCCCATGTTATCTTGCTCTTAGTTCTAACTTTTGTAGTTTTGACGGAATATATTTTTTATGAAGAGTAAAATATTGAAAGTTATTTATTCTGGAATAAAATTCCTGCCTTTTTATTATTCATAACTATGTTAAAATGTTACAGTTTTAAAGATTGGCATCTGCTTTTTGGACTATTTTGGAATTTACTAAGATTTTTCAGGCTATTTTGGAGTCTAGCTAATATTTTAGCTACATGCTAGCTGTTTTGGCTAATTTAGGCTTTTCTTTTTAACTTTTTTTTAGGATATTTAATTTTGGACCAATATTTACACACTAGCTTTTATGGCTAATTGAGGCTTTTTTCAGTTTTTTAGAATATTTTGAAGTTCACCTATTTTTTCAGCTACATGCTAGCTGTTTTGGCTAACCTAATTTTTTTTTTTTTCTTTTTTTAGGCTCAGTTGGCACTTTATTGAAATATAATGATATAGATCTAGTTCCTAATTATGTTAAAAAGTTACGGTTTTAAAGTTTTAAAAATTTTAGAATAAATGTTTAAGGTGTTTTGGATTTTGGCCCCCTGTGTGATTAAGTTCGATACCCCTGACCTAACAGAAGCTGAGATAGGCTCCAGCAACCCTGTGACCCTGGAGGGGATTCAACAGGTGCGGAAAGTGGATGCATGCATATTTCACAAAAACCAAAACTGGACTTGTTTGAGTTTTTCCTCATTGTGAATCATTGCATAACATTTGTATAAAGAACAAACACTGGGCGGGGCCACATTCTGATCCACCCACTCACAGACAAATAGATCCATGAACGTCTGAGCTGGAATCTGGATCTAAACTATCTCCTATATTCCTCGCCGTTTTTGTTTCACCGCTGATGTCAGGTTGGAGGTGTGGGGGGGTATATAGCTAGTGGGAGAGAATGTAAACAGAGAGCTCTCAGTTATGGGTGATGGGAAGAGGGGGAGGGGTTGCTTTATATCAGGTGTCCCGCCCACAACTTGGAGGTGAATCTCTAATGAAATCCTGCTGCGCTGCACCAACTATGTTCTAGAAAGCGATGTCATAACTGCTGCCGCTGCCGCCGCTGCTGCTGCTGCTGCGGGTGTGGCAGATCTTTGAGTAACTGATCAAAGCGAGCATCCCTCATCCTGTCTGAAGCCTGCAGCACATCTGTGCTCGCTCAGGCTTCTGGAGCGCCAGCCGCTTGTAAACCGAAAGGTGTCGTTACCTTTTAAAAGCCACGCGTGGACTCGCCGCCTCGCCGCTCGTTAGACTCTGCGGCTTCGGCGACAGCAGCGTTTTATTAGAGGGAGAAAGCGTCCGCCGAGCACCTGCAGTTTCTGATTTCACTCAAAGTCGTTTCGAATGACGGTTTCAGTTTCAGGGCAACAAGATGAGGTCTCCGGCAAACTCGCGGTTTCACATCCCAGCAGGTCCGTGTCATTGGGTGGGACTGGGAGGGCTGCAGGACCTGCAGCCGGCTTCTGCTGTGCCGCTATGCATGTGCTGTCGTCTGCTGCATTCTCCATGAATTATGCATTTCAATCCACACTGTATATTTAAAGAGACAGGTGTAATATTTCATGTAATGAAACCCAAGTGGCACCTTGATAAAAGCTTCTGTTTTCGTTGCTCTTGTTGCACAGGAAGAAGCCGTCCCTGCAGAAAAAGAGGAAACGTTGCATCTTTACATGCTGACGACTTTTTTTTCAACCACTATTTTGGCTTTAATGGTTGTGCAAGAAATGTTTAGAGTTGTAAGCGTTCTGTCTGTGGGTATTTCCGTCAGTCGGGGCTGCAGACGGTAGAAGGGAAATGCAGGTTTGTGTGCGTGCACGTGTAAAAAAGCGGAAATTGCTTTGCTGGACTAAAGCGTTCAGGTGTTGATGCTCTTAGAGAAGCATCTGTTGCAGCAGATCGGTGTCAAAGTGGAGTTCTTCACTGAGAAACACAACTTCCTGTTGGAACTGCATCTGGGAGGAGCTTCGTCTCAGAGCCCTGGAGCCTCAGTTACTGGAACCAAACAAAAGTTTTCATCAGAAAGATTTGATGCATGCTTTAAAGTATGGTGGTGGGAGTGTAATGATATGTTGACATGGCATCATGAAGATGGTGACCACAAGCTCATCTGTATGCCAAATTTAAATGTGAGAGCATCTCTCGTGGTTTAAGATGGGCCACTTGTGAAGAAAACACGACAAATGAAGCCAAACCAAAATAAATAAAAACTAAAGGAAATAAGACTTCTAAAAGGTACAATTGAAGATCACATCATTTTACATTTCCTTCTATCATATAAAGAGGGAATACAGGAAGAACGCATGTCGTCTTTCTGAAAAACGCTCCAACATTCTGAATCCAGGTTCACCATGCAAGGACAAAAACAGATCTTCTAATTGAACTGTTAGACTACGTCTTTGTAAACTTTGTAAAAAAAAAAAAGTTTTATTAGATACGTATCTTAAAATGATATGAAATAATATAAAATGAAATGAGACAAACTGTTATTTTTGTCTCTTATTACCATTATTAAAGGACTGAAACCAAACAAAAATTCTTGATGAGATTTAGTGTTTTTGCTGTAAATATTTAAGTTTCATCTTGTTAGAAAAATCATCTGAACCTCTTTTAGTGCTCAGAGCAGAAACTCTTCTCACTTCCTTTTCCAAACCCCTGCAGTCAGCGTTTCTGGAGAACCTCTGAGCTGCAGCTGAAGGAAAGATGGCGTCACGTCCACCTTCTGATTCTGCTGTTGTTTGCAGAGGGAGAGCTTCTCGGTGTACGGCGAGTACTGCAGCAACCACGAGAAGGCTCTGCGGCTCCTCATGGAGCTCAACAAGATCCCCAACATCAGGACCTTCTTGCTGGTGAGAAACAAAACTTTTTCCTGCTCGATGGGCTGTATGCACGAGCTACTTCCGCATTCGGGACATGACCGCTCAGTCATTTCCGGTTGGGGCAGTGGGATATTAGTTATGTGGAAATAGAGAAGTGTTTGGAGTTTAAAAAATGTTTTAGGAGCTACCAAGAGTCACTATAAACGATTGATCGTTTTTCTAGCAAAATACTCCAAAATAAATTTCAATTGTATTTGTGGTCCAACGTAGCAAACTTTGAAGGTAACTTGCTAAACCTGGTGTTATTCCCACTTATTCGCAAAAGCTGATAGAAATTCATGTTGTCTACACGTAATGGGTGCAGCCAAGGTGACGACTGCTGAATTGTTTTATTTATTTTACGTGTATCCAAAGCTAAATGCTGTCACAGGTTGCAGTATTTAATGAAGTCCCGTTAGCCGTAGCTAGAGCACAGCGATCGGGAACCATTTTGTTGCATTAACCCGAACCATTACTGTGAAAGAGTTTGAAGACTCTGTGTTTGTTGCTTCAGGAAGACAAACTTTGCCTTTTTGGATGTCATTGTGTATAAACTTAGTTACTAACTAACATACAATGTAATAAATAGCAAAAATAAAGCCATACCAGGGGAAGTACGCAGAGATTTGCCAAGTCCACGTATATAGACGGCCACAGCGTTCTTATTTGAAAGCAGAAATGCGTCACTCAGCTCCGTCATAGACTCTGTCGACGTCTCTCCTCTAAATTAAAGTAGAAAGTTAAAGTTTGTTTCCTCTTCGCATCTTTTGTATTTCCTCCATCATCTCTTCCACTGCCCTACTTTCCTCCTGCGATGGTCCACCTCTCTCTTCTGGCGTCCCTCTTCATTTTTTGTTTTCCCATTCATGTCAGCTCCATTTCCATGTTAACACTCACATGAAAGGCAGAACCCATAACACCGTCAGGAGGTCCTTCCTGCTCAGACAGGATACAACGGCCATCAAGGTCACTTTTGTGTATTGTTGTACTTGTAGTGTTTCCGCTGCCAGCTGTTTCCTCGTTTTAACGCTTTGGGTGCCGGACAATAACCTGCTGACAGCGCCCTTGAGCCAGAGCTTCAGAGCGATGAAGGCGGCTGCAGATTCTGGGTCAGGCAGCTGTGAGGTGTTGGCAGCCGTTTTAGAATTGGCCTGGAGATCTAAAGACCCCATTTGTCCGTGAATGCTTTAAGTCCACGACTTTATTCTGGTTCCCAGGACCGGAGAGACACCTTTAGCCTGTCTCAGACTGAGGCTGAGGGAGAAGAACTTAAACCTGACTGTGAACCAGAATGCTGTAGATATCAGTGTGATAAAAAGAAATGAAAATTTCAAATGTGAATTAATCCTATTATACAGTTTGTCTTTTGTATAGTAAAAATGTCTTTAAATGGGAAGAGAAAAGGTCCCACGAAAATGTTTAAGACCTGAAGCATCACCAGTGACGCTTAAACATAAAATCTTTAAAATACTGTAAGTTTTCAACCATTAGCACAATAATTCCAGTAGATTGTGAAGGGGAGAGAAGCATCTCGTTCGTTCTAACGGCTGAAAAGTTACAGTAAATCAAAGAACAGAAACACTTAAAAGGTGAACCCTCATCTGTGCAGGAAAATTTGAGTCTTAAAAAAACACAAATGGTTCAGTTTTCAGCCGTGACTTTTTACATTTAATGCATGTATTTTAAAATATACATATACAAAGATCCTCCATTCATGCAGAAGTCTCCCTTTGATACAAAAACACAGAACTAAAGAAAAACAAAACTAAGACGTAGCAACATGCTAATTTTGCTCAAATATTTAGTGTGTTGCTTAAATATGAGTTAAACTCCAAATTGGCCTCAAAAACCTTGGTAAATGCCAAATTAGCCAGAAATGCTAGCAGATTCTTAAATTCTCACTAAACTCCAGAATATCCTAAAATTCTGCAGTAAACTCAATTAGACAAAAACGTTAGCCTGTTGCTAAAATAGAAGCTAAACTCAAAATTAGCCCAAAATCCCAAGAGATAACAAAGTAGCCAAAAATATTAGAATGTTGCTAAAAGATGAGCTAAACTCCAATTTAAAAAAAAAATTTTCCTATGAATATATTTAAAGTTTTGTTGCTGATCTACTTAAAATATTTATATTTGCAGACTTTCTCATTAATTTACTATGAGGCGTATTTGGCTCGATATTTCAAAAACTGTAAAGTTAATGAATACCAAAATTACAAGCAGTAATCTCCTGATCGAGCTGAATGTTTTACCAAAATAGCTGAAATCACTGAAAGTGTGATTGAGTTTTACATACACATAGAAAAGAGCAGGAGAATCACTGTAGTGTGAATGCTGTGTAAGGCATTTTTATTAATTTAATAAAATATAATTTTTATTAAATAATGTATACATTTTAAAATTATTCTCTGAGAACTGAAAAGATGATTTCAAATTTTATTGACATTTTAAAATCAGCTTTGGTTCAGTGTTTTAATTGAATCTGAGGATGCAGACTTTGTGAAGCTTCGCACAGAATCGAGGTCTGGATTTCTTTGTTAAAAGACAAGAGGAGTGAATGGAAAGCAAAAGGTCAGAGCGATGAGCAGAGAAACTTCTGGCTTCAGGCGGACGCTTACAAATATCTGAGAGAAGCTGCAGAAAACGAAGGAGCGCAGAGAACAAAACGGCAGGAATCTGTAATTCCAAAGCTTCAGTTCCCGTCAGGAACACTTCAAAACAGCCTTTTCTTCTCTTAGGGACTTGAAAAGCATCACTGTGGAATTGAAACGCTCTCAGTGATGAGCAGCTTCTCTTCCTCCAGCGTTTGATCTTTCAGTCCATCCATGAGCTCGAGGTCTGCCAGCAGGAGCTCTAAAAGACTCCCATCATCCTCTGAACAAATGCTTTTTTAAAAATAATCTAAAAACATAGAAGCAACTTGGAGACATATTTTTTTATTAAACAGATGTAATGTGTTATTTTTGTTTTTAGCCACCATTCATCTAACAGGGTTTAGCTCACCCATAATCCATGAATTAGTACAGATGTGAAACAGAAACAGAGAGCATCAGATGATTGACTTTTAAATCTGTTTGATTCTATTTATGCATATAAAGCAACACCGAGTCAGAAAAGATCTGATGTGTGTTATTAAAGACACACATTTTTTTAAGATAATTTAGTGTTTAGCTTCTATTAGCAACAGACTAACATTTTTAGGAATTTTTGGCTATTTTTGAGTTTAGCTAGTATTTGAGCAACAAGCTAGCTTTTTTGTTTTTGGATAATTTGGAAGTTTAGTTCATATTTAAGCATCAAACTAAATATTTTTGTAAAATTAACATGTATTTGGGATTTTTAAGCAATTTTACTACAAATTTTATTTTTAGAAATTAAGATCAACTTCAGCGCTCTTTCGTAGTCCTTTAACAAAACTTCCATTCTTTTTGTAAATGTAACATTTTGCGAATAGATTTATCATTTTCATTAAACTCCTGCAACAATAGGAAGCTCTTTCCTATCACTGAAGAGAGTTTTACAGAAGCAGAAAAGGTTTTGCTCTCCAGCTCTGTGGTGATTCTCCATCCTCTCTGCTCCAGCACTGCATGCTTCTTGGAGGGAAGAAGAGCACCGACATTCCCCTGGAGGGCTACCTTCTCACTCCCATCCAGAGGATCTGCAAGTACCCTCTGCTGCTGAAGGTGAGGAACCGCCGCCAGCAGCAGCAGCAGCAGCGGCGGCGGCGGCGGCGGCGGCTTTGTTAGTCACCTGAGAAGTGAAGAGTCCTGATTGATTTCAGGAGGTGAAGTCTGTGCCGGGACACATGACTCATTTATGAAGCTGACAGGCACTGGTGTTCTCGGTTGTGGGTGGCAGGTTTGACATTCGGGCGTCTAAAGGTCACAGACAGACCCTCAAACTCTGAACGCATTCTTACACGCCTGCGTTTGCTGAACCTCTGCTTTCTCCGCCGCAGGAACTCCTAAAAAGGACTCCAAAGAACCACGCCGACTACCCTGCCGTGCAGGAGGCTCTGCAGGCCATGAAGGCCGTGTGCTCCAACATCAACGAGACCAAGAGGCAGATGGAGAAGCTGGAGGCTTTGGAGCAGCTGCAGTCCCACATCGAAGGCTGGGAGGTGAGAATGGAGGCAGACTTTACACTTCACCCCGCGGTCCTGGTGTCCCCCGGCCAAACCACCTCTGTGAGCTCGGGGGGCACAGAGAGCGTTCTCCACACCTCCCTCAACCACCACAACAGAGGCCTTGTCTCGGTGGGCACCGGCGAGACAATCCACCCACTCAGGGTCCCGTGTGAGATGCCAACAGGCCTGATACCCGATCAAAGGACACCTTAGAAGAAGCGGAGCTCCACTCTCACATGTCCTGGGAGCGTTTTCTGATGGTTCCTGCAGGGGGGAGGACAGAAACGGCGGCAGAGAGCGGGCCTCATGTCCCAGCTTTGCCAGACAGCACTCTCATCCCTCTCTCTGAAGAGAACGGCTCAACAACTGTTGCAATACTTTACTTCTTAAAATATCGACTTAAATCCATGAAAAAACATTTCCTCCAAAATCTACATTTTTAAAATTCAGAATTTGATACATTTAGAGAATAAATCTTAATGTTTTGATTTCACATTCAAACATAAACTTGTCAGCAGGTTGGTTTTGTAGAACAAAATTCAAAGAAATATTCATTTACAACTGTGTTCTAAAGAAGAAGAGGATGGATCATAGAAACTGTAAAAATACATTTAAATCAGATTGTTGGTTTTCAGATTTGTGTGTTTTCTATTGATCATTGAGGCAGAACCCTGCAAAGGCTCGGACCCTGCTGCCCCGTTCAGCCCCCGTCCCGACAGCATCAGTCTAGCTCTTCCTCCTCCAGCTCTGATGGAGGAGAGTCCCACCAGCAGAATCAGACACACTTTTTAATGCTCTTTCCTACACACACACACACACGCATGTTTACAGACACACAACCTGAGGTCAGTGAAGCTGAAACGAAACCACATGGACCGTCTGACACTCAGGCAGGTTCTCCCTCCATGACTTAACCAGCTTTGGGTCCAATGACGGATTTTAGAGGCGAAAGGATCCCAGACCTTCTGTCAGAAGCTGACGTCCAAACAGGATCAGTGTCAGTGCAGCAGGGAATGATGGGTAATGTTCAAGCCAAAGACATCCACACATAAGCATTTAGTTCCAGATGATTTGGAGGTCATTTTTAGGAGTTAATGAGCTGTCATGGAGTCTGCTTTCAGCCCCCGATGTGTAGATCTAGATCAGGGGTGTCAAACGCAATCACACGGGGGGCCGAAATCCAAAACACACATTAGGTCACGGGACGAACAGGATAAACACTTATTGAACATTTTGAAACTACATTTTTCAAACGTTAAGACTGTAACTTTAACACAGCTACAGATTAGCCTAAAAAAGTAAAAAAAAACAACAACAAAAAACAGGTTCGCCAAAAGAGCTAGCATGTAGCTGAAATATTAGCTGTACTCAAAAACGACCTGAAAAATCTTAGTAAATGCCAAAATAGTCCAAAAAGCTAGCAGAATGACAATTTTTGAAAACTGTAAATTTGTAACATAATTATGAATAATGAAAATGCAGGAAAATTATTCCAGAATAAATCAATTTAAACCTTAAATAACTTTAAATATTTTACTCTCCATTAAAATATTTTTAAGAAAATTATACAAGTTAAAAATCAATGGAAGATAACATTGGGACTTGAATATCACCAAAATTAAATGATCTGGAGGACCCGATAGAATTATCTGGAGGGCCGGATCCGGCCCCCGGGCCATGACTTTGACACGTGTGATCTAGATGATCTCAATCGCAGTTTGGTTCTGTGTCATATTTCTGCTTTTAAATGTCAGATGTGGCATTTAGAATCCAAAGTTGAGTAAAAGAGGAGACTTTTTTAAAAATGATTTGGGTCCAAATGATCTAAACTGAAATTCAATTGTTCTGAAACAGAAATTAAGATGTCCTTCTGGGCTTTAACTGTGAATTTGTTTGTTCATTTGGGGTTACAGCAATTACTAACAGCCGAAACATATAAAAAAAAAACAATATATAAATAAATATGATTATTTTAGAACAAGCAACCTCAGTAGTCAAACAACATTTCTATTTCCAGCCTAAATATTTAGAATTAGCTAAACATCTCTTCAGTTGATGTTGTCTGGATGATGACTTTATAAAGGTGGTTAAATGTGGGTTTGAAATGGGTCTCCTTTATTATGTTAATTTGCATCAAATCGTTAAACCCAAGACTCCACTTAGTTTAGCATCACCTTTAAAACTATAAAACACATAAGATTTGTTTATGTAGCTGAAAAAATAAATCATGAAAGGGTTAATCAGCTTTTCTATTTACTTTAAATGTCTTCCAGACAAACCACAGAACATTTAGCATAAAATCTGCTTTTCATGCAGGACTGCTTTCATCTGTTGTGCATCCTGACTCGGTTTGTTTAGTGTAGATGTATGGATGCAGAGATGACAGTGGAGCTCCAACGTACACGTCGACGCCCCTACAAGGAGAGGAAAAAGCTTTTGCTGGTCAATATTTAGACCTGTGTCTCTGTTTCGGCTGCCGCGCTCCTGAAGTGTTCAGCTTCTGATCGACTCAGACGTTCAATTAGGAAGCTGTCGCTGCAGTTTTGAGCCGTCACCGTTTGGTCGAGGTCGGACTGTCAGTCTGACTGTATACATGATGAGTGTGGGTGCAGACGTCTTCCTGCAGGCCTTCCTGCCATTGAAGGCAGAGTGCAAACAAGTCGGGTTTAGAGCTGCATTTAGATGATTTAGTTTGAATGAAAGATGAATATTCAGTGACTAAAAATGGACTTTCTGGAACTTGATGAAGAAAAATGTTTTTGTTTTCTGCTCATTAGGGAACAAACCTGACAGATATCTGCACAGAGCTGCTGCTACACGGAAATCTGCTGAAAATCTCGGCAGGAAACATTCAGGAACGCGTCTTTTTCCTCTTCGACAACCTTCTGGTTTACTGCAAAAGGAAGTCCAGGTGAGAGAAGGGCCGTGTGCAGAGGAAACAGGAAAGCATTCAAACCCAGTATTATTATTGGCTGAGTAGAGGAGTTTGGAAAAGTGGATGTTTGGGTTTTCCCCAAACATGTGGATGCATCTGCATGATGGACGGCGGTGCAGGAGTGTCTGACGTCAGCGGATGTTTTCCCGCCGGCAGTAACCGCCGTGTCCTCTCTCCTTCAAGGGTTTCTGGAAAGAAGTCAACCAAACGGACCAAGTCCATCAACGGGCCGCTCTATGTGTTCAGAGGTCGGATCAACACGGAGGTGATGGAGGTGGAAAACGTGGAGGACGGGACAGGTTCGTGTTTGCTCTGCGCGTCTGCGTCCTTTCACAGAACTTTTTTTCTTTAATCTGCCTGTGTGAGGCTGAGCAGGTACGGCGGCGTTCTGCTGTTGGCGAGCTGTGAAGTAGGTACTTGTTTACGGTTTTGGGTGGAGTGAGTGTCTTGCTTGCATGTAGTTTCAAAAAGGATGTCGCTTGCAGCCTCTGTACCACCTTTTGATGTGATAAAATCGATGCACATGCAGGAGACGAGGAGCAGATCTGCGCTGGCAGCGCCACGGACGGCTCTTTTTTGTTTTTGCGGTCTGTTTCGAGGTGTAGAAACACTTGGTCACGTGTTTCCTCTTTTTTTTTTTGTTGTTCTATCTGTGAGCTCACATGACCTTTTCTGCATGGTGGCTGCTGGGTGTCACATTTATGGGAAACCACAAAGAAAAACAGAGTTTAAAGGTTCCAAAAGGGAGCATCTTCAAGCAGGAGTGTGACTGGAAACATCCATAACTCAGTAAATCAAATCTGTTACAGTACATTTGGTCTAAGCCCCTCCCCCTCCATCCTGGTTCGCCGCTCTCCCAGAAAAGCAGGAGCCGCTCTCGGAGCCATCAGATCTATTTATATGACCTTTGAGCACAAGACTAATGCACTCATTACCAGACGCCTTTCATTATTCATGGGCTGCTCACCTGCATCACAGTGGATGATGGATGTGAAACGAGCCGCAAAGTTTGATGAGTCATCACTTCTTCAGCCTCCAACTTAGGCCTCAGTACAACTGTCCTCACAAAAAAGCTCCAACCGATACGAGGCTCGTGTGAAATATTCTGGTGGTAGACCGCTCGGTGAACCCGTAGAGGGAAAACGCTCACATTTTATATCTATGAGCGTGCTGCATATCACCTGAGGGGGAAGTTGGTGAGATGGAGGCGTGTCATACAGATTTCTCATTTTTTTAACCCCCCCAAATTCTGCCAACTCTACAAGGAGTCAGTACTGCTGCCAGTGTTTGGCAAAGGTGGACAAACTTTAAGACTTGTGGGCCACAGAGGGCTCAAACATTTGACCCCGACTTATTTGATTGAAACTTACTTTAAAGCAGAACATTTCTGAGTTTATATTTCAAAATGTGTGACTTTTCAGAGCTAATTGCACTGATGGGTTTATATCGCTCGTGGAAAAACACAAAAATACACAATGAATAATTGGAAAAATGGCTGTCCAACTCAAGAAACATGCATAAACGTCCAAAAACAGCAAATCTTCCAACCCCACCTGGACATAGAATCATTTTCTGCACCTTGTGTCTGTCCATGTGTCTGTTAAAGGATTTGACGGCAACATCATGGGTAAGAAATGTGTAAATCTGCCACACGCACTCAGACGCTCTAACTTTATGCATGTCCGTGGAATAGGAGTGATACAGACGCTGGAGTCCATCCCACCGGGGAAACGGCCGCGCTACAGCCGTCACGAATACAAAGTTTCTCTCAAACATTGTTCCTAAATCTGTCTAAACATGTGATAGTGAGCACTTCTGCTTTACTGAGATAATCCCTCCCACCTCACAGGTGTGCCACATCAAGATGCTGATCTGACATCAGGATTACTGCACAGGTGTGCCTGAGACTGCCCACAAGAAAAGGCCACCCTGAAAAGTGCAGTTTTCTTCTTTATTGGGGGTCTGGGGACCCAGAACCAGTCAGTATCTGGTGTGACCACCATCTGCCTCATGCAGTGCAACACATCTTCTTCTCATCGAGTTGATCAGATTGTTAATTGAGGTCTGTGGAATGTTGGTCCAGTCCTCTTCAATGGCTGTGTGAAGTTGCTGGATATTAGTGGGAAATCCAGTTTATTTTCAAAATAAAACCAATTTTCTTACAATAAAAGACTGCGATTGATAAATGTGATCATGTTTTTGTTTCTAAACAGACTGTAGAGATGGAATAAACACACACAGATCAGCGTAGTGGGCCGACTTTACTTGGGTGTAAAACAACCAGAGAGGCAGAGATCAGTTCTTCTTAACAGAAACATGCGGTAATATTTTTAGGTTTATAACTAACCCATGATGGCAAAAACAACAAAAACACTGTAGTAGAAGCGCCTCGTGGCCGTTGGTGAAAAATTCAGTGCACACTCTGCTTCACGACACTTCGCGACGTTTCCGTGCCCAGTGTGAACCTATGTTGCCCCCGACAGTTTTGACCCTTTTTGCCTGCAGATACCCACATTCACCAGTAAGGACAGTTCAGACTAAGATAGCTGCTCCTCTCTACAACCTGGACTGACTGAGACTGAGACTTAACCTCAAAGACACAAAACTTGCTCCGAATTGGAGTTCTTGTGTACCTGATTTAGCTCGTCAAATTAGCATCAAGGTTGTAGATTTTTTTTACAGTGAAACCAAAACGTGCCTAAAGTTTGTTTTTGACCACAGAAGTTCTTGTAACTCAGTGATTCTTGTGTTTTTTTCCAGCGGATTATCACAGCAACAACTACACAGTGACGAACGGCTGGAAGATCCACAACACGGCAAAAAACAAGTGGTTTGTGTGCATGGCCAAAAACGCCGAGGAAAAGCAGAAATGGCTGGACGCCATCCTGAGGGAGCGGGAGCAGCGAGAGAGTAAGCAGCTCTTACCCCCAAAAGTTTACGTTTTATCAGAAAGACGATATTAAACATTAAACAATTTTAACTGATGTGTACTTTTACTGGTATGGGTGTCGGTGTTTAAATAATATACGTTTGAGGAGTATTGTGGGAGTTTTCCTTAATTTATGAAGTATGAACGTATTTATCTTCACACAAAAACGTCCACTGAAATGTGAAGCTGGTTGATTTTCTTCAGAAGGAGCCCTCAGCCGCTCTCCCTCCCACTGCTTTGAGATTAGTCTGGTAAACTGATAGCCTTGTTTCTCCTCCGGTGGGTTATATGCTTTTTTTTTTTCTCCTCTGTCAAAAAAAGTCTGCTCCCACCTGTTCGTCCCATCTGTCTTTTTTATGCCCAAAGCTTTGGTCCCTTTGGTGGTGGGACAGGAAGGGGGATCCTCTGGGAGGTCAAACCTCCAGAAGCTTCATCTGAATGTGAGATAGTGGAGGGAAATTGTTAGAATAACTCTGAAATTAGATTTATTTGGAGCTTGTCTGACTTATTATTGTGGGTTAATGTGATGAGAGGGTTTCAGAGTACGGATGGGTACGACCGAGCGCTTGGTGTCGAGTTTCTGGCCGGCGAAAGCCGACCTGGAGGGAACAGATGCCAGATCAGTCACAGTTTCCTCGCTCTTCCCTCCTCTCGTCGGCTTTACTTCAGTCCAGGCAGCAGCAATGTGGAGGATTTTCTCTTTTCTCGCACTGCCGACTTCTCCGGTAGCTCTCCTCAGACCTCACAGAGGACTTTCCCAGCTTACTGGAGGTGTTCTCAGCAGGTTTGGGATAAAAACATCGCTCAGATGGTTGGATGAGGGGCAGCTTCAGAGGAGCTGGAACAGCTGGGTCAGAAACGGCGGGCTCTCTGCCCCTGTGTGTTATTCAATGACACTCATTGTTTAAATGCAGTCCAGCTGCTGCCAAATGGAACCAGCCCCCCCCCCCCCCCCCACCTCCCACCCCAGCACCTTCCACCAGCACAGACTGGATGAGAAAATGCCTCTGCAACCCGGATCTCCTTCCGCTCTCATCTTCCATACTTTAAACGGGCCCTACCATGAAAATTCTACTTTTTGAGGTTTTAAGTGCATTCTACCGTTCATTCCTCACTATAAAGAACCACAAAGCAGCATTTTGATCCATTCATGCATTTAAGAGTAATCCTCTACAAACCTGCACTTTCTGTAGCAGCCCCTCCCATACCCACGAAAACGAGCGGTTGGAAACGTGTTGATGTAAGATCCGTGCCAACAGCTCCCACCAGGAAGAGTCTGTACTGCAAGCTCCGCCCTCAGACTACAACTAACACACCCCCATCTTCTTTGCTGAGCTGTGGCAGGAGATAACTACCTTCATGTACCAGAACCGCTCTCAGACCCATCTTTCAAGGTGGTCTCGCTTCGTTTCCAACCGGACAGAACTTCAGTTCACTCTGAGTCTGAACATGAACCGAGAGCGGAACAACTGAACCAAAACAGCCACCGTACCCAACAGTAATGTGATGTAAACATGGTAGAAATGAGGTGATCGGTGAGCCGCGGACAAATGTAGAGCATTGATTATCATGTTATCCAGAAGGAAATAATTGTTCCAACCATTTATTTGTTAGAACGTTTATTTTAACACCACTGAAAAACGTACAACTCTCTTTTCTGTGTCTCGTTATGCGGCACACGTACGAGCTGCTGCTGTGATGTCATCTTTAAAGCTTCCAACAGAATTCTCTTAAAAACAAACCATAAAACCACAACGATGAGACACGGAAACTCATTAAAATGTGTTTGGATTTATTCAGGCTCAATAAAACTACTTTTAACGTGATCCACATTCATTCTACCAATAGTCTACATGTCACAAACACTTATCAGCGTGTGTACCTGTAGCGTCACTAGTAACCTTCATGCAGGATTCCTCTGCAGTACCAAGACTACAGTAGACAGTCTTGAACCTGACCTTCATGCAGAAGCTCAAAATCCATCAGTAAAATACAAAGTTTGAATGAGGGAAAGCAGACCGCAGAGCATCCATCTTTCTCTTCTGTTTTGACCCGCCCCTATAGCTGCTGACCAATGACTGAGGAGATCTTCACGTGGTTTTGTTTACAAAGTTTGGTCACGTTGAGGAGGCTCGGGGAGGCTCATTGACGGTCTATGGGCAGGCTCAAGGATGATGTCGTGAAATGGGCGGGGCCAACAAGGAGCAAAAGGCGGAGCCTCAGACATCGAGTCATTTTACTTCCGGGTATTAAAAAGGTTCACAAAAATGACTCATATTTTATAAATAATTTGTTTTTTAGTCTTCCAAAGGTAATATATGAATATAGGATATAGTTGAATCTGAAAGGCTAAAGAAAATTATGGTGGAGCCCCTTTTAATACATCTGCAAGTTCTTCATTGTTATAGTTTAGTAGCATCCCAAAAGTAACCAAAAACTTTTAAGGAAAGAACAAAATGTGCTGATAAATCACTATTTCATGTTTTGCATTGAGGAGCTGAATCTTTTTTTTTAATTGGCAAAATTTACAAGAAAAAAAAAAACCTCCCGTTGAAACATAATTTAGTGATCCCTGAAGGGAAAGTGAAGTTGTGCAACATTACCTTTGTACAGTTATTGTAATAAGTTGGAGCTTTTTTCAAGTGATGCAACAATCCTTTTGCACAGGGACAGATAATGATGCAATAATTAATGAGGTAAATTTCAGATGCGGTCTTCCTAGAAAGTCTTACAATGGAAACTTGGATGATGCATCACTTTTATGTGACGGAGAGTCAAGGCTACATTTTTCTAAGGCTTTCCTTATGCAGAATTAAAACTTAATCAAAGTGTCTGATGCATTCAGGAGGAAGGTCATAAGTTGATTCAAAAGCGGGGGAGTCTTTTTTTTTTTCTTTGAAAGAGCAGCAGCTGACAAGTAGACACAGAAAATCTTTGTAGATCTGAGATGAGATCTGGAGTCTGTCAGACCTGAGCCGCCATGTCTGATTCCTGACTACAAACCATCTGCAGAATTCCAGAAGATAACCCGGCGCTCCGTGCAGAGGCTCCTTTTTGTCTCTTAACATCCTGCATTCTCTGCTTTGATATGTATAGATAAGCCTTAAACGGGCCCTACCATGAGAATTCTACTTCTGGAGGTTTTAAATGCATTTTACTGTTTAGTCTTCACTATGAAGAACCCCCAACTGGTATTTTGATCCATTCATGCATTTAAGAGTAATCCTCTAAAAGGCTGCACTGTCTGCAGCAGCCCCTCCCATACCCACGAAAACGAGCGGTTGGAAACGTGTTGATGTAAGATCGTTGCCAACAGCTCTCTCCAGGAAGAGTCTGTACTGCAAGCTCCACCCCCAGACTACAACAAACACACCCCCATCTTCTCCGCGGAGCTGTGTCAGGAGATAACTACCGTCCTGTACCAGAACCGCTCTCAGAACCGTCTTTCAAGGTGGTCTCGGTTCATTTCCAACCGGACAGAACTTCGGTTCACTCTGAGTCTGAACATGAACCGAGAGCGGAACAACTGAACCAAAACGGCCACCGTATCCAACAGTCACGTGATGTAAACACGGTAGAAATGAGGAACAACTCTCTTTTCTGTGTCTCCTCTGCGGCGCCGGCTGCTGCTGTGAAAGCTTTATTGTAGTTTCAACAGAATTCTCTTAAAAACAAATCGTAAAACCACAACGATGAGACACGTAACTATTTAAAATGTGGATGAATTTATGCTCAATAAAACAACTTTTAACATGATCCACATTGATTCTACCGCCGTGTCTTTTAGCGTGTGTACCTGTACGTCTCCTGTAACCGTCATGCAGGATTCCTCCGCGGTACCAAACCGTGTTGAATCTGGTCTTCATACAGACGCTCAAAATCCATCAGAGAAATACAAAGTTTGATAAAAGGAAATGTTCTGACAAGATTTTGCAGACCGCAGCGCATCCATCTTTAGTCACGCGGTTGTAACATATGATCATACATATGGATATAGTTTACTCTGAAAGGCTGAAGAAAATCATGGTAGGGCCCCTTTAAAAGAAATCCGAAATCTCCAGATCTGCTGTGGTTTTCGTTCATTTCCATCATTTTCCATTTAAAATCCACTGATGCGCCCCGACGTTCTGGTTCTGATCCTGTCCGGCTTCTCTGTTCCAGGTCTGAAGCTGGGAATGGAACGAGACGCCTACGTGATGATAGCAGAGAAGGGGGAGAAGCTTTACCACATGATGATGACCAAGAACCGACACCTGATTAAAGACCGGCGCCGGAAGCTCAGCATTGTGCCCAAGTGCTTCATGGGAAAGTGAGTTTGGTTTGGAGTTCTTCTCACTGCAACCTAATGCTGTTCACATGGGATCTTTGCAAATGGTTATGTAAGCCCAGCAGGCCTCCTGTCTGCTCCCCCCAAAGTGCTGCAGGAAGCAGAAATCGTCCCGAGTGAGACCTCTCTCATCGCCTCCTCTTACAGTTCCTATTGTTCAGTGCAGACCGGCTTTAGCTGACCCTCTTCAGGAGGCCGTCCCCACCCCCCCTTCTGTGTTTCTGTGCCCTGAATTCTCAATGATAAGCTCTTGGAGGGGTTTCTCAGCTGCATTTAGACGAGAAACACCTCAGAGAGCTCCATATGTAACATGCATGCAGACCTGCGTTCATCGCCCAGTAAAGACACGGATATCCAACAAGACTCTGTTTTTCATCAATCATCTTCTTTCTGCTGCACATGCACTAAACCCTCATCTGGTCCGGCTAGCGTGTCTAGTTCAGCTTCTGGAGAAGAGAAGATGCTACCTTCACATTGACTGCAGTCAAATGAGCCGCCGTTCACATTTCTGTGGTCCAATCAGCCGTCACTGGATTTTTGGTGTCAGTTTCATCCAATACTTACAGTAGCAGTCCTGAGAACTCTGGAAAATCTCCACCAGACTCCACGGAGCTTCTTGATGTGACCACGGAAATGTGAACGGCGGCTCATTTGACCGCAGTTGGAAAGGATTGTAAATGAATGAAAGAGCATTTGGATGTTAGCTTTCATTATTTTCTGCTCTGAGAAACCAATGGATTGAATGGATTGATCACAGCAACGTCAAGAAACATCAAAGAGTCTTTGGTGAACTGGAAGGAGAAAGAATCAGGATTCTGGAGGAAGTTCTGTCCATGAAGATCTGAGCTGACATCCGGATCAGAACCATAGGGCTGGACATTACCCAGATTGATGGATGTTTTCATGTAGCAGCGGGGAAGATTTATGCTAGAGAGACACAGAGCTATCATAATCAGGGGCGGAGCTCCAAAAGCCACGCCCCCTCAGAGGAGATTTTGGAAACGGAGGCTTCAGATCAACATGAAAAATGTCTTTTAAAACATTTGGTTGTGGGAATTTGGTTAAAAATTTCCTGATCATCATTAAAACACTACTGGGAATGATTTTTTAAATAAAAAACAAAGGTCTTAAGAGGACTTCATTTGTGTGAATGGTTTACAGCATTCACGCTCTAGTGATTCTCATTCTGCTTTCTATACATTTTTCGTCATGTAAAATCTCAATCACACTTAACAGCAATTTCATCAATCTTAGTATCAGAGCGTTCAGCTCGTTCAGGAAATTACTGCTTCTAGTTTTGGTTTTCATAAACTTGCAATATTGAGCAAAATATACCCCATAGTAAATGAACAGGAAATTGCTCAAATCCTTTAAAAACTTTGGGCATTTTGAAGCTTATGAAATTCTACATTTACTTTTCGCTAGATGCACCATCAAACTTTAAAATGTTCAGCACCCACTGGGTTTTTAGGCTAATTTGGCATTTGGCCTTTAGTTTAGCCACATGGCTAATATAGGCAAATTTAGGCGTGTTTCCAGTTTTTTGACTCATTTGGAATTTTTTTAATATTTTAACAAGCTTCATCATTTTCAGATAACTACTTTGACATCTTTAGCTGCCACATTCAGCTTTTACAGCTTTCACACTTGCATTATCGCAGGTAATCCGATATATCTAGTTAATTATTAGTGAGCGTCCTTACTTTTGTTTTTCACCTGTATCTTCCACCGCTAGTTAGCGACTCAGAACACAGAGACTCTTTGAGCAGCAGCAGAACAACTCGATCTGGTGAGAACCAGCTCGTGTTAAATGTTCATCCTCATTGGTTGTTATCAGACATGTACTACTTAGTATGATTTAGTTTTGTTCTAACTCATGCTGTTTTATAAAAAAAAAAAGAAAAAAATGTTCTTGTGGAATCTTAAGATATATTGCCATATATAAACTTTGTATTTCCAGATTCTTGCCAGTACACACCACAGCATTTATACTGTCACAGCAGTCAAACTGCCTAAAGAAAAAGAGGTCGGCTCCTCATCCATGCAGTCATGTGACTTCTACATGTCAGTGTTGTCCTCTCTGCTTTGATGAACGTCCAGATTTTTTCCAATTTAAAGCTGTTTTCAGCCAAAATAAAATAACTTTTCTTGGACATAGTTTCTGCAGGGCGGCTGGAGGACATTAGAAATGTATTTCCCAGTATTTTTTTTTTTTTACAGAAAAAAAACATATTTCTTAAGATCAAAATCCCATTTTTCATAGCAGTAACTTCGCTTTTCCCTCCAGATTTGCTGTTTTGGTCGTTTTCCACTCATCCCTCATTTCCTGTCGGGAGGCTCTCCACATTATCTCTGCATTTGTCTGTCTGATGAAATTAGCCACAGACACACTTTGAGTGCTTCATGCATTAAACAGAGATGCTAACTGTGGGCTTTCTGTCAGGAGTTTGTCATATTAGATTCGTTCCATCAACAGTTTCCCTCTTTGTGCTGGAGTAAGCCGGCTTGTTCTTCTTCTCTGTTGTTTCTCCCTTTCATTACTAGAGGGTGATGATGTTTCCCAGCCTCTTTCTGAGTTTTATTACTTTGCTTTTTATGCTTTTAGGAGACTTCTGGATACGAACAAAGTTAATATTTCAGTTTGTTTCAGGAGACTTTTTTAAACATTGGGAACTCATCTCAGAGTGTGTTTATGTCATAAACATCATTTAAAAAAATTTTTTTAGTGACTTATTTTATACAAAAGCCATAAAAAAGAAAATAAAAAATGTGAGTTTTTGGTGTTTTATGTCAGATTAGATTGTTGGAGCTAACACATGTTAATCATGTTAAACATCTCCTCCAGATTTCCCTTAGTTCTCTGGTCTGAGTGTTTTCTATCGTCGTCTTTTCTGTTACAACTCCATCTAAAACACATAACAAAGTCCAGGCCCGGGGGCCGGATCCGGCCCTCCAGATCATTTTATTTTTTTGTTATTAATGGCCCGCTTATTTCTGACTTGTATAATTTTGACAAAATATATTTTTTTAAATATTGAAAGTTATTTAAGGTTTAAGTTGATTTATTCTCGAATGATATTCCCGCCTTTTTATTTTTCATAATTATTTTAAAAAGTTACGGTTTTATAGTTTTTAAAAATTGTCATTCTGCTAGCTTTTTGGACTATTTTGGTATTTACTAAACATCTATTAGTCTAGCTAATATTTCAGCTGCATGCTAGCTGTTTTGACTAACCTGAGTTTTTTTTTTGCCTAATGACATTTAGCTAATAGCTGACTATCAGCTTCAGCATTTTTAGCCATTTCAGCATCTTCAACAGCCAAATTCAGCTTCCAGCATTCCCACTAGCATTATCACAGGTAATGCTATATATCTCGTTCATAATTATGTTAAAAAGTTACAGTTTTAAAGTTTAAAAATGTAGTTTTAGAGAGTTCTATAAATGTTGATCCTGTTCGGCCCGTGACCTAAAGTGTGTTTTGGATTCTGCCCCCCTGTGGGATTGAGTTTGACACCCCTGGTCCAAAACGATCTCCAACATGAACAGCCAGTTAACATCCTTCTGCTCAGACATGAGCAAACACAGATAATGAACAGACGCATTAAGAAACACAAAGGTGGAAAAAAATCCCTCTTAAACGTACTTAACTAAAGCTGGTTTATAGGTGTGGCCCGGTTAATCTACTGTAAGTTCTGGTAGATCATTCTTTGGGCTTTAGTGATACTTCAAAATTATTTTAATTCTGCTCTGAAAACACAGTCTCTATGACAGAAAATCCTCTCAAGTTTATCCAAATGCTTCCATGTTTTACTCCAGAGTCCATATAGATGTGGATAAACCGTAGTTCCTGCTGGTCTGAGGGAGGGCTTCTCACCAAAGACCCTCGTTTTGTCCTGCAAACGTTTGCTCAGCCCGCTCCGGGTCAGCGGAGCAGAGCTGGCCTCTTTAACATGCAGGTTCCCCAAAAGTAAATCTCATTCCCTAAAGGTCCCGTGTGTCAACATGTTGCACAGCGCAGAGCTTCCTGCTGCAGAAACATTCACAGATTGAGTCATGTGCACGGGGGAACTGAAGGCACTAGCTTGTGGGAGACTCATGTGAGCAACATTGTCTTCCTGCCAGCCAAAGTAGTTTGGCCCCATGTTGGCCCCGATCCAGCGGCCCATGAGAAACCGCGCCGGCCAGGCGTGGCAGGAATGACAAGCTGGAGCTGGAACTGAAACATTTCTGCTGCTCCAGCCTGGAGGATCCTTCAACTGTCATACAGCGGCTCGGTTCACAAAACTCTTAATTAGACCTCCACTGTCACTCCTGTACATCCCTGATGGACGTATCGGAATACTAGAGGTGTCGTCACGCCACATTCATGAATTCACAGCTTCACTAGTGGTTCATTTGACCATTTAATGCCTGAGGTTGTAAATATGCGACAAACCACTTCAGCTCCAAAATTACCCAAATGTAGCATCAACTTAAAAACCAAAACATCCGTGATTCCTTTAAGGAGGTTAAAGAAATTTTTTTTTTTTATTTTAAAAAAGTCAATATTTACATAAAAAATTAAATTTTTATATGTTTTTAAAAGATGGCAAATGAAAAAAGTGATTTAAATGAAGCTTATTAGTGAAGTTTTGCAAAAAAAAACCAGAGAAATACACTTTTTTAGGATGAAAAATAATAGAAATTGCTTTAAATGACGATGAATTGGCAGAATTCATGAATCAACATTAACATTTTAATTTCCTAAATCAACTAAAATGCAGAGCACATTTAGGAAACATATTTTTAAAACAGGCTTTGTGTGTATTATCCCCCCAAAGCAATAAGCAGAAGAAAAAAAAATCCTTTTGTATTGGTTTGGAAGTTAAAAGGTTAATTACAAAGTACAAAAGAGTACTTTGTCACTCTTTCTTGTCTGACTTTATTTCCAATTCTATAATCATTTTTCTCCACTTAATATAAGGTGAAGGTAAATGAAGCGAAGTCTTGAATTCAACGGCATGTAGTAAATTATAAAGTGTGATGAAACTGATATTCTTACTAATGATCACTTGTTTTATGACAGAAAAGTAAAACTGTTTTCTTTGAGGCGCTGTCTTCATGTTGTCTACTTCCTGTTTCCTCAGCGAGTTCGTGGCGTGGCTGATCGAGAGCGGCGAGATCAGTAAACCCGAGGAGGGCGTCAACCTGGGTCAAGCTTTACTGGAAAACGGCATCATTCACCACAGTAAGACCGCGTTACTCTGCACGTCTGGATATGAAGCTGCTCTTTGTTTTGCTTCAGTCCCTCTGGATGATCTGACCATTTAATATCAATTTGATATATAAAAGATATATAGGGTCAAAGGTCACTTGTCAAAATGAGTTTGATGAAAGTGACCTCATTTAATGCGGTCGGCATCTGAAATAAGGAACTATATTTCACTAAAGATAAAGTTCTGGTTTCACTGACTCAAATATAAAAATATTTTTTTATGCTGAACACTCACAACTATAAATAATATAAAGTAACGGTTCATGTTAGTGTATTTTATATATTTCTTTTGCTCTAATAATTGATCATTTCACCATCTTTAGAAGACAAAACTGACTTTTTAGGAGGAATTCTTCTGCTGTTTTTTAGGTGTTTGAAGTCGTACTAAAAGAAGAGTTCATGTCAGCATGGACTCAGAAAAACTTTCTTCTTGTTTCTAAACTTTGGCAGATATATCTTCATTTATTACAAGCAGCCGTTGGTTTTGTAAAATATTTCAGTGGATAAGTTTGTTTTTGTAAAACCATCCAACTCTCTTGTTTCATTTTAAAAAGCTGTTGCCTGCAGCGTATTAAATATGATTAAAGCTGATTTCCAATCAAAACATTAGAACCAGATTCTTTTGTTTGTTTCTGAGGAACATTTGCAGTGCTGTTGTGATGCGGCCCTCTGTACTGACGGTACAACGGCCGTCTGAACAGAGCGTCATTATGGACGGACTGCTGGGTTTTATTGATGCATCTCTGCGTTTTCTGAAGTTGAAACATGAAAGCAAACCTGATCTCCAGCTGAGACCCTGCAGCCTTTGATGCAGCATCCAGGATGTTTCCCCAAACACGAATGAAAGCCAGTTTCATCATCGTCTCTGCCTGAAAGGACGCGTTGCTGTTTTCACGAGTGGATTTCATGAAGTCAGAGGGAAATATTGAGCGGGAAAACAATCTTTTTAAGCCCAGTTTTACTCAGAGGCTCTGCCCCCTCTTCCTCCAAGATTCTTTTTTTGGTTGATGTTGCAGCACGTTATGATGACGAAGATGCTAAGTAATTATTTTCCCAGCGTTCTGTGACACATCTGTGATGTCATGGCGCTCTAGAAACGTACGGGGCGGACGGCGGATTATTGGATTCATCTCAGAAACTTAGGTGTTCACCTGGACGTTCTTATCTCCCTCTCTGACAGGTGCCCCGCCCCTCAAGATAACGTAACAATTTAATATACATTTTAAACATAAGGGGTATATAGGGTCAAAGGTCACCTGTCAAAATGAGTTTGATGTCTGAAACAAGGAACTATTTTTTTGGTCTCACTGACGCAAATATAAAAAAAAGTTCATTTTTTGGTGCTGAACTCTCACAACTTTGTATTTTATTAAACTAGTGTTCAACAATCCCGCTCCTCCTTTTTCAGTCTCCGATAAGCACCAGTTCAAGAACGAGCAGGTGCTGTACCGCTTCCGCTATGACGATGGGACGTACAAGGCCCGCAGCGAGATGGAGGACATCATGTCTAAGGTATGACGGCGGACGACAAGATTACAAAGTCGAGCTCTTTGATTGTTGCTCCTTTACTCCAGTTTGGGCTGAAAATGATTTGAATTTAGAGACTAGTATAAACATGTTTTTGTACTACAGTACTGAACATTTTTATGAAAGAGAACTCATCCTGGAGCCACTCAGTCGAAGTGCTTTCATTTGCCTTCACTTGTCCTGTGGTTTTGAAGCTGTGTTGTAATGCCGTGGCTCCAGGATATCTTTTTATGCTCCTCAGGTTTGTCTTTTGTGGTTTTGTTTGCTCTGGGTGTGTGCGACGGGTGACTCAGCTGCTGTTTCTTGGCTTTCAGGGTGTCAGGCTGTACTGCCGCCTCCACTGCCTCCACACGCCAGTCATCAAGTAAGTTCCTGCATGTTCCCCTTCACCTCCTGCACATATGCTAATACCTCTGCCCCTCCAGGTGGGGACATGCATATTCATGGTGGTCCTGCTCAGACCTTTCTATAATAAGTGAAGAAACTCCCACCCTGTCAGGGACGACGGCGCCCTCAGACGTCTTTAACGGGGGGATCCTTAGATACTTTAAGGGTCCCTAAACTATGGCCCGCGGGCCGGTTCAGGCCCACATCCACATTTGTCCCGGCCCCTCACATGCAGATCGAGAAACACATAAAACATGAATTTTAATTCCATCATTGTGCAGTCTGAACGTGACGGGAGAGGATGTTATTTATTGGTTTAATAGTGATTCACTTTTTCTTTATTTCTTTATTATTATTTTTCTTCCGTACGTTTTTTTTTTCATCTTTCAGCTATTTAACTCATTCAGCTATTAAAAAATGTCAGCTCTTTTCGTGCTAGCTTTTTGACTGTTTCTAAAATGTTCTAAGCTATTTTTCGGTTTAGCTAATATTTTAGCCACATGTTGACTGTTTTGGCAAATTTAGGTCTTTTTTTTCCAGTATATTAAGCTAATTTAAAATGTAGCTAATATTTTGGCTAAATGCTAGCTGTTTTGGTTTATTTAGAAATGTTTCTGTTTTTAGGATAATTTGGAGCTTACCTTACATTTTTGCTTTATGCTAGTTGTTTTGGCTAAATTACACATTTTTGTGGCTAATATGGCATTTCACTAATATTTTAGCTAGCTGTCAGCTTCAGCGTTTTCAGTTATTAGCTTCAACTATTTCAGCTATCAGCACTAGCATCTTCATTAGCCAAATTCAGCTTACAACATTCACACTAGCATTATTGCAGGTAGTGCTATGTATCTAGTTTTAAAAAATATTTTATTATAATTTTTTTTCTAAAGATTACAGGAATCTTTCAAATTTGGCTGTGTGCCTTTCTAAATAGGCACAATCCAAATTCTTCCCCTCTCCCTACCCCTACATTTAGCCCTCCGAACAGAAAATTATAGGAAATTAGTCTCCAAATCCGACCTCTCTTACTCTAGATGACGTCACCATTAGTCACCGGTCAGCCATGTTAGCGCGGAGCTTCCAGTGCTCGAATATACATAACAGCGGTTGTATAACGCCTGGTTCACACTGGATGCAGACGCGCTGCAAAACGGCATGTAACCGAGGCCGGGTCCATTCCTATGTAGTGGTTCACCACAGGAGCGGAGCGCCGCGGCCCGCCGTGGAAGGCTCACGCCGTGCAGCGGTCTCCAGTCAGTGTGTGCGCCCATTTTATTGTGAATTTGATCAGGAAACTCGTAAATTCACAACATTTTTAAAAAATAAAAAATGATAAAAACCCACACAGGAAAAGGCTATCATAGATTAGACATTTCTAAAAATTAATATTTGATTTTTATTTTTAATAAAAATTCTATGTTTTGCCGGTGAGGCACAGACTTACTTGCCTCTCCTGACTGCAAGTTTTAATCAAGTTTACTTGAAAGTAAGAAATGACACACAGATACACCACTTAAAATGAGATTTTAAGTGTTCTTAAAAAGGTCTTAAAACCTTTAAATGTAATGTCTGTAAATCCTTCAACACCAGCCTACAATCTGTGGGTTTGTTTGTGGTTTTCCTCACAGAAAAACACAATCAGCTATAAGAATCCAGAACTGGTCTGGTGAAGTCTCGTCTCAGAGTAATAAAGTTGAATATTTGGATGTAATCTGAAGCACACGCATCCCCTCCCTGCAGCTCTGCTCGCGTCTCTCTATCTGGTCTCCCATCATCGCGCTGATTGAAGTGGTTGCTGTTGCTGCCGGTGCAAACAAAGAGCTTTTAGTTTGAAATCTAATCCTATTAACATACAAAGGACTGTCTCTGCCTGCAGCAGCAGTTACGTAACTCTGCGTTGCTCTTTTATCTGACACTTAATCGGCAGTGTGAGGAGAAATCTTCACGTTTGAGATGAATTTGTTGTGTTTTCATTTGTAAATGAGCATACGTTTGCCTTATTGAGCTTTGTTGGGAAGGATGATGACTAATCCATGAGTCATTGGTTCATCATACACGTTCATTATGGATCATTTGAAAAAAAGAAAAATAATTTGTTTTTTTTCATTTTTTATTTCAAGTTTATAAAACAAAAAACAAATCCTTTTTTTTAATTTTGATTTTAGTTTAAAAAATGGATGAACAAATAATACACGGATTATGACTTTCCCTCAAACTAAGCAGCGGTTGTCGGGGAGCTTTTACTTTGATAGACTGATAATAGATTGACATCCGTGCACAGATGATCAGTTCAGCAGAAAACTCAGTGAACAGAGTTTTCTGTCACATCCAACGATTGAATCTATACAAAAATAACCAGAAGCAGCTTTTTTCATGTTAAACAGATTTCATTCATCTCATTTCATTCATATCTTTACCTCGATTTCTAAAGCTAAAAAGCTGCACTTTGAGTAAAACATTCTGGAAAGATGCAGAAGTTTGATGTCTCATTTCTTGTGACTTGAGTTTAGTTTGGTTAAAACGGATGTTTTTGCTTCTGAAGGGACCGGGACTACCACCTGAAAACCTTCAAGTCTGTGGTTCCTGCTTGTAAACTGGTGGACTGGCTGATCTCACAGGTGAGCGTCTGACGGCGCATAAAACCAAAACCTCTCATAGTCATTGAAAAACAGCTTTATCTGTGGATTCTGTCATTTTGATTATTTTGACATGTTAAAGAGTTTTCTTAATAGTTTGTTGACAAACTTTTATTTATTTTTTTTATTCAGGATTGGTTTGTGTCTTTCTATACAAGATTTAAACAAACTTTAGATAAAGTTCTGGAAAAACTCAATATAATGTTGACACAGATAGTTAATAGTTTTGTTAAAGCTTGTAAGCAGTTTGTTGTTCTGCTCTTTGTAGACAATGGTCTCACTTTAGATGTTAATGAATCTTTATAAATAAAGTAATGAAACTTATTTGACTTACTGTACTAATAAATGTCTTACTAACACTATAAACACATGAAGAATGTTTGTTAAAGCTCGTTAAGGAATCTTGTTCCCAACATTTTAATGAAAAGTGCTTGATGCATGCATGTATTCACATATAAACTTTTGGATGAATTCATTTAATGAATTTAATCTGACTTTAGGAGGTATACTGATGGACCATCAGATTAGAGCTGTCTCATCTACGATAGTGACCTTAAGGGAGACTTTATGTCTTAAATAACGGACATCTGTCATTGAATTAACCATTTGGGGGTTCGTCTGCTCGTGTTCCAAGCGTGTAATTATTGAAATGTGCTTGTGGTCAGAGCATGGGGGTTCTTATCTCTGGTGGGTTTTTGAAAAGGTGTAAACAGGCTTTGTGCTGACCAGCGTTGTGCGTCACTGATTTGGTTTCCCAGGGAGACTGCTCGACCCGAGAGGATGCTGTGACACTGGGAGTGGGGCTCTGCAACAACGGCTTCATGCACCACGGTCAGCTGAGCTCTCCTTCACACGCACCAAACATGAAAAGCTAGAAAGACACGCGCTAGTCCCTCCAAACACCTGATTTCACAAAATGTGTTGTTTTTTCTGCCTTGATTTTGTTTCTCTGGGTTACATCATCACCCCCCCCCGTTTTCCCCCTCTTTATCCTCCTGACAACCCACAAGAATGCCTCATTGGCTGCACTTTCCTGGGCTAAAAAAGGAGGGCGTCATAAATTTGAGCTCCCAGTCTAAACCTTCAAACCTCACCGACCGCATTGAGGGGAGCAGATTTGGTTCCAGTCCAACTTGTGAACAGCTTAAGCAGTGTACCCCAACCGGAGTAGTTTGGCTTTACCACCCGGCTGTCTGGGTCGGGTCACTGAACCGTGATACCTGTAAAGGCTTTAACCCTTTTTATGCTCTTTGATTGACTGTAACTTTTCATCTGTTAACACCAGAATTCCAGCAGATTCTGAAGGTGAAAAGCGGCTTGAGTCACTTTAGTTACAGTGTGTTAAAGAGTGTTTAATCGTCACTGGCGACACCTCCATGATAAAGGTTCATTTAAAGAGCTTCTAATAGAGCAGATTGGTTGATGTCATGCTCGGACCTAATTATAAATACAATAGAACTCCACACATCACATCTGCTGACCTTTAGCCGTTCTCATCTGCTGGAGCTCCTCCCTCTTGTGGTTCAAGGTCGTGACCTCTCCCTTCACGTCTGCATGCCTCCACACAAACCACCAGATCTCACCTGCTGCTCTGCAGAACTTTCTCCTGAACGGATTATCCTGACCATCTCCTTATCTCTTTCTCTCTTCTAGTCTGTAGAGGTTTCGTTTCTCGTCATGCTTCGTCCTTCACTTGCTGGTGTTCACACTCGTCTGCATGTTCGGTTCATCCAGCGGAGAACTGAGAGCATTTATTCATGTTTAGGTTTCAGTAAACATCCTGACGTTTGCAAAAACTTTTATAGATGTATTTAAAGTTTTATGAGTTTGTCTTAAAAATGTTCCTCAGGATGTTGTTGTTGCTGTTTGGGATCGCATTCATTCTGTGTGTGTTTGCTCACATGTGCTGGTGTGTGAGTCCGTGTGCTGCTGCAGCCATGAATGCTTGAATCCTCACACGGAGGTCAGATCACAGCTCTGATGATTCAGATGAACTGAACTTGGTGTGAGATGTCGGGAGCTTCAGGGAAGCTGCTCTTCATCCCGGGGGGGTTGATGTTCCCCAACCAACCAGGTCCTGGTCTTAACTAGGGATGGAACGATTCAGTCAAGCCACAATTCGATTCATTTCACAGTTTTAAAGTCACGATTTTCTTTATTTTTTTTAAATTAAAGGTATTTTAAAGCCAAGAATGTTTTCTTTTTGCCCCCTCCATCAAACTCTGTTTTCCGACTGACAGAAAGGATTCAATACGAAACAATTATACATGATACTGAAATGATCATGAATCCTTTCATACTCGGTTCATGTTGTGCTCTATGTGACGGCGTTCACACGCCGGCTGCATCGTGTGCATTCAATGACCACTTTCAATGAAAAGTTTAAAAGTCAGAAATTTTGCTCTACGCGCATTAACCCCGACACACCCCCCCACCCCGGCTGCAGCATGCCCCCACGCTCAGCACAAATGACCCTTCAGGCGCAGCTTGCAAATACAAAAAAACGGAGAGCTAAAGAGAGATGATTAAAAAAAGAGTACATCTCACTGGCACGCGCGCACACTCACAGGCGTGTGCAAATTCACAGGCGTGTGCACACTCACAGGCGTGTGCACACTCACAGGCGTGTGCACACTCACAGGCGTGTGCACACTCACAGGCGTGTGCACACTCACAGGCGTGTGCAAATTCACAGGCGTGCCCTCACACACACACTACAGCGTATATTTTCTCGATAATTCCAGCTGATTCTGAAAGAGAAAAGCAAACCTCAATAATACTGCAGTACTTCAGCCATAATTCCACTCACAGACGCACCCACACTTACAGCGAGCCTGCATGGAGAAATATCATCTGTACTGCATTTTATCCATAGACACAGACCGAGACGAACCCATTTTTACGTTTTCTGCATCGAGGAACATTTTTGACAAATTCAAGTCGTTTTTTTTACCAATTCACAAAGAATTGCTCCATCCTTAGTCTTAATTCATCTTGTAGGAGCTTTCTTGAAATTATTTAACTTCCAAGTAAATAAAAGCTGATCTGGGACACCAATCAAATGTTTTTTTTGTTCCAGTTTATAAATGTTTATTTTATTCTTAAGTCTATTCTTCTTACCTTTTCCACCTTTTCCTTTTTCTGAAGACATTCAGACAGAAACCATTCTCTTTTATTCAGTGAAGGTGTGTCCTGTACTGTAAACGTGTTTTATTTTGGAAATATGAAAAGCATCACAGTGGGTCTTGACCTGTGCGAGTTTCCTCATGTGTTGAATTCCACGTCCGCTCCGTCGGACACAGGTTGCGCCGCTCTCCGGAGAGGTTTCCTAACCGGGTCACACGCCAGCCTTCACCCAGATGTGATCTGGCTGCAGATGCTGCTCCTTACATCATCGCTCAATGACTTGTTGTTGTTGTTGTGTTTTCAAACCCTATTTATCTTTGATTTTTTAGCACTTTTTCTTGTTTTGTTTTTCCAACTTTCAGTCTTGGAGAAAAGCGAGTTCAAAGACGAATCCCAGTTCTTCCGCTTCTATGCGGACGAGGAGACGGAGGGAACCAGCACCAAGAGCAAGCAGCTGCAGAGGAACGACTTCAAGCTCATAGAAAACATCTTGGCCAAATCCCTGGTGGTGAGCCGGAGCATTTGAGCACTACGTCCACACGCATTCACGGCTTTTCCATGAACAGCAGCATCTTCTCTTTTATTTAAATTCCTCTCTGTCATTGTAGCTCAAATTCTTCCTATTTATCTCCTGCATGGGAACGCTTTGCTCTCCAACCTGGTGGTTTTTGTAGTATATGAAGTAATTCCACGACTTGATCCCCCCCACACCCCCATGAGAACAGAGGACCGTGTTTGGACTTGCTCCAATCAGGATGCATCTTAATGAGTCCGTCAGTGTGAGATTGTTATCTCTGAATCCTCCTGATTCTGGGATGAAGGGAATGAACACAAACCCAGACCTGAGACCCAGTCTAAATATAGACCATTGACTGTAAATGAAGCTGTGGCTCCTCCCCCCTGGTGTTTCAAACAGTCATCCCATTGGTCAGAATAACCATTCTGGCTCTTCTTGATAATCCTCATTTTTTTCGTTATAATTTTAAGTTATTCAAGTTATAGCTCCTCTTTGATAGGTGGTCGGCTCCACCCCTTCACCAAGCCAACCCAGATACTGATGAAATTCAAGTCTTAACAACGTATCCTAGGAAACAAAAACATTCACAATTATTTTACCAGTAACAAGTTTACCAAAAACAAATAAATAAATAAATAAAACTCCAATTAACAGCAATTTCTATGTAAAAATAAAGAAACAAAAAGAAACTTTTAAAATCTAAATGTGTCAAAGCAAACCAAAAAAAGATGGATGATCCAGGAAGTGAGCTCCACCTAGTGGCCAAACTGAGAAGCAGAACAATGTCCTCCAGGAGAAGCAGAACAATGTTTCCAATGTTAATGATCTGAACATTTTAGTTAGAACTTCTCCTTTAGAGAATCCATGGAACACTGGATGATATTAACAATCTCAGTATTTCAATGATACACAAGTATGTGAACTGGATCAGATTAATATACATATAATCAAATAATATAGTAGATTATTAATCTATTTCTAAACAAATGTGTAAACTTAAAATTGAATTGAATCAATTTAAGCTCTTGTGAATCGAATCGTTTCTGTAAATGATATCCAGCCGTATCAAAGAGTGTTTCATTCAAGCTGGTCTGATAATGAACCATAACTTTATCTTATTTAAGGTTGTTGAATTCAGGAACATATTTATATTTTGATGCTGTGAAAGATTTTTGATTATCAAATGAAACATTTTTCATGTCAGAATGTTCATGTTCTCAATAAATCTAAACTGATCTGGTCTTTACTTAAAAATGCACTTTAATGGAGAAAAGTAAGTCTTATTGGTCTAATAAGTGAAGAGAAACATTTATTTTAAAAAATGCAGATTGAGGATGGAGTGATGATCTTTCATAATCAAATCGTTTCCTCCTGAATCGGGATTCCTCAAGATTCCCACTTCTACAGAAAACAGCCACAACCAGGAAAAACTGATCCGATTACATTATAATGGATGATAGAACTTTCCAGCTGAACAGTGTGAGCTCTCACTGACGCTGTCAAAACTTTTAGTCACCCACACAATGACAGACATATGCTCTGTTACAGTTTGATTGACGGATTTTGTGTTTGAAGTGTTGGGGGTGTGGCCTTCCAACGAGCCCTCGTCGAGCCATTTGGCTCCAAAATGGCAGCGTGTGTGTTCCTCACACAGTCCAGTCCTCTGATACAGTCAGACTAACTTGGAATAAAGCAAAACTTTATTACCGTTAAGCGGATCATTCCATCTCTAATAGGTGGATGTCTGCTCGTGCAGCGTTTGTGCCTTTAGCTGCAACATGACGTCTTCGTTGTTTGGACTGACGGTTGCTGGAGCCTAAAACACAAAGTAAACTGTTTAGTTTCGTCCATTCTCTCAGGAGGAAACAGAAAGCATAACCAGCATCCTTTTCCCCGTCCGTTAGTGCGCTGTCTGGCCTTCCACAAGAAGTGGAAAAGGCTTTTTCCTTGATTAGCGGAACTAATCCCCCCCCCGCCTGCCTGTTATTGAGGTGGAGAGCAGGAACTCTTTATTTACCGCAGCCTTCTCCTTTCACGCAACAGCACAGATCTCCATCTTATCAGCACCATGCAGCAGGAAGATGTCCCGGCAGAAGCTAATAGGCGACTAATGGGTTTGGTGATGACATTTTACTGGGGTGGCATCACCCGGGGGGGTAGAGTGTGGAGACGGGAGAGCACAATCACATGCGGGACACCTGACACGCGATGAAAGTCCCGACCTCCAGAGGGATTTGTGGAGCCGTGAGAACAGGAGACCACCCAGATATGTTTCAAAACGAGCCCACGACGGTTCATGCAGCGGCTCTGGAATGCTTAAGACATTTGAAAACATGTGTAAATGTGTGTGGGGGGGGGCTTTTGTTTGTTCCCTCCACTCCAGATCCATCCAGAGGAGGAAGGCTACGGCTTTGAGATCGAAGAGAAGAACAAGGCCATTGTGGTGAAATCCGTCAGCCGGGGCTCGCACGCCGAGGTAACGGTCAACACAAATGCACGCCTCCTGCCGCCACACGCTGTTAGTTCCACTCTGTAATGGCTGTCTAATGTTTTGGCGTCCGCCGTCAGTCAGGACTTTGCTCTGATTGGATAGCTCAAACACAGCAGCACAAGCACGCTTTAGTTTGAACTTGAAATGACATTAGACAGATTATTTACTAACAAGAAATCCAGAATATAAGTGTCCTCTCCACGGGGGGTGACACGTTCGGGTTCTGTGGGTTTTTTGGGTGATCCGGTTCTGGAGCTGGTCTTAAGGGGAGCACAGGTGTGCGTTACGCTGCCTCCACACCTGTCTTGATTTGTGCGGCTGCCAGTAAATGGTACAGATGTGAATTGAGGCGAAACGGCGTAATTTAAATGACAGGGCGGCGCAGTCATCTGGCAGCAGCGAGACATTAGCGGGGCGGCCAGAGTTCAAATATCTAAATATTTTGGCAGGTCTTCACATCTGAAGGCTGGATACACTCTGGACCGATCGCTGCAGGACACTGCCTGCTCGGACCTCCTGAACGAGACGATAATAAAAAATGTCCCTAATTTATTTGTATTTTTCTCCTCTTGGGTTCATACTAGACAGTGAGCCATCACAGAGACACAGAAACACTGGGGAAGCAGCTGTCATAGAAAACAGCTCTCAGAGTGAGATGGAGGTCCCTGGTACCGGGAAAATCTTTGAATCATCTCAGAAACCCAGACACGGAGACGTGTAACTGATTCCATTTTATTGAATTGAAAAGTGGCTCCATTGGCCTTCATGGCAGTAATTGTACAGAAGCAGAAGGTCGGTCATAAAATATAAACACTGTTCCCTAAAGCCATCATGCTAAAAACATTAGCTGGTAGCTCCTCCCACAGAAATTTGTTGTTCGAATCGCGTTCGTTGTGAATGCAGCATGATGGGCTCTTGTTCAGTCTGCAGGATACGCCCGCCCGCCTGCCTCTCACCAACTACCTCTTTACATACGCGTTCACTACGACCTGCTGCCCGCAGCACACCCGTAGATGACCATTTTCTCTCCACGGTTTGAGTGGTTTTCCACCCTGATGAGTGCGGGTCACTGCTGTGAAGGTTTCCCCCTCAGTACCCACCTGTAAGGACAGTTCGAGTATTCCTTTAGTTTGGTTTAACTTTCATCACACGTTCAGTAGCTGCTCGTTTTGTATGAAGATCCTGAAAACAGACTTGAAAACGACGTGTGAACTCAAGAGGTTTGAACATGGAAGTCCCAAAATGTGCATTTCCGGGTTTCTAATCTTTTCGTTTGAAGTTGTGGCCTGATCGTGTGTTTTTGAGCTTGATGTGAAAACAGCACGACACTGAAAAAACTGAAAATGTTAAGGATTTTTTGTGTTTGTTTTGTGCGTCTATCTCCTCTCCAGTGGAAAGTTTCAGTCTGAAATCACCTCCTTTGGCTGCTTTCCCCCCACATATACCATCCCACTAGTTAGTGCTCCTTCCTTTCACTCTCCCCCCTCCTCATCCACTCCGTAGTCCAGTCTTCCATCCCCACAATAACAGGATTGCTGGTTTGAACAAAGACCCATGTGCCAGCTCAGTGAATGCAGCTCAGCTGATTCCCATGGGGCTCTGAAAAGGGCTGAGAGACACACTCACACACTGAACTCTTTCACTATATGATACCATTATAGCAGGTCACGTGTAGACCTGCATCCATGCTGTGTGGTCACACACATCCTTCCTTATTCAAATGTTTGTGGCTCCTCCCAGTCCTTCCTACATCCACCCTGGGCCGGTATCCAGAGTCTGGCTCTGGCTCGGCCAAGGCCACCCCACCGGATCTGTGCCCGGGACACTGAACTCACACAGCGAGCGCACAGAGGCCGCATTATTCTCTCAACGTGACTGAAGATGTGAGAGATGACTGCGTTTCATGACACTCAGCAGGCCGCGCTGCTGATGGAGCTCGTTCAATGTAAAGGAATTAAAGTGGTCGGTGGCGGTCAGTCCCAGCCAAACCCCTGGCTGCAGGAAAAGGGTTTTTATTAGGACCGGGAATGTTGACGTGCGCAATTAATGGAGCATCATTAAGGCGTTAATATGTAGTAACGTCCTCAGGCGTCCTGCTGTGCAGCTGAGAGATCAGCGTAAGAAAACTGTCTAAAATAAAGTTGTATTTACAATCTGTGATTGAGATTTTATCAAATTAAAGAGATAATATGGCATTTATTTGTAGATTTTGGACAAAAGCAATCTTTTATTTCAATAAATTAAGCCAAAAACCAACATCAATCTGACGGCTCTAATACAACAGCAGCAGCAGCACACCTGCTATGGGGGCGGAGCCAAACAGAGCTGTCTGCTTTGAGAAATCCAACGAGGAAACCGACCATTATTCTATTCTGGATGGCGACCGACATGAATTTTCCACAATAAAAGCACCTAATAATTGCAGAATCTCTGCGGTTCTACGTGAAAGTCCCGCCCACCGACGTCACGGGAGGCGAGCAGTTCAGGATGGACAGACACGCCCCCACCTGTCGAGACGACGTGAAATACAGCTGGATCAAAATTCTCCCCAAAAAATAGTTTTATTGTTTAACAAACACAGTAAAGAACATTTATGAGAAACATTTTTTTTTTGTATTTTCATTCAAAAACATGTTGATTAGTTTGTTGACAAATTGCATTCTTGTTGTTTTTATAAAATGACACCTAAAACTTTCATTCTTTGTTGTTAAAACAGTCCATTCAACATTTTTGGGGTTTCCACATGAATATGAATCCTATGTCTCTCTATGAATTTTCTGTTTTTCATGATTTTATGTCTAGTGTGTGAATATAACATGGAAAAATGACAGTATAAAGGTAGTGTCACATAGGAGAGGCTGAGCTGATTCAAATAAGTAGCAGGCAGTCTTTCATATTGAAAATATAGAAAATTATAAAGTAAACAGAAACTGAGTTTTATATCCTTAAAGTGTTAAATATAAATGTTCTACATTTGGTTTTGCGTGTGATTTCGTATTATGATTATTTGCTGATAATAAGTGGCTGAAAAACACTGTAACTGAAAGAAAAAAGGTGATTAATTTTGTCCATATTTGCGATTAATTCCTTTAAGTTTTTTTTTAGGTATGATGGTGCAAATGTCAGCTGAGAGAGTGAGCAGCATCAGCTCAGACCCATCTAGAGATGATGTTGAGTTCAATGAAAATTCCATTTGTACATGAAAATGCATGAAAGACGAAGGCTTGAAAGTGGATCCATGTGGATCCATGTGAACCCGGTTGCTGCTTCTCTGAGACTAATGGAAGAGCTCCACTCAAACAGCTCAGGCTGATCCGGTCTTGTTGGGGGGGCTATAAATAGTCTTTTGCTTCCTGTCTTGTTCCCCCGCCCCTCCAGATGGCTGGTCTGCAGGTGGGCAGGAAGATCTACACCATCAACGAGGACCTGCTGTTCCTCCGTCCCCTCTCAGAGGTGGAGACCATGATCGGCCAGGCCTTCTGCATGCGGCGCTCTCTGCGGCTGCTGGTCGCCACCAAAGCCAAGGAGTGAGGGAGCGCTCAGTCAGTGAAGTACTCGGGTACAGTGTGCACACTGGAAACGCTCCTCTGACTCCTCCGTTTCCTCTCTCCAGGATCGTGAAGGTCCCAGATAACCCCGACAGCCTCTCCTTCAGACTCTGTGGCGCGGCTCCTCCTCACGTTCACGCCGTCAGGAAAGGTAAGGAGGAGGCCGAAGCATGACGACGCCTTCTGGATGGGGCTGCCACGATCAGTCGGCTAACCGATGACTGACCGACTATTAAAAAAGTCTAATAATCAATTAGTCGTTATTTATATTACATGGAGTCAGAGTGTGGTAAAGGTGAAAGTTATAATGGCATTCTTTTAGATTTATGGACTATTTTAGCATTTATTATTATTTTTTTAGGCTAGTTTGGAGTTTAGCTAATATTTCAGCTGCATGCTAGCTATTTTGGCTAACTCAGGCTTTTTTTTTTCAGTTTTCTGCTAATTTTGCACCCAACTAAAATTTTCGCTATCAGCTTCAGCGTTTTCAGCTATCGATTTCAGCATCTTCAGCTTTCAGGACTACCATCTTCAGTGGCCAAATTCAGCTTACAGCTAAATTTACATCAGTTTCATACTGACGGTAGCAGGGCTGAGAACTCTGGAAAATCTCCACCAGACTCCACGGAGCTTCTTGATGTGACCACAGAAATGTGAACGGCGGCTCGTTTGACCGCAGTTGGAAAGGCTTGGAAATGAATGAAAGAGCATTTGGATGTTAGCTTTCATTATTTTCACAAGAACTCTGCTTGAGAAACCAGAGACAGGGGGGATCAGGGGCGGGGCTACTCAGCTCAGCTCCAAAAGCCACGCCCCCCCAGAGGAGGTTTTTAAAACAGAGGCTTCAGATCAACATGAAAAATTGATTTTTAAGACATTTAGGTTGTGGGATTTTGGTGAAAATCTTCATAATCCTCATTAAAACAGTAATGGAAAAGCCTTTTTTATATTAAAAAAGTGTCATATCCCAATTGTCCGTCCCTGTGGAACTCCGGACAGCTTATGGAGGGATGCACTCTCAGTGTTGTATGTTTAGCTTCTGGCTGAACCCTGAAGATCCGTCCTCAGACTCCTGTTATTGCAGCCAGTGATTGTGTGAATGTATTTGTAGAAAGACAAACACTTCAGAGTGAGCTCAGAGGAGCGAGGAGGCATCTCCAGCATGTACCCACCTGTTCCTGGCTTTCTTTAACTGCACCTCAATTATGGTTTAATGGCCGCCGCTTGGCCAGACAGCCTGCGGTCAGGGTTCAAACCTCCAGCACCCGCAGAAACTGAAGCAGAAGCTGCAAATGTTCCTATTCTAATTATAGTGTGTTGCTTTCACACCCCTCGCTCTGCGACGGGCCCAAAAGGAGTCCTCATTCTTCTGCTTACAGCTTCCTCCCCAGATGTGTGTGCGGTTTGGTTGGACTTAAATAGATGGAGGAGAGATTTACGGCAGGTTGAACGGGGGGTGAACGTGAACGCCAGACATGGACAAACTGCAGAGCAGCCAGAGAACGGGACCCCTGCTTTACCTGCAGACTCTCCCATGATGCCGCTTCTCTGCATCCGTGTCCTCAGAGGTTGTGCGTGCTCTTCCAGCCTCGGAGTCGGATAATTGCTCCAGGAGGGAGTGAGGCAGTGACTGATGGTTTTGGATGGAGGGAAGATGATGGAAGTGTTGATTGAGTTTCCAGGCTGTAAAACCGCTTCTGCCTTCTTTAGAGATGTTCCAAAAGAGGGAAAGGGCAGTCGTTCATTCAGGTCTGGTAAATGACTTTAACCAACACAGGTTTCAGAGCAGATGCTCCGAGCAGTGTTGGTGAATGAAAATGAAACGACATCCACACTGATCCGCTCTGACGACTTTCAGGCTGGGAGGCGGCAGGCGCCGGGCTCCAGCCTGGCCAGGTGATTCTGAAAGTCAACGGGAACAATGTCAACCACAGCGACTACCAGGAGGTCCTGGAGCACTTCAGCGCCCAGCACACTCATGAGGAGGCTCCCGGAGAGGTGAGGCCTTCACAGAAAGCTCCTCCTCTCATCCCTTTTACTGCAAAAAAACCCCACCATCTTAACTCTCAAACAGTATTTTTTTTTAGTAGAAATCGACTAGAAACAACTCAGTGCAGCTAGTGAATTTTACTTGACAAGATTTCTTGATTTACGAAATATTGCCTAGACCAGGAGTCTGCAACCATAAACACAGCCTGAAAACTAAGACTACCAAGGTCCAACCCCAAACTAAAATAACAAAACCCAGCAGTGGAAGACTGCTGAGGATAGAGGGGAAAAAAAGAGAAATAAAATAGTAGGAATTACTAGATTAGCATTTATTCAATTTAGATTCATTAAATGTCTAAATTGATGTCAGAGGTTCACATAGATGATAAACTCTGTAGGTTTTTCCATCCCTGTTGACCTGAAGACGTCTTGTTTGATCAAATCTACCTCCAGAATGAACAGATTTGATATACAAAGCAAAACTTTGGTCAAAAGTTTGATCTTTTATGAGTTAAAAGAACATATTATCTTATGCTGCACAACATTAGTTACTAGCTGCACTGAGATGATCCAGTTTGGCACAGAGCAGCTTTTATTTTGAAAATAAGTTATTTGAGCTTCTGTCAAATGTTTAAAAAAAATCCCATCTTGATAGATGCTAGTTTCTTTTTCTTTTTTTGCTTTTCTTTGTACCAAAAAATAAACATAATTCACATGTATTATTAAATAAAAGAAAGTCATGAAAGCAAATCCATTCTTGAAGTCTAAAATAAGCCAGTCTGCCTCCTTCTAGGTTTTGATCAGATGAAAATCAGCCCAAATGATTCTTTTACTGTTAACAGTTGCAGACGTCTGACCTCGACTGTAGTAAAGAGGTTAAATCTTGAAAGCAGCCAGAAATACGTATTTAGGCAATATTTTAAGACAAAAACCCTAAAAACTAGAACATTGGAGCTTGATTTAAAATGTATTGTCTAGCACCTGTAAATATTGTAAAGCCGTTTAAATCAAATTAATTTTTTGAATTTGTCTGCATAACTTATTTCAAGTGTTTAAAAAGTGATGTAATCTGAAATAAACAGACATTTGATTGTCCTTAAATCAGGCGTGCAGGTTTTTTTTTCTTGTTTTGTTTGTAAAATTACTCATTTTTAGATCTGCAAACTAAATAGGACAGACTATACAAGTTTAATAATCTTACCTGTGATAATGCTTGTTAGAAATCAGTGCAAGATAACATAGGATCATTCTTCTTCTTACTGCCCTTTACGCCTTGAGACGCTTAGGGCAGCATAGGATCATTAATGACAATAAAATAAAATGATCTGGAGGCCTGGATAGAATAACCCGGAGGGCCGGATCCGGCCCCTGGGCCTCGACTCTGACACATGTATTCTAGAAGATGCTGAAGCTCTGAGTTACCAGAGCAAGAGTAAATAAATCTGAATGGCTTAAAAATCATTTAAACAAAAGAGTGGAGCAGAAACAACTCAACAACTACAGGAAAGTTCTGCAGATAATAAAGATTTAACCAGAAATGAATGTGCTTTTCTACTGAGAGTTCAAATGTTTCACTTATTGAAATGCAAAAAAACATATTTAGATTCATAAAAGGGAATTTCTTGATTTTCTTTGTGATTTTCCAACCCATCGTACAAATGAAAGGGATCAGAACGTGTTTCCTCCTGTGTACCTGGAGAGAATGAAAACATTGGGTTCCTCACGGTCGCTCTCTGTGGAATTTAAAGTTAGCGTTCAGAGTCTGTGAGAAAACCGTTCCAGAAGCAGGTTGTACTTTTCCACCAAACTACCTCTGATTTACCAGCAATGGCTTTTTTGATTTACATTCTTCACCAATGAGCTGCGATCAGGCTTTTATTTATACTTACAGTTGCATGCCTGGAATCAGGAGTGCAGAGGCCTCTCTGGTTGTTTTGACATTCCTGCAGCAGCACAGACAGGATTTCACAAGACCGCGCAGAGATGTGTGGAAAACGGCTTTTTTTAATTCACTGGAGGCCGGTCTGCTCCAGCTTGCTCTGCAGAGTCCCCTGAGCTCCTCTCTGTGATTACTGCCGCTTCATTAAACGGCATGACGAATCACTGGCTCTGCAGATTAAGCTTCTGTCAGGAAATGCTTCACATGTTTCCTGTCAATGTAAAGTCAACTTACCTGTGTTTGTATGTGAAGTCGATGACTGTTGCAGTCCTGAAATGATCCATCTGCTGCATCAGCATCTCCTATGTCACCTGTCCTTCAGTGTAACTGGGTGTATCGCGCCTTTGAGGATGTGGAGCATCTGCGGAGAGAAAGGAGTCCGACCGAGAAGGAGGGGGAGGAAGAGGAGGAGGAGGAGAGCGCCTTCAAGCCATTTCCAGTGGAGAACGGCTCAGACCAGGAGGAGGAGAACCGGACCAACGGAACAGGTGATGGAGTCTTCAGGATCACCCAGGATTTTCTGTGCTGTTGTAAAGAACGTTTTGTCTGTATTCAAGTTACCATTCATGTTGACGTTATAAAAAGTAGCTCCAAATGAAAAATCAACATTTTTCCTCCGGATGTGACCAGTTTTTCCCTCACAGGTGCTGTACAAGTGTTCATCCTGATCACCTGTTGCTGGAAAGATGTTAAAGAGGATGAAAACAAGACATTTAGTGCAGGAAATTAGCATGAAAATCTTTGGACCCTGTGAAGACCGAACACCATTTCTCCCTTCTCATATTTACTGTTTTATTGAATTCTCAGAAAGATAAAATGACAGATGAAGCCTTTGATGTGGTCTGTTTGTCTGTTTATGCCTTTGTACCGACGGCCTCTCTGAATCAGAACCGTGTGGTCCTCAGATCACGGCCTTTGCAGACTTTCGCTGTCGGACGAGCTTCCCCTGGTGAGTCTGACCGTGGATAACGTCCACCTGGAGCACGGCGTGGTTTATGAGTACGTCAACACGGCGGGGATCAAGAGCCACGTCCTTGAGAAGATCACGGAGCCCAAAGGATGCTTCAGCCTCACTGCTAAGGTAACAGGGATTTGAAGTCCACAAGCTTTTTGAAATCTACTTACATTTATAAGAAAGAATTTTGAGGATGCATCTTTTTTTTTTGTTGTTGTTTGTGTTTATATTTACCCTTTAAAAGCTCGTATTTTCTCAGCGTCTTTATCTGGAGTATTATCTAGAATACGTGTCAAAGTCAAGGCCCTGGGGCCAATCCGGCCCTCCGGGTAATTCCATCCGGCCCTCCAGATCATTTTATTTTATTGTTATTAATGCCCTGATGTTATCTTAAGCTCATTTCTAACATGTATAATTTTAACAAAATATATTTTTATAAAGAGTAAAATATTGAAAGTTATTAAAGTTTTAAGTTGATTTATTCTGGAATAATATTCCTGCCTTTTTATTATTCCTAACTATATTAAAAAGTTACAGTTTTAAGTTTTAAAATTATCATTCTGCTAGCTTTTTGGACTATTTGGGCATTTACTAAGATTGTTTCAGGCTAATTTGGTGTTTAGCTAATATTTCAGCTACATGCTAGCTGTTATAGATAATTTAGTCTTTCTAAAAAGTTTTTTTTGTCTTTTTTGGAGTTGGGCTTATATTTTATACAGTTTTTTTTGGCGCTTTTGAAACTTAGCCATTTTTTATAGCTACTTGCTGGCTGTTTCGGCTAACCTAAGATTTTTTTTTTTTTTTTTTTCCGTTTTTTCCGGTTTTTTGGCTAATTTGACATTTAGCTAATATTCTAGTTGGCTATTAGCTTCAGTGTTTTTAGCTATAAAATTCATCTTACAGCATTCACACCAGCATTATCACAGGTAATGCTGTATGTTTAGTTCAGAATTATGTTAAAGTTTTATAAATGTTGTTTTAGAGTTCAATAAATGTTTATCCTGTTTGACCCGTGACCTGAGGTGTTTTGGATCTTGGCCTCTTGTGTGACTGCCTTTGACGCCCCTGCTTTAGAACCTTAAGGAGAGACGTTCTTTGCTCGCCACGAGTTCCTTTTTTCTTCATGTCTTCCTCTGTGTTGAAGTGTTGAGATAAAACCACATTCTCTCTGCGCTGCTGCTGCGAGGACGGCCACATCTCCCACGATCACCTCCAGCTAAATCAGATTTCTGGGCCTTTATCGGCGGTGGATCCGTCCTCATCAGCCGTTCTTGTCTCCACAGATCCTGGAGGCGTTCTGCAGCGATGACAGTCTCTTTGTACGGAACTGCAGCCAGCTCATCTCCCAGAGCGACCGCGTGGTTACCATGCCGCAGTACGAGTTCAGACAAATCTGCGACACCAAGCTGGAGAGCATCAGACGACGCATCACATGCTACCAGCAGGTACCGCCTGGAATGAGCCTCGATCTCAGCTGTTTTACTGGTCAGCGTCTCCGTTTGAACGGCCAATCAGGAGGTTTCTGATGATTCTGGATGACCTGAGCTTTAGCTGGTCGGCGTTTGCCGTGTAGGCCACAGCTCAACCGCTGGATCCATGAGCTTCAGGCGGATGTGACGCATCATGTCACGCCATCAAAGCTCCAAATTGACACCAGCCAGTAGCGATCCATGGGATAGTTGGAAAAAGCACAATTTGACTTTTTTCATTTTATTTCTAATCTGATTCTGAAGAAAGTTTTATTTTGGAAGACTACTGTCTTCTCTCCACCACACCTGACACATTCCTGGAGTTTTTTGGTCACGTATCGAAAATTCACCGACCTCTAAACTGAAACCCCCCAAGCTAGCAAAGTTTACAAAATAAAGAACATGTTTGGAAAGTTTCTCTTGGCAGAGAAGAGGAAGCAGAAAAAGAAGCTTTGACTTCAAAATAAAATTTGTATTTAATAGACAAAAACCAGGAATTAACCAACCGGCTGTTTAATGTTACGAGGATGCCACTAATAAAGTAGTTCAAATGGTGGATTCATGTTTATTACTGTTTTATTTAAAAGATAACACTTTTATTCACTTTTTTTTGTATTTATCCATCGCACCTTAAAAGTAGGATGAGGATGAAGTTGGCGTCTGATTTTCTTAAGCTTCTCCTTTGATAGGCATTAGTTAAAGGAAAATCTGTACCACATTTTAAAGCTTTCTATATTATATTTAGTGCAGAAATAAAGTAAAATATTTTAAAGGTAAACTTCACTCTCAACAGTTAAGGAAAATTGGAAAAATGGAATCTCCACTTCATCTTTGTTCAGGCCGGTCCATGAAAATATTCTGACATTAATCTGGTTTGTGGTATTAAAAAAGTTGTAGACGACTGCTCTAAATCACAGGTCCCCAAACTACGGCCCGTGGGCCGGATCAGGCCCGCCTCCACGTTTAGCCCGGCCCCTAAAGATGCATGGTTTTTCTGTTTATTTTTTTTCTCAGTCGGGCTATGCAGTCGAGACTCACATAGAATGTGATTTTTTTAATTTTTATTCCAGTCTTCTGCAGTTTGTGCTCCTATCTAGTTATCTGTGTTTTCCTAGAAGATTTTCAACGCTTGAGTTCAAACACATCCTGCAGTTTTTACTCTTCTTTTGTTAGCCTACGATCTGAACCCGGCTCCACATCAGAAAAGAAAACAGCTATGTGGCCCTCAAGAGGAAAAGTGTTGTGATGCCGGTCTTTGTTTGAAGCCTCTAGTGGTTACTGAATGAACTGCACATGCCTTCAGCTTCTTCTTGAATGGGCTTCAGCTCGGACGTACAAGGATCATGACTTTTATCATTCGGTCCACAGTTTGCTCAGGAGCTGAGGAACAAGGTGTGGCCCTCCGTCCGGCAGGCTGGCGGCCGTCCTCACCCCCTGGGCTGCATGGACTTCGTTCCCACCAACTGTCACATCAACCTGATGCAGGTCTCCTGTCCCAAAAGCACCACCTCCGCCGGCAGGACTTTCAGCATTCGCTTTGGTCGCAAGAACTCCATCTTTGGTCTGGATCAAGACCAAGGTAGGACTTTGGCGGAAGAGCGTTCCTCGCCGTACGAGAGCGTTTTTACAGCTGCAGCATCATGATGAACAATAACACCCGTCTAATGAGGACCTCCGACCCTCTTCATTCCAGCAGCCATCGGCCTCATCAACCATTAGATCCCAACACTGATTGTTTTCCAACTTAAACCCCATTAGCCTCAAACCACATTGACTCTAGAGATGAATGAATGATTCCAGTTAAGATGCTGCTGAAGGCGGAGAAGGAAGTTCTCAGTTTACTCAGTAAATGGAGAGATGAGCTAAAGGAAATGTTACCAAAGATGCATTTAAAGAAGAGAAATCCTGACTCTCTGATGAGACACTGTCCTAAAGCACCTTGAGTTTATTAAGAACATCAGGTTCAACTTCTGAACTGAGATGAAAATGCAGTCCAGCTGTCTAGACTTCAGCTCACGCCGGCCACAATGTTCCAAGATGTTTGGCGTCTGCATCATAGGAGGAGGATCCGGCGTCTGCGCAGCAGCTGTCCATCTGACATGTTCAGCTCTCGTCATTTTAAACATCTGCTGCCTGCAATCCGAGAGAACCTTTTATCTTTATTGATTTGAGAAAAAAAAAAAAAAAAAACACTTTTTAACGTCATTTTTTGTGAATCCTCATAAAGGAGAAACACACGTTATGGCAGGGGTGTCGAACTCCATCACACAAGCGGCAAAAATCCAGAACACACCTTAGGTCACGGGCCGAACAGGATTAACATTTATTCTAGAACTACATTATTAAAACTGTCAAACCGTAACTTTAAAACATAATTATGAACTAGAAATATATCATTACCTTTAATAATGCGAGTGTGAATGCTTTAAGATGAATTTGGTCACTGAAGAAGCTGAAATTGATAGATGAAAACACTGAAGCTGATATGAGTTAAATGCCAAATTAGCCTAAAAAAAGATCTTAGGTTAACCAAAACAGCTAACATGAAGCTGAATTATTATCTAAACTATAAAATAGTCTAAAAAATCTTAGTAAATGCCAAAATAGTCCAAAACTCTCACAGAATGACAATTTTTAAAACTTTAAAACTGTAACTTTGTAACATAATTATAAATAATTAAAAGGCAGGAATATTATCCCAGAATAAATCAAATTAAACCTTAAATACATTTCAATATTTTACTCTCCATAAAAATATATTTTGTCAAAATTATATAAGTTAGAAATTAGCTCAAGACAACATCGGGTCATTAATAACAATAAAATAAAATGACTTTGACACATGTGTGTTGTGGGATTGTAACTGGTTTGCAGATCTGTTTGCCGTTGGATCCGATTCACGGTTTCACTTCCTGTTTGCTCTCTCTGCTGGTTGTTTACGCTCCTTCATCGTTTTTGACGGTCTGGGAAATGTCAGAGTGAAGCCTTCAGCCGTTGCATCACTGCTAACGTGTCTTCTGCGCATCCATTCGCTGCTCTCTCCCTCCTGCAGCTCAGCTCAACCTCATGTCTCACACTCTGCACTGCGTGACCAGCATGGGAGCGCCTTCCTGGAGCTGCTCCGGTCTGGAAGGGGACCAAGCAGATGGCGGCGGGGAGGTGACTCTGGAAGACGGGGAGGGCGGGACGGACGGCCGACAGGGCGTCCACGGCGAAGGCGGCCTGAGTTTCCTGCTCAAAGCGGACGACATGGAGGCGCAGGACGCCTACATCCAGCTGTACAGCCGCCTGGATGTTGCTGTGAGGGAAATGAAGCAATATGTGGCTCAGATAGACGTGTAAGTTCCAGCTCATCTTCACTCCTTTCAGACAGAAACATTATGATCATGCTCTTAGAGGAGGTCGGACTGATCCCCACAGACAGACCCACAGAGAGCTGGAACCAAACAGGTTCATAAAAGGTTAAATTCAAATTATCCAGGAAAAACTTCTAGTTTCTTTAAAGGTCGTCGTGCGATGAAAGAGGCGTTCGGTGTGAAAGCTCCTTTAATCAGCTGAACTTACACTTTTTCCTGTTGTTTAGCCTCAGATTTGAACATGTCCATCATCATACCAAGCACTTCAGTCAGAGTTCTATCCAGACAGACGGATGGGAGGAAATCGTGGCCTAAAAATCCTCTTCATCTGCAGAAGTAGAGTTCTAAGGCTCTCAGTGACACAGGTCCTCCAAAACTGAACTGAATCTAGGACAGAAATCCCTTCTGGTGAATTCTTGTTTCTCGAAGCTTCAGGAGGTTTCCTTCAGATCTGTCTTTTGACTTTGTTGATGAAGGAGGTGGAGTCCTGAAAATGGTGCTGTAGCCTGAAGAAGAACAGACACTATTAACTTCTACACTTTTACTTAAAATCTACAACATGTTAACCCTTTATCACCAAACGTGACACATTTGCACAAGAATTACTGCCATTCCTAAACGGTTGGCTCTATTTAAAACACTCCAGCAGTTTCTGGAAGCTGAGACGTGGCGCTTTCTTGTCAATATTGTGTCATTAACGGTAATCTAACACGTGTGACTGTCATTGGCAGCATCACCAAGGCCTTTGAGGAGCCAAGGAGGACAGAACTCCCCTGTGGAACAAAAACGCCTGTAGATATTTTACAGTTTATGCACTTTTTTTTTTTTTTCAAATTTTGAGAGAAAAATATAAAAATATTGTTTTAAATAGTTTTATATTGGACAAATTGCCACTTTAAACAATCAAAACCTGTTGTTCATCTTCATTTGCACTGTTTTTCTGACTAAAAACTCTAAAAATCACATTTCGATTTTATTTTTTTTTTACAGTTTAGATTGCTATAACACTATTATCAGCTTGAATAAATTGTTAAATGATGATAGATATTGAAAATGTAATATCTTTAGGAAAAAGGGAGAAAAGCACACATTTGTAGGACATTCTCTGAACCTTTTTATATTCAAACAGAGCAGAAAAGTCCAGGTCGACATTTTGAGATTAGGTGTTAAACAATAAAAATATGTATTCAAGCATCATCTCTGAGAAAATACTGTCTTCAGATGCAGGAGTTGCAGGATTTTGTGGTTCATGGAAACTTTAAATGAATGTTTTTATGCTCCATTCTCCTCTGAAGACCAGAATCCTGGAAGAATTCACTGACGGTCACTGGAATCATACTGTCAGTCAGAAGATGCAGGTTTTTTTATTCTGTTCTTCTTTAATTGTGCTTCAAAGTTCCTGTCAGACCTTCAGAAAGGAGAAGCTTCTGGGTTGTGCTGCTCTCAGAGCTCGTCTTCACACTAAGCATTTATAGACTGGTGCTTAAAACAGCTCGACGCTGTTTTTTGACACCCCCCCCGTGGCTGCTCGTCAGCCCTTCTTTGCCCCGTTTGGAGCTGAGGATTTACAAAAGGAACATTCTTTTAGCCCAAAATGTTTACGGGCCGGGCCCGGCACAGGAACTGGGAGCGAGGCCAGGATAACATCAAGAGAGGGAGACGCTGTTTCTGCTGAGGAAGTGTTCTGACAATGTGAATTGTGTATGTTTGACTCTGTTTGGACCCTGGTCGAAGCCCGACGGCGTCGAATGCAAGAACCTCAGTTAAAAATCAGATATTTAAAGAAAACGTGAACAAATCTTTGTTTCTCCTGCAGCCTCCTGTCGTCCATCACTGAACCCACAGAGATCCCGAGAGAAGAGGGGGGCTCGCTGGCGTACGAGCCCAACCAGCCGCCCCCACTGGCGCCCTGCGAGGACGGCTGCGAGCAGGACAAGGCGGAGCAGGGGGGCATCAAGAGAGTCTGCTTTAAAGTGAATGAGGAGGACCAGGAGGACTCTGGCCACGACACCATGAGCTACAGAGACTCCTACAGGTGACCCGTTTCTGGATTCCTGTCTGTTTTAGAGACGAGCGTCCCCTGACCCCCTCACGCGTCTGCGGGGGAGACGCCAGGTGCCGTCATGCTGGCCTTTTTCCCTCTCAGAGCAGAATTTCTTCCAGATGTTTGACAGAGAACGAGGGTTAAAAAAGGCTTCAGAACGTGTCGGTCAGATCTGCTCATGTCATTTGTGTGTTTGGAGTTCATTCAGATGTTCTGTCAGTGTGTGTGCGTGTCTTCAGTGGGTCGAGCCCCACCTTCCACCACCCACTGAGACGTGGCTGTTGGTTGCTGGTGAGTTACTGAGCCAAATGTTTGGGGCGTTGCCGGCTCCCCCAGTCTGTCATTAAGGCCGGTCCGCGCCACGTGAAATGCAGCGACCTCATTCATAGAAAATGCGTGTGGGGCTTTCACTTTTTACAGGAGGTGTTTACTGAAAGTTTGGATTGAAAAGCAGGAAAAAATGTGAATGAGATGTCGGTCCATGTTCAGGGTGAAAGTGTTTATCTCAATGCTGGAAGTCTTTTCCTTTAGAATAGAGGTGTCAAACTTAATCTAACAATGAGCCAAAATCCAAAACACACCTGAGGTCACAGGTCGGACAGGATAAACATTTATTAAACACAATAAAACTACATTTTTAAATATTTAAAAAAGGTAATTTTTCAGCATAATTATGAACTAGATATATAGCATTACCTGTGGTAATGCTAGAAGCTGAATTTGGCTGCTAAAGATGCTAGTACTGATAGCTGAAGATGCTGAAATTGATGGCTAAAAATGCTCAAGCTATTAGACTGCTAAAATATCAGTTAAAAATAGTCCAAGAAGCTTTAAAAAAACTAAATTATCCAAAGCAGCTTACATGTAGCTAAAAAAAAACATAAACTTCAAAATATCCTAAAAAAAACTGAAAAAAGACTAAAATAACCAAAACTGCTAGCAAATAAATATTACACAAACTTCAAAACAGCCTAAAACAACTTAAAAAACGTAAAAAAGAAAAGTCTAAATTAGCCGAAACAGCTAGCATGTAGCTGAAATATTAGCTAAACTCCAAAATAGTCTAAAAAAATCGTAGTAAATGTTGAAATCGTCCAAAAAGTTGCAGAATGACAATTTTTGAAACTTTAATCTAAACTTTAATTTTACCCTCCGTAAAAATATATTTTGTTAAAATTATACATGTTAGAAATAAGAGCAAGATGACATTCTATTGCTATTAATGACAAAAGAATGAAATAAAATAGAATTACTCGGATGGCCGGATCCGGTCCTCGGGCTCTAGACCACTAGCAGGCCGGTCCGCGGAAGAACCAACAAATTATACTCTACTATACCGGAGTCTCTCTGTTAGATTGAGCTCTAACAAGTCCAGCGGTGTGTAACACGACACAAGAAGAGGAGCAGTCCGCAGAGAGCGGGGCGGGGGCGGGGAGCGGAGGAGAAAAGTTGCGCGGCGATTGCTAGTCGGCGTGCACGGTGGTGGGGGGGTGATCAGTCTCTGTCATGAGTTTTAGGTCTTCTGTTTTTGAAAAAATGTTTTTGTGTTGAAATGTTTCACCTGAAGCTTTTGCATGAAGCTTCAAATTTGTTTCCTATTGAGCATCAATAATCGATTTGTTGGGCACATTTTGTTTATATATTGAGGTTTTTTTTTAAAACTTGATTTTCAAGCCACATGACACTAAATTAAGAGGCTTTATGTGTTTCATCAATCCTCCATCATGCACACATGTCAGATGACTGAGTGGAGCGAGGATCATGATGTTTGAAGCACATGTTCTTTTACTGTTTCAGTCCAAGAATTACACACAGACAAATCCATAGTTAAGCACACATCAAGAATTGCACACACACAAATTGGGGTGAGTTTATTTTCTCTCCATACTTTAAAATCTTCCAATAAAAAGACAAAAGCGAGACAAAGACCTCCACACCCAAAAAGATAAATCAAGAACTGTAGAAGCCGTACATGTCATGTGACTGAGGCTGAAATCCCGTTAAAGAGGCCTTACCGTGATTTTCTTAAGCCTTTCAGAATGAACTACATCTATATATAAGATCACATATTACCTTTGGACCACTAAAAAATAAGTTACTTTAGTTTTTCCCTACCCGGAAGTAAAACGGCTCCATTCCTGAAGCTCCGCCCACTGCTGCGTGTGACATGACATGTCTTGACATCATCCTAGAGTCTGTGGCAGTATGTCTGCATTTCTCCCATTTAAAACCTCAAAAAGTAGAACTTTCATGGTCGGGCCCCTTTAAGGTCGAACAGTTTTTGCTTCCATCAGAGGAAGGAGCAAAAACCACAAATGATGAAGAAGCAGCTTCAACAGTTCAAGACTGGGTTTCACTTCAGTGGCAGCAGACGTGTGTCCGTCAGAACTTCTCCTTTTCCCAGCCGGTCAAAGGTGACGGACCAACCGCCGGGCTTCAGGCTTCAGCAGAGTTTGCAGAACCTCCTTCAACGCCGTCGACTCTCCATTTATCACAGGAAATGTTTTATGGAGCTCCACAAAGTTCAGAGTGGAACCAGAGTCTTCTATCAGCTGTTAGCAGAAGATCTACCTGTGTATGGAGCTGCACCTGTGAATTTTAGCATATAAAAGGGTGATTTATTTTTTATGTTTTCATAATCTGTCAGCACAGATTCATTCTCTCACAGACGTGTTAGAAACCAGATTAACAGCAGGAATCCAGCTTCTCTCTGTGTTTGAGCAAAGCCCGACAAAGGTAAAAGCCCAAACATCTGCACTGTTGTTTTCCTCATTCTCTCTGCTAATTCAGCCGCTGAATCCTTCCTCATTTGAAAGGGATTACACACATCTTGACTGGAAGCCGCGTATAATCTGAGCTGCATAAATCCAGCTCGTTGTTTGTTGAATTCTGCAGGGCTTTGAATGTAAAGCTGTCAAATCAAAGCAGCAGAAATGACGTTTGCTCGGCAGTATAGACGTATTTGTTCCAGAGCCAGCCCGATCCAAAAAAGAATTCAAGAACTATATTTCACACTGTGGGTCGAATGCATCCATGTAATTTACTAATTATGTGAGAATCTGAAGCAGACATATTTACTGCTCTTCTGTGTCTGTTTGATATCACTTTTAATATGATGGATTTCTGGGATCATAATTACAAGATGCAGTTTTGTAAATCTTCATCGTGGTTTCACATCTAAATGACCTCTCTTTGGCGTAGACGCTCACTGCAGGTTTTTTTTTTTTTTTTTTTCTGCAGTGAATGCAACAGCAACAGAGATTCGGTTCTGTCCTACACCAGCGTGCGGAGCAACAGTTCCTACCTGGGGAGTGACGAGATGGGATCAGGTATCGCTCTCATTCTACTCCGTCCTGTTCAGCCGATCCATAAATGTTGGACAGCTTTATTTCTATCCCAGCATTAATCTGATGCAGTATTGTCATGAACGTGCAGAAAAGCCTTTTGTGATCCAAGAAGACCTTAAATCTCAGAGAGGAGGTCACAGGTGGGGCTGGGTTTTAATTAGAATTTCTAGATTCAATTCACAAACACTTGATTTTTTTTTATTATTTCGATTCTTCAATTCTGTTGAATTTTGAGTTTACACATTTATACACATTTGTTTGGAAATACATTAATAATCTACTATACAGAATGAGCAAAAGATGATGTTTTAGACCACAAATAGTGAGTTAATAGAGTTTAGAAAATTCATGTCTGTGAGTTTATAAAGATGTTTATTTAGTCAACAATGTATGTTTATGTCGACCGAGCGTTAGCATTAGCCATCCTATGGGAAATTCCATTAAACGTTAGCATCAAGCTAGCGGACTTAAGCTTTCTGTGCTAAATCGATTTATATTTTTAATGAATAAATTATTGATCTGTTCAGTTTAAATCGATTAATAAGTATTATTAACCCAGCCCCTGTCGGAACATTTTTGTGCTGGGACATTAAACAGACTAAAGAGACTGAAGTTCCTCCTGTGAGTAGAACAAGAGCCTTGAAGAGCGCTGCTGTCTGACTTTTTGCTGCAGGGGACGAGCTGCCCTGCGACATGAGGATCCCCTCTGACAAACAGGACAAGCTGCACGGCTGCCTGGAACACCTTTTCAACCAGGTGAGTTCACTCTTCCTCAATCTACGAAAGGCCGTGTCACACAGACAGACACTACTTCAAGTTTGACACAAATGTAATTCCCGTCTTTCACGATGCATATGTAATCCATTTTATTTTATTTGTTTATTTATTTAACCTGGTAAGTTATTAAGAGCATGTTCTTATGTGCAATAGTGACCTGGGAAGTAGAGAAATACAAAAGTAGATGAAAGCACATCACAACATACACAATTTATGTAAAAAAAAACAAAACGATTCAGTTAAAAATAATTCTGTAAAATATACATAAGTTAAAATGTTTTAGTTAATTTATGATTTATGATTCAGTCATTAAAGCTTTTAGAAGCTGAGATTGACTCACATGTATGGAGCCAATTTGGTGGAATAAATGTCTGAAACCCAAATAAAACATTTTGAAAAAATATAATAATAATAATAATAAATTTTATTTGAAGCGCCTTTCAAAACACCCAAGGACACTTTCCAGTAAAATAGTAATAAATAGTAAAATAATACACATTAAAAAAAAGAAAAAAAACCCCCAGAAGATTGGGTACAGGGTCAAGGTGCAAAGGCGGATTTGAACAGGTGAGTTCTGAGTCTGGATTTGAATAGAGGAAAAGTGTTTATATTACAGAGATCAGGAGGGAGAGAGTTCCAAAGTTTGGGAGCCGATCGGCTGAAGGCTCGACTCCCCATGGTAGCTAGACGGGCTGGAGGTACGATGAGCTGGAGAGAAGCAGAGGACCGGAGAGAGCGGGAGGGAGTGTGAATATGGAGAAGATCAGAAAGGAGGGGAGGAGCCAGGTTGTGGAGGGATTTAAAAGTGAGGAGAAGGAGTTTGAACTGGATTCTGAATTTAATGTGTAGCCAGTGTAGTTGCTGGAGGACGGGGGTGATATGGTGAAATGATGGAGTTCTGGACACAATGCGGGCAGCTGAGTTCTGGACCAGTTGAAGTTTATTGAGGGTTTTGTTTGGTAGACCGGAAAGAAGTGAATTGCAATAATCTAGAAGTGAAGTGACCAGACTGTGAGCTAAGATTGAGGCGGAGTGAACGGTGAGAGAGGGGCGCAAACAGTTAATGTTACGAAGATGGAAATAAGCAGACCGAGTGATGCTATTGACATGAGACTGGAAAGATAATGTACTGTCAAATATCGGTGTTTGACCAGAAAACTCTAAAATGTCTAAACTTACTTGCTATTCAAAAATAATCATTTTCGGCTTCAGATGTTCTGTTTTTTAGGTTTTTCAAACTCAAGGGTCATCAGGATAACATCGGGTCATTAATAAAAAAAATGAAATGATCTGGAGGGCCGGATAGAATTACCCTGGGGCCTTGGCTTTGACACGTGCTGTAGTTCTTCCCACACATGGTCACAAACATGAGTGCTGCTGCTGTTTGAGAGGAATGGAAGTGAGCAGCGCTGAGCGTGAATGAATCTGGAATAAAGACGGCAGTGAGATGAGGAAAGGTCAAAGGTGAAGCACTGAATGGAAAGGTGCTTCTAAATAGTGTTTGCTTTAATGACTCCTCAGGTCGACTCCATCAACAGCCTCCTCAAAGGCGCCGTCATGACCAAAGCCTGTGAGGAAACCAGGCACTTCTACTCGGACCACAGCCAGCCAGGTACACGTCTGCCTCCGCCCCCTCTGCCCCCCTCAGCCCCGCCTCCGCCTCCCGAGAGGCTGCGTTCAAAGCAGATTAAACGGCATCTTCTTGCTTTATGTGAACAGAATTTCGCCAAACGGAAGACTTCACGAGCCGCTGCCGGCACATTATCCACAAGAACATCCAGGAGGACCCTTGGAACCTGCCCACCTCCATCAAAACGCTGGTGGAAAGCCTGCAGAGGTTTGTGGACGGTGAGTGGAGCGCTCATGGACCCATTCCACCTCACGGTCACACGCCGGGTCCGTCTGTCATTCAAGCCTTTTTTCTCTTCAACAGATGGAAAGAACCAGCTTCTTCTGGCTCTCCTCAAGTGCACAGGTCAGTCTTTTAGTCTTTTGTCCCAAATTCATGGCAATTTGGGTCCTGGAGCAAAAGCAGACTCCCTGAAAATCTTCCACTGGGTCACATCTATAAAAGCATAGCCACGTATTTAGATTCTTAACTGAACTATCACTAAGATTTTTCCCCATTCTCCAAAACAGGAAGTGGTTGAGCATCTGATGAGCTGAGGAACTCTGTCTGAGGGACTTTGACAAACATTGAAGTCAAATCATCTTCCATCAACAATTAAAGCCAGATTTAGAAACCACCACCTGCTAATTCCTTTAAGCCCCCTATGACAATTTTTTATATTTTAAAAATGTGTTCCCAGTAGTGTTTTAATGATGATTATGAAGTTTGTAACCAAAATACCACAAACTAAATGTCTTAAAAAGCTATTTTTCATGTTGATCTGAAGCCTCCGTTTCCAAATGTCCTCTGAGGGGGCGTGGCTTTTGGAGCTCCACCCCTAACACATAGGTTCGAGTAGCCAGTCTTGCTCTGATCATTTCTTTTTTTGTTACTACTGCTTGATATATTTTTTTTAGTTCACGTTATTCAAGTTATAAACTGGCCAATCAGATGCCTCAATAAAAGTAGGCGGAGCCTGCTGTGACTGAACTGTCATTCGGTTGGAGTAGAAAGTAAACCATTTTCTATGGATGACGGCACACTCTCTGTCCAGTTCTCAGATACAGTCAATAGAAGCCTTTCTGGTCAGCTCACCTGTTGTTCGTCACATGACCCCCCCACCCCACCCCACCCCACCCCCCCCCAGCTGAGACCTCATCGTCTGACAGGAGGATCTCTTTTCCTTCCTCTTCAGACACTTCCCTGCAGCTGCGGCGGGATGTGATCTTCTGCCAGGCGGCGACGGCTGCCCTGTGCACGCTGGCCGAGCAGCTGCTGACGGCGTTACGGCTGCGCTTCAACAACGCCGGCGAATACCAGGAGGACAGCAAGGAAACCAGCTGCAAGTGGCTGGAGCAGATCTCCGTCATCGGGGCTCTGCTGCACTTCCAGTCCACGCTGTCTCCTCACCGGGTGAGTTCCATGAACCCACCAGCCTCTGGGTTTGACCGTCGATGGTCCCGTCAGAATGCGGTTTGGAAGCTGCCTTTCTTGCTGCCGACAGAAGGAGGAGCGAACCATGTTGGAGGACACCAAGGCGGCTCTGTTGGACTTGGACAAAGTCTCAGTGTTTTTCAGGCAGCTGGAGGACGAGTGTCTCGTTACAAGTAAGATACACCCCCCCCCAGACCAACTGAAGACTCTCAACCCTTTCAGCTGGGTTAACCGCCTCTGAGTAAACAGCTGTTAGGAGAAAAACATGCACGGCATTGATTCTTGTGAAGATGAGCCATCATGACCGAATCTGCAGTACAGTATTCACTCGTTTGTTGAACCACCTCAGAATAAAATCTGCAATGTAGTCATCTACATTTTTACTAAAGTGCCAGACCTTTTAAGGCTGTTAACTCATTGCTAGACACTAAAACATTTTCTTTTTTTAAAATTCTTTGTTTATGAATTTTTCATTTTTTACAAAATATGATCAATGAAAAACAATATACATATAGCATTACATATGATAATGCTAGTGTAAATGCTGTAAGCTGAATGTGGCCACTGGAGATGCTAGTGATGATGGTTGAAGTTGCCTAAATTAATAGCTGAAAACGCTGAAGTTGATAGCTGATGTTGCTGAAGCTGATAGCTAAAAATCCTGAAGTTGATAGCTCAAATTGCTGAAGGTAATAGCTGAAAATACTGAAGCTGATAGCTTAAAACCCTGATGTTGATAGCTTGAATTGCTAAAACTAATAGCTGAAAACACTGAAGCTGAAAACCCTAAAGTTGATAGCTGAAATTGGCGAAGCTAATTGCTGAAAACACTTAAGCTGATAGCTGAAAACCCTGAAGTTGATTGTAAGATAAAACTGAAAAAGCCTGAATAAACCAAAACAACTAGCATGTAGCTAAGATATTAGCTCAACTCCAAAAGAGCCTAAATAAACCATAGTAAATGTTAAAATAGTATGTCATCTTTTGTGTGAGATTTGTGTTTCCCAAAACACCCAGGTACTGAGCCTTCATCTGGAAAGGGATGTCCATAGACATGAACATTTACCCTCTTCTCTCTCATGTCCAGGATTGTAGAATGAAAACTCTCAGGATCAAAGAATTGTGTAGATTTTGCTAATTGAGCAAGTTCTGTAGAGGAGACGTCACACGGAGGAGGTTGATTGACAAAGTTTACAGCTATTTTAGGAAAACATGCAGAATTTCATTAAATAAATTCTGAAAGATGAACAACGATCTGAAAGAAGCGGCTGCTGGTCGAGCAGCGTTTTCTTTTTCATCCAACGTCCTTGTGCTGAAGGTCAGCTTGTTCAGGTGAAAGCATGGACCAGCCTTGTTGTGCTTTGCTTCCAGCTTGTTTACATGGAGCTCTGTTGTCGTCCTTGCAGAGCTGCGTTTGTGAGGTTTCCGCGCTGAGTGCTTTTGTGTTTCTAGTACACCACTATCTGTGTTCAGTGAAACAGTCCCGGTTAGCAGGGATCTGAACCCGAACACACAAAAGACGACTTCTTCCTGAACCCTCCTTCTTTTCTGCAGCCTCCGCGTGGCCACCGGAGATTACCGCTCAATGGAAAAGACCTACAGGCAGTTCTGTAGAGGGAGGGGGGCAGAAACTGCACTTCTGCACAAAATCTGTTGTAACGTTGCTTCAGCTCACCGTTGTGTACTGGCAGTGACGCGGCGTTTAGACGTCGGTGCAGATTCATGGTCGGGTCTGATCTTATGAAAATGTTTCTGATCAATAATCTTTGCTGAAGCTGCACATCTGCTGCGCTGCTGTTTGCAGCGTCAGAATCACCTGGTCAATAACCACTCACTAAGAGCTTCTGAAGCGAGCTGGAGTCTCTGAAGACGCTTTAAGGAGCATGCAGAGATGTTTTCTGAAGCTCCGCTGGAAGAGATCTGTCCCACATGCTGACTTCACAAGTTCAGCTTCAAGTCTTTGATCTGATGAAACCAGAAAGCAGCTTTCTCCGTATTTGCTTCACTTCTTCTCAAATACCTGAATATTAAGTTCAATTATATTTTCTAAATCCAGAAAAATGTGTTTCTAATTAGTTGTTAGTATGAAAACATCGACTTAATTTTATTACAAGAAACTTAAAGAGAATGTCAGGATTAGTGCTGCCACAAATGAAGATTTTAATAGTCGACTAATCACAGATTATTTTTTCCGATTAATCAAATAATATGCACATCTTAACCATCATTAGCTTTAAACTAACTAAAAACTAGAAAAGTTGCACCTGTGATAATGCTTGTGTGAATGCTTTTTGCTGAAAGTAGTCACTGAAGATGCTTTTTGCTGAAAATGGTGACGGAATTTACTTTAATTGCTGAAGGGATTTGCTGAAAAAGCAAAAGGTTTTTGCAAAATGTTAAATTTGCTCAAATAATGGAAATTTGGTTAAAGAACTATGAAAGAGTGATGATCTAAATTTCTGAAATTTTTTTAGTAAAATTGCTTAAATATCCTTATTCATGCCAATTTTGCAAAAATATTTAGTTTGTTGCTCAAAATGAGCTAAACACTAAATTATCCCATAAAATCTCAGTAGATGCCAAATTAGCCCAATAAGTTAGCTTGTTGCTTAAATACTAGCTAAACTCCTCAGTAAGCTAAAATTAGTCAAAAGCCTGTTGCTACAATAGAAGCTTGCAAAAACCCCAGTTCATAACAAATGAGCCAAAAATGTTAGCATGTTGCTAAAATATTGGCTAAACGCTAAATTAGCCTATAAAACTTCAGTTGAAAACAAATTAGCTAAAAATGTCAACCTATTGCTTAAAAAGAAGCTAAACTATAAATAAGCAAAAAAAAAAAAAAAAAACAGTTGCTAACAAATTAGCCAAAAACATTAGCATGTTGATAGAAAGCTCAGCACTAAATTAGCTTAAGAACCTCAGTAAATGACAAATTAGTTAAAAATGTTAGCCTGTCGCTAAAATAGAAGCTAAGTGCCCATTTTAGAAAAGAAATACTTTAAAAGATGAGAACGTAGGCCATGGTCTCACTGATCCAAATATAAAAAAAGGCATTTTTAGGAACTGAAGACTCACAACATTGTTTAACTTTACTACACTCTGACTCCATATAATATAAAGTAACGACTAATCGACTATTAAATTAGTCGTCAACTATTTTAATAGTCGATTCGTCGAATAATTGTGGAAACCCTAGTCAGGATAAACTCAGCCTTATTCATTTAGTAAAACAGAGATTAATGTCAATCATTTATTTTCTAACATGTAAAAATATGATCCAAAAAACCTCTCCAGTAAATGTGTAAATAATTTCTGTTTCAAACTCAGGAAGTTTGGAATTTAACTTGTTTTTTGTTCTGCTCTGAATCAAGTGTATCAGCTGTAAAACAGATGAAATTTATTTATATTTTGGCATTTATTAAAGTTTTTTTTGGGTGTTTTGAAGTTTAGCTAATGTTTCAGCTGCATGCTAGCTATTTTGGCTAATTTAACCTTTTTTCCGTCTTTTAGGTTAATTTGGAGTTTAGCTTATATTTTAGCTATATGCTAGCTATTTTGGCTAATTTAGCCTTTTTTCCGTCTTTTGGGCTAATTTGGACTTTAGTTAAAATTTCACCTGGACACAAGCTGTTTTGGCTGACATGAGCTTTTTTCAGATCTTTTATGCCAATTTGGCATTCAACTAATATTTTAGCTGGCTATCTGCTTCAGGGTTTTCAGCTATCAACTTTAGTGATTTCAGCTATCAGCTTCAGCGTTTTTAGCTATCAATTTCAGCACTTTCAGCTATCAGCACTAGCATCTTTAGCGGCCAATTTGAGCTTACATCATTCACACTAGTAATATCATAGTTAATGCTATATAACTAGTTTTTAGTTAGTTTAAGCTAATGATGGTTAAAATGTGTGTTTGACATCCACTTTGCACATGACCCGATTAGTCGACTAATGACCACTAGTGGACATCCAGGTGTTTCTGCTGCCTTTTAACCCCTCCTGCTGCCCGTGTGTTGCAGACACACCTGTGTGTTATCAGGTGGAGGGCAGTCGACAGGCTCTGAAGGTCACGATGTACCTGGACAGCTGTCACTTCAGCGAGCTGCCCAGCCGCCTGCAGAACGGAGGCGGGCTCAGGCTGCACACCGTCCTCTTCACCCGAGGTAAGACGGCAGAGAGGAGAGGAGAGCATGGAAACTGTGGATCCCATTCACAGATCAAACCAGGATTCTTACTATTGAATATATTATTCATGAATGATTGCTATATTTGTCTTTTTACTGGACATATACAAATTAAATTACTATGTATTTAATCTCCATCATTTATACCTTTTAAAAAAGTCACATTAGTTGTCATGCACGTAGGTGTGTGAAATATGTTCTCCGCCTTTAACCTGGGGGAGTGGTGAGCTGCAGACACAGCTGCGCTAGGGAACCATTTGGTGGTTTGACCCCCCCAATCAGACCCCTTAATGCTGAGTCTCAAGCTCGGTTCACACTGAACACAGAACTGCAGCGGAACGGAGGCCGCTCCCATTCGGTGCCCTTGGCTGTGGTTTACACCAGACGCGGAGCGGCGCAGTTTCCCGCGGAAGTCTCTCGCCATCCATCGGATCGTTTCGGCATCTGGTCTAGTTTTTGCGCGAGTGTTCCGCGTCAAATCTGGCAGGAAGTTACATCGAGATACATGAGAAAATCTGGTTTATTTTCAAAATATAATCAGTTTTTCATAATAAAACTCAGCAATTGTCAAATGTGATCATGTTTTTGTGTCTAAACAGACTGTAGAGATGAAATTAAACATACAAACACAACACACATTTCTCTCTGTGTGTCTCAACAACAGATAAGTGAAAGAACTGTAGAATTACTAACTACTTGCTTCTTCTTAGCAGAAACATGGGGTCATATTTTTAGGTTATTAACTTACCCATGATGGCAAAAACAAAAAAAGCTCAAGCAGACGCACCTGTTGAGAAACTGGATGCTGCGCGGCGCTTCCACCGCTAGCATCAAGAAGGGAGGCACTGGGTCCCATTTTTAGTCTTTGGTGTGATTCTGCTTGGTTCGGAACTCACAACCTTCTAGTGCCAGGGCAGACACTCTACCACAAGGCCACTGTGGTAGAACAGGACATCAGAATCAGGTAAACATAACAGATACAAGCACAACGTTTCCGAAAGAGATGTTATTTATCACTGTAAAGGACGTCCCGCTCTAAAGTTTTTCTGTCAACTTCCTGGTTAACTTCAGCAGAAAACCAAACATCTCTGTTGTTTTGGATCATTTAAGTACAAATCCTGATCCAGTAGATCCACGAGCAGAAGAAAAACTAGAAAACACTCACAGTCCTTTCATCTGAAGAGTGTTTCCAACAGAAAACCGCTTTTACAAACCGACTTATTCATCTTTAGATGGAAAACAAAACATAAAAACAAACCTTCCAAAACTTTAAATGAACATTCTAGAGAGCGATACGACTTCTCCTCCATGCTAGCAGACGCTCACACAGGGGTCCTGCAGGGTCTGAGAAAGTCTGAAAAGCTACATGAAACTTCTCCATTTTCAGTTTTATTTTCAACCATGGTCATTTTGATCAAATACCATAAATATACAGCTGGAGAACAGATTGTTTATGCACCAGAACCCTGAATGCTCACGATGCATCATGCATCATGGAACAGAACACAAACAAGAGAAGAAGCTGCAGTTTTGATCAGAAAATGCGATAAAATTAATAGAATGGAAAATTAAGAAAACTGTCTTAATTTTTGACATGCATGGCATTAAGATGTCTTAAATTTAACTTGAAGAAACTTATAGTAACTCTGTCACATGACGTCACATGACCAGAAGATTTTGATAATGTTCTAAATTTCATATATTTCTTTATCTAAACTGTTGCCTATATTCCTTTAAAAAAACTTAAGAACTTATTTTACATTCGTTTATTCGTCAATATTCTGGAATTTTTGAGCAACAATACACTGTCTGAAATGTATTTTTACTCTGCTATATTTATAAAGAACACAAATCATCTCTCATAAATATCCACTCTGTATTTTTGGGGTTACTCTTCCGTTCCTGTAAAACATTACATTTTTCTGGAGCACATTACATTTTTGCATCAGTTGAAGCTTTCATGGAAAGTGAAGACACCTCAGATCCATCAGGCTCTCGCACATGCACATCTGCTGATACCTTCCTGCACTTTTATTAAGTTACAGCCAAGCCTTTTATTGGCCACTTCCACCTCTGCTCTCTCCTTCGCTCCTCTAAGTTTCCCATCAGCTTCCATTGTTGCCGTGTGAATGGAGGGCTTTATTTCACAGAGACATTAATCTTCTGCGGGTAAGAGCTGTTCACTAACAATCTGATAAGAGGAGCACACAGAGAAGGTGCAGGAAAACGGCCCCGACACTTCCTGCCCGCCGCTGTGTGGAGGAGCACTGCCCCCTACTGGACTGTGAGGAGTCCTGCAGGCGAGCTGTGTCCAACAGACATTCTAGTTCATTTGTAAAAGGTTACAGGTGTTAGTGCTGTAAATGAAGACTGTGATCTTTGAGGCATGAGTCCAGAAGATGGCGTGTGTTGATTAAAGAGCGTTTACGCTTCCTTTTCCAGCCCTGGAGCGAGCAGAGGGAGTCTCTCAGAGAGAGTTCACGGAGATGGAGGAGCTGCAGCAGCGCACCAACGCAGTCTCACTGGAGAAGGTCAAGGCCTACTACCGCAGACTCCGGTACCGCACACGCCTTCATCTCCTCGCACACTTCAGGATGTCTTTGAACCCAAAGAGACATCTGTATAATGTTTACAACCCCAAATGTGAAAAGAAACTGAGCTCAGAATCTACGGACAAAACAGTTCATAAACAACTAGAACATGATAACGTAACAAGAGGAATCAGGAGAATCCCTTTAACGAAGGGGGTCGAACTCAATCACACAGGGGCCAAAATACACCTTAGGACAAGCAGGATAAACATTTATTGAACTCTCTAAAAATACATTTTTAAAACTTAAAAACCATAACTTTTTAACATATTTGTTACGGCTGGCCTAACTAGATATGAACTAGATATAAAGCATTACCAGCAATAATGCTAGTATGAATACTGTAAACGGATTTTGGCCGCTGAAGATGCTAGTGCTGATAGCACAAGATGCTGAAATTGATGGCTCGAAATGTTAAAGCTGATAGGTGAAAACGTTGAAGCTGATGGCCAGCTAAAATATTAGATAGATGTTAGCATAAAAAAACGTAAAACAAACAAACATGGATCAGCTAAAACAGCTAGCATGTAAACATTAGCCTAACTCCAAATAGCCTAAAAAAACAAAAAAAACCCAGCCTGAATTAGCCAAAACAGCTAGCTTGTCGCTGAAATATCAGCTAAACTCCAAAATAGCCTAAAAAACAAAACAAAAAAAGCTTAGATTTGCCAAATCAGCAAGATTGTAGTTGAAAAATGGATAAACTTCAAAATATCAGAATCAACTTTATTGCCAAGTACGACTTTACACGTACACGGAACTTGTCTTGATGATGATGATGATGATGTCTACGTCAATAAATAAAAACACAATTAAGCAAGAGAAAAAAGGGAAATATTACAGCATAAATATATATATACACAACTTTTAACTGGAGTAAAAATAAAAAGCATGACATTAAAAAACAGGATGACAAAAAGCTACATGCAGAAAAAGTGTTGGTGAAAACTGAACCAAACTGTCGCTAATGTAGCGCACGCTCTGGATCTGTCAATAAGACAGTAGAGTTACAGTCAGAGGGGGGGCAGAGAGGTGGGTTCGGGGTCTTATTGATGAGGCTGAAAGCAGACTGAACAAAACTGAACAAAGCATAAATGAGCCAAAACAGCTAAACATGTAGCTGTGATATTAGCCCCCAGGCCTTGACTTTGACTCATGTGGTTTAGGCACTGAAACAGTTTAAATCCAAGTGGTCCCATCGCTGAACAAGAGTTTGAATAGTTTAAGAACAGTCGTGTAGCAAATGCATTTCTACTAAACAAGAATTTGTTTTCTTGGTTTGTGGTTACTGTAAAAAAGATCACTTTCTCTTAAAATAATTCTTCTGCATGTCAGACTAAATGAGTCACTTTTTAAAGACTCAAATCATCTAATCATATGTTTCAGATGTGACTCTCTTCTAGAGGCAGACTCTACCTGGAGAAGTCCAACTTCCCGACGGACTCCAACTCCACGGCGATGAAGATAGACCAGGTAAATCTTCACGGACGCGTCCCAAAGCTTCGACTTTTGCTGCAATCTTCATGGATTTTTATTCTTTAGCCTGAAAATTCATTTTGTGACAAAAGTCAATCTCTTGATATCATGTTGTGACTGAATATAAATGCAAGCACAGATACTGGGCCTTGAAGTTAGAGACCTCCAACCAAGCATTTCCAAAGTAAGGTCAACTGGAACCCCCACTACCTTCTCCAGACACCACCCCCCTTAACTCTGACTAACTTTAACACGTCAGCGTTTTTAGAGTCAGAAACTGACCGTAGCTGAGATCAAGTCCTGCTGTTTAAACGTAACTCTGAAATAGAGTTTAGTCTGCAGATTCTAAAAGAAATTGATGTTTTTATCATCTTAGTTGGTTTTCATCTAACTTTTCAGTCTCTACATTTGATAAGAATTCTACTACAGCACTAGCAGTAGTGAAAGTAGCTTATTAAGATGAAAATCTGTTAATTATCGTACTATAATCATCTATTCATCTGTTTCCTGTCGTAGCTGCTGCGGCCCCTCAACACGCTGGACGACCTCTGTCGACTGATGCAGTCCTACGTCAACGTGCGCCCCTCGTCCCAGGGTCACCCGTCGGGCGTCAGCGTGCTGTGCGTGTCCTCGGAGCTGTGCAACCGGCTGGGAGCCTGTCACGTCACCATGTGCGGCACGGGCATGCAGAGGTCAGTGCGGCGGCTCAGGAGCGCTTTGGGGCTCCTGCAGACGCGTCGGTGTTTGAGCCCGCTGTGCTGAAGGCGGTTCTGTGTGCAGGTGCACTCTGAGCGTCACTCTGGAGCAGGCCATGGTCCTGGCCAGGAACCACGGCCTCATTCCCCGCTGCATCATGCAGACCATGGACATCATGAGGAAGCAGGTGAAAGGCTGTCAGGGGATTCTCTTTGGAATTCTTTTGTGGGATTGATTAATGATGAACTGTAATTGATTCATCTTTTTTAAATCTACATATTTGCTGTACTTCATTGCTGTGAAAATGCCTCATTTTGAAGCATTTTCATTGAAATGTGTGAGATTGTGTTAAGATTCAACAAAAAAAAAAGTGGCTTATCAAAGTTTTATTCTGTACTTTAACACCAAGACAACAAAAACAAGACAAAAGCTCAGCTCTAGCTGCATTTAGAAAATTACTTTAGTTTTTATTACTTTTTACTTCCATAAAGAAAGACAAATCCTCAAAATCAGTTACAATCTTCAGAATGTCAAGAATATTCTGAAATATGTGGAAACTCGTCTTAGGCCCGATCCGAATACTCCCCTTCTCCCTTTCCCTTACCCCTCCCCCTTGATTTGAAGTGACAGTTGAAGTCCAAGTGCTGTTCGGGATGATTATCTTTTAAGTTTCACACACCAAACAGAGAGGTCCAAAGTCCGCTATCGCGAGAGTGAACCGCCTCACGCTGAGAAGCTCTTTTCTCCTCGTTGGTGCGCTCTGAACCACAGATGTTTACATTTAAATGTAAGTAATGACTTTATATTGCAGCGTGACCTTTTTAGGGTAAGGAAATTGCTGTTGTTATGTATATTCAAGCGCTGGAAGCTCCAAGCTAACGCTAGCGGACCGGCGATATTGATGACGTCACTGAACAAAACTCATGTCCGAAATATTAGACACTATTTTTCCTCACGCTCCGTTTGGAGCAAGCACGGAGGGATAAACGAAGGGGGAGGGCTAAGGGGAAGATAGAAGGGGAGGATTCGGATCGGGCCTTAGACTCTGAATCAGATCAGGGTCTTTTCCTTCCAAACCTCCTCGTCTCCGGGTCAGCAGACAGACTTCTGTGCAGCTGTTTATTTGCTGGATGATGCTCGACCAGAGCATGCAGGTTTGTGGACAGTGGAGCTGATGGTTGGAATCCTCTGTCCTCTCAGGGCGCTCGAGTGGAGCTGTCTGCTAAGAACCTGAAGGTCATGGACCAGATGCCTCCGTCAGCTCCAAGGTAGGCCGTCATTTCCAGTCGCCCCGTCCCGGTCTGTGGTGCATTCCTCTCACCTGAAGCGTCTGCGTGTCTCCAGGCTCTTCCGGCTGTGCCTGCCGCCCTCAGACGGAGAACTGTAGAGCCTCAGGTCATCGTAGACGAGGGAGCAGCTCGCCTCGTTTCTCCCCTCGGAGTCACTGCCAATATCACCGAGCAACCCGGCCCAAACATCTGCGTGCAGACCTCTGCGGTCTCCTCTGCACTGATGACCGGGCCGAAGCGTCTCACCGATCGGTTCTCCTCCTCACATCCACGACTCGATAGCTGATGAAGAGTTCTCAGCCGAGCGGATCATTAACTGTATTAACCAAACTACCTGTAGCTGACCGTCGTCTTAAATCCAGATGTTTTCTACTTTGCCTCGGACTGCAAGCTCTGGAGCTTTGTGTCTGAGCGCTGGTGTTCCCCAGGGCTCAGCGTTGGGACCTCGACTGAAGTAGCACACTTGAATAGGCTGGTGTCTGTTGGCTGGATGAGTAGATTTAGATGGAAGGTGGAAGTGGGACTGAAGGGCGGAAAGATTTCCCCTCGGCTTGTTGCATGTGGTCACTGTGCAATTACTGTAGGTTTAGCGTGAGTACTGTATTGCTGCATCATATGAAGGATCGATATTTATTGTGTCCAGAAGGAGCTTGCTTAGACTTTGTCAGGTATTAAAGATCTAAAGTCATTCCAGCTGCATATTGAACAGTATTTAAAGACCAACGGCAGGACAGATGTTTTTTATTTTTAGACGAACCTGTCTGTCTGTGTATTTAATTTTATTTAAATGTAAGGAATTTGATTATGTCAGAATTTATCATCAGGGACTGAAAGAAATGGAAAAGCTAAAAAAAAATAAATAAAAAGGAGAATCAGGTCTGAAGTTTCTAAAACAAGCTAAACGACGGGTTTTGATATTTAATCACGTGTTAAATTATTAATATTTTAATTCAATTCTGCTAGTTTTGTTAACTGAAAATTCCTCTGACTTTTAAATGGACTTTTAGCTTTTGTGTTGCAGCAGTTGCTACGTTGTTACGGTCAGTGTTAGCTGAAAGTGGGATGAGGTAAACAAAGGGACACGGGAACTGTGGTTTCATTTTCTGTTTGTGAGCGTCGGCGGCCACGACTCGTTACGCTATATAAACTATTGGATTATTTTTATGGAAATAATATAGTTCTATGAAGCCTTTAGTATGTGCATGGGAGCAGACGCTGCCTCTGTCTTGAGCATAACCTCACTGACGACTGTTAGCATAACTCGCGTTTCTTTAGAAATCACTTTTAATTTATTGAAAAGTTTCAAATGAACGTGCGGGAACAAGAACCACTGCAGACTCCTCATCTATCCTCCTATATCTGAACCCCATCTCATGTATATATATATTACTGTTGCAGCATTATCAGAAACTAGTGGTTTGGTGATGACGGCGGCATGTTGCTGGCGGTGCGTGCCACAGGCCACGCCTCTCATTTGCATTATTCTAATGTTTCTTTAATGTACATAATTTACCTTCAGTTTTATGTTGCTTGAAAACAACTGTACAAAGGCTTTTGGACGAATCTTTCTAAATTGATCATTGTAAATGGAATCCTAACAAGTTAGTGAATAAAGAAAATGTTCTCAGTTTGGTTGTTTTTGCGGTTATTTCTCTGGATCGTCTCTGGATCCAGGACCGATGGATCACCAGCAGAAGATTCCTGCAGCTGATCTCTCATCACTTTTTTAATCTCAGGGATCCTGTGGATTACATTTTTGGATACACTTTTTATCTTCATAATAGGTCTATGAAAGATGACACGTTAATGAGTCAATCAGGCGTTAGTGTAGTAAAACTCCGTCTAAAATAAACTTAAACTCTTTTTTTTTTTTTTGATATCCTGTGATTTAGATTTTACTAAATTAAAGAGAGAATATGGCGTTTATTTGTAGTTTGTAGACAAAAGCAATCTTTAATTTTAATAAATAAGGCGGAGAACGAACGTCAATCTGACGGCTGTAATGCAACAGTGCCCCCGCTATGGGGGGCGGAGCTAAACTGAGCTGTTTAATATTATAAATCCAAAGAGGAAACTGATCATTTCTTTATGTTTGGATGGGAACGGCATGATTTTTCCCTGATAATTCCCCACCGGCGTTTTCTAAAGATTCCAGAAACTCTGCGGTTTTCTGTGAAAGTCCCGCCCACCGACGTCACGGGAGGGGCTGGACGGACACGCCTCCATCTGTATAGAGTCGAGTCAACCTGAAATCCAGCTGGATTAAAATTCTCCCCAAAAACACAATCAATGTAAGAGAAAACAAACAGAATTCCAGTAAAAATGTCAAACAGACAGCAGTGAGGAATTCTTCATTTTTGGGCTGCATGGTGTGACTTTAGCCTGGATCATTCTGTATTTTCATTCAAAAACATGTCAAATAGTATGTTGATTAATTTTATTCTTGTTGTTCTTATAAAATCATAACTGAAACTTTCATTCTATGTTGTAAAAACAGTTTGTTAAGCATTTTCAGGGTTTCCACAGCAAAATGAATCAATTTTCCCACACAGAATTTTCTGTTTTTACATGATTTTATGTCTAATGTGTGAGTAAACATGGAAAAATGTCAAAATAAAGGTAGTGTAAAACAGGTTGAGCTAATTAAAATGATGCCAAATAAGCAGCAGGCAGTTTTTCAAATTGAAAATACAGAAAATGAAAAAGTAGACAAAAACTGAGTTTTAGGTTCCAAAGGGTTGAAAATATTAGTTATAAATGTAGAATTTTGTGTGTGATTTCATATTGTGATTATTTGCAGATGATATTTGGCTGACAAATATTGTAACTAAAAAAAAAAGGGGATTAATCACGATTAATTTTTCCAAATTTACGATTAATTTGTTTTTGTTTTACTTGATCAATTCCCTGCCCTAATATTTAATACACTTCACAGAGATGTTTAAAAAATTGGGTGATGTTTAGAAGTTGTACAGTGGGACAAAAAGGTATTTAGTTTGCCACTAATTATGCAAGTTCTCCCACTTAACGTCCCACTTCAATCATCTTCTGATCTTTTTTCAGCGTTCCCAGTTTTTCAGTTATGATGATGCTGTTTCAGCTAAATTTAAAAAAAAAAGTTGCTTTTTAGGACATAGTTGCTGTAAAGCAGCAAGAGTTTATTAGACATTCACCTCTGATTTGTGGGCAGGATTTCCCCTCCCCGTTACTGAGAGCTCTCTGTTTCCATTCTCCCGCTAGCTAACAGCCCCTCACACCCCCAACCTAACATTAGCGGTACATGAAAGTGGGGAGCATTATCAGAACTATCAATCCGTCCAGTTTACATCCAGATTCCTGCTGAGGAAAACAAAGACGTTCATGGATCTATTTGACAGTGGAAGCATCAGAACGGGGCGGAGCATGGAGACCGTGGCCCCGCCCAGTGTTTCTTCTCTTTCAAACCACATTTCTTTGTCTGCTCCTGACTCATAATGATTTGAATATAAAACTACCCCAGAAATGCTATTATGAACTTAATTACTTTTTATGTCTTTAATCAGCAGAAGAATGAAACAAGACCATGTTAAGAACACCAAAACACTGTTTTTATTGAAGTGGGTTTTTAAAAAGATGAGTTTTTCATGGTTACACTTCAGCTAAGAGACAGAATGAAAACACAGCAAGTCTGATTTAAAATAAAATAAAAAGCAAATTAGGGATGAAAATTATTATATTTATCAGGCTCATCTCAATACTTTAGAGCAAGGGCATCAAACAATCGTACAAGGGGTCAAAATTCAAAACACACCTTAGGTCACGGGACGAACAGGATAAACATTTATTGAACACTCTAAAGATACATTATTAAAACTGTAACTTTTTAACCTAATTATGAATAATGAAAAAGCAGGAATATTATTCCAGAATAAATCAACTTAAACCTTAAATGACTTTCAATGTTTTACTCTCCATAAATATTTTTTTCAAAATTATACAAGTTAGAAAAGATAACATTGGCCGTTAATAACAATAAAATAAATCATCTGGAGGTCCGGATAGAATTACCCAGAAGGCCTTGACTTTGACGCATGTGCTTTAGATGTTTGTAACGACAGAGGTCAAAGGTTCACTCACTGCAAAGAACCACCATCTTAATTCTAGAAAGAAAGGTTTTTTTTTTTAGAAATCGACTAGAAACAAGTCAAATTACCTGCCGGTGCAGCTGCCAGTGAATTTTACTCGACTTAGACTGTAGTAAATAGGTTAAATCTTGAAAGTATTCAAAAACCCTTATTATAATTTAAGACAAAGAAACTAAAGACTTAAAAATAGGAGCCTTATTAAAATGTTTTGTCCACTACCTGTGAATATTGTAAAAGCTGTTCAGATCTGTATTCAAATGTATTTATGAAATATGTGTGAATTACTTATTTTAAGCTTTTAAAAAGTGATGTCATCTGAAATAAACTTAAGACATTTTATTGACCTTAAATCAGGCCTGTGGGTTTTTTTTTTCTTATTTTGCTTATAAAATGACTAATTTTTAGATTTACAAACTAAATAAGACAGACAATAGAAGTCTAATAATCTTACACATGCTGTTGTTTATATCTAAAATCAAGATTAATAAGATTTTATAACTATTTTTAAGAGGAATAATCAACGTTTGCAGTGTGGACTGTTGCTGCAGACTTTTAACTCCCTCCACAGGTCCTCTATGGGACTGAGGTCAAGAGACTCGACTTGAACACTCCAGAACCTTCTCCAAAAGCCACAGGTGATCATTGTGGTGCTGGAAGATCCAGCCTTGTCTCCTCCTCAATGCCCCAAGAATCTGCAACCTTTAACGTTAACTGCCACAAGGTGGGGCAGATTTTGACTGATCAAAACCCAGTGAGAGCCGCTGAGTCCCAAAAAACAATGCTTTTGTTTGAGCTTCTATGTGAATGATTTTTTTGAGCATTTACTTAATTATGAACTGTAATTATTTATTTTAATTTTAATCTAACCAAATAATTGCTTTGATAAGATATTTTCATTAAATTTGTGAGTTTATGGCACAAAAAAATATAAAAACTACAACAAAACAGTGACTTAATGACGTTTTCTCACTAAACCAGACTGTTACTTTTACATCAGCAATTGGTGATCATTTTTCAATCTCATACAGTTAAAACAAAAACAAAAACAAGACATCGGGTCCAGATCAAAAAACATAACAGAACTGTAACAACATGCAATCAGGCCTCAAGCCTCCGCTTCGTCCTTTTAGTTCATGATAACGGACATCTCTTCAGAATTATCCCTTATAATTAATACATCATAGTTGGAGATGAAAAAGAGATTAATACAGTTTAAAAAATAACACAATCATTTGTGTGTAATCATTTATCATGATTTTTTTTTTTAATATATATTTTATTTTCACATTTAAGTAAACAAACGGTATAAAATATAAAGACAAACAAAAGGAGAAAAATACAAGAACACAAAAAAATAAAAAAAAACAGTAGACTAAAAATTACAAAAAGAAAACAAAAATCAAAATGAGCTAACCAGATTACAGTGATGATATAAAAATGAATACAGGAATGTATGTTGTAATCTGACACAACTTATGCAGGGGAAGAAATGTGAAATTACATTTGTGAGTGTCTCAGATTCAGTATGTCTCCACTTAGAGTTCAACTTCTTAATATTTCTGTTCAACTCTTAGTGTTGTGGGCCAGAACGGATGTTTTTATCATGATTAATGCAATAATTTGACCCCATTTGCGATACATTTATAAAATGTAACATTTAATTGTTTTTGAGTTACAGCAGTGGATGTCTTTTTCTGCATAAAGCTTTTTTTTTTTTACACTTTAGACCAGAAGTCAGCAACCTTTAACAGTAAAAGAGCCATTTGGCCTCGTTTTCTACTGATCAAAACCTAGAAGGAGCCGCATTGACTTATGTTAGTCTTTAAGAAATGTAGATTTTCATTAATAACTTTCTTTTTGTTTTTGTTTTTAAATAAATATAAATGTCTACTTTTGTCACAAACAAAAGCAAAAAATAAAAATAAGCTAGCATCTCTTAAAAAGAGAACTTTCCTTTTACGTTTTTAACTTTAGTAGCAAAAAAGCTAGCTTGTTGCTTAATTACTAGCTGAACTTCAAATAAGCATAACATTTCACTGTAAATTAAATCAGCCAAAAATCTTAGCATATTGCAGAAATAAAAGCTAAACTCAAAATTAGCCTAAAACCTCCAGTAAATAACAAATTAGCTAAAAATGTTAGCAAATTGCTAAAATATTAGCTAAACTCCAAATTGGCATAAAAAACTAGAGGCCAAATCTGCCAAAAAAGCTAGCTTGTTGCTTAATTACTAGCTGAACTCCCAAAAAGCCAAAAATCCTCAGTATACTTAGTCAAAAACGTTAGCATGTTGCTTAAAAAAAGAAGCTAAATTATAAATTATTAAGATAAAATAGCTGAAAACATCAGCATTTTACTAAAATATTTGCTAAACTCAAAATTATCCTAAAAACCCCACTAGAAAACAAATTAACCAAAAACGTTAGCATGTTGCTAAAATAGTAGCTAATATTCAGCCAGAGAGCCACGATGGAGAGATACCAGAGCCACATGTGGCTCTGGAGCCGCAGGTTGCAGACCCCCGCACTAATAATGGAACGCTCCAGGTTTCACATGGTTCCATTCTTCCAGTCCTCCCGTCCACTTTGCAGAAAAGTAGCCCCAAATCATGATGCTTCTACCTCCATTCTTCACTGTGGGTATAGTTTTCTTTGGATTCAACACAAAAGGTTCAGTTTCAACCAAAAACCTCAATTTTGGTTTCATCTGACCAGATGACGTTCTCCCAGTCCCTCTCCATCAGATGATCTCTGGAGAGCTTTAGACGGGCCTTATACTGCATATGTTGGTTAAGAGCTGCACTGAGATGATCCTGTTTGGCACAAAGAATTTTTTAGTTTGAAAATGAAAAAAAAAAAAAAAATCACATTTTGAGAGTTGCCAGGTTGTTTTTACATATTTGCTTTTGTTTCTGCCAAAAATAGACATAATTCATATTTATTATTTAAAAAAAAGGTCATGAATACAAATCTAAATTTCCTTAAGTCTAAAGTAAGACTATGGGGCTCCTTCTAGGTTTAGATCAGTAGAAAACGAGCCTAAACGGCTCTTTACTGTTGCAGGTTGCTGACTCCTGGTGTTTTTGTTCCTGTCGTCCCAGCTCTCTGCAAAAATTCTAGATCCCCTCCGTGGATCTAGAATTTTTACCTTTTATTTTTGTGATCATTTTAACCACACAGGGTGATATCTAACCTGGAACCAGGATAAAATGATCCATAATCTATTATTGTATTTGTTCAATTTTCTAGTAGTTGATCCAACAGTTGATCTCTTTCTACAGCAGGATCTCAAACTCATGTTCCACTGAAGGGGCCACAGAAGGCGGAGTCTGGCTGAGGCTGGACCGTATGGGGTCCCATTTGTACCAAAAATATCTTTGCATCCACTCTCTATATCTATGGTCTGTTATTTATGTCTACTGAACAAGTTTATTGAACATCTGTTCATGTCTTTGTATTACAAGCAATATCTTCTGTGTCCTGTGAAACCACAGGAGCTAACGACGCTAGCAACTGTTGCTAAGGACTTTTCTGATGACCAGATCCAATGAATATTGCAAATGCAGAGTTTTAAGCATAAATCAAGCGGAAATGTCATCAAAGATGCATGCATGCAGATGACAGCTCTTCGGTCTTGGCTATGGTGTCGTTTAGAGCGTGACTGTTTGGGGGCGGGGTCAGGTGTCTTTTTTGCAGAGATTCAGTTCAAGTAGGTCTCCATAAAAGGAAAATAGAAGAGCCTCTTAAGAAAGAGTTGATCCCAGAAATCTTGATTCTCTGCAGTGAAATATTCATTTTACTGAAATTTTCTGCCAGTTATTTTGAAAAAGCATCAAACAATCTAATTTACTGGATTTTCTTTGTGATGTTGTCTCTTGGTTAAGAAAAATTAAAGACCTTTCATCTTTTAACGTTTGTGAACTTACACATTTGGTGACTGACTTAATACTTCTTTTTGCTCCACTTATGGGGAGCCATTTATAAATCTGCAAAGTAAAATTTTAACAGAGATGTTTTAAGATATTTAGCTTTTTTTATGAGAAAAAAACGGGTTTTGTTTTTCTAATGCATATTTTCACTTATTAATCAGAATCAGAATCAGAATCAGAATCAACTTTATTGCCAAGTACAATTGAACATATACTAGGAATTTGTCTTGGTGATGATGGTGCATTCATGAATAAATAGAAACAGCAAAATATTAAGTAAGAACAGAACAGAAGGGATATTACAAATATATAAATATATATATATATATATATATATATATTATATATATATATATATATATATATATATATATATATATATATACACATACACGCACATATATATCTATATATTTATATTATTATTATTGTTATGTAAAATATAATATTATTAATGTCATTTAAATTTATATACATATATATAAATATATACACATACACACATTAAATAATAAACCATCCATCCATCCATGGATGGATGGATGGATAAATAATAAACAATAAATAAATAAATAAATAAATACATAAAATAAAAATCTGTCCAATGTGACAGTCAGATGGGGGCAGGGAGAAATGATGGAAGGTTCCGGGACTTATTAATAAGGCTAACAGCAGATGGAAAAAAACTGTGCCTGTGGCGAGAGGTTCTTGTTGTGATGGACCTCAGCCTCCTGCCAGAGGGGAGTGGCTCAAAAAGTCCATGTCCAGGGTGGGAGGGATCTGCCACGATCTTTCCTGCACGCCTCAGGGTCCTAGAGGAGTACAGGTCCTGAAGAGATGGAAGATTACAGCCGATCACCTTCTCTGCTGACCGGATGACCCGCTGCAGCCTGCTTTTGTCCTTAGCAGTGGCAGCAGCGTACCAGATGGTGATGGAGGAGGTGAGGATGGACTCAATGATGGCTGTGTAGAACTGAATCATCATTGCCTTTGGCAGACTGAATTTCTGCAGCTGCCTCAGGAAGAACATCCTCTGCTGAGCTTTCTTAATGAGGGAGCTGATGTTCGGCTCCCACTTGAGGTCCTGGGAGATGATAGTTCCCAAGAAGCGGAAGGACTCCACAGTAGCTATAGTGGAGTCACAGAGGGTGATGGGGGCAGGTGGAGCTGAGTTCTTCCTGTAGTCCACAACCATCTCTTCCTGTAGTCCACAACCATTAAATTAAGGTCTTTAGAATTTTTACATTTACTAACTAAATGTTTAATTAGCAAGCTATTTATTTTAAGCGAAATATTTATTCTAAAATTATACATTTAGTTTACAAACCAAATATTTAAATTTATTAAATTCAATATTTGGTTTGTGCGTTAAATATTATTTCTGATGTATATATTTATTTTCCAAAGTAAATATTAAAGTTTGGTAACTAAATATTTAGTTTGCCGTTAAATATTTAGTTTTCTTACTAAATATTTAGTTTAAAACGAAAAAAATTAATGATTTAAATGTTTAAAACTAAATATTTAGCTTGCATCTAAAAATTAAGTTTTACACTACATATTCAAATTTTGTTACTAAATATTTACAGTAGATTGGAGTTAAATATTTACTTCCCTTATTAAATATTTAGTTTAAAACTAAATATTTAGCTTGGATCCAAGCATTAAGTTTTAAACTAATTATTTAACTTTTGAAACTAAATATTTAGTCTAGTGTTATTTAGTTCTCTTATTAAATATTTGATTTAAACTAAATATTTAGCTTGGATCTAAACATTAAGTTTTTAACTAATTGCTTAATTAATAACTAAATATTTAGTTAAAAATTAAATATTTAGCCAGGAAGAAAAATATTGGAATTTGATATAAATATTTCATCTTTAAATTAAATATTTATTTAATGAACATTTCATATTTAGATTGGAAAATAAATATATAATTTTAAAATAAATATTTAGCTTAAAATGTAATGTTTAGCTTGCTAACTAAATATTTAGTTAACAAATGTAACATTTATAAATAGATTAAAGGGTTAAAATATGCATTTGAAAAACAAAACCTGTTTTTTTCTCTTAAAACATGCTTAATATCTGAAAACATTGACGTCAACATTTTACTTTCCAGATTTACAAACATCCCCTGTTATCCACTGCATTCTGCTGATTCTGTTTTTAAGTATCCAAACCACAAAAGAAATGTGTTTTATCCAATGAAACCTTTTCAATAAAAATGACAGAAGACTTTTTATCTCCCATTTCCCTGAGTAAAACATTTGTAAAAGTATCCTTCATTCTGTATATTGATCATCTGGACAGATGCTCGGATCATGACATAACCACAGTCTGTCTGTGGAGAGGCAGAGCCTGATGCGGACCCCCCTCCTGCGCCGGGAGGGGGTCAGCCGCCTGCATCCAGTGTGATCGCATTAGGTTTCCTCAGAGCGGCCGGCGCCGACTGCACTCCCCAGCAGCGCGTGCACGCCCCCCTCAGCCCCGGTGATGCATCCCCGCAGCAAGGGCACGCACAACTCCCGCGCAGAGTCCCGCCGACTTTAGGATGGTGCAGAAGCCTCTGAACGGGGGGGTGTACCCAGCTCAAGCCGAGGAGAAGAAGCACAAAGTGGGGTTCGTGGGCTTGGACCCGGGGGCTCCCGAATCCAGCCGGGATGGGGCGCTGCTCATTGCGGGCTCGGAGAGCTCCAAGCGGGGCAGCATCCTCAGCAGACCGAGGACCAGCGTCTCCGCCGGGAGACCCCGGCCGTCCAAGAAGAACGCCAGCTACCGGAAGCTGCAGAATTTCCTTTACAATGCGCTGGAGAGACCGCGCGGATGGGCGTTCATCTACCACGCTTATGTGTGAGTGCTTCCGACCAAACATGCTGGAACTGCGTCCCGGCCCCCCGGGGGGGACTGGGGTTGTGGCGCATTGGAGCGTCAGCTGCTGGTGATAGGAGGGGCAGCTGAGGAGCTGCCACAGCTGGAGGTTTAGTTTGAAATGTGCAGAGATGGAGGTTTCATTGATTGGACTTCCGGTATGCTGCGGCAGGTTTCAGCACCCTGAATGCTGGACAGCTCCGGACAGCCCCTCCACTTTTGCTGATTACTCCATGGGTGCAGTCGGTCAGTCAGTCGGTCAGTCAGTCAGTCAGTCAGTCAGTCAGCTCCTGTACATTACACAGCAGACATAAAGCCTTCTGTTCCTCATCAGAGCATCCTCTTTAATGATGTTTCTGTAGAGATTAGCTGCAGGAATGAATCCCTGAGCAGATTCCAGAGAAAACAGTTGTAAAAAGTTCTCCTTAGTTCTGACATTCCTTTGCATTCATGCAAACTCAACCTTGTTGGAGTTTTGCCTCTTCCCTGAGCAGCTCCTGAAGATGAAATATTCATTGTGTGCTCAGCTAACAAATCTAATCTCTGGGAGGAAGGAAGCAGCCAGACTTTCTCGCCTGACTCCAGTCCAATGATACTGCACATTTGGTGGGGAGTGAGGTGAAATGGCCACGGCAATAAGAAATTCACTGAGCACAGCAAGTTGACTCCCTGGAGACAGCCTGATGCCTAGAAGTGAGTGTGTGTTAATGTGAAGCCACGTGCACGCTCGTACGTGTACTCTGAGGTTTTAAATATTTACAGAATGGCGTTATAGCGAACTGAAACGGAGCTTTTACTGTTGACTCTGTCAGGAGGTCCAGCAAACGTTTTAGTTCTTAGTATTGTGTGATTTTTTTTTTAAGAAAACGATGAGATTTTGGAGATTCCTTTGTCTCCTTTGTGCGGGGAAGAACCCTGCAGTAATGAAGCAGCTGTGACTCTTCTTTAATCCATTCTCTGCATTATTCACGCGCCACACTTCATTTAATCTCCCCGCGTTTTCCTTTTAGACAGATGTGTTGTAAAATGGATTCCAGCCTCACTGGACCTGCTTCTCCTTTAAAATAGTCCTTTCCGGAAATCACGTGTCAAAGTCAAGGCCCGGGGGCCGGATCTGGCCCTCCGGGTAATTCTATCTGGCCCTCCAGATCATTTGATTTGATTTTTATTAATGACCCGATGTTATCCTGCACTCATTTCTAACTTGTATAATTTTGACGAAATATATTTATGGAGAGTAAAATATTGAAAGTTATTTAAGATTTAAGTTGATTTATTCTGGAATAACATTCCTGCATTTTTATTATTCATAATTATGTTAAAAAGTTACAGTTTTAAAGTTTTAAAAAATTGGTACTCTGTTAGCTTTTTGGACTATTTTAGCATTTACTAAGATTCTTTAGGCTATTTTGGATTTTAGTTCATTTTCAGCTACATGCTAGCTGTTTTGGCTAACCTATGCTTTTCTTTTGTTTTTTTAAAGTTTTTTAATCTGATTTGGCATTTAGCTAATATTTTAGCTGGTTATCAGTGTCTGAGTTTTTAGCTATTAGCTTTAGTGATTTCAGATTTCTGCAACAACATTTTCCTCTATCAGCTTTAGTGTTTTTAGCTATCAATTCCAGCATCTTTAACTTTCAGCACTAGCATCTTCAGCTGCAAAATTCAGCGTACAGCATTCACACTAGCATTATCTCAGGTAATCCTTATATCTAGTTTATAATTATGCTAAAAAGTTCCAGTTTAAAGTTTTAAAAATGTGTATTCTGCTATCTTTTTAGACTATTTAGACTATTTAGGCATTTACTAAGATTGTTTTAGGCTGTTTAGCTACTATTTCAGCTACATGCAAGCTTTTTTGCTCAACCTAGTTTTTTTTTCTGTTTTGAAGGCTAATTTGGCATTTAGCTAATATTTTAGCTGTCTATCAGCTTCAGCACTTTCAGCTATCAATTCCAGCATCTTTAGCTATCAGCTCTAGTATCTTCAGCTTCCACATTCAGCTTCCAGCATTCACACGAGCATTATCTCTGGTAATTCTATATATCTAGTTCATAATTATGTTAACAAGTTACAGTTTTAAAGTTTTAAAAATGATAGTGTTAGAGTGTTCAATAAATGTTTATCCTGTTCGGCCCGTGACCTAAGGTGTGTTTTGGAGTTTGGCTGGTTGTGTGATTACATTTGACACCCCTGCCATAAACAAAGATGCATGTGATGAAAGCTGGTGTCTCTGAACCTTTTTCAGTCTGATCTTAAAGATGTTTTTGTGTTGGTGATTGTATCTGTGAAGACACTCGAGTGCATATGCTGCACTGGCTCATGTTTCATTTAGCTCCTCCATCTTTTCTCTTAGAACAGCATCAGTTCTGTCACCGGTCCAACACCAGCAAAGGAGAACAGTTTGGCTGACTCACAGCAGGACGATCCGGATATACGTCTCAAACGTTTAAACTTCAGGGTGATGATGGACTTTTAAACAAGACTTTTTTTAAAACAAAAAGATGTTTTTTGAGATGCAAATTTGAACTAGGAAGAGTTATTTTTAGTACTTTTTTTTGACACAAAGAGATGCTTAAACATGTCCTCTCCCTGCAGAGCAGCAGTCTGGGCTCTGATCTTCTCCCTGTCTGATCTGCAGTCTGACTGATGAGTGAAACATGAGTCTTTGTTGCTTCACAGACTGACATGTTTCTGTTGTTGTCCTAATTTCAAAAACGAGGAAGAAAAACTGCAGAAGGTAAAGAGTGTAATCAATCAGTGAAAACGGGTTTTTTCCTTTGAGGAGATTCTGGGAGACGCATTGAGGACATGATCCAGTTCTGCTGTTCTGCTGAGCTGGCCAGATGAAGACAAACCGAGAAGAAATGAGGCAAGGACAGCAGCAGACGGATGCTGGCCGCCAGCCTGCTGGGTTGAGATGGAGGGCTTCGTCTCAGCAGATGAACCAGGACTGAGGGAGAGCACGAGGAAACTTGTCTGGATAAAAAAAAACTCAGTTGTATGAATGGTTTCACCCATAATTTGAGGTGAATGTTCTGTAACTTCAGCAGGAATGAATTTTCTCCAGAAACTAATCGTAGAAAATGACTGATCAGATTAACAAATTACAGTTCCAACACAAACTGACTTGAGTTCACTTTTAGGGAAGACATGCTCTTATTTTGAAGTCCATCTTTTAATCAAAATGTCAAAGCGTTTTTATTAATTTTCTATAATTATGATAATGCTGCTTTTTAGCTAAAATGTAATAAAAATCTGTTGTTTTCTAGAAAAAGTTTCTTCAGAGCGGCAGGAGTTCATTGGAAATTCACCTCTCAGTTGTGGGTGGAGCATTGGTGCCTTCATTTCCCATCATCCCTCTGTTCAAACTCACTCCTGCTAACTTACAACTCCTCACACCTAACCAGCCAAACATTAGAGACGCAACAAGCTGGACAGTTTAGATCCAGATTCCAGCTCAGACGAGGAAAACAAAGACATTCATGGATTTTATTTGTGTGTACCAGAATGAGGGCGGAGCAGGGAGCTTGTGGCCCCGCCCACCATAGTTTCTACAGATACATTCTTGCTGAAACTGTATTTTTGCATTTGCTCCTGATTCACCACCATTTGAATAAAGAAATACCTAGAAGTACAATTTTAAGCTTAACTGTCTTTATATATATCCTCCATCATCAGAGAAAAGAACAAAACATGTTAAAAATAACATTTAACTAGAGTGGGTCTTATTATGGTGAGTGCACGAGTGTTATCATTGATCCTCCATCTCCAACAAACTGAAACCAAATAACTGGATTCTTCAACCATCATAGGATCACTGAGGACAACTATAGAAAGAAAATTAGGTTTAAAAGCATGTGCGCAGATGGGTGATGGAAAGGGGGGCGGAGTTTCTCCGCCCACAACTCGGTGAACTTCTAATGATTTCCAGAAACTTTTCTCTTGAAAACACGACAGGTTTTTTTATTTTGGCTGAAAAACAGCATCATGGTCATGAAAAGATCATCGGGAACGCTTTGAAATAGATGAGAAGATGATCAGAGTGAGACTTCAACACTGCTGTACACTTCAGGTGAATCAGCTTCTGGTGGTTGATGTTCAGCAGCATTTGTTGCTTATATGAACAAATCATTAACAAATCTTCCATTAATTGAGCTTTTGCTTTGCACACGGTCTGGGGAAAGGAGTTGTGACTAAAGATTGACTGAAGATCTGAACTCTAACCAGAATCTTCAGGATGTGCAGAAACTTGAACTCCCGACAGTCCAACTCTCAGCAGCAGAGCGAGATGTGAACAAGCGTTCTAACTCTGGAGGGAGATGAACCGTGAACTCGATACAAGCCGGACCTGCGAGGAAACGGCCGCTATGAACTGCAGCTTGAAGCATTTAGTTTTCCTCAGATTTTATTTACAAATTCTGCAGAATATTTTCTGACATTTTCTTTTAATTTTGCCTCAAATGATCAGATTTTGGAAGGCGTTGATGGATGGACTCAATACATTGCTCAGTTTGTGTGGTGCGTGCACACTGGACATAAATCTGTATTAACTACCCGATCAACCAAACAGTATAGAGCACTTATAGAAAACGTAGTTTTTAAAACATTGATTGTGAGTATGTTTAGTTATTACTCTAGTTCAGGAGTCTACATGTGGCTCTTCAGTCCCTTCATTGTCTCCCTGGTTAAAAAAAGAAAAGTTTTTCACTTTTCAAGTTACTGCAGTTTAAAAACAAGTAAGTAAATAAACAAGTAAAGTAACTCAAACTTTATTCAACTTGTTCATAAACAGTTATCTCGTCTCACAAGTCAAACTAAACCACTGAGATTTCTGTGCGTCGAGTTCCACAGAATTTCATCTGGACGACATTAAGCACAACCAAAATTCATACTTTAGGTGCAGTGGGTTATAAAGCTTTTATTTATATATGAACTAATTTAGGAATTTTATACGTGCCTTATGGTTACAAAATACAGGAAAGGTAAAAAAGAAAAGAGCTTTGATTTTATTTTTGTTTGGTTTGATTTTTACATTTCTGGCTGAAATATTCCACAAAAATAAACGTTAAAAAAAAATGTTAAATACTGCCAACTTATATGACTTTATTTTGAAAGGACATCATGTAGACCTCAGTCAAACTATTTCATTTTTTGAAAAAAAAAAGCTATTTTTTCTTTGTTAAAAACTAACCTGAATAGCTCCTACAGTGTTGCAGACTCCTGATCAATGCAACAAGCAGCAGAAAAAAAAAAAATATTTAAATTGATTTGGTCTTGGTGGGTAGTTAAAGGGTTAAAGCTAAAGATAGTTTAGACAAAACTCATTAATCTGATGGTAATAATACTTTACAGTGCACTTTCAGTAGTGTTTTATGTCTTCTTTATCCTCTATTTTTTGCATTTCTTGACTGATCTGATGCAGCAGCACGAACAGGGTCACTGGTGTTGTTAGATATATTTCTCAACAAAAGAATATTGCCCCAGAAAGCCAGAAACTCCCCGGACAGCAGCAGCAGCAGCAGCAGCAGCAGCAGCAGCGGATGCAGTGCTGGCTGCTGCTGCTCTTTGCCTCTTCACTCCGTTTGATGATAAATCTTTTTTCTCCCTCCTTGAGTTTGTCGCAGTTTAAATTTAGCATGATGGGTTTGTCTGGGTGGGCAGTGTTGTGCTGAGCCGGGCAAATCAATGTTCCTCTATCTGCAGCTCGGGTGGAAACGCAAGCTTTTCTGCTTCCGACAACCGTCTCCTTTAATGTGATTGATGCTCTCTCTCCGGCAACAAGTGGACGCGTCGTCGCCTGTTGTCAGCTCCTGTGGGCTTAAATTAAACCTACAACCCTGTTTCCAGTCGGCAGTGGACGTCTACATGCTGTCTGCTGCTTTAGTCAACTCTAATGAATGTATTGTAGAAAATCAGAAAAATACTTCAAACAAACTGGAAAATTCACTAGAAACTATGAAGCTATTTAAAAAACAACAGAGAGAAATGATGGCGTTAACTGGTTCCTAAAGCTGGTATTTTAGAAACTGAAGAGAGGAGTTTCTACATTTTTTAAAAAAATAAATGATTCTGTGGAAGACGTGATAAAAGTTTTTGTCTTGTTTCATAAATAAACGTGCATTTTTGAAATAATACATTTTAATCAAACAGGTTTAGCTTCTTTCATTACAAAAAGAGAAAAGATGAAGATGAGATAAAGATACTTCATGGAGAGTCAAACTCAATCACACAACGGGCCAAAATCCAAAACACACCTGAGGTTGAACAGGATAAACATTTATTAATCACTCTAAAACTACATTTTAAAACTTTAAAACGATAAGTTTTTAACATATTTATGAACTAGATATATAGCATTACCTGTTATAATACTAGTGTGAATGCTGTAAGATGAATGTGGCTGCTAAAGATGCTGAAGCTAATAGCTGAAAACGCTGAAGCTGATAGCAAGCTAATTATTGGCTAAATGCCAAATTATCCTAAAAAACTAAAAAGAAAATAAAAAATCAAAAACAGCTAGCATGTACCTGGGAAAAAATAACTAAACTGAAATATGGCAAAAAAACCTAAAAAAACAGCCAAAAATGTGCCAAAACACTAACGTGTAAATATTATATCTTAAATATTAGCCTAACTCCAAAACATCCTTAAAAACGTAAAAAAAATCTAAATTAGCCAAAACAGTTAGCATGTAGCTGAAATATTTGCTAAAATTTCAAAACAGCCTAACAAAATCTAAGTTCCAAAATAGTTCAAAAAGTTAGCAGAATTCTAATTTTTCAAACTTAAAACTGAAATTTTTAACATAATTATGAATAAAAAAAAGTCAGGAATATTTTTCCAGAATAAATCAACTTAAACCTTAAATAACTTTCAATATTTTACTCTCCATAAAAATATATTTTGTCAAAGTTATATAAGTTAGAAATAAGTGCAAGATAACATCGGATCATTAATAACCATAAAATAAATGATCTAGAGGCCCTCTGGACTTGACATTGACATGTGTTATAGGTCCTAACTGGAGAAATTTGACCCTTACATCAGAAATATACAATAAAATAACAAAACTATGTACACCATTATTATGCAGCTCATCTCTGGCACTGATGATGATAACTCAGTGTGACAGCGTGAGCCAGGAAGGATTTCCTGTTGACGTTGTTGTTGGCAGTGATGGAGAGCTCAGGATTATCCATGATGGATAAGAGTTTGTTCAGCCTCCATCACTGCTTTCATTATTTTTAAATAAATCTCATTTCTGCTAAAGATCATTTTATACTAATATTTAAGCTAAAAAGCAGAAGATTGTAGATTTAATAATAGAAGACATTTGTGAAATAAACTGACATCTTTTTACCGTCTTTCGTCTGCTTTGCCCGTCCTGAGTAATTATAGAATTCACTGATATTTCCCAGATTATCTGTTTTTTTGTGTATCTTAGCTCAATCAAATGAAGGATGAAGAGGTTTTCCCACAGAAATGATGGTACCACAGTCAAAATGTTTCTCACTTTACATCAGATCATCAGATTGTGTTGATGAAGTCGCTAATTTTCCATCAGTGTCATTTGGCTCATTGAGGGCGAACATAAATTTAAGATGTTTTTAAATGAAAGTCCAGAGGAGTATTCTGAACTTTTATCAAAGGATGGACACATTTTGGATGAAGTCAAGTTGGTAAACCTGCTAAAAGGATCCCTCACGCAGTTTCAGTGTCGCTGAAGTATTTCTGGAGATCTAAAATATTTAACCTGTCTTTATCCTGATTTTATTTGATCCATAATTTTACAAACAAATTTCCTCTCAAGAGTCTTTTCTGGCTGTCAAATTTCTTTTTGTCATCTATGATAATAACTGAGTCACATGAAGAAACTGGGAATCCAGGAATGTTCATTTCAGAACCAAAAGTATCAGCTTTTACCTGCAGCGGCGGCGTCCCGCTGAAGCTGCTGCAGTTACCGGATGGAGAGTTTCAGTTTTTTCGATTCCAGAGGCAAATTCTGTCCCCTTCTCTCTTCAGCTAATGGCCTCATTACTGAGAGCTGATGAGCTCAGCGAGGGTCTGAGTCTCAGCAAAGATTTGCAGTTCAGCTCTCAGCCATCAGCCTCTTTCTCTGTGACCCAAACTTCTATTTCAGGAACATCATTAGGATTATTTCAAATTAAAAACACTCACCTTCTGGTGTCGTCATACATGTCGGAGAGATTAAGTCGATCAGGTGGATTGGCTTACTCTTAATACGTGTCGGGCTGGGTATCGATCATAATTTACAGAAATGATTCAATTTGATTCACAAGAGCCTGAATGGATTCAATTCAGATATTTTTTGAATATTTAATTCAATTCAGTTTTGAGTTTAGACATTTAAACACATTTGTTTAGAAATACATTAATAATCTATTCTATAATTTGATATATGTATATTAATCTGATCCAGTTCACAGACTGTAAATGTATCAGTGAAATACTGAGATTGTTAATATCATCCAGTGTTTCATGGATTCTCTAAAGGAGAAGTTCTAACTAAAATGTTCAGATCATTAACATTGGAAACATTGTTCTGCTTCTCCTGGAGGACGGTTCAGTTTGGCCACTAGGTGGAGATCACACTATAGAATTACACTTTATTCCAGAAAAAGAAGAAAGTATGAGCAAAAAAAGATGATGTTTCAGATCACAAATAGTTAACTTTAAAAAATATTTCCTTTAAAGACTTTAGAAAATGTCTGTAAGTTTCTAAAGATCATTTATTTATTCATCAATGTATGTTTAGGTCGACCAAGCGTTAGCATTAGCATTAGCCGTCCTGTGGGTAATTCAATTAAACATTTGAATCAATCAAGACATTAGTTTTATGTGCTAAATCTATTCATATTTTTATGAATCGACACGTGCGACAAATATCAAAGAGGCAAAAATATTTAAATATTTTCTAGTTTCACAAAAATGTGTAATGTCAAACAAGATTTTTTTTAAGGTTCCTGTTAATATTTTTAGACTTTAGGTACTTTTTGAAAAATAACTAATGTAACATAATGTTTGTGTAAACTACACCATAACAATGTTGCTTAAATGATATTCATAGTGTCTTGTTTTTTGGTTTTTTTTTTTTGTTAATTCTATTATTACATGTAATTTACTTTTTCTTTTTTTTTTTTATTAAAAGTCAACATAACTATTTTTGATGATTTTGAACCCAAAAAGCTCAATCGCTGCAGGTTTCTCACTTTGACAAAACCGCCAAAACTGGATCGTGCAGAAAAAAAGCAGGTAGAAGATGATGGAGGAGAGTTGATCAGCTCTGAGGTTGAACTTCTGCTTCTTTTGAACACCTCAGTTCGAGGGCTGAACAGGATAAGCATTTATTGAACACTACAGGAGTACATTTTATAAATTTTAACTCATAACATAGTTATGAACTAGATATACAGCATTACCTGGGATAATGCTAGTGTGAATGATGAAGATGTCAGCTGAAATCACTGAAGCTGATAGCCAGCTAAAATATAAGCTAAATGCCAAATTAGAGTAAAAAACGAAAAAAAAAAAGAAAAGAAATTGGGTTAGCCAAAACAGCTAGCATGTTGCTGAAATATTAGCTAAACTCCAAAATAAATCTTAGTTAATGCAAAAAAAGTTAAAAAAAAAAAAAACAAAAAAAAACAAGCAGAATGCTCATTTTTGAAACTTTAAAACTGTAACTTTTTAACATTATTATAAATCATAGACATTCAGAAAAAATATTCCTGAATAAATCAAGGTAAACCTTAAATAACTTTCAATAAAAATATATTATGTCAAAATTATACAAGTTAGAAATGAGCCTAAGCCCAGCCAGCAAGGCCAAGTTGGCCCCATATGGCTTAAAAGTGGGCGGACAATGTAGGCCCCAATTGGGTTTGTCCGCAGTTTCCATGGTGGCCCCAGCTGTGTTTGCCCACATTGACTTAGGTGGCTACGCTAGCCAGTTGCCCGGTGGACAACATAGCGAGCTCCGATGCCCAGGGTCCAGCAAAGCAAGCAAGTACTGCTGCCCAGGAGTCAGCAGAGCTAGCAGGGGCGCTGTCCAGGCTTCCAGTCCCTGGGAAGTGGAGCCAATGTGGGCAAACACACCTGGGGCCACCATGGAAACTGCTGTTGTGAGATGAGTGTGTGCTCCAACTTCTGCATCTCAGCTTGTTACGAAGCTGGGGGGGGGCGTGTGCATGTGAGGAGAAGCGCGCTCTGTGAGGAGCGAGAGAGAGAGCGCGTGCTGCGGAGAGAGAAAGGAAAGGGGAGGGGCGCGCGCGCACATTAGCGTGCGGAGAGTTGTTCACGAGTTGGTCTGCAAGTAAAAGTAATAAAGAAATCAGTTCCTCTATAACAACTAAGTGTAATTATTCGGCTCCAAAGAATCTGAGGACCCAAAGAAGGGAAGTGAACCCCGGAGGAAAACCAACCTTCGGCCCTGGAGAAGATCTCCCCTGCTCCTCGACTACGGTCGAGGGGGAAACAGCAGGAAAGGTTCAACACTGCGGACAAACCCAATTGGGGCCTACATTGTCCGCCCACTTTTAAGCCATATGGGGCCCACTTGGTCTTGCTGGCTGGGAGGTAACATCGGGTCATTAATAACAATAAAATAAAATGATCTGGAGGGCCGGCTAGAATTACTTGGAGGGCCGGATCTGGCCCCAGGGCCTTGCCTCTCAAACGTGTTACAGGTTCTAACTAGAAGAAGACAGAGGTCACTGAGGAGAGTAAATTAGCTCTGCGGTTAAACTCCTGCAACTTTTGATAACACAAAGAAAGGAGGAAGAATCGATGAGAAAGTTGAAGCCATAAATAACCCTGAGACTGCAGATCTTCTGGACTCTTCCTCCGTCTGGTAAACGAGTCCTGCTGGGTGAAGGGGTTCCAGCGTAGCGCTCTCTCATCAGGTTTCAGTGTGGCTGGAGCTGCTCGCTCCCACAGGAACTCGTGGAACGGCAGAGAAATGTGCAGAAGTGACTAAAAGGTTTTTTTCATCAATGGAAGCGCAGACTCCTGCAGAAATGCTGCAGCTTCAGATCCAGCGACACAAATACGACCTCTAACTCTCTAATGCGCACACAGAAAACCACACGTTTACACACATTTTGACAAAGTGCAGAGCTTTGAGGAAAATCCTTGTTGGTGATGGAGAGCTGCTTTTCTGTTCCAGCTCTGAATGTTGGACCGCTGAACTCATCAATCATGTATGAGAGGCCAAAAACAAGACAGGATTTAAAAGTAAACAAAAATAAACCCAGCAGCTGCTTTTCCAGACTGATGAAGGGTTTGGTATCTGACGGAAATCACATCGGATCAGCTGATAAGAGAGGATTTACAGATTTGTTTGTTGAATTTTCTTTTTGCGAGTTAATTATTTAAAACTCAGTGTCACGTTCTGTTTGTTTTCTGTTACTTTTTTTAGTTTTTTTCTGTGCAGACTGCTGGTAACATGGCAGCTGTAAAGACCTAATGGAGCCGATGGATGTCCAACAGAAACTGTATTTTATCTAAAGGACGGGAGTTGGTGTCTTGAAAACAAAAGTTTTACTTTTGTTATTTTTTGTTGTGCTTTTATTTTATTATAATCATTTTTAACTCTGTGACAAAGAGAGTGTGGAGAAGTGAGACCAGCGTATAAAACTCTGTCTAAAAGAAACTTAAACTTATTTGAACATTCTGTGATTAACATTTTATGGAAATAAAGACACACTGTGGCAAATATTTGTAATGTTTGTAAAAAAGTGATCTTTTATTTCAGTAAATATATGGAAGATGAACGTTGATCCCTGGCAGCTGATCTCTGCTCCGCCCACCACATTCATCCAATGAGGAAACTGATGATTGTTTTATTTTGGGATGAAGAACGACATAATTTTCTAGAATAACGAGCTTCACCACTGTTTAATAATTGCGCAAACTCCGCGGTTCACCGCCAAAGTCCCGCCCACTGCTGTTACGAGAGGCGAACAGTTCAGAATGAACAGACACGCCTCCACCTGAGAGCAGAATCCAGCTGAGCCGACCTGAAATCCAGCTGGATCAAACTTCTCCAAAAAACTATTTTAGCGTTTTTCACAAATACAATAAGGAAAACATTAAAAAAAAGAAGAAAAAAAACAGAACTCCATTAAAAAAAATTTAAATTAAACGTTGAGAATTTCGCTTGGTGGAAAAATAAAATTTCCATTTCAAAGGGGCCATGCCATGAAAATTCTACTTTATAAGTCCCATTATACTGTCATTTGCAGACCGCAGCCATCCATCTTTCTCTTCTGTTTTGACCCGCCCCCATAGCTTCTGGCCAATGACTGAGGAGATCTTTAGTCAGATGGTTTATAAAGTTTGGTGACCCTTAGGAAGCTCGGGGAGGCTCAAGGATGATGTGAAATGGGCGGGACTAATATGGAGTGAAAGGCGGAGCCTAAAAGATCGAGTCGTTTTACTTCCGGGTATTAAAACGATCCACAAAAGTGACTCATAATTTATAAATTATTTGTTTTCTAGTGTTCCAAAAGGAATATATGATCATATATATGGATATAGTTTAATCTGAAAGGATTAAAAAAATCATGGTATGGCCCCTTTAAATCAAATACGACTGCCGTTGTACATCCATTTGGATTCTTCTTCCAGTGTGGTTTAATGGCGGACGGCACTCAAGATTAAGGTGCATTACTGCCACCTACTGGTATGGAGTGTGGTTCAGAATGTCAACCCACTGATTTCCTTATATTTTAGTAAGAGAATCCTGCTGATGGTAAACTGTACAACGTCTGTCCCATTTCCATTAAAATATCTGGTCTGCTATCTCAAAAACTGCATTTTATTCTCATCAGTGATGCACTGGAATCTCAGTATAAAAGGATGATCAGTCAAGCATAAAAACATAAAATAATGTTGTGTTTCTACGACGGAGTATTAGGGTCACCGAAAAAGGTAATGTTACAAGTTTTTTTCTCGTAGATATACGACTTTAAATCTCGTAAATTTATGAGAATAAAGTCGTATATTTATGACTTTAAAAGTCATAGGTTACATTTACAACTTTTAAAGTCGTAAATTTATGAGAAAAAAACGTGTAAATCTACGGGATTTAAAGTCATAAATCTACGAGATTAAAAGTCGTAATTTAATGAGAAAAGAACCAAAGTTGTCTGTTTATCAGAGCCGTGCTTGAAAATGAAAGACGTGGAGAATCTGGTGCAGATTATGTCCAGATCGGTGTTAAAAGCAAAGAAATTCTGAACCTTTTGGTGATTCAAAATCAAATTATTTCCGGGTTCGGTAGTGCGTGTGTTGTCTTGCGTATCTTCAAGTAAGCAAAAGAGGCGCTATTATTGTGTTAAACAGACTTTTTATTAACAGTCTCTTCATACTGCTGCACTGTGCATGACTAGTGCTCATCTGCTGCTTACCACTTGCCGTGCACCGAACATGTGACCAGTCGCTTGGCCTTCTGGGTAATGCAGTTCGTAAACAGCTAACTTCAAAACACAACAGTGCGGAGTTTCATATGTAAAATAAAGAGCTCAGAGATACACGTTCATCAGGATCGTCACTTTATTACATCTTTCATTTCCTTTCTCCACCTTACATCATGTCTCTGTCATGCTCAGAAACCAAAAGAGAATGTAAACAGAGCTCCGGACGCCTCCTTCCCCAAATGAAACGTCCCGTCTCAACACAAAACAACATTGAGAAATGACAACGTTAGCACAAGAACATTGAAAATTCCAAAAACTAGTCCTGTTCAGACGGAAGCATCACAGAGTTGGAGGAGATCTGGTCTGTCAGAGGAAGAAATGACTGAAGTGGACAGCTGGAGGATATGGACCGCTTCATAAACGGGATCTGCAGAGATCCTGCAAGCAGCATCAACGAATAAAACATTAATAAACTGTAAATCAAATAAAGGAACTTCCAAATATTTGAAATATTTTAAACATTCAGTTTACCTGATGAAATCCAAGACGCTTTTCACAGTTTGGTTGGTCTGCTTCAGTTCACGGCATAAATTCGCTGGAATGTAGACTCCCCTCGATTTTAATAAAGTTATGAGAAAAAAGTCGTGAATCTACGAGATTAAAACTCATACATTTACGAGATTTAAAGTCGTATATCTATGAGAAAAAAACTTGTAATATTACTTTTTTTTTTTTTTTTTTTTTCGGTGACCCTAATACTCCGTCGTATGTTTTGGACAATTTTGTAAAGGGTAATTTTGTAAAGGGTAGAAGTTAATGCAATCAACCTGTAATTTTCAGGGTTAGATTTGTCTTTTCCAGGTTTGTGTATTTGAATGACGATAACCTCCTTTCATGATATCGGTAACCTACCTTCTTCCCAAATGTTTGTTGTACATTTTAACAATATATCCTTAGACGAACCACTTAAATGATTTAACATAGAGTGTAACATATACGATCTTTCCTTGGGGATCGTTCTTTAATCTTAGTATAAAGTTCAACCATTATATATTCCAGGTCACCACCTATTTTCAAAAGCCTATATTGCTTTCCCTCCTTTAGAAATATTACAAATCCCCTTCCACTCCCCTCTGTTCTATCTCTTCTAATACTCCTATACCCTGTATACTTTAGCCACGATTCCTGCATACAAATAACATCCGGTTTCACTTTTAAATCATTTATTTAACCTTTAAATTCCTGCCCTTTGGCAATTAAGCTTCTAGTTTCCACTGTAGGATCAGCAGTTTGTTCTCTCACCAGTAATTCTGCCCTTTCCATCAAGCTCAAGCCTTTTATTAACTTGTTCCCAGGATCCATTTTTCAAACCCAAGAATTTTTAGCTTGCTTTACAATGTTCTTAATTTTCTCCGTTTTTTATGTCACTTGATGCGTACAGTTTATAACATAGGCTATAAATATGGTGTTAAATTTCCGCCATAAGTCCCCCTCGAGTGTATGTAAACTCCACGTATGCAAGGAGCGTTCCACGGGCGTAGGACAGTCTCCATGTCCGCTCCTCGACTCCTGTGCTCTCGTGAGACCTCTCCTCACTCCAAAAACTAGCTCCGCCCCCTCGTGGAGGACTGTGCGCTTGTGGAACTTCTCCTGCGCACTTGTGTGAAACTCAACCTGAAATACCTGCTTATCATTCGTTAAAAATGACTCCATTATTGATCTATCAATTTCTAAACTACTTTAGTAAAATAAATCATTTTGGATGTTCCAATTTTTAAAAATAAAAAATGAAGCAAACATAATACATATTTAAATTAATTTTCTAAGAAAAGTGTTTGATCATGTTGTGGAGAAAACTCAAAAAGAGAAAGTTAATTTAAACATTCATTGTGTGTTTGCTTCATTTTTGATTTTTCTTTAAATGGGAACATCAAAAGTTATTTGTAAAATTGTATAATTAAAGAGGTTTAAAAATGGATAAATCGAGAAAGCAGTTCTTTATCCCCCATTTCAGTTTCAGTTTTAAATTGAAAAACGAGTGATAAGCAGGTATTTCAAGTGAAAAAAAAGGGAAATTCTTTTTCCCTTTTTAACGTTGAGTTTCACACGGACGTGCAGGAGAAGCTCCACGACAGCACAGTCCTCCATGAGGGGGTGGAACTATAGTTTTAGGAGCGTAAGAATACTCCCACTAGCGCCGAGAATAGCTATCACCAGCGCGGAGAAGAACTTTACAAGAGCGGAAAAGAGGTTTACGAGCATCCAGGAATAATATGGAGACGGAGTTTCTGTGAGTTTGATGCACTCTTGTGGGGGACCTACGGCGTAAATTTAACTCCAAACGTAAATACTGTCAGTTCCTCACTTCCTTCTGTTTCCCTAAACCCCACATTAGTGACATAGTTCTTGGAATAAGGAGTTCCACTTTAAAGCTTTTCAAGTCTTAATGAAGTCTTAATCTGATGGACAGTCACAGCCCTCTTCCTGGTTTCATATCCTGGATATGTTACCCTATGGTCACCTCCAGAGTTGCAACTCTTCTCTTTAGGTGTGACTACATCCTCTTCTATTTTATGTTCCCCTCCGCATTTTGGACACCTCTGCTGACCCCTACAAGCTGCTGCTACGTGTCCGAACCTTTGACACTTTAACAACGTAAGGGAGGTGGTACGTAAGGCCAAACAACCTGTCTTCATTTTGTCGGGTAACTTGCTTCCCTCAAACTCTGTTAACGCAGACAAACTATCAACTCTTTCCTCGTGAGCCTTTTCAACCTGTTCACTTCTCCTCCCTGAATACTTAATGATTCTCGGTCCTCATCCATCAGTATGCCAGATATTACTCCCCTTGTGACTTTCTTCCCTCCCAACACCATCCTCTCCGTCACAACTTCCTTCTATGCATATAATAATTTTGTGTCGCATTTCCTCATGTCTACTTCCTCTTAATTTCTTTAGAGAGTACCTTGGGACTGTGGTACACTCTGGCGTCTTCTTCCTTAAATTTAAGAATCACCTTAAACTCTTCTGTCACCACCTTTCTTCTGAAAACCCTATCATCATGCTTTTTGCTGTTCCCCGCTGTAACCCTCTTTTATTCCCTTGACTAGGTGTACTAACTCTCTTTTAACTCCAGAAGAAAGACTGACGCCCAGTCTTCAAAATCCATATCCCCATCCCACAACCAGCCATTCTGAGCCAGTCACAAACCACATCGTGCCAATTCCATTTTTGACTTTCTTCCTCCTAGAACTTTGAATAACAACATTGCTCCTTCAAACTGACTCCGCCCTTTCTCCAGTGGATCCTGCTAATCAGTCACAGCTGCCTGCAGTTTAGTAATTAGGTTTTGTTCATTTAAGGTTCCCTGCTGGAGCTCTCAGTGTTTGTTTGTTTTGTTTGCTGGGCCTCATGTCCTTGTTAATATGTGGTTTTGTAAATTAAACCCTTTGGACTCAGCCACTAATGTGCTTGTGACTATTTCACCATCTGGGTTTCCTCCTGCTTGCCTAACTGTGAAATAGAGATCTCTAGATTTGGTCTCATTTTATTTGATTAGATAAAAATAATGGTGTTTGATGTTTAGCACAACTAAAAGTCTATTTTCTGGAGAAGAAAATGCATTTGCAGTCCACATCCTTTTCATGGGAAAATGCAAAAACAATCTTTATAGATAATAACTTTGTAGAGGAATCTCCTCTGAGAGTGCTCTCATATCTCTATACGAGAGTTTCAGTAAATGAAATCTGTGAGTTATAATGTGTTTTCCTGGTGATCTGCTCCTTCAGTTCTACTGGAAAAGGCTTTTTGCTGCATTTTTTTCCAAACTCCTGCAGATGGGAGTTTGATCAGGTTCTTTGGATTTGTTCCAAATGTCTAAAGTGAGTCAGAGGAGTCGTGGCTCTTCGTCCTCAGAGCACACGCTGTTCTTCATCAACAGGCTGTTGGAGCGACGAGGCTCTGAGGACATCCAGACCTTTTCAGCCTCACATCAGTCTGCTGATTCAAACCGAACGTGACTCAACAATCAGATCCGACCGCTGCACATGTTTACTCCAATAAATTCACCAGGGCGCATCAATAATGACCGCTGTAGAACAGTTTCAGTGGTTGAAAGGAGGAGGTGGAGGAAACCCGACAGGGTGGAGTGAGGATCGGCACACGCACAGATTGATGGTTTTGTCAGTGATGTTATTCCCCACTGTGCATTCGCAGCTTATTGGATTTCCAGGACAGTTATGTACAAACATATTCAACCCATCTTCACTCAGCGTTCTTTCACGAGCATGACGGAGCACATCCAGGTTTATACGTCGACATCTAAAGCAGGGTGTCGAACTCAATCACACAAGGGGCCAAAGTCCAAATCACACCTGTGTACGGGCCGAACAGGATAAACATACATAAAACTACATTTTAGAAATTTCAAAGAGGAACTTTTTAACATATAATTCTGAACTACATTTATCTGCACTAATTCTTGTGTGAATGCTGTGAGCTCAATTTGGCCGCTAGAGATGGTGAAATTGATGGCTAAAAACGCTGATAGCCAGCTAAAATATTAGCTAAATGAAAAAAATTAGCTTAAAAAATCAAACAAAAGAATCTAAATGAGCCAAAACAGCTAACATGTTCCTGAAATATTAGCTAAACTCCAAATTAGCCTAAAAAAAAACTTAGTAAATACCAAAATAATCAAAGAAGCTAACAGAATGACAATTTTTAAAACTTTAAAACTAACTTTTTACCATAATCTTGAAAAATAAAAGATCTGGAATATTATTCCAGAAAAATCAACTTAAACCTTAAATAACTTAATATTTTACTCTCCATAAAAATATATATTTTGTCAAAATTATACAATTAAAAATAAGCACAAGATAACATTGGGCCATTGATAACAATGAAATACATGATCTGGAGGGCCGGATCCGGCCCCCGGGCCTTGAATTTGACATACCTGATCTAGAGCATTCATCAGAGGATGTAATTCCAAACCTGGGTTTAAACTCATCATTTAATGTTGTAACTGCATGTTTTGTCTTCCAGCTTCTTCTTGGTCTTCTCCTGCCTCATTCTCTCAGTTTTCGCCACCATCCGAGAGTTTAAGGACAGTTCAGAGAACGCTCTGTACATCCTGGTAGGTCACAGCTTTTAAACTGTTTAACAGTTTAACCCTTCAACACCAAAACTCCAGTGTATATGTTCTTTAAATTACTGTAATTTTTCAATTGTTAGCACGATCAATGTGTTAACGTTGAAAAGTTACTGTATGTTAAAGATTTTGTGTCATTTATCTTCTAAAAGAGAACAAATGTAATAAGAAATCATTTTGTTTTTGTATTTCCGAGTATTTCTCCTTTTAAATCAATCCAACAGTCTTGGACACACTCTGTTTTTCATCAATCATCTTCTTTCTGCTGCTCATGCACTAAACCCTCATCTGGTCCGGCTAGCGTGTCTAGTTCAGGTTCTGGAGAAGAGAAGATGCTATATTCACATTGACTGCAGTCAAATGAGCCGCCGTTCACATTTCTGTGGTCCAATCAGCCGTCACTGGATTTTTGGTGTGAGTTTCATCCAATACTTATGGTAGCAGTCCTGAGAACTCTGGAAAATCTCCACCAGACTCCACGGAGCTTCTTGATGTGACCACAGAAATGTGAACGGCGGCTCATTTGACCGCAGTTGGAAAGGCTTGTAAATCAATGAAAGAGCATTTGGATGTTAGCTTTCATTATTTTCTGCTCTGAGAAACCAATGGATTGAATGGATTGATCACAGCAACGTCAAGAAACATCAAAGAGTCTTTGGTGAACTGGAAGGAGAAAGAATCAGGATTTTGGAGGAAGTTCTGTCCATGAAGATCTGAGCTGACATCCGGATCAGAACCATAGGGCTGGACATTACCCAGATTGATGGATGTTTTCATGTAGCAGCGTGAAGATTTATGCTGAGAGACACAGAGATATTATAATCGGGGTGGGGGGGAGGGGGACTCAGCTCCAAAAGCCACGCCCCCTCAGAGGAGATATTGGAAAACAGAGGCTTCTTCTGATCAACATGAAGAATGACTTTATGAGAAATTTAGGTTGTTGGATTTTGGTTAAAAACTTCTTACACCATGGTCTGAATGAATACTGGATTGTGATTGGCTGCTGGGTGTGGATTAAAAAGTGATAAACCACACCTAAAAAAGAAGTTCCAGTCACACAGACTAAACGGTCTATATCACTGCGCAGGCTTCTTTAAAACACGTTTTCCTTCATCACCTGGACAAGAACCAGTGGTATGAAGTGAACCTTCTGTCTGAACTAATGCTTTATTAAACTTATCGTGACAATCTGCAAATACATCATTTTCCTTTAGAAGGTAAAAGAGTGCATATTGATAAATTAGTCAACCCCCCGCCTCATAATGTTCAAAATCTTCAGTTATTCTCCTACTATTAAGACACAGCACTCTTCATGAAAGGTGTGTTCTTCTGTCTCACCACAAGAGGGAGTTTCCGCTCTTAAAGCGGCTCAGAAGAGCGAAACCAAACCTGCCGTGATTTAAGTAGTTTGGTTTCTTGTGATTCACCTGTTGGAACTTCTGAACTTCCGACATTGAACCTGTTGGTTTTGATCTGCTCCACAGGAAATCGTGACGATTGTGGTGTTCGGGGTGGAGTACATCGTCAGGATTTGGGCTGCGGGCTGCTGCTGTCGCTACAGAGGATGGAGGGGGAGGCTGAAGTTCGCCCGGAAACCCTTCTGTGTGATAGGTCAGAAAACCCGACATTCGGTTTAACAAATGATCTGTCATGAGGAAAAATAAATCTGAAAACTGGACTGTATAGAGAAATAAACAGCTGTTTATCAGTCATTCTATTGGTCAGAATAAGTTGTTCCAGTTATAAACTGACCAATCAGATGCCTCAATAAAAGTAGGTGGAGCCTCCTGGCCCCCCTCACCCGACGTTCAAAATGTTTGACAGACTTTGTGTAGCCTGCTTTCAAATGTTTGGGGTGTGGTCTTCCAAAAAGCTCACTCCTAATTGGTGATAGTAGTTGCCATAGAAACGATGTCTCGGACTGACTGACCGATCTCTGCATGCTGATGACGTCTGGTTCCAACATGGCGGCGTTCCTATTGTGAAAAAATGACGACTGAATTGACTTTCTATGAAGACATCACGCTTGGTCCAGTTCTCACATTCAGTCGCTGGTTCCAATTCAGGAGTTTGATGTGGGAGGAGTTTGTCTTGATGATGCTTCTGTACCTCGGGTCTTTCCAGACATCATGGTGTTGATTGCCTCCGTGTCCGTGCTGGCCGCCGGATCTCAGGGGAACGTTTTTGCCACGTCGGCCATCAGGAGTCTGAGGTTCCTGCAGATCCTGCGGATGCTGCGCATGGACCGGCGTGGGGGCACCTGGAAGTTACTGGGATCTGTAGTTTACGCCCACAGCAAGGTGATTGTGTGTGTCCGCAGTCGTCCTTTGTTTCTGATTACAACTCTGATCTTTGCTGAGTTTGCAGGTCCTCCAGTGTTATTACTCCAGCTTCTTCTAGAAACATGCCGCTATTTGGTTGGTGACTCTAAATAGCTCTTTAGGCCGCAGCAATTCTTCTGTTAGGATGATACAGTATGGTAGGGATGTAAATGATATTAGATGAGTATTGAAAATGATCAGGCAGTGAGAGTAACAGCTGTATCGCTTAGAGATATTAAGAACACACATGTATCGTAGAGCTAACTTTCAGTGATTTCATCAATCTTGGTATCAAAACGTTCAGTTTGTTCAGGACATTACTGCTTGTTCTTTTGGTATTTATAAATTATATTTGAAATATTGAACAAAATATGCTCCATAGGAAATGAATGTACGATAAAATATCTTAAAACATATCCATGAATATATTTAAAGGTTTGCTGCTAATCTACTTAATATTTTTGCAACATGCTAATGTCTGAGCTAATTTTTTATCTTCTGAGGCATTTATGCTAAATAAGAGTAGCTAATATGTTAGCAAAATGTTAATGTTTTGGGCTAATTTGTTATCTAGAAGATTTTTTAGGCTTTTAGCTTTTATTTCAGCAACATACTAATATTTTTGACCAATTTAGTCTAAAGTCAACTTCAGCGCTCTTTTATACTTCTTTAACAAAATTTCTAGTATTTTAGCAAATTTAACATTTTTCAAATAGCTTTTGCATTTTTAGTAAATCCCTGCAGCAATTGAAGTAAATTGCGTCACTAATTTTAGCAAAAAAGTTTCCACATCTTCAGCAGCTACTTTCAGCAAAAACATTCACACGAGCATCATTGCAGGTAATGCAACAAACTCAGTTCATGACAGCAGCAACACCCACAGGACATATTACTCAATATGGGCTCCTGCATGTCAGTATCTGCAGTATCGTTTGAAAACCACAGATATTAACAATATATGTTGGTTAAAATGTATGAAGTCAATCAAGAAGTAAATAAATGATTCCTGTCTAACTGCAGTTTCTTTGTTGTTTTTCTACCCTCTTTGTCTTTTTATGTACATAGGATGCAAACAAAAAGACATCCAATCATAAGCTTGCTTCTTCCAAGTCAATACCTGAATGCGTTTCTCTTCTTAATGCCAAGTATAATTATTATTTATAGCTTTAAATGCCATATGAATAAGTAATATCTAGATTTGAGCGTTTTTGGAAACATATCTCCAAAGTTAGTTGAATCCTTTATGTATTGATTCATGGACCATGTATCGAGATGCATATCAAATCCTGTGAGAGGGAAGGACAGAACACCAATAGAGCATGGAGAAAGCTTTGGTTTCATGCACCGACCTTTTTTTCCTGCAGACAGCTCGTATCAGTAGTGACTGGGAAGTCCTTTCTTCTACAGAGTTTCCTAGATAAACTGTAGTGCTCGTCTGATCAGCTGTGGAAATGTGTCGATCCGACAGGAAGAGTGTGGAGTTGAGGGAAATAAAAGCATTTATGAAGCCCTCCATTCCACCCTCAGGCCAGGAGACTCTCGTAATCATGTCCAACATTATTAGAGGTTGCCTGATTTCAGCAGTCAGCAGAGGTTCCGCTGTCACCTTCCAGACAGATCCGTGATAACACTTTATTATTTGCGGCTCCCTGATGCCGCCTGTGTTTGTGCTCCCTGCAGGAGCTCATCACAGCCTGGTACATCGGATTCCTGTGCCTCATTCTGGCTTCATTCCTGGTCTATTCTGTGGAAAAAGAGTCAAATGAAGAGTTTGAGACCTACGCTGACGCTCTGTGGTGGGGGCTGGTAAGACCAATGAAAACCACTCTTTATTATTTCTGTGCAGTAAACATGAAGGATAATTGTTCTGTAAAGGTGGGTTCACACCGAACTTGATTCGCACCGCAAAGACGGCCAGTTCCAATGTGAAGGCAATGGAACCGCCGTGACATGAGGTGATCTGGTGTGATTTTAGCTACGGCGCGGCGCCAGCTCTCCCAGTAGCTCAGTTTGTGCGACGAGCTGGGTAGAAAAAATTAAAATATCTGAAGTTTGACTGCTTTACATCTACCAATCAGAAACTCAGCTTTTGGAAGGCGACATTTTCAGTGACTCGATGAGCGGGCAGAATGCTAATCCAAAACGAACGTTTTGGTCCTGAGCGTTCATCTTTTTCATTAACCCGTCGGAGACGCAGGATCTCAGAGCTCATCTGGCTGCTTTGGGGAGAGATCCTCGGCTTTCGATATTCGTGCAGAGAGAGAGCCGCTGCGGGGTGCAGAGGCTGCTGCCTCAGGCCTCATAGGTGTTTCCATTAACTCTGAAATTTCGCAAATTGGAATTTTGATAAATTCTCTTAATGGAAACGCCACAATTTAAAAAAAACATTTTTGAAAAGAAGTTTTTGTGCTTAGAGGAGGTGGTATTTGGGGTGTAATGACAAAGACATTTTTCACCAAACTGTGATGGAAACACTTTTTTCTAAATAAATGTGCTTCTTGTTATGAGGTTGGTGTCTGAGCTCAGCACAGCGGGCGCCACGAGAGATCCAACGGCTTCACAGATCATTATGTCATCCGGAATCTTATAAGATTCCTTATAATTCCTTATTATCCTCCATAATAAAATCACAACTGAGATTTCATCTGCAGCTGCACTTTTGCAGCTTGCAGCCTGAATGAGACGCAGAAGTCTCCTTTGAGGACTCGCGCGAGCGCTGTGACAAACGTAACCCTTCCGCTCTCCAGGGCTTGTTTACATAAAAGAGGGGTCATCTGGACCCCACAAGACAGAGCGCTGAACTTTTTTTTTTTCAATGATGTCGATCTTTACTGATGTCCAATGACAGACATGAAGTCTTGTCCACCTTTGTCAAAGAAGGGCTAATGCCTTAATGTAAGGGTGGGGTCATCTGGACCCCATAAGAAAGCATGAGGGTGGATCTTGTCATGCTTTCAAACAGAAAAAAAGGGTCCAGCTGCTTGTTGGAATGTTATTTGTAACCACTGAACATGCTTCTCACCTGAGACTGTCAATGGACTCGCTGCGCCTCACGTCACACAGTGATGTGACGTCACTAAAATGCTCCCTTTTTGTGAATTAAATTTAAAAAAATACTCGACCTCATCCATCGTCTGTCTTATAAATGACTTATCGTGTGAGTTAGTTTGTGCTTTATTGCAAAATTAAGATTTCATGGAAACTGTGTCATTTCGAAACTTTTTTTTTTTTTTTTTCCTAGAATTCCTATAAGTGTTGCGCAAATGTATAATGGAATTGCAACTACATTAGGAGACATTAAAAAAAGAAAAAGGAAAAAGTTCTCCTTATTATATTTTTTTCCCATCGGGTTAACATGAGACAATTGGCCTTCAAGCTCAACCACAGAGACACAGAAACACAGTGAAAGTGGCTGTCATACAGACACAGCCCCCTGTACCTGGAAAATCTTTTCATAATAATCATATAAACCCAGAAATGGAGACATAATTACTGATGTTTTAGTAGAACTCCTCCCAGTTCACTTTATTTATTTCTCAGCATCATCTGTGTCTTGATTTAAGTGACATATCCACAGACACCGTTCCTTATTGCTATCATCCTAAAACATTAGCTGGAAGCTCCTCCCACATGCGGCTACGGCGTCAAGCTCAGGGACACATTTATTGACAGGTGATGAGCAGTGATAGAAAAGAGGGGCGGAGCATGTGAATTTGTCACGCGAATCACGTTTGGTGTGAATGCAACATTAAGCTAGTTTCATGGTCTTTTTTTTCTGATCAAATATCCTTCACCCCAATTCTAAAATTTAACACAAACCGACTTTTTCTCCTCATTTTTATTTCACTTTAACCAGATCACGCTCACCACCATCGGCTACGGCGATAAAGTCCCTAAAACCTGGAATGGGCGACTGCTGGGGGCGGCTTTCAGCATGATAGGCGTGGCCTTCTTTGCTCTTCCTGCTGTAAGTATGAGAACTTCAAGTCATCCAACCAACTGTTTGAATGTTTCATTATCTAAGACACTTAAAACAGCAAATGCAGAGTAATTTAAAGCTCAGGAATCAAAGATATCCATGTCGCTCTTTTTAACAGCAGACAGTTCTATCAAGTTACTGTTATTCAAAACATGGCAGAGATAATCAAGAAGCTCCACAACTGCAGCGTTTTCAGGCCTCACAAATATGATTAATACTTCTTAAGAAGGTTTTACTGTTCAAACTCAGACAGTTTCTGCTCTCCACCAGCCTTTCTGAATGCTCTCGGACGTTTGACGTTTCTTCACCATGTTTGATGGTGTGTGGTTGCAGTAGAGGAAACTCCATCTGGAGGTTTCTAATGGGGAATGGGAGCAGTGACAGAGGCGGAGAATTGTCTTTCAGGCAAACAGAAGTTAAGACGAAGTTAAAAAGAAGCATTTTTTTCAGTTATAACTATCACTGTGGTTTAATTTTGAATTTGCCAGATTGCTGGGGCGTCTCCAAACCATGAATAACCTCCACCAAACGTTGCATGGGCTGCACCACACAGGGGGTCTTAAGCAGGTCAGGGTTTCTGTCTGACCATCACACAGTTAGATGATGGGAAAAGATGAAAACTGGATTTATTATGGAAGATAAACCTTCCTCTATGTCCTGAAGACTCCACATAACCTCCATCATCACACTCGTCAACATTATCACTTGATAGATTTACTCTTTTGTAGTTGGACTGTCCTGATGTTATTGTCTAATCGGTGCCTCTTTAAGTAGTGAAAATGGGATTCAGCAGAGAAACGGATACGTGGAGATGCTGATGCTGGAGAAAACAGCTGCAGCATCTTCTTATGCATATTCAGCGTGATCATTTGTTCATCTGCTGATCCTCCGATCAATACTCCTGGATCAGTTTTATCAGTTTGATCAAAGACGGTCTCAGTACTAATGGTTAGTCTATTGATTTTGTTTAATTCTTTGTTGTTTCTCATGTTTAGATGTTAAGACAACTTCGAGGAAAATCTTTATTTATCACTGGATGCTTTGGATTTGTTTGGCTTATATATGTAACCCGGTCTCTCTGCGTCCAACCCGCGGCCCCTCCTCCTTGCAGCCCGACGTTCTGCGTGTGACCGTGTTTGTAGCAAGAAGAGGCACCAGACGCTTATAATCTGTGGCAGACCTTGTTGCTCTTTATTTTCTTGTGACAACACAGAGGAAAACACATTAGAAAAACCCAAAAATGTAAGTAAAATCTCACAGGACAAATGGCTATGCTGCTTACCTTGTGACAACACAGAGGAAACTGAGCAGAAAGAGAAAACCCGCTAAGATTGCGTGAGAGCTACAGCGTCCCAAGAGGGTAAAAAAGGAACATAAAGGTGCAACAGCACCACCCGCAGGCGAAACAAGGATGTGTCCCCTACACCCACCCCCTCAGCGATTGATGGCGTCACAGTCGTCAGCATTTACAATCATTTAATAAAAAAAAAAATAGAAACAGTAGGAATTTTTTTTTTTTTTTGTGTATGTCTTGTGTATTGTCTTCTAGTGTTGTGCTGCTGCCCTCTTTGCTTTTTGGAACACTTCCCACCCCTTCTTTATCTTCTTCTGCTCTTCTGCCGACTTGTGACTGAGTTCATAGTCAGTCAGTCTCTTTGGAAGCTGCCGCATTCTTGTGGGATTCTTCCGGACAGCTATCTCTCCACTTCCAAAACTTTCAACTGACAAAGTGTCTTGCTCCTCATCAGAATCATCCTTATTTGTTTTACTGTTTCCTTCCAAGAATTTGTCCTCGTCATCACTTGCCTCCTCTTCACTTGATCCATCCACTTTATCTTCATTTACATCATCAAAGTTTCCCTGTAGCTGCTGTCCTGCTTGAGGATCATCTTCCACAGCCACTCCATTCCCCCTTTCAACTGGAAGGAACATGCACTGGGTCAGCAGATTTCTGTGGACCACTCTTTCCGTCTCACCGTCTTCCAGTTTCACCACATAGACCGGCAAGTTTGGCTGTTTCTTCACTACAACGTATGGACGGGCTTCCCACTTATCTCCAAGTTTCTGCCTCCCTTCGATATGGCAGACTTTGACCAATACTCTATCGCCAGGGCGAAACTCTTGGCTCTGTGCTTTGCCATCATAATACTTCTTCTGCTGTTCTTTAGCATGTCGAGAAGACTGGTTTGCTTGAGCATAAGCAAGTGAGAGGCAGTCATGCAGGTTCTGGACATACTCGCTGTATCCACCCGTTGTTGTGGTGGTTGGGAGCCCAAAAACCAGGTCGACCGGAAGTCTGGGATGTCTGCCAAACATGAGGAAGTATGGGGTGAAACCAGTGGAGTCGTGTCGAGTGCAGTTATAAGCATGTGTCATCGCATCCACATGCTCATGCCACCTGGGCTTCTGGTGCAGTTCAAGGGTTCCCAGCATGTTCATCAGGGTCCTGTTAAATCTTTCAGTAGATCCATTGCCCTGGGGTGGTAGGGAGAGTGTGGGACTTGGTGATGCCCGTACACTTGCACAGCTCCTTAACAACTGCACTTTCAAAGTTGCGACCCTGATCTGCATGGAGTTTGGCAGGGAACCCAAACCGGCAAAAGAAGTTCTTCCACAACACCTTGGCCACTGTTGTTGCCTTTTGGTCCTTTGTGGGGTAGGCCTGCGCATAGCGGGAGAAATGGTCAGTAATAATGAGCAAATTTTCAATTCCACCCTTTGACTTTTCAAGGGTCAGGAAGTCTACACAGACGAGCTCCATCGGTGCATGGCTGTGAATACTAACGAGGGGGGCTCGCTGACCTGCACTGGAGGTCTTCCTGAGACAGCATCTTGGACAGTGTTCACACCAACTCTTGACCTCTCTGTACATTTTTGGCCAGTAAAATCTTTCCCTAATTAATTTTAGGGTCCTTTCAAAGCCAAGGTGTCCTGAGTCATCGTGTAGGGCAATTTGGACAGATGTTCGAAGCTTCTCAGGTAAGACTAATTGTTCAAACCTCACCTCTTTCACTGTCTTTGACATGCCGGGAACAAAATGCCATTTTTTAAGTCTCAGTTTCTTTCCACTGTTTCTTGAAGATGCTCATCAGACCGCCCACTTCAGTTTTCGGCAGAGAAGAGGGATTTTTTGCTGGTTAGATGGTGTAGCACAGATCCAATGACTGGGTCTTCTTTCTGGGCAGCCCGAATCTCCTGTGTGGTCATCACTGGCAGAGCATCTGTCCCAACATCCCCATAATGCTGTAGACCGTTTTCTGAGTGGCTGGTACTGGGCCCATCTAGAGCCTCGTCAGGAAGACTTTGGGTGTCTTGGGGTCCAGAGCATTCTCTATCCTGACTTCCAGTGACACTTGCATGCTGTGGACAACTTTGCAATATCCCCACAACATCTACATTGGACATGCGAGAAAGAGCATCAGCATTTGCATTGTTTTGACCTCTACGGTATTGAACATCAAAGTCAAACATGGATAACTGAGACACCCATCGCTGACCCGTAGCGTCCAGTTTTAGCCGAAGTCATACGTACTTGAGGGGTTGTTTGTCAGTCAAAACAGAGAAATGTCGTCCATATAGGTGGTCGTGGGAACTTCTCTGTGACTGCCCACTTCAGCGCCAGGAATTCCAGTTTGTGTGCAGGATATCTTGTTTCAGGTGGGGTTAGACCTCTGCTGGCATAAGCAATCACCCTTTCTTCACCTTCCTGCATCTGGGCCAACACAGCCACCAAGGCCACCTCCTGACGCATCAGTCTGCAGCACAAAGGATTTGCTATAATCCGGAAGCCCAGTACTGGTGCTGTTGTTAATCTCTCCTTTAACAACTGGAAAGCCCGCTCACAATCATCTGACCATACAAACGGCGGAGAAGATTTCTGTCTTTTTGGTGCACCTCTTTTCTTCTTCCTTGGGTCTCCAGAAGTCAGGCTATACAAAGGCGCCTGCAAGTGCAGAGTAGTCTTTTACATATCGCCTATAGTATCCTGTGAACCGAGGAACTGCAAAACTTCTTTTCTATTTGTGGGTCTTGTCCAAGCTTTTACTTTAGAAATCTTCTCTGGGTCTTTTTGATGCCCTCTGGTGACACCAAATGACCCAGGTACTGAACTTCCCTTCTCACCAGCTGGCACTTTTGAAGGCTTCAACTTGAGCCCGTGCTCACGAAGGCGGTCGAACACTAACTGAAGCCTCTCCAGATGTTCGTCAAATGTCTTGGAGAATATGATCAGGTCATCAAGATAAATCAAAAGGTGGGTGAAGTTAAGGTCTCCAAACACAACACGTCATAAGCCTTTGAAAGGTGGACGGGGCGTTCTGTAGGCCAAAAGGCATTCTGTTTGCTTCGTACAGTCCCATAGGAGTGCTAAATGCAGTTTTTGTGTCTGTCATGCTCAGCACCTCCACCTGCCAGTACCCAGATGTGAGATTCAAGAGTAGAAGACTTTGCTTGTCGCCAGGGATCAAGTGCTTCCTCGATTCTAGAAGGGTCTCCTAACTCTCGAGTGCAGCTGTTAAACTTCCTTGTAGTCTATGCAAAGTCTAAGAGACCCATCTTTTTTCGTGACAACAACTACTGGTGAAGCATATGCACTCTTGCTGGGCTTATCACACCTGAGGCTTCTCATTTCTGTCAGTAACTTTCTCACATCTTGCCACTGAGAAGGTGGGATCTTGCGGTGATGGCAGGCGAAACGGTTAGTATCTACGAGAGGATTTCATGTTGAACTGTTTTTGTGTGTCCGTAATCCAAAGCATGTTTGTGAAAAAAACTTTTCTGTTTTTCTCACGAGTTCTTTTAGAAGGCACGTTGCTGCTCATTTTCACTTCAGCTTGATCCAAATTCACTTCGTAAGCAGCTGCACACTTGATCAAGACTCACACATGATCTTCTGCCCCACATCTGTAAATTGTGCAGATTTGTTTTAGAAAAGTCAACAAACCATTTTCACAAGCAAAACATTGGCCCAGATGGACTCCTGGTTTATAAAATCTCTTGTGCAGAGACAGGTTCATACACTCGGACTGAACGGCATCCTCCCTTTTTTACATCGCAAGACACTTACTGGCACCAGGAATCCTGGGTGACCACTGCGAGGTGTTGTCCTTCGATTAAGCGCAGTGTATATCTTTCTTTCGTGGTCCATTAAACTTTGCACCGTAGGCCATTTCCTTACCAACAGGAATGTAGACTTTGCGCCCCACATAAACAGCTGGACCCACCATTTTCATCTGTTGCTCGGTTCTCCCCGTTGCTTAGCTCCGCGAAAGCTGAATGCCAAGCTGGATGGTTTTCTCTAACCTGCTGGAGGAAACTACTACCATAGGCTTCTTTAAACTGACTTTTAGAGGCCCGAATTACATTAGTACCTATGAGGAGGGGGACTGCTGCGCGATAGTCTGAATCTGAGACTACCAAGGTGGGTACGGTTAAATGGGTGTTTTTCAGGAGCTTTAGTCTGATATGCAACATGCCATGTGAAGGCACCCTCTGGCCCGCTGCACCCTCAATTTGAACCTTGGAGGGTTGCAGTTCTTTTTCACGCAAGATTGGATGATTGCGCCAAAAACTGTGTGTAACCGTGGTTACTTGGGACCCAGAGTCAATCAAAGCTCTGCACTTCAAACCATTTACTTCGACCTCTTCTTCATTCCTTGGTCCCACAAGTGGGATTTTAGCAGTCCTCATATCAGTCTTACTTGATTCCTCGTGGGGCCGTCATAGTGGCCCGTGGTAGCCCCAGATACCACAGGCTTTAGTAGTTTAAAGGTTGTGATTGAGATGTAGCATTCGCTTCTGGGAGATTAGCGGGCTCGAGGGGGGATTGTTGTCAAAGTTGGAACTTTGGAATGTGGCCTGCACACCCTCGCAATGTGTCTTGACCGCCACAGCGGCGACATATCACATTATTACAGGTGACACAAACCTGGGTGGGCGCTGGTTTGGTTGTGGAGGGTTTAGCGGTGCTAGTTTTGTCTCTAACCGGGCCAACCTTGTCATTTGTTCCTGCTGACTTACGGTTAGTTGTCGTATCATTTCGTTCATTTCTGCCAATTCTGAATGTCTTCTTGCTTCCTCAGACCTCATCTTTGATCCAGTTTGTGGCGCTACTTGCACTTGAGTGTGCACTTTCTTTGCCTTGTGCTGCATTAGAAACTGTTTGTTCTCACGTGATAAGTTTCGCAGCTCAGCTTGCAGCTCTTTAAAGCTCAATAGCCTTGATTTCATGGGTGCAATTCTTAGATACACTTCTTCTTCAACAAGCCTCTCAGAAACTGACGGGTGAGTTTACTATCTCTGTCTGGAAATGCCTCCCACCGTGCTGGCTCTCTTCTACAGCGCGCAAAATTGCCTCAAGCGCAATGGCATACCGAGCAGGCTGACTCTCCTGGTTTCTGGCTTCTTTCATAAAAGTCAGCTAGGGGATCTAAGGAACTATGTGTGTCACCGTACTTGCTCTTAGTTCTTCGAACGCCATTTCAGGAGTCTGTTGACAAGAAGGTAGATTCAGGATCAGTTTCCTTCGCCTCGCCGCTAAGGTGCCTCCCGAACAACCGTTGCGAAGCGCACAATGCACAGGTAATTCGATAGCCTCAAGGAGATATTGCATGTCACGAATCCAATCTTCCACAGCATCCTCCATCTATCCCGCCCGTAAAGGTTTGGACATTTTTGACCTGGTGAGTTTGCATAAAACTTCCAAATGTGGTTGGAGGTAGATTTAATTTAGTTGGAATCGAAGGTGAAGTTTCTGTAGGTTTGGCAAAAGGGGTGCATACAGGCCCAGGGTTATGTGTCTGAATGGACTTGCGATATGATTTAGGCTGGAATTCGGAATAATCATTTGGGGGTGTGGGGAAACCCAATAACGTGGAGCTTCTTGGTGGCTGGGAGTGGAAAAATGTGGAGCTTGAACTTGAAGAGGATTTGCATACTCAGAGCTTAGTGTTGAGCGTTCACTTGTTGCGTGGTAATTCATACCACCTGTAGTGGGGGCACCATTCAGTTAGCTGGGATAGGTATGGAAGTTGGGTCCAGTAACCAATTGAGGGTGAGTGCTGACTGCTGGCTGCAGGGTGGTTGGTGGCCTCTGAGGGAATGCTGCACTTTGTGTCAAGGGGGTGGAGTGTAAGCGGCTCACCAAGGCTTGGGATGGTTGGTATTGTTGGTTATATTGAGAAGTGATAGCTTGAAGGTGCATTGAGGGTGTCTGTTCTGGCTGAAGTGCCACTGTTGCAACATGACGAGGATCCTGAAGAGGTAAACTGAATTTTTCAGGCATGGCGATATGTACTTCTTCAGGATTTTTCAGATGAGGGATGAAAGGCTGGCTCGGGCTGAAGAGTTGTGTTTCGTCGCTTAGCCCTGGGTTTCTTGACATGTCATATTTTGGTTCAAGCCATGGGGTCTGCATTGAATATGAGTCAGCATAGAATGACAGCATTGGAGGTGGGGGTGTTTGACTTGCTCCCCTTGTGGTTCATAAATCTGGACCCGGCCCCTGTTGGTGTTTTTGCCCCCCTCCCTTGTAATTCTGGGTGTTCTAAGTTGCTGTAAGACATTTTCTCTTTTTTTTTTTTTTTTAAACAATCTTAATAACAATCTTCGCACAATATACTTTAGTAAAATAACAGAACTGGAAAATGTAAAAGTATATTTCATAAGTAAACATAGCGTAAATTCTCAGAACTATCACAAGTTTTTTTTTTTTTCTTTTCTCTTTTTTTTTTTTTTTTTTTTTTTAACAAAGGTAATTGTACTCAGCTCAAGCAATCAGAAGAATGTGGTAATAAAACAACTCCACGACGTTCTTAAACCACGGTTTCCTCTCTGGCTCCTCCCGTTTTGGTCTGAGAACGCCACAGATCCGGGTCACGGCACCATAGATGTAACCCGGTCTCTCTGCGTCCAACCCGCGGCCCCTCCTCCTTGCAGCCCGACGTTCTGCGTGTGACCGTGTTTGTAGCAAGAAGAGGCACCAGACGCTTATAATCTGTGGCAGACCTTGTTGCTCTTTATTTTCTTGTGACAACACAGAGGAAACTGACATTAGAAAAACCAAAAAATGTAAAATCTCACAGGACAAAATGGCTATGCTGCTTACCTTGTGACAACACAGAGGAAACTGAGCAGAAAGAGAAAACCCGCGAAGATTGAGTGAGAGCTACAGCGTCCCAAGAGGGTAAAAAAGGAACATAAAGGTGCAACAGCACCACCCGCAGGCGAAACAAGGATGTGTCCCCTACATATATATTAGGGGTGTTGGAAAAAATCGATTCCCATTCTAAACTAGATTCTCATTTTTAACAATTCAGAATTGATTCTAGATATCCAAGACTCGTTTTTTTTTCCCATATTCCTGCATTTATATATTCCATTTAATGGCTCGGACATGTTAGCTTACTTGCAAGTCGTAATGTTTGTCATGAAACGGCTACAGTAGTTTGTTTTCTCTGGAGGCGATCGGAGTTTACTGAGCTTCAAGTTTGAAAAGTCTTTCTCTGCTTCGTACTGTTGAAATCATCCGTTCCTCCAGGATTTCCTGATGTTGTGATTGAAACTATTGATACAAATCCAATCAAACCCGCGATTTGTTGCGCACCTTACAGCTTTTTATTTTCTCCGTACCTTTACTGTAACATTTTTAGAATCTACTGTGACAACAGTCATGGATGAAGACGTGACCGTTTCCCTTCTGACTCCTTCCCGGGACCCGTGCTCATGACCTAAGCGCTCATGATTCAGTGCTTGGGTTTTGTCATGTTCTGTTTTCTGTTAGTCTCATCATGTTCAGGTCAAATCATCCGCAGCTGTCTTCATTTTAGTTAATTGCCCTCAGCCTAGTCAAGTGTCTGGTTTTAAGTTCTTCATTGTCAGGTCATCTGCTCTGGTCTGACACTGGTTTGTTCTTCCTTGGTTTTGTGATGTTTGAGTTTATTGAGTAAATGTTTATATTTCTGCCACCAAATCTGGTCTCCTGCGTTTGGGTCATTCCCCACCACTTCTTGACACTCTAAGACTTTTTCTCTTCAAAACGCGTGTGAACGGTCACCCCGCGGCTGGGCATGCGCTGCATGCACACGGCATTGTGAAGGTGCGCTGTCCCCGGGCGCGCACACGGCAGGGTGGGGCGCAGGTACAGATGTGTCTGTCATATTGGGCGGGGCACAGCTTCTGCAGGAACCGAGGATGAAGAGAAAGACAGAGAGAGACTCTGGAAATCTGGAACCATTTCACTTTAACTGATAATACAAATGAAGAATTTAGAGTCTACAGGAAAAGAATTCCATCTAGAACCTCCTCCACAACAAACTACAGACACCTGAGAGAAGCTTCTTTAAAACAGAGCAGATCATTAAACCAGATCAACTCCTCAAAGTCTTTGTCTTCTTCTACCAGCAGCTCAGCAGTGATGCTTTAGAAATAGAGAAAGAGGAAGATTCTGAGAACATCTGAGGATTCATCTGTTTATGATGGTTTTAAGATCATGATTTTTCACTGGAAAACATTTTACTCTAAAATATCTTTAACTATTACACATATTTTGGTTATTGTGAGCCAAAGTTCATTTTGTGTTTGACAGTTCTATTCATGTTCAATGACAGCTCAACATTGTATATGCTGATGATGAAGTATTTACTTTGTGGATGTGTCACAATAAAAAGAGTTGGAATATGAGAATGTGATTTTTATTTTGTAATTAGAATTTTTTTAGGGGCTTTTCAAAAAATATATATATTCAAACACATTGCAACTTCTTACAAAAGCTGCAGCAACATCGGCGACTTTGGGCCGCAACAATCACAAAAATCTGCCGTGAAATCCTGGAAGGTCTGAATAATATGTTTGCACAGTATCATAAATAAATGCCATTTCTTTAGCAAAAGATTTTATTTGTGTTTTAAATTTTTGAATTGAAAATCGAATTATAATCGAATCGACACCACAAGAATCTGAAAATAAAACAGCAAAACAGCGTTTGTAATTTTTTTTTTGACTAAATATAAATTAAAAACACAAATTTATTAGACATTTACAGAATTTCTCACAGTAAATCAAACTTTTTTTGCTTAGTTTGACGTGTTCAATCATTCAACATCTAAACAGAAATTAATCCATTTAAATAATCTGTATTTCATTCAATGGTCAGCATTTTTCATTAAAGCTAAAGAGCCACATGTGGTTCTGGAGGGTTGAGACCCCAGGGTTAGAATCTCATTAAAATAAAAAATAAAAAAACTTTTCTGATGGAATTAATGCTGAAAGATTGAGGTAAAATGTCATAAAACATCCATTTATGCATAAACAGCTGCTTGCACTTTGAGCTTCTCGCCTCCACCGTCTGTGCAGAAATGTTGGATGAACTCTAGACTGTAAAAGACAGAGGAGGAGGATGATGAAGAACTGTAGAGACAGTTCAGGCCAGACAGATGGTTTCCTCACATGAGAGTTAAAGACGGAGCCTTCAGTCAGCAGAAGAGGAGGAAAACATTTACAGGATCCAAAATGTTATGGAGGTGAAGCAGAGAACAGGTGGAGACACACCTGTGTGTTTGGGGAAACGTAAAGGAAAAGACGAGCAAACAAGATTTCTCAACCAAAGGTTTTCTGAATGTGTTTCAGAAAGTATCCAAGCGATCGGAAGATAAAAAGCATTAAATTTGTGAGCAGATGTAACGAGCCAGGTTGTTAATTTGAATGTTTTATTGCTTTAATTGATTTAAATGTTTTTGTTTCTTTATTGTAATATACTGTTTAGTGATGTTCTTTATGTTTAAATTTAATGTTCTGTAAAATGTTTTATGTTGGTTTCATCTGCTTTTATTAGTGCTTTATAAATAATAAATTCATTAGTTGATAGATCAAACATCTTATAGTTTCTACATTATAATGCAGACTTGGTTATATTTCCCCAAAAAGAGCAATTTAGTAAAGAGTAAACCAAAAACGGCTTTCCTGTTCACAAAAAGGCATAATTCTACAGTTTTTCTAATTGATATCTTAGTGTTTTATATATTTATAATTTTGGAAGCTCTTCATTTCTATTGAATGTTGATGCTTTCTTTCTCTTGTTCAGTGAAACTGTCCCCCCTGCTGTGAATTTCAGGGCATTTTAGGTTCTGGTTTTGCCCTGAAGGTTCAGGAGCAGCACAGACAGAAACATTTTGAAAAGAGGCGGAACCCTGCAGCTGGCTTCATTCAGGTGCAGAAACATACATGATACAAAATACACAATGATGGAAAATGATACTCTGCCATTTTATGCAAAGACAGTCTTTTTGATTGATTTGTTGAAGGCTTCTTGGAGGTTTTATGCGACCAACCTCTCACGCACAGACCTGCTGAGCACCTGGGAGTTTTACGAGCAGACCGTGGCTCTACCGATGTACAGGTGAGTGACGGACCGGGATCATTTCAGGATCTTTAGAGCACAATTGCACGTCCATGTCAGATTTTTCCCCTGTAAGCAAAATGGAGCGCTTAAGGAAAATGTGACAAAGTCAAGGCCCGGGGGCCGGATCCGGCCCTCTGGGTTATTAAAGACGGAGCCTGATATGGAGATGGACATCTTGCACTTATTTCTAACTTGTATAACTTTGACAAAATAGATTTATGGAGAGTAAAATATTGAAAGTTATGATTTATTCTGTAATAATATTCCCGCTTTTTTATGATCATTATTATGTTAAAAAGTTACAGTTTTTAAGTTTTAAAACTTGTCATTCTGCTAGTTTTTTGGATCATTTTGGCATTTACTAAGATTTTTTAGGCTACCTTGGAGTTTAGCTAATATTTCAGCTTCATGCTAGCTGCTTGGGCTAATTTGGCTTTTTCACTTTTTTAGTTTGGCGTGTAGCTAATATTTAAGCTACATGCTAGCTGTTTTGGCTAATTTGACTTTTTTAGGATAATTTGGAGTTAAGGTAATATTTCAGCTACTTGCTAGCTGCTTTGGCTAATTTGGCTTTTTCACTTTTTTAGTTTGTATTTTAGCTAATATTTAAGCTACGTGCTAGCTGTTTTGGCTAATTTAGCTTTTTTCACTTTTTTAGTTTGGCATGTAGCTAATATTTAAGCTATGTGCTAGCTGTTTTGGCTAATTTGGCTTTTTTAGGATAATTTGGAGTTAAGCTAATATTTCAGCTACATGCTAGCTGCTTTGGCTAATTTGGTTTTTTCACTTTTTTAGTTTGTATTTTAGCTCATATCTAAGCTACGTGCTAGCTGTTTTGGCTAATTTTGCTTTTTTCACAATTTTCTCTTTTAGTTTGGCATGTAGCTAATATTTAAGCTACATGCTAGCTGTTTTGGCTAATTTGGCTTTTTTGGGATAATTTGGAGTTTAGCTAATATTTCAGCTACATACTAGGTGCTTTTGCTAATTTAGGCTTTTTTATCTTTTTCAGGCTACGTAGTTTGTATTTTAGATAATTTTTCAGCTACATGCTAGCTGTTCTGGCTAATTTAGCTTTTTTCACTTTTTTAGTTTGGCATGTGGCTAATATTTCAGCTACATGCTAGCTGTTTTGGCTAATTTGGCTTTTTTCACTCTTTTCTCTTTTAGTTTGGCATGTAGCTAATATTTAAGCAAAATGATAGCTGTTTTGGCTTATTTGGCTTTTTTGGGATAATATGGAGTTTTGCTAATATTTCAGCTACATGCTAGCTGCTTTGGCTAATTTAGCTTTTTTCACTTTTTTAGTTTGGCATGTAGCTAATATTTAAGCTATGTGCTAGCTGTTTTGGCTAATTTGGCTTTTTTAGGATAATTTGGAGTTAAGCTAATATTTCAGCTACATGCTAGCTGCTTTGGCTAATTTGGTTTTTTCACTTTTTTAGTTTGTATTTTAGCTCATATCTAAGCTACGTGCTAGCTGTTTTGGCTAATTTTGCTTTTTTCACAATTTTCTCTTTTAGTTTGGCATGTAGCTAATATTTAAGCTACATGCTAGCTGTTTTGGCTAATTTGGCTTTTTTGGGATAATTTGGAGTTTAGCTAATATTTCAGCTACATACTAGGTGCTTTTGCTAATTTAGGCTTTTTCATCTTTTTCAGGCTACATAGTTTGTATTTTTGATAATTTTTCAGCTACATGCTAGCTGTTCTGGCTAATTTAGCTTTTTTCACTTTTTTAGTTTGGCATGTGGCTAATATTTCAGCTACATGCTAGCTGTTTTGACTAACCTAAGTTGTTTTAGGCAGTTCTTAGCTAATAATTTCAGCATCTTCAACCATCATCACTAGCATGTTCAGCAGCTAAATTCAGCTAACAGCATTCACACTAGCATTATTGCAGGAAAAGTTATATATCTAGTTCATAACTATGTTAAAAAGTTACAGTTTGAAGTTTTAAAAATGGAATGTGTCAAATTAATGTTTATCCTGTTCGACCCACAACTTAAGGTGTGTTTTGGATTTTGGCCCCTTGTGTGACGGAGTTTAAGACCCCTGGCTTAAAGCATCTGGTTATATTCTGACTTCTGCTGTGAAAATCTACACACTGGTGTGCATTCCTGTCTGTTTAGAAATACTAACAGAATATTAGATCAGACAAAGAGACTTTTAAATAAATCCACATATATAAATATTCCTAAGAATAGATCGACTCTTCTTGTGTTCGTCTCATCAAACTAGCAGTGATTTTTGACCTTAACTTGTTGCCTTTTCTTGACTGAATGATAAAGATGCTCTTTGTCTCTTCCCAGAATTATCCCCCCCCTGAACCAGATGGATCTGCTGAGGAATCTGAAGGGAAAGTCGTTCAGGTATAAGTATTCAACCAAGACAGATTAAACATGTATGAGAAAGCATTACAGAGATAAGCATTACTGGGATTGGGAATCAGTCAATTGTTATTTTAGTAGCCAGTTTTACAGACATTTTAAACTCTATTCCCTCTATTCCTCAGACTTCAATTGTGTTATTGATTATCAAGCATCCACACTATAATTATATTATAATTCTCCTGCTCCTTTTCATACGTTTTTCTGCAACATTTCAGAAATCATTGCATATGAAGGTCTCTCAAAAAAAAAAAATCCAAAGTTTTATATTACTACTTCCTCGTTTGATAATTTTCACCAAATGTCACATTTTTTCTGTTACTAAAACTTCATTGGCCTCTGAGAGGGATAATCTCCTCCCAGAGGTTTCAATCTATCCCCTTGGAACTCCATCTTTTGGAAAGTAAAAATATAAAAATAAAAATGAGGCTCAAGTTGAGTGAAAATAAAATGGATCAATATAACATATCAGGAATGAGGACACTGTTGGCAAATAAAACCTGAAGCACTAAGGAAATAAAAAAAATTACAAATCTATAAATTATATAGACCCCCCCCCCTCCCATGTGACCAATTTCATAAAAAGGTTGCTATGGAGATAAAAAAAAACTAACAGAAACCTGCCATTTTGAAAAGAAAAAATATTATTATTATTTGATTTATTTATTTTTTATTAAATGCTTCTTACTACTGTTTTTAATGTAATTTGTTTTGTAAGCGTCTTTGAGTGTCTTTTTAAAGTGCTATATGAATACAATGTATTATTAAAATGTATTATTATTATTATAAAAAAAAGCTTTATCATCAATTTGTTGAGGGCAGCAGAGCTCTGACCAGTGTGGCAGGGGTAGAGTGGGGAGTGAGGGGGTGTGTCACAGCCAGTGAGGGGGGGTTACAGAGGTGTGAAGGCAGGTAGCGCCTGCTGGTTTAATTATTTCAGAATCTGTATCAGGAAAAACATGATTTTGCCGACATCAGCACTATTATGGTGCAGCAACAGAACAAATGATTTTTGTCTGGGTAGATAAATTACCTGTTTAAAGGTTTACAAAGCATTCTGCAGAGCATGTGAATCACCTGTGCGCACGCACACACACAACATGTGCACATGCACACACAGACAGTAAAAAATGTCCAGAAATTACATTCAGCCTTAAGAAAGGCCAAACGTTGTAACAACGCTTTCTAGATGTGGTGAATGATTGTACCACAAGTGGTTCTGGTAAGGTAATAAACACTCGTGCACACACGTGCACGCGCTCTCACACACACACAGGATTTATTCTGATGCATTTATGGACCGTGAAAGGTCGTGCTTTTTGTCTGCATTAACAAACGCATTTGAGGGGTGGGGGAATGTGAAGTGAGCTCACGTCTAAAGAGACTCGTGGGAAGGTGAGCATTAAACCACTCCTGCTCCTATTGGAGCACTCTAAGTGAGTCACAGCGAGCGGAGCAGGAGGTCATTTCTGTCCACCGTTCTCGACTGATGATGCAGCTTCTAACTAAATGGGTTTTTTTCAGCTGCATATCAGCTGTTTTCGCAAAACTAAGTTGTTGTTTTTTTTTTTTTTTTTGTTTTTTTAGGCTAATTTGGCTTTTAACTAGTACAGTATCTCACAGAAGTGAGTACACCCTTCACTTTTACGACCAGTTTTTTGGCAATTTAATGCTTCTATTATGATTTATTTTGCAGAAAAACAACTTTACACTGTTATACAAGATAGACGCTGACTACTTTTCATTTTGTCCAAAATTTATTTTGGCAGTCTTGTCCCATGAAAAAGGTATAAAGAAATATCTGCAAAAATGTAAGGGGTGAACTCACTTTTGTGAGATACTGTATGTTGGCTGGCTATCAGCTTCAGTGTTTTTATCTATCATTTTCAGCATCTTCGACTATAAGCAGCCAAATTCAGCTTACAGTGTTCACACTAGAATTATTATTGGTAATGCTATATTTCTAGTTCATAATTATGTTAGAAAGTTACGGTTATAAAGTTTTAAAAATGTCGTTTTAGAGTGTTTAATAAATGTTTATCCTGGTGTGTTCTGGATTTTGGCCCCCTGTTTGATTGAGTTTGACATCCCTGCTGTAGTGCCTTTATGAATCAGAAGTTGTGAATCTGAAGCTAACCTTAACGTCGTTTTTCAAAATAAAACTGAAATGTTTGAAAATTAAAACTTAAACAAGTTAAGATCCGTTAACCTCAGGAAAAAAAACCCAAAACTTGTCCAAGTGCTCTCAGTGAATATCAGAGTGAGTTAACTCAGTTGTTGGAGAATATTTAGGTTTGTTATGAACCTCTACAGAAGACAAATGAGCATCAGTGGTGGTCAGGAGGGTAAACTAAGAATAAAACATAACAGACGTGGAACTTTTAGCTTTTTTTCAAGTTTTCTTTTTGCATATTGAGCTTTATTTTCCACATCTCCTATTAATGCTGGATGACTGCAAACTGACCACGATGCAACAACATGACATCAGAGTTTTCTGAGGAATCATTTCATGCTCCCTTTCCCTCCACAGGAAGGAGTCTCAAACAGAAACCTCGCCCAGGTCTGTGAGCTGATTGCTTTTAAGCCCTTCTCATCTTCCTTTGGCTTCTCTTCAATTCTGCTCTTAGCTGCTGCTTAGCCACTCCTCTTGGAGAGAGTGTGTGTGTGTGTGTGTGTGTGTGTGGACATGGACGTGGCTGTGCGATTTCAGAATGGTCACCCCGCGTCTGCTCAAAGATCAGCTCCGGTTGGATGACGCTGTTCTTTGACCCTCTGGCTTTCAGCATCACCCAAGAAAACTCATTTGGATTTTCACCTCACTATTTCTTTTTTTCTTTACAAAGAAAATGTGTGTAAATGATAAAAGTGTAGTAACACTTTAAGTAACCGAGCAGATTTGTACTCTATAAATCATCTAAAGCTGATGATGATTCAGAAAACAAACTGATATAACTGACAATGAAAGGATGAGAAATGACGGTGCGGTTACGATAAAGTGTTACTTGCGTAGAGTTTGGCACATGCTCCTGTTCTGTGACTGTATCCACTGCTATTTTATCTTTTTGTGTCTCCTTTCCTGCCCACCACGCCAGTAATGAACATGCACACAAAGACAGACTTTGTGGGTGCTGCCCCAGAAACATTAGGTATATTTGCTGCACAGAAACTAATAACTGCACTGCAAGTTTGGCGTTTGTGTGAGAGTTTTTATTTTGAATATTTTATTTTCTTCAAATTTACAATTTAAGAATTCACAGGATAATAACTATTTCTATGGGTCAGTTTAAATAAAAAGAAGTTTTGTTGAGAGAAAAGGCCTCATAAATGATGCAGATTTAACCTTTCATTTGAGGTTCTGTCACAGTTGATTTATGGTTTCTGTTTAATAATGTCTTTATGCTCTTGATTTGCTTGCTGCCTTTTTTGCCAAATCAGCCCTTAAAAACTGTGTTCAGCAGGCAATGTGCATATTGCTGAGAGCCGAGCAATTCCTGATTATCCGGCGGAGTATAGAGTGTGAGAATGAACCTTTTTTTTGCACGCTTTGTTTTCATGTTTGCATAGAATGAGACCACAGCTCTTCCTTTTGAGACACAGGGCCACTTTGCTTCCCCTGCATGTGTGCTTGTTGTCTTCTGCCGCTTGCCTGACCTCCACTATGCTCGTTTGTGGACATGGCTCCTTCTGCTCTAGGAAGTTGCTCTTTTTCCTTTCCTCTGAGGTAAGATCAACCATCACATCAATGCAGAATTCTACAAAATCCCCAAATGTATGCAAAAGATAGGGCACAAACATTTGGATAGAAATAGATTTATATTCATTTGGATTACAAAAAACAAATTAGATGCTTACGTTTCTTGCTTTGTTTCTTCTCAGTCGAAAGCCAAGTCTGAAGGAAAAGGTGTTTCCTAGTCCTTCCAAAGCCTCCGTCGGAAAAGGAGCAGAAGAAGGAGCTGAGGCGAGCCCCAGCAAGCCCTGGGGCTTCCCCGAGAAGAACCGAGGGCAGAAGCATGGCTTCAGAGTCCGGAGCGGAGCGGGTCGACAGAACTCGGAGGGTGAGGGAACCGGCGGGAACACACAGCTGCTCAGAAAATCCACGTTTGTTTGTTTGTGTCTGTTCAGCCAAGAACCAAACTCTGGAAAACCAGACAAACAAGCAACGTAGATACAAACACAAGTAAAGGAAATGCTTTTCTATAAATGAGACAAACCTAAATGTTAAAGTTCCATCAGCTATCACAGTTGGGTGAAATTTGTTTGACCCCCTCCCCTGGGGGAGTGGTGAGCTGCAGATGCAGCTGCGCTTGGATTGACCCCCCAATCCAACCTCTTAATGCTGAGTGTCACACAAGGAGGTAATGGATCCATTTTAGAGTCTTTGGTTTAACTCAGTCTGGATTTGAACCAGGGCTGCCACGATTAGTCAACTAATAGAAAATTTAAATAGTCAAAGACTAATTTAATAGTCGATAAGTCTTTACTTTATAATATATGGAGTCAGAGTGTAGTAAAGCTGAAAGTTATAACGGCATTCTGCTAGATTTTTGGAGTATTTTGGCATTTATTAAGGTTTTTTAGATTAATTTGGAGTTAACATTTCAGCTGCATGCTAGCTGTTTTGCTAACTCAGGCTGGTTTAAGTTTTTTCGGTTAATTTGTATTTAACTAATATTTTAGCTGGCTATATACTAAAGCATTTTTAGCTATCAATTTCAGCTCCTTCAACTATCAACACTAGCATCTTCAGCTAATTTCAGCTTACAGTATTCACACTAGCATTATTGCAGGTAATGCTGTATATCTAGTTTGTAGTTAGTTTAAAGCTAATGATGGTTAAGATGTGTTCTTTACATCCAGTTTGCAAATGACTGCATTAGTCGTCTATTAAAATAATCGTTTGTGGCAGCACTAATTAGAACTCAGGATCCTCCAGTCTCAGGTCAGACACTCCACCATAAGGCCACTGAGCTTTTACTTTAAATTCAGTGATTTATTTATTTATTTTTTTTGTATTTCAGAAAAAGAAAAAACACAAAAACTTGTAACTTTAACTACAATTTTATTTTTATGTCATCATAAAACAAATAAAACATTTGAGATTTGTTTTCTTTTTTAAACTTTGTTTCTTTTTTGTTTTTTAACTTTAGTTAAACCTCAAAGTCAAAATAGAATAGAATAGAATAGAATAGAATAGAATGTATTTTTTGTTACTATCCACAAGTATAATCAGATTAAAATCTGTCACCATACTCAGTGCAAAAGACAATATATATAACATGTAGGTTTTGTGCACACAGTATGTTTAATACAGTATTGAGGTAAAACACGTATAATGCAGAGAAAATAAAATAAATATAGAAATAGTAAACATGAACAGCAGTGCAACTTCTGAGTGAAAAATTGTTGTAATCAACAGAACAAACATTGATTGATTGAAGTAGTACATTGGTGCAACGCGACAGCCAGTCTCGCAGCTTCCCCCCCCGATCTACCTCTGAAGGATGACGAATTTAATGTTTTACAGCAGGGGGGTCAAACTCAGTTGCACAAAGGGGCCAAAATCCAAAACACACCTTACATCTGTTCACATTAGACGCTGAAGCTCAGCAGACAGCGCGCAGCGTCCGCTCTCTCTGCAGTTCACTCCAGACGTACACCGACGGTCAACAGCTGATCTACTAGAACTTTTTTTTGTCTAACCGTCATGGGTAAATTAATAACCTAAAAATATTACGACAGTTTTGTGAACTAACCTCGTCATGCCCCCCATAATATCAGCACAATCATGCAATTTATCTACATCTGAGATCATCTTCTCAGTTATGTAAGACTAGAACTATCACTCTCTAAGCCTCCGTTCTGTACCACGTTGTTTTATGTCATAACCGTCATAGTAGAATTGAAACGTTAATACTTTGACACGTGTGATGTTAAGAAAGTTTGCCCAGTCTTCTTGTGTTCTCTAGCTCCTCCCCCCCCCCCCCCCCGCTCAAAAGTTGGCCCTCTACATTGATCTGTTTCTAGGTGTATGTCTTTTTTTTTTTTTGTTTGTTTTGTGATTGTATCTTTATTTTCATCTCTACAGTCTGATTAGACTCAAAAACATGATCACATTTATCAATCTCGGGTTTTATTGTGAAAAATTGGTTACATTTTAAAAATAGACTGGATTTTCTCATGTATCTTTATGTAACTTCCTGCCAGAATTTATGCAGATTCCTCACGGCTCATGCAAATAGATCAGACGCTGTAACAATCCGGTTCACGGCGCGAGCCTTCTGTGGAGGACCACGACCACACCAATGAATGATGAATTTATCCCTTTGGGATATGAATAAAGTTCAGTTCAATCATAGGTTAACAAGGGAGCCATAATGGAGGCGGCCTGAGTTCTGCATCCAGTGAGAGTCGGGCTGAACAGGACAAACATTTATTAAACACTCTAAAAATTAATTTTTTTAAACAATAACTTTTTTACATAAACTAGATTTATAGCATGACCTGTGATAGTGCTAGTGTGAATGGTGTAAGCTGAAATGCTAAATGTTAAAGATGCTAGTGCTGATAGCTGAAAATGCTGAAGTTAAAAGCCAGCTATAATTTTAGCTAAAAGCCAAATTGACCTAGAAAACTAGAAAAAAAAACTTTAGGTCAGCAAAAACAGCTAGCATGTATCTGAAAAAATGGCTAAACTTCAAAATAGTCTAAAAAGAATGAAAAAAGACCAAATTAGAAAAAACATCTTGCATGTAGCTGAAATATTAGTTAAACTGTTGTTTTAGTCGGATGTTTTATTTAAATATGCAACATTTGAAAATATGTATAATTTGTGTCGTTTGTTAATTTGTTGTCATAATACCTGAGGTATGCAGAAAAGCATTAGGGTGGATTGATAAAATCGATTGATAGATTTGAATCGTTTAAAGCTTAACAGATCAATAATCGTGGTCTAAAACCGTTTTTTCCTCACACTTTCTTCTTCTTCTGGATTAAAGTGTACTTCTATAGCATGATCACCACCTAGTGTCCAAACTGAAACGTCCTCCAGGAGAAGCAGAACAATGTTTACAATGTTAATGATCTGAACATTTTAGTTAGAACTTCTCCTTTAGAGAATCCATTTAACACTGGATGATATTAACAATCTCAGTATTTCACTGATACATTTTACAGTATCTGAACTGGATCAGATTAATATAAATAGATTCAAAACATATATAGATTATAAATGTATTTCTAAACAAATGTGTATAAATGTGTAAATTCAAAATTGAATTGAAAAAAAATCGTTTCTGGAAATTATAATTGATTCTCTTTAACTCTTTAATATTGGAGGCGTTCAGTAGGACTGGAATTTTTATGGATACTATCATGAGACCGGAATTATCATGTTAACGGTTGAAAAGTTACAGTAAATCAAAGGATTAAATGAATTCAGGAATCATTCAAATCTGACACCAAACATTCTGGTTTATACATCTTCCAAAAAGAAAATAAATGTTAGCATTCCAGCCAATAATGGGACCCCTTTGTGTTTGAGTCATGTCAAGCTAACCTGGTGTAATTTGACACACTTACTTTGTAGCTCTGGGCTGGAGGTGCAGAACCACTGTGTGATCCATCCGGACCGTTCTGCAGGAACGCTCATGTCCATGAATCATCCAGATCATTCTCAACAAAAAGTGTCTAATTCATCATTTCTTTGCTTTTCAGTTGAACAAATTCAATCAATTCTCATTAGCTGTGTTTCTTCTCATGACATGTTAAAGTCCTGATTGAAATGCAGGATGAAGACTTTGGACTGAAGAGTTCTCCAGGTTAGACGAGTCATCATGTCACGGCTTCAGTTTTGACTAAAAAACCATCTCCAGTGTCTTTGTTTATTGAACATTTTTATGATAAAGCTAATTATTCAGATCATCACTAGTAAACACTTTTGAGCTCAAGCATAACAAACATCAGGATAATTCAACTCAAGCAAATAATGTGGAGTCAGACCTCTTGGAAGATGTTTTTAATCTCACTTTTTATCCCATTATTACAAACATTTGCGGTTTTTCAAATACAAACTTTAAAAATTGTGTATTTTCTTTTTAAATATCTTCATCTAATATCAATTAAATGTATAATCAAAGCTGAATTCTTAAGAATGCAGTCAAACTAACTATGCAAATCTTTATTGAAACACATTTTCTTTATATTTTATAAGACCAAGAGTTTTAAATATAGATGGATATAATATTTCCCCCCTTATTCACAGGGACAGAGAGAATCTGTAAATATCACTGAGGCCAAAGGAAGTCTGTTACCGGTCCATCCATACTCATCAGAAACACTGAACATCCTTTGTAAAACATTTTTTAAAGAAGATTGGATTATTGCTCAACATAAAGAGTTTTAATAAAATTATGAAGAGCAAAAGACTTTATAGCAGCTGCAGCTGCAGCGTTCTGTTTGATGCAGATGAGAAGTGTCTAGGTACCTTCAAATGAGCGTTCTTCCTCCTAGATGAAATAATAAAATCTTAATGAGGATGATAATTACTCTCCCCGATTATCTTCTTCAACAAATCAGGTTTTTTTCGGCCGTTTCAGAGTCAGCTGATGGAGAGAGGAGCTCCTCCTCCCTCCGTGTTCAGCTCTGCTGTGTGGAGATCACCTCAGCAGAGCAGCACCTCCTTCAGACGCAAACATGTCAAACAAGCGTCTTGAGTTAGAAACGGGAACACGGTAATGGCGTGGTGGTAATGTAATGGCGATCCAAGTGGATCATTAAAAGAGCCAGGAGCAAAACATGACCCTCCAGCGGTCGGATTCTGTTTGTGCAGCGAGGTCGTGAAGTGTTGGTGAAGGACCCAAACACAGGAGATGAGACTTGTGACAGGAACTAAAAACATTTCATGAATTAAGCAAACCCTGAAAATAAAATAACGAAGAAAGAAAACTGGTGGCAGACAGAGCAGATGAGCTGACAACAGTGAACTGTAAACCCGCCACAAATGAAGACAGCTGTGGATGATTTAATCTGAACATGGTGAGACTGACAGAAAACAGAACATGACAGAAACCAAATCACACAATCCTGATCAGAGATTACTTCAAATCACGTATGTTACCAAATACAAAACCCTTACTTTCATTATGTTATAATCCTGAGTTTGGATTGACGCTAGTGTAAAACCACAGTTCACTTTGTGGATGGCAATTTTGTGTTTAAGTTAGCTAGCGCTAAAGTAGCAATCTAAATATGGATCCTGAAATGTTTATTTATATTTTAGGAGGAAAGAGTGAAAATCCACAGAGTCCGGACTTTATTCCATCTATTTTCAACTATTTTTCCTCTCCAGAGAAGAGAAAAATAAAAATGACAACCTAAATGATAATTAGCCAAGCTAATGTCAAACTACAACCCGACCCTGCAGCTAGCCATGCTAATGCTAACACTTACCCTTCCAGTGATGATGCAGATATTTATTGTTTAAAGATTCCACATCTGAACGTTCACTACAAACCCAGATTGAGTCCATCTGTAATCCTCATCTGAGTCCCCGAGTAGGATGATGGGAACTTTATTAGGTACTTACATGTCTGGACAGCATCAATCTGGGACGTTTTCTTCTTTTTTAAAAATAAAGCTCAAAGTCTTGTTAATTAAAGTGAGGTGAAGACTCTGATGGCTTGTAAGTTTCAGCCGTGGCGTTCACGGCGGCTCTGTTCATATTGCTGCCAAAATGGCCGACTGACTGCAGGGGGTCATATGGGGTCCGGAGCTTTGCAGTGTTCCCCCCATGTATTTGCCTTTCATCGTTTGCGTTTTCACATATTTTTTTTCCATCGCGTGACTCTTCTGGTTTGTCAGAAAAAAGCCGACAACTCAAGACGTTTGTGTGAGACTTTTGTGTCCAAAGGGGATGCCGTGTTACTGATGAAGCTGCCCCTCCCATTTAGCACGTGCTCCTGGTTTTTGAGGGCACAGAGAGACTGAGTGACACTCTTCATTTGTGTTATTAAGTACGCTGCTGTACAGTATTCTGTTCTGAACAAAAATAAAAGAGTATGTTAAGCAATACTCCAAAGCTCTTAACAAAAGTTTTACAAAAGCATGATCAGAAGTGTTTTTGATGAGTGTGGGTGGTAACGGACATTCTTTAGCTGCGATGGTGGGGGTTCTGCATATTCACGGATTCAAAAATTCTGCAGATTCGAGGATTGTAATACTTGCTCTCTTTCTCACTTATAAATGCGTGTTTCAGGGTGGATTCAGACTGGACACATTTAAAGAGATCCAGAGTATGTTTCCCCCGATAAACCGGAACCAGTTTTTAGTCTGAATATACCCACTGGGCTCCCTGATCCATGTTTTAGGTGGTTTTGGTTCGCTCTAAGATTTCTCAGTCTGAATATAGGCTCCGTGTTCAGAGCGAAACAACCGGCCAGTCGTCAAGCGGATTAGCAATGAAGCAACCGATGAGCCGTGGATAAATGTGGTGTTCTCAAACACAGACATGGATGGTCCAACTGTTGGAGCATAAAACAAAATAATAAAAACATCTTCCATGACCGCAGATTCCACGCTGTTTGCTCGCAGTGTTAGTCATTTGTTTCAAACTGTTTTTTCTGACATTGTCACCCAGCTGGGATCCATAACAATTCTTCCATTTCTCTCCTCTCTTTCTGCAGCAATTGAAGGTTTAATAAGTAAGACGAAGGGAGAAAACTGAAAAGTCAAGTAACTGCATGCTGAAATCTGTTGAGACGTGTTCACTTGACATGAACCCCCAGCTTTGTAAATTTACCTTTCAACGATTGATTTAGTGTTTATTGACACTTTTAGAATGTAACATTAAGGTATTATAGTGAAACATCTCACAGTGGGTTCATGTTAAATGCCAACAAAAGCCAAAGCTCTCCTGAGCCGTTCATGCTCGGGGTCCCTGCTTTGTTCTGCATGAAGAGACCTTACTTTCCCTACCAGATTTTAATTTGAATCCCGCTTGGCATCTGTATGCAAAGAGCTTCTGAAATATCACCTGCCGGTCGTACCTGGCCAGCACTGCTAATTACAGTGCCAATCAGGAGCTGGTGGTGGAAGAGAGTCTGTGTCTTTAGCAGCTCAGCTCTATCCTTCAATTCTGCACTTCCTGAATCTCCTCCTATTGGTTCACAAAGCTCGCTCATTGCACTAACAAAACGACTGGCTTCAACCCGACCGGATAACTGAACTTTACTCCCTTAAAGATAAACGCGGCCTCTCTTTGCTTCTTTTCTGTGGCTTTAATGTGAAAAGAGGCTGCAGAACTCAAAAACGACATTTCTGTTCTTCAGAGGCCAGCCTCCCCGGGGAGGAAATCGGAGATGACAAGAGCTGTAACTGTGAGTTTCTGGCTCAAGAGTTACCTCCAGGACTGAAGGTTACCATCAGAGCCATCTGGTAAGGCGTCACTCGCAAAATGCTAGTTTTTTTTTAAATAAAACTTTATTCATAAAAAAGTACTTATAATAAAAACTTTATTTATGAAAAAACACTTGTTATAAAAAATTTTTAATCAAAAAAAGCACTTATAAAAACTTTGTTTTATAAAAAAGCACTTATCATGAAACTTTATGTAAAAAAGCACTTTATAAAAACTTAAATCATTTAAGAAACATAAAAGCAATATTTATATAAAGGCAAATAAAAAAAACTTTATAAGAGCACTCATTATAGAAACTTTATACAAGCACTTGAAAAATTTTATTATAAAAAGCACTTATTATAAAAACTTTATTTATAAAAAAGCACTTATAACATTTTTTTAATTAAAAGAAGCACTTATAAAACTTTGTTTTATAAAAAAGCACTTATCACAAAACTTTATGTAAAAAAGCACTTATTATAAAAACTTAATTGATTTAAAAAACATATACCTAAAAAAAACTTTATAAGAGTACTCATTATAGAAACTTTATTTATATAAGCACTTGAAAAATTTTATTATAAAAAACACTTATTATAAAAACTTATAAAAACACTTCTTATAAAACTTTATTTACAGAAACACTTACTGTAAAAACATTATTAATAAAAAAACACTTATTATGAAAACTTTATTTATAAAAAAGAATCTATTATAAAACTTTATCCAATGAAAAGCACTTATAAAAATGTATTTATAAAAAGCACCTGCCCCTTTGCCCCGAGCACTGGGGCCAATCTGTCACCAGAGACATTTTGGGGTTCAGCGTCTTTCCCAAGGACACTTTGACACATGGGAGGGCAAGGCAGGAATCGAACCTACTGTCTTCCAATCAGCGGTCAACCACTCTACCGCTGCACCACAGCCTGAAAATGCATCAATTGAAAAACAGTGTAAGTGTATTTTAACAGTAGCATAATTCAATGATAAGAAATTAGTCAATACTGTAAAATATCAAAAACTGTAATAACTGAACAAAACCACATGTGAAAACCAGGTAAACAAACCAGAACTAAAACACTTCTTACAACCAGCCAGTGTTAGTTACTGGTTACGAGAAGCAAATACGTTTTGGGGGGATCGTGCATTTGCTGTTCTGGTTCCTAAACTGGAATCAGTTTCCACCGGCAGCTAGAGAGGTCATAGTGTTGGAGACTTTTAAAGCCAAACTGTTCCTCCATTACATCACCGTAGTAAATGCCTTGCTGTCTTTTTAATATTTATTTTTAACTTGTTTTCATGTCTTTTATGCTTTTTTTTTAATATCTTTTATGATTAAATAATGTACTATGTCTGTCTTGTGTACAGAACTTTGGGCCTCCTTGGCTGCTGATGGAAGGTGCTTTATAAATTAATAAATGAATTGATATGAAATGAACAATATAAAACTATAAACAACAACTATCCTGCTATTGCCTACAAATATGCGAAAAATCATCAAAAGTTCAAATCAGTCCAAACTCCTGCTGTCTTCTAACCTTTGGCTGTTTGATCACAAATCCTCTAAGGAGGTATCCTTTGAGGTGGCCTCTTGGTTCAGAAATATTCACTCACTTTAATTGCACTTCATTCAGTTATTATCAGAGAAAATCTTCTCTGCTGATTGCAAATATTGTTTCAGATTTAGAAAACTTTATTGGTTCCAGTAGGGAATTCATTAGCAGCATTTCCAGAGCAGTTTCACACACATGATCACATTTAATGTGTCAGACCATCATAGTTGTCTCTATTACAGCAATACACAACAATGTTACATGAGCAAAGCCTTACAAAACACTTTAATCTAAATGCTACAATGCAATAGCTGAAAGCACAAAAGGCTGTAAAAAAACGATAGTTTTTCTGTGTAGGAGCACTAGTGATGGGCGATATGGAAAAATGTTATCACAATATACATTATTTTACATCACAGTAACAATATACATCATGATATAAAACAATAAAGTATCATTTCAGTTATTAAAAATAACTTGCTAGTTTTATGTTGAAAACAGGAAGCTTCACTGACACTTTATTTTGAAGACTTGTTTACTTCTGGTGACAGTATTCGCTTATTCTGCTTTGTTTTAGTTCATAAATTAAAATCCAACACGATTCTATATTTCAGAGCAATCAATATTTCATGACATGATAATTTGCACTACTATATTTATAAAGATCATGAATCAGCGATTTCTGCTGTGATTCAAAGATCTGGGTGTCAAACTCTGTCCGTGACCCGCGTTTGGCTGCAGCTGATGGAGAAGCTCCTGCAGCACAGGGGTCAAACTCAACCACACAACGGGCCAAAATCCAAAACACACCTCAGGTCACGGGCCGAACAGGATAAACATTTATAGAACTCTCTAAAACTACATTTTTAAACTTTAAAACTGTAACTTTTTAACATAACTGTGAACTATAAATACAGCATTACCGGAAATAATGCTGGTGTGAATGCTGTAAAACACAAACAAACAAAAAAATCTAAGATTAGACAGCTAGCATGAAGCTGAAAAATAACTAAATTTCAAAACAGCCTTAAAACTGAAAAAAGCTTAAATTAGCCAAAACAGCTAGCATGAAGCTGAAATATTAGATCAACCACAAAGTAGCTTAAAAAATCTTATTAAAATAGTCCAAAAAGCTAGCAGAATGCCAATTTTTAAAACTGTAACTTTTTAACATAATTATGAACAATAAAAAGGCAGGAATATTATTACAGAATAAATCAACTTAAACCTTAAATAACTTTTAATATTTTACTCTCCATAAAAATATATTTCGTAAAAATTATAGTTAGAAATAAGCGCAAGATAACACATGGCCATGAATAACAATAAAATAAAATGATCTGGAGGGCCGGATAGAATTACCCGGAGGGCCAGGTCCGGCCCCCGGGCCTTGACACGTGCCCTACAGGGTCAAGTGAGGTCGCTGCAGGAGCCGATGCTGAGGTGGTGGTGAGCTTGTGCTGGACTGAGGATCTGATTCTGATTGACTGATCGATCTTGTCTCACTAGTATTGATTCGCTCATCTCTACCGCGGCAGAAACACTGGGACTAAAATCCTGATAGGAAGAGAATTATCGATAAATACGTTAAACATTTGTATATACCTAAAATAAATATTACTAAGAAATAATGAAAATTAAGAAATAACCAGCTAAGTTTATCTAAGTGGTCGTGAGTCTCGTCTATTAGAAGAGAAAATGGTTTGGAAAGTTTTTGGTTTTTCTGCCAGAGTTTTTGTGTGACTGAACATGTGACAGATGGTTTGTGATGACTGTGCGTTTTCTCCAACAGCGTCATGAAGTTCATGGTCTCAAAGAGGCGGTTCAAAGAGAGCTTACGACCTTATGATGTCATGGACGTGATCGAGCAGTACTCTGCAGGACATCTTGATATGCTGTGTCGCATTAAGAACCTGCAGTCCAGGCAAGTTCAAATCCACTCATCGTTTTTACTGCAGCTGTAATTACAAGTGAAACACATGCTGCTTAACCAATGAAAACTAAAGTATTTACATAAACTGTACACCATAGAACAAGTAGGATCCAAAAACTAGTAACAAATAAAAAAAAAAGTTATTTCTCCTTAAAGTCCCACTCCGATCATCTTCTGATCTAGTTTAAAGCGTTTCCAAGGGTTTTTAATGATTAAATATGCCATTTCTAGCCAAAACAAATAAATCTGTGTCATTTTCTTGGACATAATCTCTAGAGATCAGCTGGAGTTGAGGAAAAATTTGCCTCTGAGTTGTGGGCGGGACTGTTGATGCAGAGAAACCCCCCCCCCCCATTCCCCCATTACTCTGTAAACTCTCTCCCAGTAGCTTACAGTCCCCGTCAAGCTAACATTAGCAGTGCCTAAAAAATGGCAGATCTATGCAGCCGTAGAGTTCTGATCCAGATTCCAGCTCAGACAAAAAAAAAACAAAGACGTTCATGGACTTGTGTCTGCAAGTAGATGCATCAGAATGGGGCGGAGCAAAGAGCTTGTGGCTCCGCCTAGGGTTGTTCCTACATCACAAATACGATCGTTTTACAAAAGCATCAGTAACACTTTACATTAGGTGCTGCAAAACACTCAGTATAATGTTGACAAAGATTGTTAATTAATTTATCTTTTGTAAATAATGGTCTCATTTTAGATGTCAATAAATTTCACTCAGTATGTTAATAAATCTTATTTGGCTTATTATGCTAATAAATGTATTATAAACATCCTATAAACACATTAATAAAGTTTTTTAATGTTTTAATAAAGCTTGTTAAGGAATCTTATTATAAAGTGTTACAAAAGCATTTTGTCTACTGCTTCTTATTTACAACAACCAGAACTAGAAAAGTTGAATTACCTCTGAATCCTTTTTGCAGCAAAAGCTATTGCAAAATTGAAGTTTCCTAAAGAACTATGATAGACCGCTAAAGTTTTGAAAAATTTGTAGGAAATTTGTTCAAAAGAATCCCTAATACATGACAATTTTGCCAAAACATTTAGTTTGTTGTAAAAATATTCATGATCTGGTGTGCGAAGCAGCGAGCAGATTTGATATGAGCGGGAATATGAAACCTCAGTGAACTTTGTATCAGATAGAGACTATAGGGTCCCTTATATGTCATATTTTATGAATCCAGAGAAATTTTCTTACATTCTGTTTAAAAAATTGTTACTCTGTGACAAACAATATTTAGAATCTGATCTCGTGGTTGATGACTCGATCAATATCTGATCTTGTCACCCGATCAGTATCAGATATTTCATTTATACTTATTATAATCAGCACTGTATATTTCAATCTTATTATTCTGGATAAATCCTCCACTAGAAGTCTGCATGTCATGAACAGATCACAAAATGTTGTTGCAGTTAAAAGCAGCAGAATGGGAGCAGTTTAAACAGGATGCTAACAAAACAACTCAAACAAGCTAGCTAGATAATCACAGATTCAGACTTCTGGATCAATAACTCTTTTAAAACGCTTTAAACTGACAGCTGGTGTCTCTATTGGTTTGTCTTAACACAAACAATAATCTATAAATGCATTTGAACAGAAAGACAGAGTTTCAGTTTGTGTTTCATGTTAAGCTCTTCGTGCTGCAGACAGACAGAAAACATTTGAAAACTTAAGTTTTGATTTAAAAAATAAAAGCAATAAAATAACTGCTTGATCTGGATGTTTTGACTCAGTTATTTTACATGAGCTTCTGTTTAAGGACAGTAGAAGCTCTAATCAGGACAGACGGTTTTCAAACAAAGTTACGTGTCTAAATCGTCACGTGTGTAGAATCTAGAAAACACTTCCAGACCTTTTTAACATCTATTTCTGGTCATTCACTAACATTGTGGATACACACATGTTGTGTCATCGGTTTGCCCGTCTCATTCGTCCAGCCACATGTGTTGTATCAGGGTATTTGGGACCCGCAGACGGTGTAACTAATGTCACTCCTTCACGATTCATTGGATGTAACATTGACGTGTTCTTCTGTATCCGCTTTCCCTCTCGTGAATAAGCTCCTCCCATGTCGGTGCCCTGAAGGTCTAACATGTAGAAGAAATATATTCCAACAGTGAAAAGCATAAACACTTTTCATCCGTCAAGCAAGTCAGACTGTCCTGAGCGTCTGGAATATATTGACTCTTGTTGTGCCATAGCTTTTGTGATTCCCACACTGCTTCATTTTGCATTGCACTCATACCGTCTCTGTGTGCCTTGCCAGGATAGATATGATTGTGGGGCCTCCTCCCCCAACTACACCTCGCCATAAGAAGTCCACTGAAGGTCCTAGGTTAGGTTAATAGACTGCACCTTCAGAATGACCATTTGTCTCTGCATTATGCTCCTTATGTCATAGAAGAGAGACTGGAAAGCAACATGCAACCCTGTCATTTTGACTGACGGACCCTTTTGAGTTCAGGCCACTTGATCTGTCTCATTAAGATTCTGACGCAAAACAGTCAGAAAGAAGCAACAGAGACGAAGATCACGAGATTCTACGACAAATTTCATCCCAGATTCTTAAAAAAAAGCAGATTTTCCAAATGTTAATGAGCCACATCATCTGGCCTCGCTCAGCAGGGCTTGGAAGTGCTGGATGCTTGTTTTAATAGTGCAGACTCAGGGTGAGCTCCCCGCTAGGATGCAATGTCAATGAAGCATGACGCTAACAGAAGCATGCTAACCGATGCATTTTGGACTCCGATGGAAGAAAAACCAAGAAGTCTGCTTAGACCACATGGTGCATGCGTCCACATCCTTCATCAGAAACTGTGCTTCTCATGAGATTTCACGTCTTTTGATGTGTTGGACGACACTTTGTTCTTTCATTGGCATTCATTTCCAGCCTGACTCCAATCACAACCATGATTTTTTTTCTTCCCATATCAAATTAGTTCAATTTTTTGACATTATATAGTTATAAACTAGAAGTCTTGAAGCTCTCTCCCAGAACCCGATTTCTTAATCTCATTCTGGATCTTTCTGATGTTGTAGAGTTGACCAGATAGTCGGTAAAGGGGCCAAAGTGGACGGAGAGGCTCCAGACGACCAGAGCATGATGGGACGTCTGGTCAAAGTGGAGAAACAGGTAAATGTGTTCTACCCAGATGTTAATATCACGAGAGATGACACGCAGGATTTGAACCATTGTCTAAGATACGTACCATATTGGAATGGTATAATAACAATGAGACATGGTTTAGTAGACACAATAAAATTTTAAAAAGGAAAAATCTCTGATCATCAGAAAAATAATTCCCAGGTCTTGGTAATAATGTTCATGTACAAAGTGAAACAAATGAACTACATAAAAAGGTTATAATATGAAAAGCAATGCATACCTGATGCATGGTTGAGGTTTTATTGAAATCTACACACAGACTAGGATTTATATAAGCTGTTAGACCCTGCTGTTAGACTCCTCAGTCTGTGTTTATAAACGCACGGTGGGTAGCCGACATCGGCGGCCCCAAACGACGGCCTCCGGGCCGGATCAGGCCCCATTTGGCCCGGCCTCCCACACACACTATCAGAAAGGCAGATTGAGAGCCACATAGAACGTAACTCTTTATTCCACCCTTCTGCAGTCTCTTAATATTGATTCACTCTTTCTTTATTATTATTATTTTTCTTCCGCACGTTTTTTTTTTTTTTTTACATCTGTAGCTCTTCAGCTCATTCAGGTAATAAAATATTCAGCTGTTTTTATGCTAGCTTTTTCAACTTTTTTGGAAGTTAATAAGAATTTCTAGGCTATTTTGGGGTTTAGCTAATATTTTAGCTACATGCTAGCTTTTTGGCTAATTTAGGTTTTTTTCAGTTTTTAAGATAATTTGGAATTTAGCCAATAGTTTATCCTTATGCTAGCTGTTTTAGCTAAATTAGACATTTTACAATTTTTTGTGGCTAATCTGCCATTTAGCTAATATTTCCGATACGTGCTAGCTGTTTTAGCGTTTTCCGTTTTTAGGCTATTTTCAGTTTTGCTAATATTCTAGCAACATTCTGGCTGATTTAGCTAATTTAGAATGGTTTTCACTTTTTTATGCTAACTTGGCATTTCGGTAATATTTAGCTAGCTATCAGCTAGCTATCAGTTTTCAGACATTAACTTCAGTGTTTTTAGCTATCAATTTCAGCATCTTCAGCTATCAGCACTAGCATCTTCAGTGGCCACATTCTGTTTACAGCATTCACTCTAGCATTATCACAGGTAATGCTATATGGCTAAAAGTTTTAGTATTATAGTATAAAATAGTATTATATCAAGTAGAAATTCATTATTTAAGATTTAGCTATGTTGAGCTTTCTGGAAAATCATAAATGTTTGCGTTTGGACTGTGATTGTCACACTTTTTATCTGTTAGCCCACAAACCGACCCCGGCCCCACATCACAGAAGAAAACAGTTATGAGGCCCTCATTAGAAAAAGTTTGGTGACCCCTGCCGTGGACCGCTAGCGCTCGTTATATATGGGCCGGGCCGCGCCCGGATCAGTGCGACACGATCTGATCTGACTGAGACTATTGTAGCCTGGTCGACGGCCGATGGCCGATGACGTCCGATGGTGCCGCAGACGGGAGAGGGGGTTCAACGAGAACTCCATCCACAGTCTCGGAGCGGCGAGTTCCGGGCGGTTCCCGCTTTAAAGCATTCAGTCGAACACTGCTGAAGCTGGTCGCAACACAACGCCGCAAGGTCAATTCAATTCAACTCAATATACTTTATTAATCCCGGGGGGGGAAATTCATGTTTTTTCAATTCATCCAGCGGGGGCGGCGACGCTGGGCTGGGGGCTACCCGTTCTACAAGTGGATTCCACCCAGACCTGATCAGAAGGACTCGGACAGCAACATGACAGCTGGCAGGCGGTCTTTCGTACACCTCATGTACCACCGGACAGGGATTCAGCGCTGATGGAATCTGATTACAGCCGTGGTGCAGCAGTAGGGCGGTTGACTCTTGATCGGAAGATTGTGGGTTTGATTACCGCTTTGCCCGCCCATCAAGTGTCCCTCGGCAAGAGACTGAACCCTAAGTTGCCTCTGGTTGGTGCCACCATCAGTGTGTGAATGGGTCTGTGACTCTGAAGTGCTTTGGGCCTTCAAAGGAAGGTGAAAAGCGCTGTACAAGTATACACCATTTACCACTACCAGCAGGTCATCTGGTCTGATCTGAGGTCTAACTCACACACAAATACCACGATCATCCTCCATAAGCTAAACTATCGGTGGTCCTGCCAGAAAACGTGAGAAGTCTAAGTCTGTCATTGACGATGTATATACTACAAGTTCATCCTAAACGTTCATTATTGAGAGTAAACTCACTCGGATCTTGTTCAGATGTTTTCTACAAGTTCTCCTTTATCAGCTGACAGACATCATTCACTGTGAAAAGTCACATTTTTGTTTTTCCAGATCTGTTTGTACAACTGTAACAGCAGTAAACAGGAATCTGTACCATTCCAATATGGCGTCCAACTTTGCAAACGCAACAAGCTAGCGTGTCATCTCTATTGATTTGTTTCGTTGGTTCTACCAAACTCCATCTTTCAATGGAGCCATAATTCTTGGGTGCCGGTCTCTTCCCTACAGGTGGTCTGTATGGACAGAAAACTGGATTTCCTGGTGAGCGTGTACACACAGCGGATGGGCATTCCTCATTCTGAAACCGAGGCCTTCTTCAACTCCAAAGAGCCGTATCCAGCCCCGCCTTACCAAAGCCTACTGGATATCAAGGAGGAGAAAAATGGCAAAGAGGAGGTGAAGGAGCTGGTGAAGGTAAAGACATACTCCGCACCGGACGTCCCGTGTTCTGATGGGCCTTTGGAGAGGAACGATCCTCTCCTCGGTCAGCCAGTGCCACGGTCGGTGAGCACTCCCTCTGGCAGCAACAGCCGCCCCTCTACCTCCTGGAAGCACCAGATGCAGCACCCCCTGAGCCAGCCCGCCTGGGGCAGCAGCATGGCCAACACCCCCTCACCAGGTGGTTTAAGCGGGGATTGTTCTCCCAACGTGTTCCGCCTCCCCCCTCCGCCTGCACCGTTGCATGATCGCTCTTCCTCTGGTCACGGCGGCAGCAGCAGGGAGACCGCCTCCCAGAGCCGGAGGCGCCACAGGAGGCAGAGGTGTCAGCAGGAAGCTGCCGCCGCCGCCGCCGTGGAGAGCGACACGTCTCTCTCCATCCCATCTGTCGACCACGAGGAGCTGGAGCGCTCCTTCAGCGGGTTCAGCATCTCTCAGGCCAAGGAGGACTTCTTTGGACCTCCTTTCTTCACCGCCTCAGGAGGGGGCGGAGTCGCAGGGACGGGGGGCGGAGCCGCAGGGATGGAGGCCGGAACCGGACATTCACTTTGTGCCAGAGTCCGACCCTTCATCGCCGAGGGGGAATCGGACACAGACTCTGACCTGTACGCTCCCTCCCCTCTGTCCTTCACCGGGGAGGTGTCATGTGGAGAGAAGGGATGGCCAGGACTGAAATGAGCCGTGGGACGCCGCTGGGATTGACAGAAGCAGCCCCACCAGCAGCCACTCCGGGTCGTGGGGAGGAGTTTGGTTTCACGGGAGCTTCTGCAGAAGAGGATACAACTCTAACCTCGTACTAAAGAGCGCTTCCTCCTTTATTCTACACATCATTTGCTGATTCTTCCACATCTTAGAAGGGTTAATTTGAATATTTTGAAAATATGATTTAGCTAGGGTCAAGTCTTTATCATTCAAATAGAAATTTAAGATATTTTGGATAATTCTTATCTGTTATAGCAGGTTTGTTCATTATAAAGCACTTTTTTATGACAATAACTTCACTATTCAAGGAGTTTGTAGAGATTTTATCACATTGTCTGAGAGTCTGAATCTTACAAGAGTTTAAGACGTCACGATTGGATTTTGGCTCTAAATGCTTCCTGTCCGCATCGGTTCATGGCGACAGCAAAGCGTCCCTGGAAATGACACTGACTCATCCATGAACTGGTGAACGTCTTGCATGGCATGTTTAAAGGTTGACTGTTAGACCAGTGATGAGCAGGCTAGAAACCAAATATTAGCAAAAAAATAGAAACATATCTGCTTTATAACGGTTTACCGAGAAAAAAGGTGAAACTTAAAAATGCACGACTGGTTTCAGGCTACACTCTTTTTGATGTTTCTATAGGATTTTGCTTGAATTCCAACGATATATCAGCTTGTAGGGCAATTATTCTTCTTTTTGGGGCAAACTTGTATGCAGTTTTTGCGCTGTCTGCACATGGACAACATTAGGGGCTGGATCTGATGCTAGCTAGTAGGGTTTGGATCATCATCAGGAGGAAATCGGATGTTTGCTCTTCTCATGCAGAAACAACGGTCTTCAAAGATCAGATTCCTCAACAGCCGTGCATCAAACGAGGAGCTGCATGGAAATGCAAGTCAGCCAATCCAGAAGCTTCATCTCTATCTTTGCATTTTTAACATTTCATAAAAGCAAACGTACATTTTCTAGAAATTGTGGGACAAAAGCGTTTTAGATTGATTAACTTGTATAAATGGACACGATGTTGTGGCAAAGCTGCTTTGGTGAAGACTGTTTAACCATAAACTACATTTGCTTAAAAAACCTAAAACTAAAAAAAAAAAAAAAAAAAACCAGACAAACTTTGGAGCATGTTTTATAGAAGCAGCTGGAAGACCTGAAAGATTTTTCCATGACAGCAGATCCTCGTTCAACACCATGTAACTGCACCCTCATTTTCTTTGACAAATAAACTTTATACATTACTGACACTTTTCTGTCCTTTTTTATGTGTTTATATATTGAAGGAGTCATTTCAGGTCTGAAAGAAACATTTTGTTCTTTCAGACCAAAAAACAGTGAGAACAGAGCTTGATCAATTCATACTGATCACTAATTGACTGACTAATCTGATATAATTATCAAACCACTGTTGGATAAACAGAGTTTGGTTTTTGGAAAGAGAATATCTATTGATCCAAATGTAAAACCTGTGAAGAGGAAAGATATGTTTGTAAATCATGGACCGAGCGAGCAAGGTTGCTGTTATTGCTGCCTCAAAATGAACAAACAAAAAACATGTTTGTCAAATTAACTAATTAAACGTCCAGATTTAAATTGTTCTTGGGTTCTCTGGGATTAAATAACTTACCTATTATTTTTTTCAAAGCTTTAGAATTTTTTTTGTTAAAGCCAAAGAAGGTTTATGGATCAGAGGCTCATGTGGCAGAGCTCTGTTTTAGGTTAAGCCATTGTAATAGAGACCTTCTAACACCAGAGGGCAGCAGAGAGCTTTCATTGGAGAATCACGTGGATGTTCTGGCTGCTGTGCTCTATTATTTTATTGAACGGAAGTCTGCTGCTCTGTCATTAAACACATAATTAGATGGTATAATTTTTTGTTTTTGATTTTTTTTATGCTCAAAAAGTCCAAACTCTATAATTTGTTTATCCCAAGCGGTTTTACATCAACAGTGATGCAAATATATTGACTTTTAACTCACTTTTTAAACCTTTTCTTACCAAGATAGACGGACACGTCAGCTTAATGTGATTTAATTATTGCCGTCACTTGACAGATTTTATCGGACAGCCCACTTAACCACCGCTGCCCTTCCGCACTGAGGGGACAACAGCACGTCTCGAGCTCCATCTGATGAGCAGAGCTGCTCTGTGAGGTCGGGACTGTTGCTGAGAGGGTGACGCAAATAAAACCCGAACGGCCCATTAATAAAAGTCTGACCACTCCACATCAGCACCCAGGGCTGGTTTGAAGACAGCCCAATCTCACTAGATTGAAGAACAATAGAAAAACTCTGGTTTACAAACATTGCATGTCGTTTCAGTTTGATCTAATTCATAGTGACTGAATGATGTTTGAATGTTTCCTGTTTGTTGTACAGGTAATGCCGTCCATAGAACAAAGAGTCTAATCAGAGAAAAGAGGTTTGCTGAACGCTGTCATTGAGATCGTTTGATGATAGATGTGAAGAACCAACAATCAATGAAACCATTACTGACCTGACTCAAAGTCCCGATCAAAGGGACCGACGCTGACTGGCTTCACGAAATTCAATGTGTTTGCGGTGCCACGGTACCGGTCCGCCTGCTGGAGCCTCCCATCTCTCCACATTGATTTTGTTTGCATGAAGCTTTCATCCAGAGAGGCGGAGGTGACCGCGTCCTTGACTCCTGCTGTATTAGTGTCCAGGTCTTCTGGTCTCCATGTAAACAGCGTATGTACAGCATTAAGTAGCATCAGCAATAAGTCATCTTCATCCACCAAGGGCACACACGGGTGACCTTCCTCCCCCTCGCTGCACTAAACACACCGTCGCACAAGGACTCCCATAATGACACACAGCAGGGAGGGATCATTTGATGTGTAAATAACACTGACCAACATAAATCAGAGTTTATGGTGCTAATGCCTCGGCTGCTTTTACAAAGACAATCTGTGCTGCCTGAGTGTTTCCTGACCTGGCTGCTTGTCCATATGGACAAATAAAGCAGCGTCAGATGTGTGGAAAACTCCTCCTCAACATTTCAATGGTGGAAACTTTTTAAAAAAGGGAAAAAAATAATAATTTAGACCCTAATCCAAAAAGAGATATTAACACCTGAATTGTAAATCTAATCTTCATTAATCTTCACTAAATGTCAGAACTGCATTGATGCTCCACAAAGTTCTCCTCCAGAACAGAGTCATTAATCAGGCCAACAAAATGACAATTTTATTGATGTCTATCTGGATTTGACAAAAGAAAAAAGAAAGATGTATGTTTACTTACATAATGGTGAAGTGGTTAGCGCTCTTGCCCCACAGTGGTGGTTAGAATCCCAGTGGGGACACTTCTGTGTGGAGTTTGCATGTTCTCATGTATGTGTGGATTTTCTCTGATTTCCTGTGCAAAAGCATGTTTCATTGGTTAATTGGTAAATCTAAATTCCCCTCAGGTGTGAGTGTAAGGTTGACATAGAGTGATGATCTGCAGGATGTGAACAGGTCATCCTTCGATCACATCGGGCATGTGGTGTGTGTTCAAGAACACGCTAAACGTGGGTTCTTGAACACGTTACCATCCGGTGTTCAGATAGTAAGTATGTAACAAACAGGAGGGGGGTTCTCATTCTTTTCATTTTCTACTGTTTTCTAGTGCACCCACAGTTGGAGGAAGCTTGGTGTGAAAAGTTGAAGCACAACTTTTTTGTTGTTGTTGACCTCTATCAGTGAAAGGGAAGTCTGTTGGTCATTGCCAATTTTTTGAAAATTAAAATGAACTTGTTTGATTATCGAAAACATTAAAAAAAAAAATCTGTTTGAAACATGAAACATGCTATTACAGTTGAATGTTGTGGTTCGTCAAACCATTAATGTCCCACATCATGATCTGCAGCTCAAGAAATGGTCCCGGTCACTGAGACTCCTGTTCCCCAACCTCACCCCTCTGACTGGATTTTCAAATTTCGGCTGTGGGTGGAGTCAGCCTCCCACTTCCCTGTTTGGTTACTCGTTAAATGGTCCAGGTGAATACTCATTCCTGAATGCACACCTAAAAAATTCTGGTCACATAGCCCAAATGTTCTTTATCCCTGCGCAGGACTCTTCAAAACAAACTTTTTGCATCATCATTTGGACAAAAACAAGCGGTAAAAGGTGAATTTTCTCTCTGTTTTGGAACTCTGCTAGTCCAGCTCCTCTGTTGGCTCTGCCCTCCCAGCAGGACACCAGATGGATCTCGTCATTGATTAGCAATGCATGCTTTAAAAAAAACTCTGAACTGTGTAGGAAAGGATGCATATTGGAATACTGAAGAGGCAGCCGGTAAGGCCTTGCTTTCCTGTCATTGACAAGGTCTGGATGACCTGTTGTTTGCTCCACCGCATTCAGTGATACTTACCTGCCGGCTGAAGCTAATTTAGTTACTTACCTGGTGATTTTTCTTCTGCTGTTCATGGTTTTTCACCTGAATGAAGCTTAAGTGAAGCTGAATTAAGGAAAGGCTGAAGAAAACTGAAGGAAGCACAAGAAAAGCTGAAAAACACTGAAGTAAACTGGAGCTGAAGAAAACTGAAGCTAAGTGAAAAGTGAAGCTGACTGAAGGAAACCTGGAGAGAAGGCTCAAGAAAAGCAAAAGGAAAAATAAAGGAGAAAAAGGAGGTAAATCTCAAAGCAAAGCTCAAAGTTAAAACAAAATCTAATACAAAGAAGAAAGAAAAGAAAGGTTGACAAATTGAAGAGGAAAGCAAAAGCTTAACTTGAAAGTTCAAGCCACCACCGATGATGAAGCGGACAAGGCGCAGAGAAACCCCCGAGCTATCTAGGGATCACCGTAAACAAGCAGAACTGACCGACGACGCCTGGAGCCCGCCAACACGTTTGGCAGAGGCCATAGCCAGCTAAAAGGCTGTCTAAGAGAGCCACTTGGGGGCAGCCAATGGAAGACGCTCAAATGGCGGCAAGCGGAGCGCAGCCAAGACAAGGGACAGGTCCCACAGAGGAGCCACCCAGCGATGGGGGGATGCAGCCGATGAGCACATCAAAAGAACTGGGGGACCAAGTGGCAACAGCCAACGGAGACACAATCCACCCCGACAGGAAATGGTGGCCATGTGCACCTATAGAGTGGAGGATGCCTGACCCTGGTCAAGCAAGTCCTGGAGGAAGAGCAAACTGGAGGAGACCTGACAGACCTCAACTATCCTTAAAAAAGATGCCAACGATCCGCGTAAAGGCACCTAGTGGAAGGGGCCCGGGCATTCAGCACCGTGGGCCACACTAGGCAAGGAGCAACAGAGCAACGGAAACCAAATCCACACTGGGCAGAGGGGACCCACCAATAGGAGCCCGTGAGCCATCCACAGAACTCGCAGGAAGGTGGGATAAATCAGCAGTTGAAATCATTCTTTATTAACTGCAGACCCTTCTACTCGCCGCGGGAGTTCTCCTCGTTGGTGCTGGTCGCCGTGTACATTCCACCACAGGCATGCCTAACGGCGGAATTACAGCAACTTGCCGACCAGATAACAGACGATGAAAAACCCCACCCGGACTCTCTGTTGATTAACTCAGGGATTTCATCAGAGCAAATCTTAAAACTAAATACCCAAATACAAACAGCATGTGACCTGTCCCACTTGAGGTTCAAACATTCTGGACCATTGCTACACAACAAGAAAGGACGGATATCGCTCTGTTCTCTGCGCTGCTTTAGGTCTTTCCGATCACTGCCTTGTCCATCTCATCACCACCTATAGGCAAAAGCTGAAATCAGCTAAGCCCATAATGAAGACCGTGAAGAGATGGACGGATGAGTCAAAGATGAAGCTACAAGCCTGCTTCGACTGCACTGAGAGGAGCGTCTTTACAGCTGCTGCCTCAGACCTGGATGAACTCACTGTGACATCCTACATCAGTTTCTGTGAGGACATGTGTGTGCAGACCAAAACCTTCTGCAAATTCAACAATAACAAACCATGGTTCACTTCTAAACTGATGCGACTTCGTCAGGACAAGGAAGAGGCCTACAGGAGCGGGGATCGGGACCTGTACAAGCAGGCCAGGAACAAGCTGACAAAGGAGATTAAGGCAGCAAAGAGGACCTATTCTGCAAAGTTGACGGACCAGTTTTCTGCCAACGACTCCACTGCAGTTTGGAAAGGTCTGCAGACCCTCACCAACTACAGGAGACCATCCCCCCGCCCTACAGAGAGCTACCGCCTGGCTGAAGACCTCAACGACTTCTACTCCAGATTTGAAAGGACTACACCTCCCCCCCTTCCCCCACCACCTCCACCCCACAGGACATCCTGATTTGATGCTTTACCTATTATAATGATCAGAATATATCAGTCCCTTCAGGGTCATCATTTTATTTTAAAGAATGTATTATAATTTAATACACATATATTTGTTAATATGAGTAGGGAGGACAGGAAGCTCGTTTTGTGTTTCACGGCTCTATTCAAGGTAAATGACAGCACAACAACATTGTATATGGTGATGATGCTGTATTTTCCTAAAGCATGTGTCACAACAAAGAGTTGGAAAATGAGAATGTACATTTTTAGGTACTTTTAAAAAAAATACATATTAACATTATTAATATTACATCTCAACTTTTGTCACAACTTTTCACAAAGACTGGCACATCAGGCATTTTAGGCCCCAACAATCATAGATATCTGCCTCTAAATCTTGGAGGGTCTGTTATATATTGCTTTTCTTTTGCCGCTGCAATCAAGATCACTTCTGGCTCAGCGATACGTTGTCGTGTTACCGTGGGAACGAGCTGCTCTATGTAGGAAACAGTGATGCGAAAAAAGTCAATTAAAAAAAACCCAACAAGAATTAAGTATTAAAAATTAATTGAATATTCGGACTTATTTTACTTTAGTATTTGATATTATGTTTGATCACATATTTATTTGTTTTATGCTTGCCACTCAGGTTGCACTTTTTATGGTGTCAGGAGGCTGCCCTCTGGCCGCCTCCAGAGTATTAGTACTTTCCTGTTCACTTCACACTGCATTTCCCATCAGCCCCTGCAGCTACTCCCTCCTCGTCAGCTGCTTCTCATCTCCAATCGCCCTCAACAGCTTAAAGCCAGAGCACCAAGCCAAGCTCAGTGCGAAGTATTGTTCTCACTGCAATTCTGAGCATCTTTATATTCTACCCTCATCGTTGCTGACCTGTTTTTGACCTCTACACCTTCTTGTCAGCTGTCTGCCTCGACTCCAGCCTGCCTTGACCTCCATCTGCCTCTCCTCTGATGACGCCAAGCTGTGCCTGATATCTCCATGCCGTGCCTGACCAACGCCTGTCTGACCCCCTTCTGCCCCTAACCCCGGTAGCGTTACAGCTCAGGTGTGATGCGGGAGCGGTCTAGCTACAGCAGATGGGTCATATTAGCTACAGCTCGGCTGCAGCCACAGGCTCTACTGCCGACCTCGCGAAACTCCAAACTACACTCGTTCACGCTATTATCTCCTTTGTTCGCTGTGGTTCAGCTGCGTTGCTCGGCGAAAATTTTAACAAAATGAAACAGATTCACTGAGCTACAAAGGCCTGACCACAGACGCAGGACGTGAATGCCTGCTGTTGGATTTCCTCTCGCACTTTTAAAGTTATGTAAATCGGAGTCGTAACGCTAGCGGTGTGAGCCCGGGGTAAGCTCTTTATTAAATACTGCATATGGATCCAACTACCTCTGACTCCGTGTTACATTATGTATTTACCTATTCTATTTATAATTCCTTTTATATATTTATCTGTTTTATTTCATGTATTTTATTCATTACTTTTTCATTTTACACTTGTATCGAGTGTCTTCTCACTCTTGGCCAGGGTGTTAGAGATTCAAGAGTCATGGCCCTGCTTGTCCTATGGCCTCTCTTGTTCTGGGTCCTCAGAACTGTCTGCCCACGTGGGCGCTGTGGCTGCATTTTCTGTATGCGGAAGCAAATCGGTTGCACCGCTCTCCCGCATGCGCGAACCACACGTCACTTCCGCTAAAGCAGTTTACGGTCTTTGGACGGTAACAACAATAATAACCTCGTAGGATGTTAATATAGCTCACAAATTTTTTATCATAGTGAAAACATTCACTTATTGTTGAATAAACGAAAGAAAAAAGACACGTTAGGGATAAAGACCTTACGATCTTAGTGGCTACAACGGACTACAAATGTTTTCTTCTTCTGCAGTTTTACATGACGGCAGTTTCCTCCCCAAGCTAAGAGGAAACAGCGCCACTTCAAAACACTTTATTTTATCCGGTAATCCAAATTCGTTTTTAACGGTAACTCGGTGGCTTTTTTTCACACATTAATCCAGTCAGGAGAAGCTCTCGGGTGTTCAGAAAAACATAAATTCTTGTGATGAAGACGTTTTACTGTTTGGAAATGACTCCGTCGTATAGTGGGCGAAGAGCGGAAGTGACCTGTAGTTCACGCATGCGGGGTAAGTGGTGCAACCGGTTTGCTTCCGCATACAGAAAATGCAGCCACAGGCGCGTTGGGCCCGGTGGTTGGGGATTTTTGGGCGGGGGTTCCGGGTAATGAGCAGGACGTTCTCGTGTTGCTTTGATGCTGACACCCCAGCCAATAGGAGAACAGGGTGGACAGTGCTGTCAAGTTACCTCTTCTATTTTATGTGTGTTTCTGTGTTTGTAATTATGAAGGGTTTATATTATTATTTTATTGCATGTGTGGGGAATTGTGTTTTTTATGTACAACACTTAAATCTGTTTCTTTTAACATGAAATGTGCTACATAGATAAAATTAATTAGGCTTTGGAACTTATGTCTTTTGTAAGTGACCATGTTGTAACCCTTCCGCTCTCCTTAGCTTGTTTACATTAAAAGTGGGGTCATCTGGACACCACAGGACAGAGCGCGGAACTTTTTTTTTTCACTGATTTTTGAGTTTCACTAATGTCCATGACAGACGTAAAATCCTGTCCCCCTTCGTCCACATTTGTCATGGAAGAAATGGCATAACAATATGTGGTTGGAGCCATCTGGACCCCAAGGAGAGCGGAAGGGTTAAAAGGGGGATAATGCCAGGCAAAGTGAGCATTATCAGAAATTAATGCATGCAGGGGAAGCCTGAATCGTCCGACACACAAAAGAAGACTGTTAGCGTGAATAAATCCTAATTACTTAATTTAAAAAATATATATATATAAACGCATTAACCTTGACACCCCAGAATAAAGCTTAACCCACCTTTACCCATTGTTAGCTAGGATAGGCTCCAGCATTCCTGTGACCCTTAAAGGGATTCAGTGAGTTTGTGGATGGATGGATATTTTTTAAAATACAAATTGGTGGTTATGCTCTGTGTTTTAAGCTTTGTTTGGATTCTTTCTATAGAGTTTCTATCAGAAAGTTTCCAGCTTGTTTAGTAATTTTAATAACATCTCTAATGCAGTTCAGTGATTTTTCTTTGCTGTAATGTGAAAAAGAGACAGGATAAAGTTCATTGGTCTACTTTTAGGGAAAATCAGCTGCAAACCTTTTGTGTTCTTAGTATTTTTGTCACTCGACTAACATTTGGCTAATGGACCCTCAAGTTTTCAGTTTTCAAAACAATGCAATAAAACATTTAATGTTAGAATTTTTAACGGATGTTTATTTCACCCCAGCTGGAAGTCGTATATTCTGCAAAAATGGTTCATATTTCCCTTTGTTGGATCCCTGTCATGTGTTTCCCCTGGGCTGATTGCCACTCCTCCCTGATGGGTTACACCTGTGCCCTTTGGGTTTTTTTTCCACTCCCCTTCCTGTATATATTGGATTCCTCCCCTTACTTCCTTGCAGGTTTGTCTTGTCACCTCATGCAGTGAATCTTGTCTCCCATTCCAGGGTTTTGTGTGGTGTTCTCTTGGTTTTTTAACCTTGGTTGGTTTATGGACTTTGACATTAGTGACTAATCCTGTTTTTTCAGCTTTGTGCTCTTCCTTAGTTATTTATTTTATGTTATTAAATACACTTTTTTTGGAGCTGACAGCTGTCCTGTGATTGTGTCTGACAATCATATTCTTAGATCACGCATGTTATTAGTCTGTACATAGCAGAGTAATACTACCTCAGTTACACACTGTTGTACAGTTTACTAAAAACATTAAATGGTCTGGATGACAGATTATTTAATATTACAAAAAGTTTACAAACACTTTAAAATGTAGACTTTTACTATATATTTGTATTATTATCTATGTAGTTTTACAAATATTCCTCTTCATGGTGCCGACTTCTCTGTGAGAATAACATTTGAAAAATATATCAGCTTCTGTCATTCTGGTTTTATTCTTGTATTTATTTCTTTTCTGTTTGGAATTAGATTGGTTCTATGAACTAAAGGTAAAAGCAGATTAGTGTGTAACTAGGAAATATATATATATATATGATTCTGTAACATGTCTTTAAACCTGTTTAAATGCCAAAGAAGTTTGTGTTATATAATATTTCAAAGGTGCATCGTTTGTACAGAATCCGTCTCGAGTCATTCGGAAGACCCGATCACTAACCTTTGGGACATCATCAGTTACATGACCTTTCCTGCAGGAAAGAAGCAGCTCTTGGAGGAATGCGCAAAGGGAAGGGACTGTCATGTTTCTACATGTGATCTGGTTTGTATTTGCACTCTTTAGACTGAAGTCTAACCATCTGTAAATGTCACAGAAACAGCTGTTCATTTATCTCTGCCTGAAATTAATTCTGCAAAGCCAGAAACAGAAGAACACAAAAAGCAAACAGACTGCTTTTTGCTACTTTGAAAAATAACTTTTTATGAGTGCAGAATTCCTGGGAAAGAAATCAACCTCTCGCATATTCGTTTAGCCTGAAAGTATATTTGGAAGTTTTTATATACAACAGAATATGGAGAAACAAAAGGGGTTAGCAAAGACTGGGCTGTAAGTGACACACTTAAACATGGTGTAAATAATTATCTATGTTTACATGCCTACAAGTAATGGAATAAAAGAGCCTGATCAGAACAGAAATGCGTCATGTAAATACGCCCGATCAGACTCATTCTGATCCAAATTTCATATTTATATATGTATGTACAATGTAGAGATACACATCCAGCATGGCCGCCTACCTCTGACATCACCACTGAGCCCCGTTACCGTCTTAAAGTCAACAACTAAGCAGGTAGCACAATGAAAACATCCCAGATCTATTTCTAAAGACTTCCAGTGTTTCCTCAGATAAACACAAGAAAATATCTGACATCATCAGTGTTTATTGATAAATCTCTGCAGTCTTTTTCAGTGGTTGATAATGAGAGCTTTTGTCTTTTAATGAAAACAGTTCATCTACAATATAGTGTACCAGCACGTCCAGATTTCACAGAAAAATCTATTTATACCTGTGCTTTATGAACAAGTGAACAGATTGAAGACTACTTTGTAAAAATGTACAACTTTCCACGTACAGTTAGACTTCCTGGTAACAGAACTAAATCTCTGTAAATGTTAATTTTATAATGTCCTCACATTGGAAAATAAAGAGTGCAGTACTGCAGAATGTCAAGACTTAAGAGAACAGCTTAGATTGTTGGAGTTTATTATATTAATGATTGCAAGTATTGAGAAGTTAGGCACTTTTACATTTGATTCAATTGTTTACAATTACGATCTTTACAAGTTGACAAGAGTTCTATTTAAGTGTGATTCTACAATAAGTGCCAAAAGCTGTGGACTTGAAAAAAATCTTAATTCTTTGTTGTGATGTTTCTGTTTGTAAAGGGAATCATAATCTGTGGAATAATAGGATTTCAGGATTAGGGTGTGGTTGTGTTAATGTCTTTCTTTCTTCCATCTGGTTTCTTTCCTCCTAATGAGTCCACCTGTGCTTGATTGTCACTCCCTCCTATTTAAGTCTGCAATTCTCCTGCCAACACTGCCAGATCGACTTGTGTGCCTTCAAGTGTCACGAGCCCTCCAGCCTTCTCTGTAGCAGTTTGTGTAAAAAAAAAAAAAAAAGTCAAAATGAGAAACACCTCCAAAAGTGGTAGAGAATGAGAGAGCAAAGATCCTGTGAGACTTCCAGATAAAGACGGACAGGATGGTAATGGCCAAATGTGATGGTTGGCCAAAGGTGGACCCTCAGCATGTATGGAAAGCTGATGGTGGACCCAAAATCCACAGGGAGATGGGTATCTTCAGAACTCTGATTCTTTTATAATTTCAACCATATGCAGGGTGACATGGCAGCCCAAAAACAATTCCCCAAAACTTCCCAAAAAACACCACTTGCATAGAATTCAGACCATAAAACCAACTTAGCAGTGGGGAAAAGAGCCTGAGTAAATATAAACAGTGAGGGTAAAAACAAATGGGTAAAATGAGATGTTTAACCATAAACTGACTGGGAAAACTACTGACTAAACTAAATGCATGACAGCAACAATAATAATGAGCAAAAGAAAAGCTCTCCACATCGACCCCTCTCCATTTCAGCTGGTGGTTCTTCCAGGCCAACCTGGTTTATGGCAAGCTGGACCACAGCTGGTGTCTAAGGGAGGAATTCATCCTCTGCTTCATGTAAACACTCCCCTCTGGTGGACACTCAAAAAAAGAAATGAATGGAAAGAAAAAAACAAATGTCAAATGGTCAGTTTTCACCTCAATTAGGGAGGATGTGGTCACGAATCCTCACACAAACCAACCAGACATTGTAGTGATGGACAAAGAACAAAGGAAACGTTGTGGTGGATGTGATGAAGAGGCAGAGGCGTGCTGATCTATATGGAAACGTGGTTTAATAAAGGCAAGCCAAACCGGACAGGAAAATGCAAGGCGTGGTCAAGAGGTTGAGGCCAAAATGCAGAGACGAGGCAAGGAGGAGGCAAGAGTCAGTACACAGAACATCAAACATAGGAACAACCGCTCAGAATGGATGCAGGCCAGACAAGACTTCGGTGAGCTTCTTCTTCTTCTTCCAGTTTTACGGCGGCTGGCAACCAACCTAAAGGCACATTACCGCCACCTACTGTTCTGGAGTATGTGTCAAAAAGCAAGTTTACAATCTAAACGCCGCTTTCTAATCCAACCCCCCACCCAAATATATATATATATATATATAATATATATATATATATATATATATATATATATATATTTTTTTTTTTTTTTTTTGCAGTGAGCTTAAGTGAGAAGCCAGACTAAATACTGTGGTGGTGATGAGCAGATGGAAAACAGCTGATTATGATCATAGTCCTGAGTGAAGGCAGATGAGGTGGTCAAAACTCTGGTGAGAGTTCCCTCTGGTGGATGGAGGAGGAGGTAGCAGGTTGAACCAGGACAGTGGATGTGGCAGCACCGCAATAGTAACATCAAGAAGAAGGAACGTGAGAAACTGGAGAAATACCAGGACTCAGAGAGGAACTGGAGAAAGATTGGAAGATGAAAGTGACAGTGGTGCCCGTGGTCATTGGAGCACTCGGGGGTGTAACCTCCAAACTGGAAGAGTGGCTACAGCAGATCCTGGAAAGACCTCAGACATCTCAGTGCAGAAAAGAACAGGAACAGCTAAGATACTGCAGGACCCTCAAGCTCCCAGGCCTCTGGTAGAGGACCCGAGCTGAGAGGAGAAACCACCAGAGGAGGGTGAGAGGGGCGCTTTTTTAAATACATATATATATATTAGCGATGTCCCGATTCGATCACATGATTGGAAATCGGCCTCGATAACGTCATTTGGGTCTGGATAGGAATTGGCTGTTTCACCCCGATCAGGAGCCCGATATTTTGTTTTCACCATGCTGAAAGTGTTTTATATAAAGATTGCAACTTTATAAAATTCTTCCATGTTAAAGTCTGTGACCAATGACGAGCATTTATGAGTGGTCACGCGACCATAGAGGTACACGTCATGATGTTTTACTGTCGCAAAACACATTGGAATACGGCAACAACAGTACGAGGGGATAGCACGAGCAAATAAGATGTCGGCTGTTTGAAGTTTTTCACTATAGACGAAAACGATACTGCAATTGCAAACTGCAACACGTGCAAGCTTGGAATTTCAAGGGAGGTAAGGAAAATGCTGCTTTTAATACGAAAAATCTCATGAGACATCTAAAAAACAAACACCTGCAACATTACAGAGTTTGCCAAGTCATCACAGTCACCTAGAACAACACAGCCCACTCTGCCTCAGACACTACAGAAAAAAGAGAAAACAAGGCTCAAGCCATAATCTCCAAGATTTCCCAGATGATTGTGATAAGTGACCAACCTTTCACCTTCGTATAAAACCCGGGGCTCGTCATGTTACTGGAGATCTTGGAGCCCCGTTTTGAGATCTTCCCACTATTTTACTGAGAAAGCTCTGCCAACGCTCCAAAAGAAAGTTAAGGAAAAACTTCCGGGCTTGTTAACAGACGTGCCTTTTATTTCGTTCACCACAGACATTTGGAGTTCCTCTGTTGCTCCAATCTCGCTGTTAAGCCTCACAGCTCAGTGGGTGGATTCTGATTTTGTTTTGCGCCATGCGACCCTGCACGCACAGGAGTTTTGAGGATCTCACACATCTGAGCGAATCACAGAGGCTGTGGAAAAGATGCTCACGGACTGGGGTACTGACAAACAACAAGTCTACCTAATTTTGCAGGACAATGTTGCAAACATGAAAAGAGTCGTGAGATGGGAGTACGGAGTCCGGGCTGTGTCGCACACTTGTGCCAATCCTGCATGCACGAAGGTTTACTTTCTCAACAGACACCCTGGCTATTGAAGATATAAGAAGATAGTGGGTCACTTTAAACATTCCTCTCTGGTGTACTCATGGCTTGAAGATACCCAGACAGAATTAAACATGGATATCAAGCGCCTGCAACAAGATGTCCTGGAGAGATTCAGATTTGACTATTGTTGTTGTTTGACTATGTCATGATGTTTACACAAAACTTGTGTTTATTACATTTTGTGCAGACTAGATGGAATAGTAGCCTCTACATCAGGGGTGCCCATTACGTTGATCGCAAAGGCATTGTGGGTAGATCGCATGGCATTGGAAGAAAAAATTGGCGCCATGACATCTGAACTGACCTTTCTCTGACACACACATCACTGCGCATGCACATACAATTGCGCTAATGCAGTAAAACTCTAACAAGCAAGCGAGTAAGAAAGAGGATAAAATGAGTGGAAAAGCTGGACCAAGTAAAAAGCCGAAGACCTACCACTACCATACGGAGTGGGAGGAGGACTTCTTTTTTACAGTCTTTTTCAATGGGCGTTTTTTCTCATCTGTCAGTCTACAATTGCTTTACCGAAGAAGGGAATGTGGACTGCCACTTCCGGACTGTTCATAAAAACTATGACACGAGTTCCCTCCGAAAAGCGAGCTGAGGAGGAGAAAGGTGAAGGAACTAAAATCCCAGCTGTCCGGTCAGCAGTCATTTTTCACACAGCTAACTTCAAAGGCAAGGGCAGCCACTGAAGCATCGTTCCGGGTGAGTCAGTTTATCGTTAAAAACATAAAAAACCTTCTAGGATGGAGAGACGGTAAAAGAAGCATTTGTTGAAGCAGCCGACTCGTTGTTCAGAGACTTTAAAAACAAACCAGAAATACTAGCTTTGGTCAAAGCTCTCCAGCTATCAAGAAGTACAGTAACACGGCGCAGTGAAGCCATGGCTGAGGAATTCACCCAGCAACTTTGGAAGGACATCGCAGATTGTGAGTGTTGGACGAGTCTACAGACGTGAGTGACACAGAACAATTGTCCATTTTTATTCCTGACATGACTGCAAAAGAGGAGCTGCCCATGAAACAACACACTCGATAAAGTATTTCAAAAACTTTGAGAAAACCCAGCTCCCAGTCTGCAAATTGGTGTCCATCACCACGGATGGCGCACCCGCCATGGTTGGCCGCTCGAATGGATTCATCGCCAAGTGCACGACGATTTTCTGGACTTCCTCAATTACCACTGTAGTAAACACCAACAAGCATTATGTGCAAACATGCTCAACATAAAAGAGATGATGGATGTGGCAACAAAGATCGCCTGTTCTATTCGGGCCACATCTCTTCAAAGACTGCTGTTCCGTGCACATCTGGAGAAGGCTGCGTGCGACCACTCAGAGCTGTTGTTGCACACTGACGTGAGATGGCTAAAGTCAGGAGAAATTCCTTCAAAGATTTCGAGATCTGTTGCCGGAGATCAAGGAGTTTTTCCGTGAAGGTAAACATGCAGATTATAGCCAACTAAATGACCATCGCTGGCTGCTGGACTTGGCCTTTTTAACCGATCTGACCAACATGCTGAAGGACCTTAATCTAGAGCTGCAAGGAAAGGACAAAACTGATCAATATGATCAGCTCAGTTAATGCTTTCAAACGCAAAATCTCTCCTCAAAGCTCCACCGCCATGATTTGGCAAACTTCCAGAATCTCCCGGCAGAGCTGGAGACACAGGAGCAGTCATGTGCGCGGTTTGACAGTGCACGCTACATAAAGCAAATTGACACGTGTGTCAGAGTTCAACAGACGCTTTAAGACTTTGCTGTACTCGAGCCAGTCGCTACATTCATGTGCAAACCTTTCCAGGAAGATGCTGAGGTTGTTTCACTGGCATCAAAAGTTGCAACACTGTTTCACCTGGACTCTTCTGGAGTGGAGGGTGAGATTCTGACACTTCAAGCCGACATTCAGCTGAAGGCCAGAGCTCATGGACAATTCTGGAACTTACTCACAGAAGACAAGTACCCCAACATCAGAAAATGTGCTGTCTTCTTGACTGCATTATTTGGCTGCACTTATTTGTGTGAGTCAGCCTTTTCCCACATGAAGATCATGAAGTCAAAGTGACTGATGAGCATCTGGAAGTCTGCTTGAAGCTGGCTATCAGCTGTTACTGTCCAGACTATGCATCCCTGGCTAATTCCATTCAGTGCAAGTCAGAGTAAGGTAATGACGAAAAGATGTACAGAGCTGTATTGTGCAATATAGGTTGATGCAGTAATGCAAAGTACACCAGCATATACTGTACTTATAAAAATAATTCTCTAATTGCGCTCGACTCCAGAGCAGACAGAGTGAAAGAAAGAAAGAGAATCTGGAAATTGATAATACAAAGGAAGAGTTTAGAGTCTACAGCAAAATAATTCCATGTAGAACCTCCCACACAACAAACTTCTGCAGACGAGAAAAACATTCTCCAAAACAGAGCAGATCATTATTGATTAAAAAAAAAAAACTATATCAACTCCTCAAAGTCTTGGTCTTCCTCTACCATAACCATTGACTAACACCAGTGATACTTTTGAAACAGAGGAAGATTCTGTGGAGATTTGAGGATTAATCTGCTTATGCTGTATTTTTTTTAAGATCTAAATTTTTCCCTGACAAATGTTGTTTTTACTCTAAAGTATGTTTAAATCAATAGACAAATATTTAGGTTATTGTGAGAAGGGAGGACCAAAAATGAATTTTGAAATCTCCTCCATGTTCTGGAGATTGTGCTGGGAGACACATTAAACCTTCTTGCTGCAGCACGTGTGGATGTTCCATTCTGGAGAAGTTGGACAACCTGTGCAACTTCTGTAGGGTTAAGGAATCTCCTCATGCTGCCAGTAGAGAGAATTACACAAGACAAAATCAGCACGAGTAGAAAACCAGCCAAAAAAGATCAAGAGGAGAAACTTGAAATGACCTCCACATGGAACACCAGTCCTGTTTGGAGGGTTTTCTAATTGTTGCCACTGAAGTGCACCTGTTGTTAATTCATGAACACCAATACAGCTGGAATTGATGAACGAGGCCCTCAGCTGCTGAACCAACAAGAACATTATCAGACAGATTTAATGCAATTCATGCCAGGACCAATAAAAAAAGGGTTCCTTTAATTTTCTGTATATATGGATGTACGTGAATTTGTATATACACAGCTCACAAAAATTAAAGGAGCACTTTAAAGAAGCACATTAGATCTGTCAGATCTTAATATGAATTTGGATATCTATACAAATACCTACAATGTCTGGTTGGTTCTCCATCACCATCCTGTCTGTCTGGATCTGGAAGTCCCACAGGATCTTTGCTCTCTCGTTCTCTACCACTTTCTGAGGTGTTTCCCATGTTGATTTTGGGGTTTTAAGTCCATATTCAGTACACATGTTCCTGGATTTATCCCTGGAACCATAGAAGAACATTTTTCAATGATTTATTTTACTGCAAAAGCAGGACACAGTCATTGGATTAAACCATCAGATAATATGAAGTAAAAACAACACCTTATAAATTAGTTCTTCAACACCTTTAGCATTTTATCACCACTAATGAGTGGTATAAATGTGATAAGATAAAAAAATGATTTTATTATCAACCTTTCATGGTTTTAAATGGAATTGCTTACTGGAATCTAATAGTCTGTGTGTTAAAAAAGCAGCAAATTGAAGTGGACAGATTTCCATTTCATACTTTCAAAGTGATCGTATCTGATGCCAATCATGATTTATAGAAGCCTTCACATTAATTAGAGATTGGTCAGGGATTTAAAGATGATATGGTGAATCAATTTCCTTAGCTCACTCTTTAGCTCAGCTCCTCTGTGCCTCTTGTGTTAAATAAGCAAAACATAAAGCAAAAATAGTAGAAAATTGAAATTAAAGTATATAAAAGTATAAAAAAACCAACATTTTTATTTTATTAGATCAATTTTTGCTGTTATTGAATCGTTACTCTGCGGTTGAGTCTGCTCCGTGCGTGCGGTGCATACTGGAGCCAGACCGCCTGGAAGTCTGTAGCTGACAACTCGCATGTAAGGTGACCTTCCAGACCACCTGATCTGCAGGTGAATCGATTAACTGCAGCCCAAAAGTTGCTCAATCATTTTCTAAAATGTGTTTTTGTTTGTTTTTACTTTTTGGCATTTTCAGATTCCAATTGATTCAACAGCTCGAGAGGTCAAATTACAGGTGAGATATTTACAGAAACTAAATCCTGACGTGTTTTTTTTTTTTTTCTCAACAGAAAGAAACATTCATTTGTATTCACTTTGTGCATCACATTGGATTTCGGCCTTGAAGGAAAGCCCCCTTCAGCTGAAGGTAAACAGCTGCTCGGTCATCACACCTTATCAGCTCTGACAACTGTTTAGTTCATTTGACCACACGGTTTTCCCCTTCTCCCCATGTGATTTCTAGTTTAAAAATTGTAATTGTAAATACCTATGAATTAATATAAATTTGGCAACGTATTCTCCCTTTAAGGCAAATTTAGATTTGTTGAGGTTTAACAAATAATCTCAGTCATTAAATCATGAACCTAAAAGCACCAGCAGGAGGTTTTACTAGATTATGTGAACAATTCTGCATGAGGAAAAGCAATCTGACAGGGAGAGCAACTGCAAGGTGACTGACCTGCAGGAAAACGTGATACTTTGCTCTTTTTGCACTTCAAGCAGAAAACAATATTAATAAATGATGAAGGATCGGTTAATAAGTCATGTTTTCATTAACACGTGTGTTTTACAGGCATTTTTGAGACCACATCTGCATATAAAACAATGGAAACAAAAACAAATTAATTTTTATTCTAGTTAACAATTTTTTCATCTGTGGAAATAAAACACTGAAGGTCAAACGAACCGGTCAGCACTAAAGGAAAACAGAGACTCTTTGATCCAATTAGAAGAACAGTGTAGAATAAAGCTCAGAAGATGGAGATTTCAGTTCATTATCATAGCCAAATTCAAGGTCATGAAACAATCCCATCCTGTATGTAAGAGGACGGAGATGTGTGCTTGATGAGGTGACACAAGGAGGTATGTTCAACTGCAAGAACAATGAGTGGAATGAAAGACGAGTACGGTGAGTGGGATAGGGAGCTGCTGGTTTACTGAGGATGTTGGACTGTTAGATGGAGGGGATGGAATCGCAGTAGCGACCACTAAAAGCAGCTGTTGAAACGTGAAGATGAGGAAGAGGATGAAGCTTTGGTCACATGCATCCATCCGGGGGTTGACTGGTACGGGAGCCACTGAAAAAGTATGACTTTCACTGGTTCAGGAGGGTGCTCTACTCATCTATTCAAATACATTCACTTGTTGCTCCAACTCACTAACACACAATCACAAAACATATTGTTAAATAAGTGGGACGGGGTAGCGTTGGTCCTCTGTCCCCTGTCCTGTCCCTTCAGGTTGTTTCATTTGGGTCTAGTGGTCTTCTGTCCACATAGGGAGGGGGGGTCTATTGAGATCATAGACTGTCATGAACTGCGATTTGCGGTTGGGGGTGTCTGTGATCCCGGTTCTTTCTCATTTTTTAAACTTGACAGAGTCTGGTCCATCCACGTTTATTGTTCTTGTCATGAACCCCCTCCCCCACCTGGGGGCTGCTTTGGGTGGCAGGCCTTTCTTCTGGCTGCGGCACGAGGTGCCTTGGACTGGACCACCTGCTGGTGGTAGACTGTGTTTGGGTGGTCTGAGCTCCTGGCCCCTCTGCCCACCCCCCTGCCTATGGGGGGGTGGGCATATTGGGTTGTCTGGGAGTCTTATAGGACTTGTTTTCTGGGGGTGGTCCAGGAACCCTCTGCCTGCCCGTGCCCGTGCAACTCTCTTTAGGCTTTGTCCCAGAGGTTCTGGGGTTCACGTCACTCCCCTTTTACACTGAGTGAAATATTGGAACATTCTAGTAAACACACACTCACCTGAACACACCTGGTTACTCAGCTCTGCACAGAAACAGAATGTACACACCACACATCAGATTATTGAATTATCTGCTTGTCTGTGTACAGTTGTTTGTGTGAATCTGTGCAGAGAAAGGTTTTGTGTGAGGATATGTGAGTGTTTAGATGGGTGGAGTCGAGTAAACAATTGCAGCCCTCCTGTAAGAATTTCCACCTATGTACTTTTACTTTTTGTTTATTTTTTTTAATGAGCTCCACCCATTTTTTCTTGTCCAGAGCCTAAAAAACCAAATAGTTTTTGTCCTAAAAAAAACTTTTATCTATTTGATCCTCAAAAAAATTATCCAAACACATTATTTTTAACATTAGTTCTTCAAAAACTATAAAGTTTATTGGATGAAAAATATTCTAGTATAACCTTTGTGATAGAGTTATACGTAGATTTCTCTCATATTTGCTTTGTATGATCTTTTCTCTTTTCCTGTTTGTTTGAGGTCGAGCTCAGCTCTTATCTGGAAGGTTGCAGTCATCCTAAACTGAAGGCTATCTGGAGCCTGACATAATACAGTTACTTGAAGAGACTGACGCCGACCTATTGCATTGAACTGAAACATTAATTGATAGTAATAGTATTGAACTGTGACATTAATGTTAGAAGAACCGCCCCCAAAAGGTTATAAAATGGAAAGCCTGGACCAAGATCTTCAGAGCGGAGTGGAGACTGGTTTGAAAATTCTCTGTTCTCCTTGTGCAAGTAAAAAATCTGATTCAGGAACTGATCCCTCTCTTGTCTTCCTTTCAGAGAAATGTTTCAGGTTGCTTAAACCTAAAACTTTGTCAACATGTTAAATCAAATAATAAATAAATTTGAGACAATCTAGGGGCCCGTTTCAAGAAGCAGGTTTTGTTGAAACTCTGAGTTCATGAAGTCCAAATTCAGGAAAACTCTGAGTTTTCGGTTTCAGAAAGAGAGATAACTTAAACCTTTGAAAGTGGGCGAAACTAAACCCGTTTCACCAAGCAGGGTAAGCCAAACTCAGAATCAATCACTGTGGCAGCTGAGTCTGTGAATGTAACCTGGTCTGGAGCAGGTTTTATTCAGGAAACTTAGAGTTCCTGCGGTCTCCGCACCTTTTTGAAATGAAGGATGTTCAAAAAGACTTCCTAATTAAAATTTTGAAAACATTCACATTCAAGACATCACGTTTCCACCAAGCAGAATCCAAAATGACATGTCCATTCATAGAGGATCATGTAGACGAGGGTCCTCAACCCCTCAGCAGGACCCATACCTGCTCCTTTGTGCAAGGAGGAACAGGCTGAGCACTGCTCGTGCCCTACAGAGTGACCTCCAGAGGGCCACTGGTGTGAATGTCTCTACCCAAACAATCAGGAACAGACTTCATGAAGGTGGCCTGAGGGCCCCACGTCCTGTAGTGGGCCCTGTGCTCACTGCCCAGCACCGTGGAGCTCCACTGGCATTTGCTCAAGAACACCAGAATTGGTAAGTCCACCACTGGCGCCCTGTACTTTTCACAGACCAGAGCAGGTTCACCCTGAGCACCTGTGATAGACGTGAAAGAGTCTGGAGAAGACCAGGAGAACGTTCTGCTGCCTGCAACGTGGTTGAACATGACAGGTTTGGTGGTGGGTCAGTGATGGTCTGGGGAGGCATATCCATGGAGGGACGCACAGACTCTACTGCCTAGGAAATGGTGCTCTGACTGCCATAAGGTATCCAGATGAAATCCTTCAACCCATTGTCAGACCCTACGCTGGTGCAGTAGGTCCTGGTTTCCTCCTAATGCACCACAATGCCCGGCCTCACGTGGCAAGAGTCTGCAGGCAGTACCTGAAGGATGAAGGAATTGAAACAATAGAATGGCCTTCACCATCCCCTGACTTAAACCCAATAGAACATCTCTGGGACATTATGTTTGGGTCCATTAGGCGCCGCCAGGTTGCTCCTCAGACTGTACAACAGCTCAGGGATGCCCTCACACAGATCTGGGAGGAAATGCCACAAGACACCATTCATCGTCTCATTAGGAGCATGCCGCCACGTTGTCAAGCATGCATACAAGCTCGTGGGGGGCACACAAGATACTGAAAAGCATTTAGAGTTGCAGAAATGAAGTTTTGGAGAAAATGGACTATCCTGACACATCTTCATTTCACTCTGATTTGATGGTGTCTACACAATTGAGCCTCTGTAGACTGAAAACTTTTATTTCATTTAAAGACTTGACATCCTTTTGTTCATAAGACACTGACCTGTTGTTATTTGTATAGATATCCAACTTCATATGAGATCTGATGGATCTAATGTGTTTCTTTAAAGTGCTCCTTTAATTTTTATGAGAAGTGTACTTATAACACATTTCAGGCAGCTATAGAATTTCTTTTTTGCATGCAGTGATATTTGTGTGTCTGTGTGTGTATGTGGTGGTGGGTGGTGCTTACATAAAACGGGAATTTATGCGATTACGGAGATTACTGGTTAAATTATTGACAGATCAAAGACCATTCCTTACTTAACAAGTGAAAAAATGACTTTCCTGACATGATTTAGTACTTATACTGAATTGAAATGAAAATATAGACGTATGCATTAACTCTGCAGATATTTTCTCTCTCTGTTTTACCGCTGCAGCTGTGTTGCTTTTCTTGATGAAAATGTTCTTCTAATCGGCATATGCTTGTAGGAACATATTAATTTCTGTTACCGGAAGTATGAACCCTAAAGGTTTTTGTTCCCGTTGCCATGGTGAATCGTGCTGTCTTTGATCCATTGATCAGGGCTTTTTATGGTTGCGAAGCTCGCACCTGATTCTGGTTCTAACAACTTCAAGTTGATTGAATCAACTCTTTTTTTAGCTGTTCTGGAACCGAAAACTCTAAAGTTTGCGAACTCTGAGTCCATGGACTCTGAGTTCAGGTTTGAACTCTAAATTTGTTGAACCTGCTTCTTAAAACGCAGCCCCTGACGTCGTGTGAAATGTAAACAAAGTTTTTCCAAAAGGAACATTTAAAAAATTGTCAGATTATTAGAAATATACCTCATAAAACAATGTGTTCTGATCATTTTAGAGAGCATCACATACATTTATTTACCGATTTGGTCTTGTATTGATATTTGTTGATCATTTAGCACAGAGAGTTTCAGCACATATGCTTACATCTAAAAGGCTTTAGCTTTCATTTTGACTTTACAACAAATTTCATCTACTCACTCTATATGCAAATAAAAACATTGCATATTTCATAACCAAACAAGACATTGTGGCTTCATGTGGGTTTGTGGTTTTTCACATCACAACAATTTGTATTCCTTTTTCACCTCCACAAAAGTGTTCCTACGACCTCAGAAATAGGACTGTGGATCGTTGCTCAGGGGGCGATACAATTCGATTCACGAATAGAACCACGATTCTTACTTTGTAATATAATGTTTATTGCTATTTGTATGTCTACTTACTGGATGGATGAAATTTGAATTTAGTTGTATTTAATCATTATTTATACCTTTTATTTAAATCAGGAGATCAGAATCAACAAAACTGATTAAAACACAAAAGATTCAGATAGAAAGAAATGCTGTTTTTTTTTTTCTTTTGTCAATCTTCTGTTTAAGTTTGCAGTGTAAAAAGGATACAAATCACTGATGTTTTGGATAATTTAAAACCAAAGCCTGAAAATGATCTCCACAGTTTTTTATCCACAAAGTTCTTCAATATTTTACGTTCTAAGCTTTACATATTGGCGGAGACCCCCTATGAATAGAGTTGTTTTTTATGCAGCAGAATCAGATGATTACATCCTCCTTTCAGCAGTGTGAGGCTGCGTTTCTTCAGAATAAGATGGAGTTTCGTTAATTGCGTCAACTGGTAAAGAGTTATCATAACCAAAAGAACGTAAACACTGGAGCTAAAGCTCTGGTGTTATAGCTAATTATATTTTTCAGAAGTTATGTCAGTGAGTGGGACTTTAGTCTCAGTTTCTGAACGGAAAAAAGCTCTCATTAGTTTTACTTTGAAAACCGGAAGTTCACAGTCACGAAGATGTGTTTACCTCCGGTGGCGGCACCACTGCTCTTTTGACTTTTTTTTAGTTCGTAAGCTTAAAATCCAACATTAATCTGAGTTTCAGAGCAAAAATACATCGTCCTCAGATAAACATTTGTTAATATTTTACTACAATTTACTATATATATAAAAATCTCAAATCAGCGATCTTTGACATCGCGAATATTTGTACTCAAAATTTCGGGAGCAGATCGTGAATACCCGAGTACCCGGATACTCATTACAGCCCTACTCAGAAAGGAAAATTCTTCCGTTCATTCTTTTCCTCAGAAAAAAACATCCCAAACAAATTCTTTTCTCAGTTTTATTAATAAAACTCTTAGTTTCACATAATTTTATTTTTTTAAAAATCACTTTTTCCTCGGCTGTGGTTTTCATTTGCACAACTGTTTAGTTGTGTTGTTGTTTGTAAGGTGTCAACACAAGAAGCTAAAGACATCAAAACAAACTTTGTAGTTGTTACAATTAAATAAATTCAAAAAGCCCAAGTTGATTTAACCACTAAAAATTATTATCATATTGTTTGTAAGACTAATTTATTTAAGTGTATTTTAAAAGAAAAGAAAAAATAAATACAAATTACTGCATTAAAGCTGATACAATGAAATATAAACTTATTTCTTTAAATTAGTGAAAAGTCAAAATCAATGATCTTCAGACAATAACTTACTTACAAACCCCTGTCATCTTGTTGAGGGTTTTATCACAGATGATGCTAAACGTTATGAACATCACTACATCCTCCCAGCTTATTAGAGGAATGTGATTAAACCACACTGGAGGGTGGGGAGGAACACAATAGGGGACCATAAGAAGGCTGTCTGGGTCTGCAGCACAATTATCGCTCATCCATCTTTAATATCCCATTCATTCTCTCCATCTCTACCAACAGAGGGGTACTCACCTTGCAATTATTATCACAGCCGGGGTCTAAATTGGAGGAATTGGATCTTCTGGCCTTCAGAAATGATGGATGTGGATTTGAAAGAAGAGATGGAACACAAAACTCTACAGTTATTTTTGTCAGCAGAGATTGAAATCAGCACTAAATGCTGAGTTATGACATAACGGCATCATCTTCAAAGCCCCTCTTTATTTGTGTGGTAGTTAACAAAATCATTTATATTTGCTTTGCTGAAACACAATCAAAGAGGGAAATTGAGCTGTGGTCGTTAGGCCAAGTTGTCATGGAAACCATGTTTTCATGTCTGTGCCTGAGGCTTGACAGTAAAGCAGACAGGTTATACAGAAAACAAAACATGAAATAATTTGATCAAAATAGTTGATTTCATTTAGAGAAAACATGTTGATTTTGAGAAATACCTTTTTCAGATGAAATCCGTGGTGGTTTTTTGGCGTTTCATCGCATCAGACAAAGCTAATTATCTAAAATGCAATAAGTGTTAATCTGTTTAATAAAACACGATCTGATCATCCAAAATGAATGCATGCAGTGTTGCAGGAGAGCGAGGTTAGGTGGCAATCTTAAGCATAAATGTTGTAAAATCAATGAAGCGTGAAAAGACCTTGATGGAGGAGCATAAATGTGGTTTATGGCTCTTGTTGTTAATGCTGCGATGAGGTCAGGATGGTTTCATCAATCTGACAGGAAGCTCGCAGCTTTTGTGTTCACACTCAGGGTTACAGACACTTCCAGCATATTTGTCGATCACGTATTATAAGATCTTCTGTAGATCGAAGCTTTTGTTTCACAAGTAAGAGAAAAACATAAAACAGCTGCCCCTTTAATTTTGACCCAGTTAGAACACCTTTCATTAAATTAAACGAGCCACTCGGCTAAAAGCCTGACAGCATGACTGCTCAAGAGTCATCAAATGAATTAAGAAACCAGAGAGCTTCGGTTACTCAGCCCTGAATGCATCTCAAAGTAATTTGGCAAGATCAGAAACAGATGACTTCTCAAAGAGCATTTCTGTGTGCAGGAGGAACGGTTGTGACGGCTGCATGCGTGTTGTCATGATGTTTGCTCAGGTGATATCTGCAGAGATTATTTTGAAGCGCCGGTCCATCACAGAACCTCGCATGTTAAGCCGAACATCAGGGGAGCAGGATTAGTCACTCAAGCTTCACGCAACAATCCCACATTTAATTACCACTAAAAATGACTTTCTCTTTAAGCAGAGTCATGCAAAGGTGTCGCAGAAAAGCTTATTCAAAAGAAAATAAATAAATGCAGAAATCTAACAGATGGGGGACTTGATATGTCGTTTTACATTTATCTGACTTGATTTAAATAAAATCATCAAGACAAACCAGATTTTCTTGTATGCGCTTCTTGAAACGACGACATGTTGCAGATGATGAAGTGCTTTTGACAGTGTTGCTTAGCAACAGGGGAGTCTTTCCATTGACAGACTCAAACCTTGGGACACAAGTGGCAAAGCCACCATGTTTGGAGAACGCTGAGGTCAAGATTGAGTTCAGTCGCAGAGCAAAGACTGACCTGAGTACTTCACAGCAAATGAAAACACAAATCTATCAGTTAAAAGCAACAAGACGCTGGATTAAATGGCGGAAAAAAAGTCGGAACATCAACTTTAATAACCAGACAACTCGTGCCTCAGTCACAACTGTCCTTACAGGTGGATACTGGCTGTTTGAGGGTGATAAATGATCAGACCTGTGTGGGATACAATGATACTCCACACAAAATATCAAGTTACCGCTTAGTGACCCATAAAGCTGTTAATGTATATTTTTTCTATGGGTATGCTGCGGGCGAGAGGCCTTATTGAACCCTCATTCCAGTGGGTCTCCAAGCTTTTCCAGGCCACAGACTGCTTAAAATTAGACTATATTTTCACGGACCGGTCCCAACGTCCTGTTTCTGAAAATCTATTTTCAAAATGAAATACTACAATGACAAATTAATTTTTTTAAAAGTCTAAAAATTATCAGTATAAATCTAAAATCTAAATAAATGTTGCGCTGAGCGTCTGAGTGGCGTGACATGGAACTGTTAAGCAGCTGGGCGCGCGGCGTCTGACATTTAATGACGACGCACGCACCTCATTCAGGATAAAGCACCGGCGAGATACAGGCTAGCACGTGTGTAAAGCATGTCTACCTGTGCGCAGGTATCATCCATCTGTAGAAGAGGCAGCTCTGAGTGCTAGAATGACCGCGATTGCTCATTTCCTGTTTGATCTGTGCGCTGTGGAACTAGGCGCGTGCTGCGCAGATGTTTGTGTGTACTTCAGGTACCGGTCGGAATTTTCAATTTCATGTAGTTTGATGTTTAACCTGCTGGTGTACGGTTTAAGTTTGATAAATTTATGGTGTGACACTTTCAAATTAATGTAATTACTTTTTGCTAAGTTAATTTAAAGTCATTTTTAAACAAAAATGCAGGATTTGATGTATGAATTTAAATAAAAAAATTTAATTAAAATAAAGTACATGAATTCACTGTAAAATAGGGAGGTTGCTAGTTAATTGAAGCACTTTAAATTATATAAATTATCATTGATTCGTTTTTTTATTGCTAATTTGTAATATAATTTGAATTTGTAAATATTTATTGCCATTATTATGTGTTTTAGGGTTTACACCTACTGACTGATCAAATGGAAACAAGATAAAGATTGTAAAAATAATCTCAAGTGTCAGTCTGAGTAAAAAAGCCTTCTATTTTGGATGCTCAGCCCTTTTCAAATGTGGGAAAAGTTCACGAAAAATTAGGTAACAATTGACAGAGACTGTAAAACATATTCATCATCCTTTAGTGTGACGTTCTTTTGAAGGTAGATAGCTGTCGAAACCGGAATTATTAAATTTTTGTTCTGTTGTTAACAGCTATTCTGCTGTTAAAACTGTTGACATTGAATTTGGCAGATAATTCTAATTCAATTGGTGTCAATACTTGTCAAAGACATAGTATCACTGATTTCAACAATGTTGGAAAAAAGTGTTTATAGTTTGTTGCACAAAATAAGACAAGTTGTTTATTATGATTGTGTTTAAGCTAAAAAAAAATAAAAATTGGCATATATTTTCTCAAAAATATATGTTCTTCTATATAATGTTAGTTATTAGAGAGGATTTTTATCGCAGCATCACGATATATCGTGAGCCATGTATCGCACATCGCATTGCATCCTGATTGCAAACTTTCTAAATACGTTTTATTGATTGGTCCATTGAGTGGACAACCGAAAAACCTGCAGAACCTGCACAAGTGCATTTGATTAGGGTATGAGTCACCCGTTTGGGTGTCAATAAAGTAAATCTGACAAAGACAATGATTTAAATATAATATAAACATGTTCTTCTGTGGAGAACAGCAGCTTCTTTTCCCATTTGTTCTAAAAACCCCTTCAGGACTTCGTCAGAAAAATCACAGCAAATCAGCTTTTATAATTTGGTTTCTGGAGGTATTAAAAGGGATAATTAAAGAATAAATTAAAAATTTGGATCTATTTGCAAAGATCCTCACATTTGGAGAAGGTACAGGATGAGAAATGTCATGATTTACTTCAATAATATCCTGTCCACAGAGCTGCTGACTGCAGCACAAACGGCGTTGGCTGTGGAAGCCCGCCTGGGGTTTGGGAAAGGCTAACTCCACTCGTTTTACATTCTTAGTCAGTTACTTCAGTGAAGTGGCTCGATGTCAGTCCAGAGGGGTTTCTTTTTATGAATAAAAGATCTCCATGAAACAAGTGCAATCCCTCCTCATATATTCTGTGTTTTCAGCACACGGAGCCTGAAAGTGAGGAGGAAATCCAAACACGGACGGGAAATCCAGCAAAAGCATTTCTCATCTTCTAATGCACATGCGTGAAAGGCCCAATCCGAATTCTTCCCTTCTCCCTTTCGCTTCATTTAGCCCTGCAAACGCGTCTCATAATTCTGACGTGACTTTCTATGATGACATCAATAATTGCCGGTCTGCTAGCTTTAGCGCGGAGCTTCCAGCACTAGAATATACATGACATTGTCGGTTTTATAACTTTAAAAAGGTCATGCTACAACAAAAAGTCATTAATTACATTTAAATGTAAACGTCAGTGCTGCGCAGCGGACCCACATGAAGAACAGCGCTTCTCAGAGCGACTCAGTTTTACCTCGTGACGGAGGACTTTGGACCCTTCCGTTTGGGGGGTCGGATTTAAAAAAATAATAATACCGGACAAGACTTCTACTTGAACTGCCACTTCAGATTAAGAGGAAGGCGTAAGGGAAAGGAAGAAGGGGATAATTTGGATTGGGTCAAAGTCAAGGCCCGGGGGCCGGATCCGGCCCTCCAGATTATTTTATTTCATTGTTATTAATGGCCCGATGTTATCTTGAAGTTATTTCAAACCTGAGTAATTTTGACAAAATATAATTTTATAGAGATTAAAATATTGAAAGGGGCCCTAGCTCCCAGCTCATGTCAGAGATCCAGCACAGTTTCTACCTTCAAAGTTAGCCTTAAAACATTCCTCTTTGGACAGGTTAGCGTTCTGCTAGATTTTCTATCATAGTTGTTCTCCACATCAGCTCTGGGGTTCTGTTCTCTGTTCTTATTTCTTCCTCTCTCTCCTACTCTTTATTATTCATTGTATTAAGTTCTCCATGCTTTTGTTGGTGCAGTTCGATTCACATGTTGTTTTTCTCTCTCTCTCCCCTCTGGGGAGCGGGAGTGATTTCAGATCCAGGTGGATCCCCCACGCTCCTGCTCCTGGTCGTGGACTGCACTTCTGCTTCGTCTGACTGAGGACTTCATCACCACTCGTCCCTCAGCTCTATCTGCAGCTTTGTCTGAATGATCTCTATTCAAATACGTAGTTGTAGAAGCTCATTTTCCCTTACCAGTTCTGGTATCTCCTGTTCGTCCTGGGATGGGATCTCTCCCTCATGTGGGAATCCATAAGGTTTCTTCGTTTTTCCTGATTCAGGTTTTTTTTGGGAGTTTTTCCTTACCGAGAGGGAGGGTCTAAGAGCAGGGATATCCAGTTTATTTAGTCTGTTTAGTCTTTAGTGATCTTTCTTTCATGTTTCATGACTATTTTTTGCAACTGTAAAATTACCTGCATGAAGCCCAATGAGGCAAAATTCTTTGTGATTTTGGGCTATATAAATATAATTGAACTGAATTGAATTGAATAGCATAATTTTTTTAAGCCTTTCAGAGTGAACTATATCAACATATGTGATCACATATTACTTTTGGATTACAAAAAACCTAAATATTTATGAAATATTAGTTATATTTTATGAGATTTTCCCTACCTGGAAGTAAAACGGCTCGATTCCTGAAGCTCCGCCTGCCGCTGCGTGTTGGTGGTGTTCGCTTCATGAAGTCATCCCAGGGTTTGTATCTTTATATTTCTAATCCAAACTTCTTCAAAGATGGATTCACATACGATATATCTCCCTTCAAAAGGCCCGGCCATCGCTACACTACTTCACAACACAAACACACGCGGTTTCTGAACGGCTGTGGACCGGGGGTGGGGGGGTTGTTAAAGTAACAAACACCTGTTTGAGCTGGAATTTATTGAAGACCGGACACAACTGGAAGATATACAGTATTCTGCTTTTAAGATAAAAGTGTTTTGCAAATTATCAGCAGCTTAGTAGAGAAAGTGAGTGCTGCTGCTAGTCTGGGGGCGGAGCTGTCAGAGCAGACTCTTCCTGGAGGGAGCTGTTGGCATCGTACTTATGTCAGCACGTTTCCAACCGCTCGTTTTCATGGGTATGGAAGGGGCTGCTGCAGACTGCTGGTTTTTAGAGGATTACTCTTAAATGCATTAATGGATCAATATGCCAATTTGGGGTTCTTTAAAGTGAGGAATGCACAGTAAAATTAATCTTAAACCTCAAAAAGTAAAATTTTTTAATGGTACGGCCCTGTTAAGATTCAAATTGATTTATTCTGGAATAATACTCCTGCCTTTTTATTATTCATAATTATATTAAAAAGTTACAGTTCTAAAGTTTTAAAAATTGGCATTCTGGATTATTTTGGAATTTAGCTAATATTTCAGCTTCATGGTAGCTGTTTTGGCTAATTTAGATTTATTTATTTTTTGTATGTTTTTAAGGCTATTTTGGAGTTTAGATAATATTTCAACTACATGCTAGCTGTTTTGGCTAAACTTAGTTTTTTCTTTTTAGTTTTTCTACTAATTTGGCATTTACCTAGTATTTTAGCTGGCTATCAGCTTCAGAATTTTCTGCTTGGAGCTTCAGCATTTTCAGTGATCAACTTCAGCGTTTTTAGCCATCAATTTCAGCATCTTCAGTGGCCAAATTCATTCAATCCAATTAGAATTATTGCAGGTAATGCTATGCATCTAGGTCACATTTATGTTAAAAAGTTACGGTTTTAAAATTTTAAAATGTAGTATTAGAGTCTTCAATAAATATTTATCCTGTTCATCCCGTGACCTAACATGTGTTTGGGATTTTGGCCCCTTGTGTGATTGAGTTTGACACCCCTGTTCTAATGGGACAGATCATGAGTCCGTCTGGTCGACAGACTGTTTTGTTTTGAAACATCACATTTTATCTCTCATTTAGACATGAGAGATAACTTTTTACCACCGTTTGTGTTTTTGATGGCTCATATCTGCAGCTGGATGTGGTATTAGACCCCGTTTGCAGTAGATGTGCTCACAACGCTCAGTCTCGTGACAAACGTCCCACATGGTTTGGTTATTCTAGACTCCTTTAATTTATTCATGAGAGAAACCAAATAAATTATATGTTAGGTTGAAGTTTAGCTGCAGTTTTAAACTTTAGCAGCAAGTGGAACAAGTCTAACCCTTAAGGGACGCAAAGTAGCAACAGTTATTTAGATGCTATTGGACAGATTCTCTCTGACTAGAGATGATATGAAAGTATAATTTATAGAAATGAATTAGGTAAAAAGTAAAGTATGAAAAGTGAATATATGTAGAATCTCCAATTGCAATTTAAAAGAAAGAAACTGATAGTAAAAGATATTGCTGCACTCATTAATGTAGCTTGTTTTGTTTTTCATCTTTCTGCAATCCGATAAAAAAGAAAAATGATGCAAGACATTGCTCTCATGCGCTTGGTTCTTCTACTGGCCCAGAAATCTGTGAAAACTTCAGGTGAGCAGCACTTCTTTTTAGGTCAAACAAACTGCGGGCATTTTGAGCGCAGAGGTTTTTGGCTCGCCGTTTTGTGCCAGATGTCCTTTCTGGTGCCATCCTGGCGATACGCGGACATGGGCCTTGGCATTCCGGCTAAAAGCAGGTTTGTCCCCCCCGGTGCCACCGGCCGGGATCATTTAGAGTTTGAAAATCATGCCATGATCATACGGCAAGAAAGATATCAAGATGTGAATAATTTATGCGGGACGGTGGAGGTTTCAGGTCATAAAACCTTCAGGAAAATTAAACTTTTTCTTCTAAAATGTGTGTTGCTGTGCTTTGTTCGGAATTCAGCTTGTGGACTTTTCACAAAATATTTTTTAGTGGACTTTAAGAAAATATTTTTTTTGTGAGGCATAAAAAAATGTTTTTTTTTATGTTAAGGTAACAAACGCAAATGAAAATGGACCATTGGTGCCAAAGAGATGCCAATGGTAGCTTTAGGGGCCGTCCTTTTTATTTGTGGAGTAATTGAGTCAAATAAGTAGAAGTTATGCTGATTTTGCTGATTGATTTTTGTCTTTTCTGATCAGCATAGATATGGCGCTAAATGTTAATGTTCAGATAATTAAAAACATTCACCTGCTTAATTCCAAAAGCATACTAGCCCTAACATATTTAATTGATTTGAATGAGTTTGACATGTCTTTCTACTGAAACATGTTAGCTTAAATCATTTCTAACAAGTAAAATTGATAAATTTGTACATTTTTTGGATTTAATTTTAGAAGAAATGTGACAAACCGTAACCCTACATGTACAAACCCTCACAAATTGTGTTGCTGTCAGATCATTTGTGGAGAATATGAGCCGTGGTATTAATACTTGAGGGTGTTGTATCCCCCTTAAGCAGTGATGCCTGAGGCACCCTTAAGGCTTCTGCTGTGGACGACCACCGAAACACTAAAGCAGAAAAGAAAAAGGTGAGGAAATAATCGTGTGTGTTAACAATTGCATTTGGAATTTACATAACCAGAAATGCTTCATGAAAAAAAGCTTTAGATTAAAATGATGGAGAAACAGTTGATGTCCCATAGTACCAACCTTTTCTGGTTTCTTAATAGACTTCACTTTTGTTTTTGTTTTTTATTTTTGCTGTAATTTTTGGAGTTTTGTTTTTAAAATGCAATATGGTTTCTTTATTATATTTTTGTTTTTAAATTGTTGTTGCAATCTTTAAAATGTTTTTGTGTTGTTTATTTGCACTTCTGGGCCACCGTAGGCATATTTTAAAAGCCATTTAAACTTCAATCAAAATGAAGATTATTTTATTATTTAGGTTTGACCCATTGTCTGACCAGAACTTCTGATTGGACGTCGTCTCTCCTGTGAAGACCTGTTGTTAAGGTCGCGTCACACAGTTGCTATGTAAAACTTGCACATTGTTCGTGTATGAATTTTTGGTGTTTCGTGTGATATACTCATATATATTCCTAAGGGTTTCTTGCGTTCGTCATTTGACAACATGAATTCCGTTTTGAGCTGTACAAAATTTTTAATAGGTTGAGGATTACGCAATGTATTCATATTTTACATAGTTTATAGAGCTGGGTATTGATTATAATTTCCAGAAAAGATCTGATTCACAAGAGCCTGAAATGGTTCTAATCCAATTTTTTTCCGATTCTTTCAATTCTATTCAATTTTGAGTTTATACATTTACACACATTTGTTTAGAAATACATGAATTATCTACTATATGTTTTGAATATATTTATATTAATCTGATCCAGTTCACATACTGTAAAATGTATTAGTGAAATAATAAAATTATTATGTTACATGGATTCTCTAAAGGAGAAGTTCTAACTAAAATGTTCAGATCATTAACATTATAAACAATGTTCTGCTTCTCCTGGAGGATGTTTCTGTTTGGACACTAGGTGGAGATCACGCTATAGTATTACACCTTATTCAAGAAGAAGAAAGAAGTATGAGAAAAAACGATGCTTTAGACCACAAATGGTTTACTTTAAAAATGTTTCCTAAAAAGAGTTTGAAAAATTGATGTTTGAGTTTCTAAAGATGTTTATTTAGTCAGAAATGTATGTTTAGGTCGACTGAGCGTTTAACTGTAGCCGTCCAATGGCAAATTCTATTAAACGTTAGCATCAAGCTAGCAGTCTTTAGATTTGTGTTAAATCGATTTATATTTTTATGGATCGATTGTTGATCTGTTAATCTAATATCGATTAAAATCGATTAATCAATTTTATTAACCCAGCCCGATCAGTTTATAAGTAATCATTATGTAAATCTTGTGCAGTTCTGTGTTTTTCATGCAAGTTGTGTATACAAATTTGTGGCTTCCCATGCAGTTACATCTAACAGAGTTTTCATGCATGGTGCACATATCATTTTAAAAATACATACGTGATGTGCAAATCATTAATTAAATACATATGAACAGCACAATGATCACACATATTGAGTGACGGATTTATAGATCAGCTGATCTCTCACATCTCTAGCCGTGTATTCTCAGTGGATTCATCTGGACGGGCAGCAGCTGCGCAGACAGGGGGCCATTCATGCTTCTTCTGTGGTTTTAATGTGGTTCATTCATAATTTATTCTGTGAAAAAATTTCACAAGAAAGATGACAACTTTTTCCACATATATTTACTGTATCTATTCTCACCAGTGCAATATGTATGTAGTGTGACACAGCCTTTACCCTGATGAACAAAAATCAGTAGAAAGATTGAAAAAAATAGTAGTGATAAAGAGAGGTGCACTTACTACTGAAAACTCTAAAAATGATTGGATGAATGCTAAATATCAAAACATGTCTACAAATTTTAACATTGTTGAAAATGAAGCAAAACTTGCTGAAAACACAAAATGCATTAAACTTCTATAACTGAAATAATGAAAAAATGAACATTAGTAATGTTGTAAAGGTTGATATTGTATTAAAATATATAAACATAATTGAGCTTTAGAATCCACAAGTATCTGTGGGATTGCTAAAGGTTTGAAAAACCTTTTCTGTTGAGGGTTTTTAAAATTTCTTTGCTGTCAAAGAGCACAAATATTTAAAAAGGTTTTACATTTACTTTCAATGAGCATGGAATATAAAATGAACAGTGACATGTCTGAGTAGCTGAACTTTATTAAGCTAGAGTGGTTCATAAAGCTAAAAGCGTGAAGGAATATGAAGGTATATGGAGCTAAATCAAGGCCAATATTATTTGAAACACAGATAAAAAAAATGGAAAAATATTATTGGTGTTTTGCCAAAAACATTTTACATGTAAATGTTTAGCTATTTTAAACTTAATTATTTTCAGCTTCAAATGTTCCTTATTGTAGGTCTCAGAAATCCATGTTTCACTTTCAAAACTTTTTTTTTTATCTGAAAATTTCAGTTTCAAAACTTTTTGCCCCGTTGTAGCACGTTGGGGCGGGGCTAACATGTAGGACCAATCAAAATCAATGAGGGTGGCAGCTTCACTCCCGTTGCATTCACTGACTCTGAGAACTGTGATAATTACGGTCAGAAAATGTCTGTTCAGTCTGTACTGTCATAGTCTGAAGTTGTCTCAGGACGGGTGTCTTGTTTTATCGCGTACAACGCCCGACACAATGAGGCCAAAGGTTTGGAACTGAAAACAAACCAAAAAAAAGTTGAAAGTGAAAAAAGTTTTAAAATTCAAATTTTGAAACCTAAAAAACAGAATATTTGAAGCTAAAAATAATTACGTTTATTTTAGAAATAGCAAAAAGTTTGGGACATTTTCAAAACACAACATTTTTTTCAATTTGGTTTGTTTGGGTTTCAAATAAAACTGTCCCTAATCTAGCTCCATAAAGGTTTCTCATATGTGAAGAACTCGAGTGTTTAAACACTTCCCAGCGTTTACACAATGAATGAAAACTAGAATAATGCAGCTCTACTGTTTTTACCTCCTTTCTGGTTGTTTCAGTTGTGTGTTTGTGTTGGTTTTCTTTTTTTAGGTCGGCCTGTGAAAGTGGTTTGACTTTCTGCTTTGTTCAGCGCTGTTCTGTGTGTGCACACACCTGCTGTCACAGGCACACCTGTTTCTGTTCCAGAGTAAATATACTGATCCACTTCTGCATAAGAAATGATCTGCTGTTATTTTCTGCCTGCTGCTTTGTTGGTTCTGTCCATAGAGGTAACTCAAACTTTAAAGATTTAGAGGTTTTTATAACAATATTTACTGTGATATTACTGATAAAAGTAGTTTATTTTGTCCCATTGGATTCCAGTTTCTGCACACAGACTCAGAGCAGTTTAAAAAATAAACGTTGAGATCACTTACCTGATTTTCAGGTGGAGAAAACAAAACCTCAACTTACAGGTTATTGCAGATATGCAGCTCATTCAGACGAATGATTCCATACTCCATACATCTTAATGAGCTATATTTTGAGTAGACAAATAAACCTGTTTGATGCTCCTAAATACTTCTGTGGATGGTTTCAGTTTGCTTGACTGATTTGTTTTTTTTTTTTTCTACTTGTCCTGTCCAACAGCTGAGCAAAAAGATGCGGGCTGAGAGCTTCTTATGTTGGACAGATTTTACTGTCACAACAGGACTTTATTGAGTTTAAACCTCTGTTGTATTTCATACTTTATTTATATTGATTATGTTTTTGTTTTGTTGGACCGGACGGAAAAAGAAGAAAGAGAGGTGGGAGGGGGGTAAAATAGGGGGGTTTAGAGAAAAAACAAGATGAGTGAACCAACATCCTAAAACAATCAGGTCTAAATAGTAAACTAGAATGGGCGGGGCCTGTCTACACACACTCAGTAATTACACACATATCTGTTGGTTGAAATAGTCTCCACATTTAAACTAGTGAAAATGTGCACAATGGAAATGCAGCAAACAGACGTAATCATACAAACAGACACACATAAAGTCTTTCATTCTGTCACTCATACTATTAGTGCAAAGGTGAGCTGACACCTGTGCTCAGGTGAGCGTTTACGTTTTTGCTAACGTAGATAATGATGGAATGCACAAAGGGGGAGAGCACCCGGCCATCCCCACGCCAAGACCCCCCTGCCGGGACCGCAGCAGCAGCCAGGACCCCCCAACCCCCGCCACGGAGCCGCGAAGAGAATCCGCCCGCCGGGCAATCCCTCCAAACACCCAGACCAAGGCACGCGGGACCGTCGCAGAGGCCCCCCACACCCGAGAGCCGGAAGGCACAGGAGCACAGAGAGTACAGGCCCCGGCCCAGCCAGAAGAGCAGCCCCCCCACCGCGCCAAGAGGCCCAACACGAGGCCCCACCCCCAGAGAGCCCCCCAGCCCCAGAAGAGCAACCCAGCAGCACCCAGCAGCACCGAGCATCCCCGCGCCCCACCCCAGGTACGAGTCAGAGCCCCCCAAGAGAGACCCACTCCCATGCTCTAGACAACCACCCGCTCCCGCCGCAGGAGGTCCCGGGGAGAGCAAGGAAGGGGCCGCCCACCCCCGCCGAGGAGGGGCGCACCCAAGAGAAACGGAGATCCCAAGGGAGTGATGTAATCAAGGCCCGACCAGGCCCACCCACAGTTGGAGTTCCTGGAGAGGCCCAGTTCTCGAGAGCAAGGACCGGAATCTGCACCACCGAGACCTGGTCCCCCCCAGGCTCCGATGTGGTTTGATCCCCTGTACTAGATCTTAAATCTCGGGGATCCCACTCCCGGCGTAGAGAGGAGGCCGCCGGGCCCAGGAGACTGGCACCCAAGAGACAAGACCACCAGGCCAAGGGTCCCTGCCCCCTCCCGCCAGGGAGGGGGTAGGGGACAGAAGGTCGAAGGTCCCACCTTCCTTGTGTGATGCATGCGTGTTTGTTTGTTAGAGTGTATATTTTGAGGTGTTAGAGGTGTGTGTACTACAAGGTGCAGTTAAAATTGGTGAGTAGGGCCTTGACAGGACATCTCCTGATCGCTCACAGCGATGCCCCGTCACCCTCTCACCAACAACCCTACATGTCTATGGTGCGGTTAAAATTGGCGGAGAGGGCGCTGAGAGGACATCTACTGCTTGCTGGCAGTGATGTCCAAGCACCCCCCACCAAGGCCCTACATGTCTAAGGTGCAAATAAATCCAAGGGGAGGGCAAATCCATGAAGCGGCCACTGGAGTAGGGCCACTGGTAAGTGGTCACCTCCCACAGCCCACTACAATACAACCCCCCCCTTACCCTAATGAATGTTTATAAGAGGAAGGGGATTGGGCAGTTGGCAGACTGACCCCCAATGGTGGACCCCCCGCCCCCAGCGCTGGGACCAAGTTCCCCCAGCCCAGGGGCCCCACCCCCAGAGTGTGCTGCTGCTCAGATCTGCACCCCATTTGGTTATTGGAATTGAAATATTATTATCTAGGTTGCATAAGAGTTTGTATATTTTAGAGAGAATCTTATTCATTGAAAATTTAAAGAAAGAGGGAACTACCTCTGGTAATTTTAAGTGACTGATTTGTTTTTAATGTCATCCAGAGGAAATTGCATTTCTTCTTTGCAGGTGTCTTCTTCAACCTGTATTCATATGTAAATGACCTGTTATTAGACTGTGTACATCTATTCATGGCTTCATTTTACAATAGAATTTACATAACATTATAAAGCTGCCAGAAAAACTCTTTTTTTTCATGTCTGCCTCTGTGTGTTCACTCAGATTGACTTTCTAACGTTTGGCTCACATCTTCCTGTTTTTCAAAGGAAACTTTTGGAAAGCATTTCTAAGATTATTTTTGTTCTCTCTTTTGTTTTTCTTTCAGAGCAAAAAATCCTTTAATTGAAAAGTTTCTGAATTCCCAGAATTCCCTCGGCCAGGAACGGGAGAGCTGCCATGCTTGAATGGAGAAGAAAACTGCAAGCGCTTCAAAAAAAACGTCTTTGGAGGATTCTACACTGCATTGTGGATGTTACTGCAGTAAACTCCAATCTTATCCTGAAACACAATTTTTTTTAGATATATATTTTTAAGATAACAAATAGAAAAATAAAGCAGGAAATTCTCAGAGGAGAATTTTTTTCTGATGTACAACATTATCTCTGTGACTCTGGATTAAAAAAGTGAGATTAATTGAAATAATTAACCAGTTCTCTTAAGGTTTTAAAGTTTGTTTTGTATTTTAGTCTAAAAGGTTTCACAACGGCAGTTCAGCACAAATCTGCTCTTGCATTTCTCTGAAGCACAGACTCATAATGACACACTCAGGTGTTTCCCGTCATTGTTAGTCTGAGGAGATGACAGCAAAGCCGTCCAGTGACACATTGAGATGGATTGTGAGGCAAACTGCCACAGAGAGCTAAAGGAAGAGAAAACCATCAAGAATGAAAGACGTGCGTCAGGACGGGTTTGTCTGCAAGTCAATAGTCTTGCAAAAGATCAACAAAATACCTGAACATCCCTGCAGATTTTCAGTGAAAGTTGTCTTTATGAGAGATCCAGGAGGGAAGTCGATTCTGAATGACTCACTCAAAGAGTCATTAGTCTTCAAGGCTTTAGTGTTTACTTTGTTCACAGAGGAGCTTTGCAAACTCACAACCTGCAGCTCTTAGATAATTAATAAAAGGGGGAGAAATGTGCCCTTGATGAAGCCTGCTCAGCTGCTTTCTGTGAGGATCATAATATTAGATCCATCATTTACTAAACTCATCGTTGCATAAAGAGATGAGGAAAGTAAGTAAGCCCTCTGACTGCTGAAGCCCCAGATCTCTAATGACTTCCTGCATAGTTTCATTTAAGCTGCATGATCATGACGACTGTTTGTCCACATCTAATCTGAAATCAGCGCATAAGTGATGTGAACTGTAAATATATATGAATGTATTGTTTTAAAAAGTCCCCCTATGAAGATTTTTTTCATTTTAAAAAACATTCCTGTTAGTATTTTAATGATTATGAATTTGTATTATGACATTTTTAACCAAAATCCCACAACCTAAATGTCTTAAAAATGTTTATCTGATTACAAAATCTCCTGAGGGGGCGTGGCTTTTGGAGCTGAGCTGAGAGGCCCCGCCCCTGGACTATATGTAGGAGCAGGGGAATACTTTGGATTTGGTCTTGGAGTATTCTTCCAAAGTTACTTTTGATGAAAGAAAAAAAATAAAATAAAACTGCAAACTGAAAAAAACAGGTGTTATGAAAAAAGTTCATCTTTTGTATTTACTTTTACCTGCCCTTCTTCAGCTGTAGAAGTCTCCAGATGATGACAGTGGGCCATCAGGTACCAAGAAGGTTAAAGCTACCCAACAGAGTATTTCAACTGCATGTCAAAGGGTCTTGAAATTCAAGAGTGATTCTAAAGAGCAGCGGAGCAAAGAAGAAGCAACAGCTAAATGGATTGGAAGCACAGGATTACCAATCACAACTATTGAAGATGAAGACTCTGTTCAAATGATGGAGACCACTGATAAAAAGCTGACTGTTAACAGGAAAACTAGAATAAGTAACCTGATCGACAAATACTATGAAGATCTAAAACAAACATTCAGAAGGAGGATGGCGGCTGCTCCAAAGATGTCTTTTGGGATTGATTTATGGACGGTAAACGGACTGACTGCTTCTTTTATTGCTATTAGTTTATGTTACTTTTGCGTTGAAGAAAATAAACCAGAAAACATGTTGTTAGCTCTTGAAGGGGTCGCCCCTCCTCACACTGCACCACCGATAAAAGCTTGTGTGGATAAATGTATGCAGTGGGATGTTCCTCAGGAGAAGATCAGAGTGAAAACTGACAACAGCAGTAAAATGGTGGCAGTGTTTAAAAACACATCAGAAGAGGAAGATCGCCCTGAGGATTCAGAAGATCCACGGAAAGTTTCTCTGAGTCTGAAGCTGATGAACTCCGGTGAGCTCTAGATTTAAACCACTCTTCTTTTAATGTATGTTTTTTTATTTTTTATTTTTTAAGTGTGATTTCATGACTTAAGTTATGGTAGGTTCTAGTGTTTGGTCTTCTTTTCTCCTTCAATCCATTTTTTTAAATCAAATACAACAAACAAAAGTGTTCTTTTTTATAAAGAATTGGAGTGGATCTCATGTGTGGTGCACTCCTTCCATCTTGTGGTCCACCTGCTTCAGAAGGAGACGAGTGTTAAACTCCTGGATAAACCAAAGTCGGTGGTGAAGCTCGTTCACAAGTCTTCTGTTCCAACACAGAGACTCTTGGAGAAGTGTGATCTTATAGTTATAAATGACTGCCCCACATGCTGGTCAAGCACATATAATGGTCACACGCCTCCTGGCAGTGAAAGACTCAGTTTCCCAAACAGCACATGACATGAGCTGGGAACTACTGCTGCCATGTGCAGAACATGTGACTCCATGTCCCTGGTTGTCCCTGCTCTCCTTGACCTGCTCAGCCACCGTGCTGACTTTGAGGAGAGCACCAGCTATCGAGACCTTGCTGCTCCTTTGAAAGGTATTAGGCTTCGTTTTGCTTGCATATTGGATCCTAGTGATGAAAAGTTCTCACCACTTGCAGCAGCTGCCTGCTTTGTGAATCCCAACGTTTATGAAACTCTTGTAAAAGTAACTAGTGACCATATCCAGGAACTGCTTGATCAAGCAGAGGAGTATGCGGTGCACTCAACACTAAGACCAGGTGGAGGGATCTGAAGACAATGTAGATGAAAGTAGAGGGGAATCAGAAGTAGCAAGAATCCAGTCTTCAGGTTTCTCTCAAAATTCTCCTCAACACCTAAAAAGAGGTTTTCAACAAACGACGTAAAGCAGCAAATCAGGAAGTATAAAGAGGAGCTTTCACAGCCCATCAGTAGTGAGACTGGAACAGAGTTTAACTAGAATAAAGGGACAAAACTTTAAACCTTTTGCTTTAGACCTGTTTGCTCTGCCGGCTTCTCAAGCTTTAGCAGAGAGAGGGTTTAGTTTCACGGGTGACCTCACACGAGGGAAGTGCAACAGAGCAAAGGTCACTTTAGCACGAAGGGCATTTCTGAAAATGGATCGGAACAAATAAATATTGGATGCTTGAATGGCAACAATATCAGACTCTGAGAATGTTCTAAGATGTTTTTTATGCATTTTTTGCACTTTACAACATCTTCAGTTAAAGTTTTTTATGTTCAAATATTTATTATAAATGTGATGGGATTATAAAGTATTTTTTTAAATGTATTTTAAGTTGTAGAAGCTGAATTTGCAGAAATGACAAGTTTGGAAAATAAAGTGAAGAAAATGTTTTTTTTTTCAAGTAAGTAAAATATCTGTTATTCATCTGTTCATATTTAGTCAATTTAATAAAAATTCTTTACCTTTACTATTCGTTGACTAAATATTTACTGTAATTCAGTCGATTAAAACGGATAGAATCAACATGACTAATATGCGACTAAGACTAAACCTTACTTTAGTCAAAAGACTATGACTAAAACTGAATTAAAATTCTCTGTCAAAATTAACACTGTCCCATCTGTCTGTCCCTCTAATCTAATCTAATCTAATCTAATCTAAAGAGGTAAAGTCATCTTGTTGTGTTTGCAACAGGAAACTTGTCCATCCCGGACGTTGGTTCTACTCATGGTTCCTGCATATTTTCAGGTGGTTCAAGGACAGCAGTTACTGAGAGTTTAGCTGTGAAGTTTAACTGTTTTGACTGAATAAAAATGTTCTTATGATGGATCTATGTTCCTTTAAGTCCTTCTCATTGCTGGTATGGCCTCCTACTTTTGCTTCATGGATGGTTGTAGAAATCGGTATACTGAAGAGCTTATTTATATTCTCATCCCTGATAGAACTGAGTGTGTATATTTGCTCCTTTAGCCTCATAGTCCCATGTGGCCTTGCAGGTGGACTCAGACCATCTGTGGGTGAACTCCTGTGAGGGGCACACATGTGGCCCACAGGAAACATCAGCGTCGTAGACCACTGGAGAGAAAAAAACGCTCATTCACATTTTTTTCTGGATATTTTGTGTGTAACTTCTGTTAGTCTCATAAATACTTCTCAATCCACTTACCCCATGCACAACAATGGTACGTTCCATTTTTGTGACGTCCCTTGAGGTGGTTGAACGGTCTCATGAGAACAGTGGGACACACCTGCGGTCAGCTTAAGTTCCGGTCACTCTTCTTCAACCCTCCATGGATCTGGACGACCCAAAGACCTTCAGCACTCGTAAGATTTAGGGAAAAGTGAAGTTTCCCACCAAGTCTTCAACCAGCCAGGAAACCTGGACGAGTCCTTTCCAGACCAAGACTCTCAGACACATAGTTTCATGAAGATTCACTTCACCTACTGACCGGGATTCACTACTAAACTAAAACACATGTATGTCTTAGACTGTGAGGCATTTGTACACCAATCCTATGGAGTCCATGGACTTTGCTTTATTTGCTTTCAGTTACTGAAGCTCCACGAAAACGGCAAAGAAATGATGAATAATTAAAGAAGATGAAAGTCAGTTGCTTCAAGGCGGAGATAATACCCCAGTTAACTATTGTGTTCTTAAGGTTAATGTTGGATGATCTTTCTTTGAGCATATGCAAATGGAATGATCAACTGAATCTTTATGAAGTACATGAATGTCATCTTGATTAAACTAAAACTTGCCTCTAGCATCAGGATGGGATTTACAGCATGTTTCTTCATGCTTTCTAGGAATGTTGAGACTGAAAATTAGCAAGTGTGCTAATTTAGTTCAATATTATGATTAATCTTATTAATCTAGAGCTATCTACATTCACGCAGTGATGCTAATTTCCAGTGGTATTTGTTTTAAAGAACAGGACATCTGTGGAATCATGAATAGAACAAAGAAAACCTGTTTTTGCTTCACTGCTTTTATCGTTTGTGTGACGTGCAATCCTATTTCTCTGCTCAAACTGGTGCAAGAAAGTGGGGAATTAGCTTCAAACTCCAAATCTAAGCTTTTATTAGAAAACACCCTCAGGTTTTAGATGTAAAGAAGTGGAGCAGATCCGGGGCATCCGTGCACAGACAGAAGTCAGAAAGTTTCCCGCTGGTTTCAAACGCCTGTCCTGCATGTCAGGTTCCTCCTGCAGCAAAACACCATGACCTGGTTCTGGGAAAGTGGAGAAACTATTAACAGACATTCTTTTTATTTTTTTACAATTTCCCATACATTGGGCCGATAAAGTGATTGTCATGAAGAGTAGGAATGAAAACTGAGGTGAGTGCATGAGAGCAGGAGGAACTGTGCTATTAGCTGTACTACCTCACTAAAGAAGAGTTCATTCTAAACCAGGGGTGTCAAACTCAAAATCTAAAACACACCTGAGGTCACGGGCCGAACAGGAAAAACATTTATTGAACACTGCATTTTTAAAACTTTAAAACTGTAACTTTGTAACATAATTATGGACTAGATATATACTGTAGCATTACCTGCGATAATGCTAGTGCTAATGCTGTAAGCTGAATTTGGCTGCTTAAGATGCTGAAATTGATAAAAACGCTGAAGCTGATGGCCAATGAAAATATGACCTACATGCCAAATAAGCCATAAATTAGCCAAAAACAGTTAGCATTTAGCATTTAGTTGAACCCCAAAACAGCCTAAAAATACTTTAAAAAAATGCCTAAATTATCCCAAACCAGCTAGCATGTATCTGAAATATTAGCTAAACTACAAAACCGCCTAAAAAATCTTAGTAAATGGTAAAATAGTCCAAAAAGCTAGCAGAATCCCATTTTAAAAAACTTTAAAATTGTAACTTTTTAACCTAATTATGAATAATAAAAAGGCAGGAATATTATTCAAGAATAAGTCAACTTAAACCATAAATTACTTTCAATATTTTACTTTCCATAAAAATATATTTTGTCAAAATTATACAAGTTAGAAATGAGCACGAGATAACATCGGGCCATTAATAACAATAAAATAAAATGACCTGGAGGGCCGGATAGGATTACCTGGAGGGCTGGATCCGGCCTTGACTTTGACACATGTTCCTTAGACTTTTCTCCGAGTTTCCAGCTCGGTCAGCTTGGTGAACATGAGTGCTGCTCACCTCAGTGACAGGTCAGAGATTTTTCTGTTTAACCTGGTCGTGATGAGTGATCCTCAACCAGCTCTGATTTATGACCACAAGAGTTCTGAACGCACTCTGAGAAAAGACGTGCAAAATCCAAACAAAGTTGAATCAGAGGGGTGGCAGAAAAGTCACTCCTGACGCAGAAAAATTTTATGGATATTTATTTTAAGATTTAAACCATGTTTGATCTCCATTTTTAACAAAACAGCAACAGATGTAACTCAAATCTACTAAATTTCCACTAGTAAATTTCCACTCAAACAATGGACTCAGAGGAAATAATTTGGGCAAATGTGAAGCCATCCATCTTTTCTTCCTGGACTTTCTTGCTTTGGTCCAGACAGATTTCTCCTGAATGCACCAGAGACTGCAGTAAAGAGTGCAGGGGGAGCAGAGGGTCTGCAGCAGCCCATTCTGACTGAACAATAATAGTCTCTCCAAGGACTTGTGTGAGACGGTTCTGTATCTGCGCCTGTTTCCACACTCCGGGACAGCAGACTGACCCGCAGCCGTGTTCTGGTTCAGTTTCCACTTCTGCCCCTTAACTTGGAGATATTCAGGCAAGAGGTGGAGGCACGGGGGGGGGGGGTGTTTAATTGTGTCAACATAGAGGGAACACGGTCATACATCATAACACAGACACTTTTAACTCTTATCTGGGTTGAAAGGAGCTGTTATATTGAATCTACTGCAATTGATGAGAGGTTAATGAGGCTGCGGCCATGGTTCATGCCTGAGAGCGCCCTCCCAATAAAGATGAGCGTGCAGCCGTGTGTCCAGCATCAAATGTTACGGTGATGGATCGCTGGCGTCAGTACATCTGCACAGAAACTTGTAACGGTCCTGGGAATATGCGAGCGGGCTGGGGTCTAAGAGCTGTGGAATTCATCCGGCACGTCGTGTCAAGATGCCAATTTAACTGCTGATGGATGAGCGAGCCTCTCGCCACATGTTAGAGGCATCCGAGGATGCTGGTGTTGCCATCATCCGGCCAAGATAAATGACTCCTAACATGCATTGAGATTTTCCCCTAATTCACTTGACATTTGAGAGATGTCTCTTTAATTACAGTCTGTCTCGGCTTTGAGGAGCGCTCATTTCAACAATCCTGCCCAATCAAATTACACTCAAAAGGAAATATTCTCCAATAATGTAAAAACCAGAGTTTTCTGGCCATAAAAAGAGAATTTGTGTCCCTGAACTGTTTCTGTCAGGAGCCTTCCTGGCTGTTTCTTTATTTCGGCGGATGCTGCTGACACACCAGACTTCACGCCGCACTCCCCCTCATATGACACTGTTCTCCAAACACATCCTCCAGAAATGTCACACTTTGCAGCCATATCATTGAGACAATGTATGGGATACATTTTCATTATTGCTCTGAGCGAACATGACTGAAGGTAGAGCAAATGCCACGATGCGTTTCTCCTGCATGTTTGTGAAGCTCATCTGCACGACTAATCATGTGTAAAGGCCCGTTTAAAACTGCTTGTTTTCATGAATGTCTTGTTGTTTTTTGACACTGTCAGATTCAAATCCAACTTTATTTAATAAAAACGATAGTCCATGTTGTCCTGGATATATATTTACTGTTTTTCAATGCATATCATTTACTTGAACAGCACGAGTTCCACAAATGTTGATAAAAATGAAAAGAAACTAAGCCAGGGATGGTTTAAAAGAGGGCAGGAAATGTGGCCCAGATTGGGTTTGTGCACAGCTCCTGTGGTGGTCTCACCTGTGTTTACCCACATTGACTGAAGTGGGAATTCAGTGGGTTAGCTCGTTACGCTATCCAGCCGCCTGGTGGACGGTGGAGCATGCTAGCAAGCTCCGCTGTAACAAGCTAGCAGGCGTCACTGTAGCTAGTAGGGTGGTAGGCTGTGGTGCAGCGGTAGAGCGGTCGACTCCTGATCGGAAGTATATATAAGAATACGCCATTTACCATTTAGCAAGCTCTTCTTTTTATTGGTAGAAAGCTCCGCTGTATTGAGCTAGCGATATAGCGATCTAGTGAGCTCCGCTGTATCAATCCATCGTCCAACCCACTGAGTCCCCACTTCTGCCCATGTGGGAACCACAGGTGGGGCACCACAGAAACTACGGACGAACCCCATCAGGATCCTTATTTTCTGCCACTTTCGAACCATTCTGGGCTACTTGGCTTTGCTAAATGGGATTAAATAAAACAACTTTTTTAAAGGTGTTTTTAGTAATAATTTGTAAATGTCATCTCAAATTATTTCTTGTTTAATCAGAGAAGACCTTTGGACATTTGAGATCCAAACGTTAAATTCAGGAAACAGAACAGCTCACTAATTTAGCATTATTATTTTCCATACATTTAAATGTATACAAAAACATGGCAGCAACACTGTAAACAGTCTTTCAGAGTCATCTTCAGGGCTCTCAAATATTGAAATCTACATTGTTGATATCTCAGGAAGAAGAACCAATGCACATAAATCTCTTTTTTCTCAGTGTCTGTAATTATGCAGTTTCCAGAGTGTTCACATGACTGCATTCTATGACGCAAACATGTCACACACACAGAAAAAAAACAAGTGTTTTTTGACGACCTGCGTCCTCTGGGCCACACAGTACAGACAGATGCAAAGCTGCAGGATTCAGTCTTTCAGCAGTTTTGACATGTGCAGTTTCTTTTTTTGTACACTTCAGCAACTGCTAAGTCTACATGCATGTGCTTAGAAAACATGTCAGCAGGAGCAGCGGGGGTTGTGAGGCGCTTCTGTATGAAGTTATAAAATATTAAGTAAATGCTGTTGTTCACTTTATACTGAAACAGAGCATATTAGATTAGCTTAAACCTGCAGCATCTCTGCAGCTGACCAAGACCAAAATCTACTCATTGGTTAAAAGAATAATTATTTTGGATTATTTTGTATAAGAGAACTGGACTGTGCAAACAAAACAAGACGCCCCCAAAACTGGCGAAATATAAAAACCAGGAAACCAAAATCCCATAAACTTCAATAGAGCAATAAAGATCTGTTTCTGATATCTGTCTCTCTCTGATATCTTTTTAAAATCTTCTTAATAATCCTCATGTGTTTTTCATCATATTTTTTCTTTATCGCAATTTATTCAAGTTATAAAATGATCAAACAGAAGCTTCAATAAAAGTTGAACTCCACGTCCAATGTCCAAATGATGGATTTTGTGTATTCAAGTACATTTATTTATATAGCCCAATTACACAATACACACCGGTAATTGAATAAAGACATAAAATCAATCATAAAATGTAAACAATAGCTAAACAGACTAAGCTAAACTGAGCATCCCTGCCCTTAAACCGTCCTTTAGGAAAATGTCCTAAAAACAAAAAAAAAAAAAAAATCTGGGACTAAATAAGACAAAACCTCTGGGGCGTCCACGTGAAGGAAGGATTCTCTTTCAGGACGGACAGGTGATGTACCCGGACCATTAAAGAGGAATTAGCTTATCTAACCCTACAACTACATATTTAAAAAGTGTAGCACACACGGCTGTTTTGGAGTTTAGCTAATATTTATTTACACACTAACTGTTTTGGCTAATTTAGACTTTCTTCTGTTTTTTTAGGATATTTTGAAGTTTAGCTGTTTTTTTCAGCAACATGCTAGCTGGTTTTGGCTAACCTAAGTTTTTGTTTTGCTTTTTTTGTTTTTTAGGCTAATTTGGCATTTAGATAATAATAATAATAGTAGCTCTCAGCTTCAGTGTTTTTAGCTATCAATTTCAGCATCTTCACAAGTAATGCTATATATCTAGTTCATATTTATAATAAAGTTACAGTTTTAAAGTTTTAACATTTTAGAATGTTCATGAATGTTTATCCTGTTCGGCCTGTGACCTAAGGTGTGTTTTAGATTTTAGCTCATTGTGCGATTGAGTTTAGCACCCCTGGTGGAGCAGATGGCTTTCATCCGGAACTAAGAGTGCAAGACGAGCCAGAGGCGAGGTCCACGACCAAGACCAGGAGCACAGACGAGCTACCTGGAATCTCTCCCGTTCCCTGAAGGCAACAAATGAATTGCACTGCACCAAACAGAGGCATGGAAAACTAAAAATAAATGATAAAGAATAGTGGAGAGGAGAAAACTAGAGGACAGAACTCTAGTGCACCACACTTTACCTAGCCTGTGTAGCCCGCTTTCAAGTGGTAGGGATGTGGCTTTCTAACAAGCTCACTTACGATTGGAGAGAGTGGTTACCATTGACATGTTGACTCGGACCGACTTGGACCAATCACTGCTCGCTGATGACGTCTGGCTCAGGCATGGCGGCTCCTTTATCGCCACTAATTTGACTTAATTAGATTGGAACTGGAAACAGACCATTTTCTGCAAATGATGCCCCACCAACTCCTCACAGTCAATGTTCAGAACAACCATCAGTGTTTGGAGGCATCAGCGTTCAATTTGTCACGATCATTATTCTTTCCCATCATTTTAGATGACATCATCGATATCATTCATTTTCATAATGCAGTCTGTCAGCTTCCTGCTTCATCCCATCTCCTTCCTCTCTCATCATGAGATGGGACAGGGATTTCTGTCCCCAAACTGCATACATATGCTAACGTGCATGTCTGTAACTGAACCAGACGGGGTGTAGATTTAATTCTGGGATTTTCTCGGGTAATCGTTTCTCCTGCTCAGTTTGCTTTTCAGTTACAATTTCAGCTTGTGCGCTGTAGAAAGGCTCTAACTGACACCTTAGTCATTTGGAGAAGCCTTTTATTTTTAAAGTAGCTGAGAAATAAGTTCAAATGACAGAAGTTTTATTACAGATCTGTGTAAAAACAAACCCTCAAATCCACCTGTGTCTGTAAACTTAACAGGTTTCACCACGCCATCAGCACATTCTGCTGTTTTCTTTCATGCAAATGCACCTATCTTTCTTCTCCAGACATACTGTCAATCTTTTGGCCCAGAAAAGTTTTGAACAGACTCCCAGAACCGACGTGGTTCTGTCTCTTCTGGGTTTGGGTCAGCGGCGGTGCCTGTTTTGTTGCGGTTCGGGCATGAAGCCCCTCAGCGTTTTGTCAACAGAAACTTCTGTTCCAGCTGACTCTGAGCCCACTGCAGCTCTCTGCCGCTTTCATTGTTTGGAAGTCGACACATATTCCGCTTGGTTGACTCTCTCCACCAAATTAAATGTAAATTCTTCATCATATCTTCTTCAGGCCATGTGACCGAATCCGCCTTTTCCCACCGACAGACACAGTTTAGAAGAAGCTCATTAAGGTGTTGATCCACTTTAGTGGTTTTCTTGGTTTCCATTGTTCTGCTGAAAAAGATGGATGGCTTCTTCCTTCTCGTGCCGCCCAGCGAACGAGTTAACGAGGAGGATGAGATGGGGGGGGGGGGGGGTCTTTCTGAGCAGAGGATTTGTCCCCCGTCAGACCAGAAAATGGGGGGTCCCAGCAAAGCTCTCTGTGGTTTTACAGAGGAGCCAAATGTGCTCAGAGATTGGAGGAGACGTTGGATTCCGACTTCAGTTCCTCCTGGTGCCAGCCCGGTTGCTATGGGACCTGGAGGTGGTGCAGGAAAACAAGCGCCCCCTCTGAGTCATAACAGTTCATATTTTCAAGGTTTTGGGTCGTGTTTCTCCGCAGAGCGTTCCCTTCTGAGCCCAAAGTGTTACTCATAATAAGAAGTGTGCATGGACCCTGGAGTTCTGCAGGCTGCACTTTTACGGTGGTCTGTTTTTCCTTGTGGGGATGAAGCAAAAGTCAAGCCAGCACCTGAACTCGCATCACTTTGCTTTTATTGAGTGGATTGCATCTGTAAAGCCCTTTTTATTGTCTGTGTATGAGAGCTTCTGTACAGTAAAGCTGTTTGCTCAGATAGTAAAAGATAACTGCAAATCTGAAATGCATCAGGCTCTTTTTGCACCTCTAAAGATTAATATTCTGAAGCATTTGTCATCCTGATATGATTTTAAAAATCTCTTTGTTAAGGTAGATTAAATTACTTTTATTGATTCTGAACACTGTAATGAGTTGCAAGCAAATGCTGAAGATAATTTTCTTATCTTTTGAAGTAACACAAATAGGTATGAGAGCTATTCCTCCTGGACGCGCCTTCGCTTGGTTGACTGTCTGCATCGATTTGTAGCAGCAGGAGAAAACGGTGGTCTCCCTCTGGAGAAGAAGGACTTGTATTTATCCAACACGGTGCGCGGATGGTGCACTCTGTGATGGTGCGTCAGGTCTGAGTGTTACCGCTGAACAGATGGCCTTCACCTCGCTGCTTCTGCTGTCTCTGTTGTTACCTGTTCAGGGGCCATTTCACCTCAGGCCTTGGCTGCTGCAGGGAGTTCAGAGCCGGATTTGACACTAATGATAGCTTTAGGGAGGTCTTCCACACACGGAATCAGAAGGATCGCTGGTTTTCATGACATAGGAGACGATGAAAAATTAAAAAACTGTTCTCGGTCTTACACTTAAATGACTGTGGCTGTTTATTTTGCATTTATCGGAACGACCAAATATGAGCGCGCAACCACTGCAATAACAGGACCCGTAGAGATAAGTCCAGAATTCCTTCAGAATTGGCAGATTTATTTTTTTTTAAGTAAGGAAAAAATTTGCCTGGGGGTTCAGAAAAATAGTTTAACCAGGAAAAATAGTCTTAACAAGAGTTATTGTTTAAAAATAGTTAGGAATGAACCAACCGGTGAGACAATTATAAAGGATTGATCGTCATCTTATCACAGAGGTAATAATTGGTCCAACTGCTTACTTGTGAGAACGTTTATTTTAACACAGCTGAAAATGCTTATTGTTTTCGTGTCTCATTATGCGGCATGCATGAGGCGCTACTGTGGTGTCGTCCTAAAAGCTAGCTTGTAGTTCCAGAATTCTCTTAAAAAATATGTCATAATTTTGCTCTTCTGAAAGGAGAGAGAAAGAAAACGCGTCAAGCTGTTACCTCATTCAGAGGTTTTACTCAAATAAGTGAAACAAGACAGAGGAACAAATAAACAAAGAATCACACTAATGAAACTGTTCAGACTGACGGAGAAACACAATGAAGACTCCACACTGAAGTTGAGGCTGGAGTGAGCATAAATACTGGTGGTTCTGATGAGGAGGAGGATGATCAGCTGTGCATGGAGAAGACTGAAGCAGTGGCTGATGGGAGTTGTAGTGGGGACGGTGCTGAAGATGGTTAGTACTCCGGAGGGGGGTCCCTCTGGTGGTCGGAGGAGGACATGGCAGAGTGTATTCTGACACAGCAACTCATTGAAATGTGGAATTTGGGCTCATTAAAACAACTTTTAATGAGACGCACATTAATTCTCACTGTTTTCCCAACAATCTACATAAAGACTTATCAGTGCACCTTCACAGCCACCGTCTCCTCGGTAACCGTCTCGCAGCAGGCCTCCAATAAACCAAAGCAGCAGTAAACATTGTTGAACCAGACATTAATGTCGACACTCAAAATTGATCAGTGAACTATAAAGTCTGAATACGTGAACTATCCCGACAAGTTTTCTAAAGCCCAGAATTTCCATAATCTTTGCCTTTAGCTGCTTTTGCGTAAATCCTGGCCAATTAGTGAAGAGATATTCAGTCACATGGTTTTGTTTGCAAGCTTTTGCCAAGAACAGGAAAGTCTGTTTGACGCCAGTATGAATACAGACCAAAAGCAAAGTTCAGGACTCTATACGGAACAAATTAAGTGGGCTAGGACCAAAGAATTTTTGCAGTCAAATGCTTCCTTAATCCTTGTGCTATCCAGGTATGTTGACGCTGAGAGTGGAGTCATCCGGACCCCACAAGACAGAACACTAAACTTTTAATTTCAATGATCTTTGATTCTCCACCTTCATCCACATTTGTGATGGAATGGATCACATGTGGGTCATCTGGACCCCATAAGAGTGCAAAAGTGTCCTTTACTTTCTTAAGTTCTCAATTTTTGCAGTGTTCAAGCAGTTTGACTCCAATAACATACGCTCTCGTCTACGAGGACAAATTACACAAAAACAAAGGAAAAATTAATAAAACTAGAAAAGTTGCAATACCTGTGATAACGTGTGAATGATTTTTGCTGAAAATGGTGATACAAGAGCTGAAGTTGACCTACATTTCTGAAAAATCAAGTAAAATTACTTAAATATCCCTAATACATGCCAATTTTGCAAAAATATTTAGTGTGATGCTTAAATATGAGCTAAATGCAAAATTAGCCAAAAAAGCTAGCTCACTGCTAAAATACTAGCTAAATTCCAAAACAGCCTAAAATTCCTCAGAAAACTAAATTAGTCAAAAACATTTAGAAGATAGAAGTTAAATTTTAAATCAACCTAAAAATCCCCAATAGATAACAAATTAGCCAAAAACGTTAGCCTGTTGCTAAAATATTAGCTAAGCTCAAATTTTCTTGAAAATGACTATAAAAGATGAAAACATGAATAAATTTAAAGGCTTGTCGCTAATTCAGTTAAAATTTAGAAATTAAAAAAAAGACTGTCATTCATGTGCCATATTTTGCTCAATATTTCACAAATTATGGTTTATTAATACCAAAAATACAAGCAGTAATGTTCTGAAGAAGCTGCACGTTTTACCAAGATTGATGAAATCACTTAAATTGAATTTTGATGTGCCAAAAAACGTACAGAAAGGGATCACTGTAGTGTGAATTTACTAAGTTTACTAAGCAATCACACTTTTAGGAAACTGAAGACATACAGCTCTGGAAGAACTCTCTTTATGGCGGGTAGTTTTGGCGTACACATCTTCAGGCAGTGAGGGGTGTGTGGAGATTTCGTCAGCCCCTTTCCTAAGCCTGGAGCAGAACCTGCCCTGGATAGAGGGGAGGCTGGTATCTGTAGAGAGCGTTCCAGACTTTGTGCCGCAGTCTTCACGCGTTCTGGTCTTCTGGCCTTGAAGCTCAATTAAAAGAAAGTGTTTTGAAACGGACTAAACTCCCAACAACAGTTTCCTGCTTCAGTAAGAATCCCAAACCACAGCTGGACCTTTGGGACCGCTGCAGAAGGCAGAGCACCGATTCTGCTGGAAGCTGCTGCAGAGTTTTTGATTGACTGGGACTTGTTTTCATTTCCATCTATTGTCGTGATCATTGCGAGCTGCGTTCACTGAAATGACTACATTCAAGGCTTGACATAGAGATGTGTGTTGGAACAAAACGTAATCTAAAATTCGGATGGCTCTCGGCTGTCTTGCTGCTGGCCTGATATATTGCACAGCAATGCTATTATTAAGACTAGGATAGGTATACTTTCAAAGCACTGTGTGAAATCCTTTTCTTCAGCGCGCAGGAAGGGTGCAGTGGAGTATTTGCATCAGTAGCCACAGCTGACAGGTGATCTTGGCCACCCTAGTAGGTTGTGTGCTTTTGTATGCAAGGGATGAATCCCGAAGTCTGTGTGGGTTTCTGTCAGTGTGAGTGGAACAAAGGCAGCTGTGTGAATCACAAAAACAAAACAGGCTGTGCTGAGTGAAAGCCGACCTGCTGATCTGAGAACCGGGGCGGCTGCAGGGGAGTTCTCCCTCCGGGTCGCTGGGATCTGATCGATACCTCACATACTTCACTATTCTGGCAAATGATTCAATCCTCCAATGACTATTGACAGCTGTGTTAGTAAATGTATCTCACCTCCAACTTCTGTCAGACACACACAAAAAAACTACATTTCAAGGTTTGATTTGACTGATAAACGTAACATAGTTTGTAAATGTATTTTTAAAATTTCTAACTTGAAACTTTGAAAAAAGTTAAAGCTGCATGTGACAAAAAGATGGGGAAAAAAAACACCTTTTTTCAAAATGGCAGCTTTTCTGTCAGTTTTATCTCCATAGCAACCATTTTATTTTTTGGTCACCTGGGGGTGACAAACAAATATCTGTCATTTTTAGAAGAATCTGCAAAAGTGATTTAAAAAGGATTCCTTAGCAACAGAGGTTTTTCTGTTGACCACACCCACATTTTGATACAGTTGTATATTGTATCGTTGAATTAAAGGGGCCCTACCATGATTTTCTTAAGCCTTTCAGAGTGAACTTTATCCATATATAAGATCATATATTACCTTTGGACCACTAAAAAAATGAATTATTAATTAAATGTTGGTCATTTTTCATGAGTTTTTCATACCCTGAAGTAAAACGCATCGATTTCTGAAGCTCCACCTGCCACTGAGCGTAGCTGCGATCCAATCCGTGACGTCATCCCAGACTCTCTAGCAGCCTCTCTGTGTTTCTCCCACGAAAATAATCCAAACTTCTTTAAAGATGGATGCACATTCAATATTTCTGCCTTTGATTTGGCCATCGCTTCCCTGTTTCACAACAGACGCAGCTCCTTCACTGCTCGGGAGTTTGTGGGTTGGGGGAGGTCTTAAAGGAGCGCCACATCTAAACTAACAAACTATTTGAGCTGGAATTTATTGAAGACAGGACACAACCAGAAGATGTAAGGTATTCTACATCTAAAATGAAAGTGTTTTTTACTGATCATCACTGGAAAAGGGGATACATTGAATGTTGTGTTAGTCTGGGGGCGGAGCTGTCAGAGTAGACTCTTCCTGGAGGGAGCTGTTGCATCGATCTTACGTCAGCACGTTTCCAACCGCTCGTTTTCGTGGGTATAGGAGGGGCTGCTGCCGACTGTGGAGGTTCTTTATAGTGAGGAATGAACAGTATAATGCATTTAAACCTCAAAAAGTAGAATTTTCATGGTAGGACCCCTTTAAAGCTTAGAAAATTATTAATCTTGTGGTACATTCAAATAATTATCATCTATAAAGATTAATCTGTTAATAGTGCAAGAATTTTGCCTTCCACTGTTACAGGTAAGGCACTGCTACAGCTTCTAAATATCTGGGATTTTTTATTTTGCCTCCATGCTAAAATCTAAATAGCTGAGCTTGTAAATGCGTGTCACCCAAACCCAGAAAAGAGGGAGATTGATGAAGTTTAATGGCATGAATGACTGACAAAGTTTAGTAACAAAGTTCTTGCCCGATTAAAAACATCTCTGTGCTTAAAAAAAAAAAAAAAAAAACACCCTTTACCACATTTTCAAATGAAACAAAAACTTTTATTTAGTTTTTGGATTACATACATGGTAAATCTCAATTGCATTCAAAATTTACATTAAAATAGACAATTTCATAGGACTTTAAGAATAAGGCTCCAGCTAGCATCTTTAGTGGATAAGAGAAACATTTTTAAACTTAAGACCATGGATGATAACATCAAATACACCTGCCTAACCTTTCAGATTCAAATCACAGTGATAATAGCTGTAAATGATGTGGTAGGTTAAAGTTTTCCATAACAACTGCTCTCTTCAGTGTTTATGTCACTGAGCAGAAAGTTAGCGTTAGCGCTGCATTTTCTAGCTGAGCTTTCTCCAGTCTGAGCAACCAAGACAGATGCTCAAAACTGGCAGCACGTATTTAGAAAATTATGTAAAAACTCACTTTCACTATCTCACTAAAAAAAAAAAAAAAAAGAAGTCAGACCAACAATAGCATTTAGTGCATCTTAGCCACTCACTTTACATGTTGCCAACATGAATTTCCATCAGTTTCTGTGCTGGTTGCACGTAAATATGTGTGAATAACATCAGCCATGTTTTAAAACATCAAATATTAATAAAAAATACAGCAAAGAAACAAGCTAGCATGCTACTCGCGAGTCACTAGCTTCCACTTTAGCACAAACTTAACGGTTTTAAAACAAAGTTTATTTTTACTTTGAACTTTCATTTTTCCCTCTTTGGTTTCAGTTCTCTTTTTTTCAGTTTCAATTCAAAGTTTTCAAGTTTTCGCTGCTGAGGGGCGGGGCTTTGAGCTCATTGGTTATCGGGACATGTTTCCCATGAGGGGTAAGAGAGGACTACTCTCCTCTCTGATGGTTTCTCTTGCTGTGATGTCATCATTTGTTGGGGGTCATTTACCATATTTTCACCAGGTACTAGGCACGTCCAAATTTTGGTCAGTTTTTGATTATGTAGCTAGAGTGAAATGCGGGCAGTAAGAAAGAAGACTTGCTTAAACAATTTTCAGTCCAGAACTGAATAATGTAACTCCTAACAAGGCCAGTGCCATTCCTGACACATCTAACTTCAAGCTGAAGCCAAGTTTTTAGTTTTCTCAGAGAAAAAGAATTCAAATTTGTTTCTATGAAAAATTCAGCAGAAAAACATAAACTTAACTGATAACCTTCTCTAAGAATTCATCTCTTGCTTAAAGTGTTTTTTTTCCACAAATGTTAAGATATGAATATCATCAAAAGTATCACATTAATTTTCCCAATTTGTAAAAAAATCTTTATAAAATCCTTTTACAACACTTTTTAGGCAATATCTTGGATACAATTAAATTTGTTAAAAACACAATCTTACCCTTGTATAAATGATGAGGAGGTATTGTTGTTAATAACAGATTGTGGCGGTTGCCATGGTGATTTGTCTCCGATTGTTATGGTTCTGGCTCTAGAAAAGCTTTAGGACAAATCTGACAGCAGCATCCTGTCAGGCCTTCAGGATGTGACGAGCTGGGAGTGACAGCAGCTTGTAAAATGCCAAGAATTCACAGTTTAGAAGGAAATGTCAAGTCTCATCTGAAAAACCCAGATTCTCTTCTGAATTATTAACGTTTTTAAATGTATTTAAGTTCAACTCCATTTTTACTTTCCTACAAACTTTTAACTTTTCATTCGTACACAAATCAGAAAAAAAAAACAAAATTTTGTTACATACTTTAGATTTTTCGTTGAATTTTTCTAAATTTGTTTTTGTGTTCTATCCTATAATAAAACCAACTTTTTTGTTTTAAACTATTTCCCACAGATGCACAAAATGTGCTGTCTTTCAAAGACTGTTTTAAAATTAAACTAAAATGCTAAACTAAATTGCAAGTAAATATCCAATCACAATCATAACTCCATATAGAATCAGTAAAGAAAACAAATGACATTTTAATCAGGAGACACTGACAGCAGCAGCTGTACACAAAAGCTTGTTTGAATGATGTAAACTAATGAGTGTGTGGTTCTACAAGAAGGATTCAAGGCCGTCACCTACAGAAAGGCTGAATGGAAGAATTTTTCTGCCTTGATTTACTTCAGAGCATCTCAATTATATTCTTTTACGCCCCCCCTTATGAAGAACTTACCCTTTCGTGCCCCCCTTACCAGGTTATAAAGAACAACATTAGTTACCATAGTTATGCAGACCCTCTTTGGGTCTTGGCCTTGATGCGGCGAGAGGGCTTGTGTGTTCCAGTTACCCTGGAGAGCGACACCCCCTGGAGCTCGCTCCTGGTAGGGTCACCTTTGGCGGGACGGTCTCCAGGCAGGTTCCAGACAAACAAGACCCCATCGAGTCAGTGTGAGGTGGCAGCTGCACCAACCAACTATACTGCGGAGGGCTAACAACCTACCCAGGAGAACCTACTTTGTTACAAAACTGATCAAGAAGAGAACGTCCAAACCCTTCTTCGACCAGGAGCCGCCACCCTGCTATCCAGAGAGCTCTGCCATTATAATATCACACTGTCTGAGCTCTGTGAAGTTAGATGGCATGGAAGTGGTGAAATAATAGCTGGAGACCAGTGTTATATCTACAGCGGCCCGGAGAAGCGGACGGGCCTCTGTGGCGTGGCCCTTGCCTTCCCAGCTGGACTCCTGTGAGTGACAGATTGCTATCTGCTCGCTTCCTCCACCAACACGGCAAGATGACGGTTATTGTCGCCTACGTCCCACAGAAGATGCTGATGAGGACGAGAAGGACGATTTCTACGACCAACCGTACCAGGCTGCCGTCCAAGCTCCACCACGTTAACACCATCGTACTGACGGATGCCAACGCCACCCTTTCTGGTAGCAAACGGCCACCCGGCACACCTGTGGGCACCATCTCAGCTGACAGAGATACAAACGATAACAGAAACTACCTTCTCCTGTTCTGCCATTACAACAGCCTCTGTGTTGCTGAAACCTGGTTTCCACAGAAATTAATCAACCAGTGGACATGGTACAGCCCAGACGGCAGAACAAGGAAAGCCCTGGACCACATCCTGATTTCTCGACGCTGGAAGTCGTTTGTCACAACTGCCGAGTGTACCATGGAGCTGAGCTTGGCAACACAGACCACCATCTTCTGGTGGCTCAGCTTAGGCTAAAGATCTTGATCTTTGTGATCTTCGAGCCAACCAGAGCAAACAAAGATGCTTTGATAGCAGGGCTCTCAGAACCATCGAGAACATCAGGTGGCCCCAGCAAATCTCCAACAAATCACTCAGAGCCTGCACAAACCAGCCCAGAGCTTCCACCCTGGCAGCACAGCGCCGCGTCCGCTGGTTTGGCCATGTTCCTCGCCCTCCCTCTGAACACCCAACAAGAGTCATCTTGAAGTTTGACCCAAAAGGCTGCAGGCTGGAGACGACCGCAAGGAAAGCCCTGCACTCGGTGACTTGATGACCTTCGTCAACACGGCATTACCGCGAAGGAAGCAGATCTGCTGGCACAAGGCCGCCAGTATTGGAGACACTTGACTCCTCTGATCAGCTCAACGTTCCAGGGCGGGACAACAGCTCTAACGCAGGAGCAAGATAGATAGAGCTATGCAGATGACACACAGATATATATTACACCAGGAGACCGAGGCTCTTGGTAAATGCATTGAGGACATTAATAACTGGTTGTGTCACAACAACTTTGTGTCAGACAAAATAAAAACAACTGTTTTTCCTTGTTTCCCACCACAATACTGATGGAAATTCTGTCTCTTCTCAGGGATTTAGATCTTTTGCATTGACTCACTTTAAACAATGGCTCTCTCAGCTACCAAATGGCTTTTAAGGTTTTTTTTTTTTTTTTTTTTTTGCTTTATTTCATTTATTAACAACTAGTATGTATGATAATGCATAAAATCCATAACTGATGTAAATATGTTGTTTTTATAATATTTATTATATAAAGTGTATATTATGTATATGCTCTTATCTATCCCTTAAAATTTACAAAATAAATGAAAAAAGAACTGGCTATTAACTATTAAGTTTTTTATGATACATTTTAAGCTTTTTTTCCTGGGACCCGACCCTCAGGGGTATCGGAACCCGACCTGCAGCAGGTCGATGCTCGTTTTTTGATGCCCTACCTGATGAATCAAGGCTCCTAACGGGACTCGGACCCGGTACCGGAGGTATCACCAGACACGCAATGGACGCACAATGTTACCGGACGCCCGGACCCTTGATTTATTTGGCCCTGATTCGAAACCCCCCCAGAGAGCTGCCAGCGCGTCACTTTTTTTAATCTCACGGTCAGAGAATTCTGTAAAGCTAGAACGTGATCACAGTCCGACTAGTTCCGGTCCAGCCCACGGAAATAAGAGATCCTGAAACACCGATTCTCAACCATAGAAATAAAGTTACTTTAATTTCTGCCTCACAAACTAGAAAAAGTGCATTTTTAGAGAAAGACAGAACGAGTGACGCTTTCTGACAAAATGAGGAAAAAGAAAAATGAGTGTGGTTTTATTCTGTCAAGTTTTCCAATGGTTTTCCAATGGGAGCTTTCAGTGATTGAATCACAGAATGAAGCTGGAATGCTAAAGATCAATATTGATCCAGTTTTTCTTACTCTTTAAAGATAATCCTTTGATTTTCAAAGCATTCCCAGTGGTCATTCAATTATGATGAGGCCGTTTTTAGCTAAAATCCAAAAACCTGTGTAGCTTTCTAGGACATAGTTACTGCAGAGCAACAGGAGTTTGTTAGTAATTCAGCTCTGAGTTGTGTTCCCCTTTTCCCGCTGCAGAGATTTATATTTAAGCATAACAGAGAGCATATGGCCCGTCATGTGTACTTTCTACTAGAGCTGGATATTGGTTATAATTTCAAGAAACGATTCGATTCGATTCACAAGAGCCTGAATCAGTTAGATTCTGATTTTTTCCGATTCTTTTGATTCTTTAATTCAATTCAATTTTAAGTGTAAAAATGTATACACATTTGTTTAGAAACACATTAAAAATCTACTATTTAATTTGAATATATTTATATTAATCTGATCCAGTTCAGATACTGTCAAATGTATCAGTGAAATACTGAGATTGTTAATCTCATCCAGTGTTCCATGGATTATATAAAGGAGAAGTTCTAACTAAAATGTTCAGATCATTAACATTGGAAACATTGTTCTGCTTCTCCTGGAGGACATTTCTGTTTGGCCACAAGGTGGCGATCACGCAATAGAAGTACACTTTATTCAAGAAGAAGACAACAGTATGAGGGAAACAACAAATAGCTACCTTAAAAATTATTTCCTTAAAAGAGTTTGAAACATTCCTTCCTGTGAGTTAATAAAGATGTTCAGATTTATTCAGCAATGTATTTTTTTGGTCAACCGAACGTTAGCATTAGCCGTCCTATGGGAAATTCTATTGAACGTTAGCATCAAGCCAGTGGACTTACCCTACTTTCTACATCACAGATATGGTGTTTTTAAACAGAATTTTTCATCTGCTCCTGATTCACAATAAAAAAAAGAAATAGTCCGAGATGCTGTTTTAAGCTTCATAAAAGTTCTCCATTTAATTTTGAAAAAATATTATTAAGTATTTTATTTGTTTTGTGTTTCTTGTAGAAATGGACATTGAATCTGTAATAGTAAAGATATCATCATCCATCTTCACCAAAATGCCACAAAAACATTTTAAAAACACCAAAAAAGACCATTTATATCACAATTGGTTTTTGAAGGCATTTTTTTTTTGTAAGTTTGTTTTGTTTTTGTTTTTGTTTTTTTATTGGGGGGGGGGGGGGGTGTAATTTTAGTCACTGCAGATAATATAATGACATTTTTCACAATTTTCGGATAATTTTTTTTTTCCCAAAATGCACACGTGGACAAAATTGTTGGTACCCCTCAGTTAAAGAAGGAAAAACCCACAATTCTCACTGAAATCACTTGAAAAGTGACAAAAGTAACAATAAATTAAAATTCATTGAAATTTAAACAATCAAAATCAGCCATCACTTTTGAATTTTTGATTAACATAATTATTTAAAAAAACAAACTAGTGAAACAGGCCTGGACAAAAATGATGGTACCTCTGTAAAAGATTGAAAACTATTCGACCAGAGTGACTTGATTAACTCAGGTGTGTCCTTTAATTGACATCACAGGTGTTTCCAAATTCATAATCAGTCATTCTGCCTATTTAAAGGGAGACAAATCACTCTACTGTTTGGTGAAAAGGTGTGTACCACACTGAACATGGACAACAGAAAGCGAACGAGAGAATTGTCCCAGGACATCCGAAATAAAATGATAGACAAACTTCTTAAGGTTAAAGGCTATAAGACCATCTCTAAACAGATTGAAGTTCCTGTGACAACAGTGGCTCATATTATTCAGAAGTTCAAGACCCACAGGACAGTAGCCAACCTCTCTGGACGTGAGAGGAAAATTGATGTCAAATTGAAGAGACGGATCGTTCAAATTGTATCCAAAGAGCCCAGAACAACTTTCAAACAAATTAAAGGTGAACTCCAAGGCGAAGGTACATCAGTGTCAGATCGCACCATTCGTCGTTGTTTGAGCCAAAGTGAACTTCATGGGAGACGACCAAGGAGGACACCACTGCTGAAAAAAAACATCCAAAAGCCAGACTGGAATTTGCAAAAATGCATGTTGACGAGCCACAAAGCTTCTGGGAGAATGTCCTTTGGACAGATGAGAGCAAACTGGAGCTTTTTGGTAAGGCTCATCAGCTCTATAGACTCAAAAACCAAGCATTTGAAGAAAAGAAGACTGTCCCTACGGTGAAACATGGAGGAGGCTCAGGAATGTTTTGGGGCTGCTTTGCTGCATCTGGCACAGGGTGTCTTGAATGTGTGCAAGGTAGAATGAAATCTGAAGACTATCAAGGCATTCTGGAGAGAAATGTGCTGCCTAGTGTCAGAAAGCTTGGTGTCAGTCGCAGGTCATGGGTCTTCCAACAGGACAACGATCCAAAACACACAGCCAAAAACACCCAAGAATGGCTGAGAGGAAAGCCTTGGACTATTCTAAAGTGGCCTTCCATGAGTTAAAGCAGAGATCTAAGTGACAAAAAATTGCATCAAAAAATTGAAAGTGTTGGGGATCTTGTGTGCAGACATGAGGCGACATGAACCAACTTTGGATGTCTTCTGTCTTCTACTGTGATTTAAATATTGATTTGGAGTCACTTGAAAATGAATGTCTTTATTAGTATTTTGCACCAAGATTTTCAGGAACACATTATTCCTGTTTTTACAACTTAAAAAGGGAGTGATCGTAGACAAGTTTATGAATCATGCTTTTGAACTGAGGCTGAGGTTATTCTCTGCCTCCTCACCTGCTTGCAAATGTCTAATAGTCAGCAAACCCAGTTAAGAACTCTTGAAAAATTTGAGACTTATTTAACTTCAATCTAAACATTACAAAAAAAGGCAATAAGAATTATAGAGACCCATCAAGACCACTATTCAGTCATTGGAAAATATGAAAGTTTGCTGACATAATTGATTATAATATAATAATAGATCATGGTTACCCCTTGATTTACAGGTTAAATTCAATAAAAGATAAAGTCATATTGACTTAAAAAGACATGAAATATTCAAAAAATCAGGATTTAGAACAAATGTGTTGGAGATGTGCATCAATATAGGGTCCCAACATATGTAATAAACTGGACAAGGAAATCAAAAATACAAAAACAATTGTTGCTTAAGAAAGTGTTAATAAGAGGGAGATGTTAGCAAATATTAGAGATAATATGAAGAAAAATAATTTCACAAAACTTAGGTAGTTAATGCAACTGGAACTAGTGAAGGTAAATAGAATTAAATGAGGTTTGTGTGGACAACTGGTTATGTAAATAAGTTTGTATTTTTGTTAACATGTTCTTAATATTTATGTAAAAGATCATTTTCTTTGTTTGATAAATTTTGATTTAATTTTGTTGATTTAGCTTTAAGTGCAGATAATATACGTTTTTTTCTTTCTTCTCCTTCTCATTTATTAACTGTTTCATGTTTATTTAGTATTATTTCAATGTTATTTATTGTTACTAAATGAAATAAAATTAATAAAAAATAATCATAAAAATCAGCAACCAAATCTTTGACAAACATTTCTATGAAACATTGGAGTTTTGTCAGTTATGTTTATATGAAACAAAATGATTTGAATCTATAAATAAAATGAAATTTAAATCAGATAAAAATCAGTTTTCCAGGCATGACAAAACATCAGAAGATGCATCTCCACCCAGATGTCTTTTGTTACTCTCATTCATGCAACAAAAGCACAACAACAACAAAAAATCTGTTTGAAAATCAATTCAGCTTCAGGTTTTTCTCAAGTGCGGGGCATTTGAAAGTGTCTCAGGTCTCCTGTTTTGTTATGTGCTCTCCAAACATAGAATGTTAACAAAGAAAATGAAAAAAAGTGCAAATGAGAAGCATCTCAAGGAAAAAGCGATGGCCAGCTTCAGCAATGAGGTGTGCTGACGCACAAACCAAGAAGAGGAGGCAAGACGCTGCAGAGAAGGAGGAGTGTGCGTGGAGATACGGGAGAAAAACTGACAGCAGGTGAGGGTCAACGCGGGGTTAGGATGAAAGACGGGAGCTATGAAGAGTGGAGGTTCACTCCACCATGGGCTGGATGGAGACACACACCTGTGTACACACAGCCAATAAAAAAAAAGACTTTTAGTGGAAATAAATGAAACAGAGAGGAAGGAGGAGGAGGAGGAGGAGGAGGGAGAGCGATAGTGAGGTGAGAGAGAGAGAGAGAGAGAGAGGAGACGCGACAGAGGGAGGCGTGGAGGAAAGGAGGAGACTGCGATAAACCACACTTGGGTGAAGCGATCCTGCTGAAGGAGGAGGAAGTTCTGAAGCTGAAGATGAGTCACAGGGCAGCAGAACCGGCCAGGCGGCTCAACCCCACAGGACCCGGATCGAAGCAGCAGGACTGAGATCCAGAGGAACTTCCTGGAAGGCTGACAGCTCTGAGGACAGGATGGATTTACACAAATGTTTCAGCTTGTTTTTCATCGCTCTGACCCAACAAGGTAAATGTCCTCTGCTGGTCGTTTTTGGAAACAATTTCAGATTTAGAATATTTCTTATCTGTCATCATGATGGGATCAGATAATCTGCTCCGATTCACCAAAGTATTGACTGAACTTTTTCTTTCCTGATGACTTGAACTTTACAAAGGCTGGTCCAGATGTATCTGTGACTCAGGAGTTGGAGCAGTCGTAGTTGGAGTCCTGACCTCCAGCCTGTAAGTTGAGGTGTCCTTGTGCAAGATACTGAATCCTGCCCCCCCACCCAGCTGTTTCTCAGTCTGTTGAAAAAGCTGAAGTTCATGGACAAAAAGAGCTGAATGTGTCATTGTAGAAAAGTGTTTTTATCCATTAACAGAACTGAAAAACACACACTATCTAAATGCAGAGCATGTATCTGAGCCATTTAGTAGCAACACCTCTGCCACGCGGGACCGAAGCTGAACACAAAAGCTTTTCTAGTCGGATCATTTTTGGAATTTGCAGCTCGTTTAGGATTGGCCTGTGAGAGTGCATTGATCATAAAAGGACAGATTTGGGTTTAGTGGCTTGGTTACATGCTTTAAATAACCAGAAACATCTGCAGGAAATGACACAGTCATGTACCTGATTTGTCTTTACAACCATTATCATGAAAAAGAATTAAATTAGAATGATTAATGTCCCGTATCAGAAATATATATATGTGACCCATTCAATTCATGAGTGAGCTCCACGATGGAATACTGCTGCAGAATCCTCCTCAGCATCTTTTTATTTTTCTATCAAAGTTGCCAAAAGAAAGAGCCAAAGTGATCTGATGGGTCAGAGATTCTCATCATAAAGCATTTAGACATTTCAAGGTTAGCTGGTGTCTAGACACGGCAAAGAAAGAATGTATAAAAAAAGAAGCAACTGGATCAGTTTAATAAGGTATTGATCCCAGTCCCTTTAAAATTGTGACTGTCAGTCTTCAGGCTGCTGAATGGCAGCCCATCAGTTTTTATTGAGTGTGCAGGAGAAGCAGCAGTGAGATAACGACACCTGTATCCCTATTTGGAGAACCCTGGTTAATGTGGAAGCATCCTTCAAAGTCTTCTTCCTCTGACATAAGTATGGATGAAGCTCAGAAACGTCTTTGTGGACTCAATGTGAGCTAATGAAATCAATGAAGACGATGGAAACGCCTTCATGACTCACATAATAACATATCAATAAGAATAACAGCCTTCAAATCGTAGGAAGGCTAAAACTGTCCTTTAATTACTGCCGGACCTAATTAGGTCATCTTCCACAGAAAACGAGCTGCAGAAGGGAAAGGACACCCGGGCTGATGGAACATGAGTGGAGGTGGCATTGGAGTGGGGGGGCTGTCTGAGCAGTTCCATCAGGGGTTTGATTGGAAACACAGTGATACCCTCAGGTCCTGATTCTTATAGCCTTTCTCCCGATCCTTCCACGGTGTCTTATGTAACCGAACCCCATCTGCACAACAACAAAGGTCTCCGTACTTCAGGTTTGCTGAAACTCATTAAAAATGGATGCATCGCAAATAAAAAGGTGAACATTTGAATGGACGGGTTCAGTTTCAGACCATGAAATGGTGGGAACTTTCCACATCCAGTGAGATGACCTTATGCGTTCCACACACAGGAATTCTTTAAAAGTGCGAGACTATAAACTTTCTTAGTCCTCCTATGTATATTTTTTTATATAAAAAAGAAGATCCCAGTAGTGTTTTAATGATGATTATGAAGTTTATAACCAAAATCCTACAACCTAAATGTGTTAAAAAGACATTTTTCATGTTTTCTCCAAAATGTCCTCCGAGGGGGCGTGGCTTTTGGAGCTCCGCCCCTAGCAGGACCAGAGGAAGGGCTTAGTGCAGAGCTGTTGTGATGGAAAGATCATTCATTCAAACAGAGTCTGTCTAAGACAGTTTGATGCACAGAGGTTTAAAAGGAGAAATACTCGGAAATGCAAAAACTAAATGATTTCTTATGACATTTGTTCTCTTTGAGAAGAAAAATGTCACACAGACATGATAAAAACTCAAAAAACAGGATTTTCATCAGAGAGGGACTTTAATCCTTTCAGATTTATGATATATGATTGTATATTACCTTTGGAACACGAAAAACCCAAATATTTATGAAATATTGGTTATTTTTTTAACTTTTTTTTAACTCATTTCATAACTGGAGGTAAAACAACCCCGCAGCTAGCTGATCAAAGCTAGCTATGCAGAGAAAGGGGTTGTGGATTCTTCCTGAAGGGGTGGTTCTCAACTTGTGATGTAAGCATGTGAGGACCCGCTCGTTTTCGTGAGGGGAGGGGAGAGGAGGGGCTGCTGTTCAGAGAATTACTGTCTTACCAGATCAAAACGCCGCTTTGGGGTTCTTTATAGAGAGGAATGAACAGTGTCATACAATTGAAAGCTCAACAAGTTGGTGTTTAAATTAGACCTAATAAAGAGCTGGACGGTGGAACAGTGGTTAGCACTCTCGCCTTACAGCAAGATAGTTCTGGTTCAAATCCCAGCTGGATGTGGAGTTTCCTGGTGCACGTGAGGATACGGGTTCCTCACACAGTCCAGGAACATGATTCATGGGCTCATTAGTGAATCTAAATTGCCCCTAGATGTGTGTGTGAGTGTGTGTCGCTGCAACAGAGTGGCAACCTGTCCGGGGAGAGCCCCGCCTTCGCCCAGCAGTACTGGGTAGGCTCCAGCAACCCTTTGTTCCTAAAAGGGATGAGTTGAGAAGATGGAAATAGACGGAGTGAAGGTTCTCCAGCTGAAGTCTGCTGTCGCTTTCTAGTTTCCTCCCAGACTGAACCTCGCGCTCATGCTGAGGAGCGGCTGCTGCAGAATCTGTTTGCACGCTACAACAAGCTCTCGCGGCCCGTGCAGAACACGTCCGACACCGTGCTCGTCCACTTCGGACTGTCCATCGCACAACTGATTGATGTGGTGAGTCGAATTCAAGACCTGGCGTGGATGGTCCAGTGTTAAATCACATAAATGCATCTCATTTACTTCAATTTTCTGCATTTCAAAGCAAACATATTATCTAGAGAGCAGCATGGATGAAAACGGTGTTTTCTGGTTATGATTGATGCATTTTATGATGCGTCACAGTAGTTCTGATGCTCTCTGTGCTCAGTTTCATTCTTTATTTGAAGTTTCTTTAAAGCTTTTTGTGATTTTCGGAGTGTCGGAGATCCATTTAAATGCAGATCATCTGAAGTTAATTCCATCACTTTTCTCAGCTGTCATCAAACAGTTTTCAAGCTGTTTATAGAAGCAACCAATCACTGTAGGTGAAAAAGTAAAAAAAAATCATGTTGTTTCCTGTGTTAACTTTGCCTTTTAGACAATTAAACAAAAGTGTGAAATTAGTCTCATATGTGGGTTATTTGGGGGATTTAGTTCCATATTTTAAATCTGTTTTCTAACATAAAGTTACCTGCAGGCACTGTGCAGCCTGCATCCCTGCAGAGATGATTTTCCAGCGTTTTGACACCCGGTTAGTTGACAGTATGCGCTCCCCCTGCCTGGCGGTGAGTGTCAGCGCCGGGTAAAGACGTCTGCTCCTACAGAGAGCCTTCACTGACTGCCTTGGATTATAGGGAGCTGAAAAGCAACCAGCAAAGTAATGGTGAAGGCGTTTCCCCATTAGGCATAAAGTTGGTGTTTCTCCCGCAGGACGCTCCGGTCTGTCATATTTATATGCAGGAGACTGAATCTCACAATAACATTTCGGTTTGCAGGATGAGAAGAACCAGATGATGACCACAAACGTCTGGCTTAAGCAAGTAAGAGATTATAAATGAAACCCATGTTGACATAATAACCTGAAAATATAAATGCAGGTTTGATTGCTTTCTTGTAGGAATGGAATGACTACAAACTCCGCTGGAACCCGGAGGAATATGAAAATGTCACCTCCATTCGAATCCCCTCAGAGATTATCTGGAGACCTGACATCGTCCTCTACAACAAGTGAGGATCTGCTCGCATTCATGACATTGAAACCAGTCTTTTTGGGCACACTGAGCTTCCCATAACTTTAATGGTCTCTGCTGTCACAACAAAAATATAGCATTTAATGCTTAGATTGAGATTACTTTATTCCTGCAGGGAGAAAGAGGGGAAGATGTTGTGCCAAAAGTCCTGTCCTGCGCCAATGTCATTAAGCAATTTAGCTGAAATAAACGTGAACAAAGCCATCCCTAATGGATGAGTCTACAAAAAATGTTCAACATGATTTAAGTAATACGTTTGATGGAAGATTAAGAGGAATTTTGATTTGATACGTTTGAACAGGAATGCCTCTGGTCAGAGAGGAGCAGGTGGGAACGCACTCTTAATTTATTATTAAGGGAAATGAAGAAGTGCATCAAAATGGAAATATCTTCATAAATAACAAGCATGTTAGTTATTCCTTAGACTTTAGTCCCAACTGTCTTTAAAGGAGGATAAAGGTCACCATAATTCTCAATCAAAAACTGAACCAGACTGTGTGACACACTATTAAACTGAGGAACATTGAATCCCCGCGCAAAACCAGTATGTTAGAGTGTCAAACAACTGTTATGCTAGATTCTTGTTTTATTAGATAACAACAAGCTTAATAAAAAAAAAAAAAATTACAAAGCAAAAAAGACACTATAAAAAACAATACAATCTCCCTTTGTAAAGAAAAAGTCACAAACTGAATACAATAAATACATGTTTGAAAAGGGGAAACACGCCTGGTTCATACTTGACATGGATGCACCGCAAAGCGGCGTGGAGAGGAGGCCGCTTCCATTCCGATACGCCTGTTAATCTATGGTGAGACTCACACCAGTTGCGGAGCACCGCGGTCCTCGTGGAGGACTGTGTGCTCGTGGAGCTTCTCCTGCATGGCTGTGTGAAACTCAACGTTGAAGGAGAAGAAAAGAAAACCCTGAAAACCCAGTGTATCATTCATTTTTCAAATTAAAACTAAAAATGAAAAGACGGAAAAAGGACGGCGTTATTTATTTATCAATTTCTAAACTACTGTAGTAAAACAAATTATTTTTGATGTTCCCATTTTTACCAAATCTAAAATGAAGCAAGCACATAACAATTTTTTTCAATTCATTTTTTTAAAAAAGTGCTTGAACACAGGGAAAACACAAAAAGAGGAACTCTTAGAAAATGAATTGAAATGTTCTTTATGGGTGGAGCGGAAGTGGATTGGTGTCAAAATAATTAAAATAATTCATTTTAAAGCTCTTTGTTTTTTTCGTTTTCGATTAAATACTTTAATACCAACAAAAAGAATAGTCTCTATAATTGTTAAGAAAATGATAATCATATGAAATAGCCTTTTTTTTTTTTGTTTGTTTGTTTATTTTACTTGAAAGACGAATGATACGCGTATCCAGTTATGGCGTCAGTATTCCCCTAGCAACGGCAACGGGGCGGGGCCAATAGAAAAGTGGCCAATCACACCCAGGTTTCCTTTTTGTGTTTTTTCCACGAGCTCGGGGAGGAGTTGTTGCCTCCATGAGTGGCTCCACGAGCGCGTAGGACTACATGAGGCGGAATTGTTGTCCGCTCATAGAAGCGTGTTGATTAAAATTTCATTTCAACATTTTTCTTACATTTACAAACTTTAACATATAAAGAAAAGATAACCAAAATGTTTATTATTGACTTACTTGTACTTAAAGGAAGTCTGTGTGTCTCTCTTTCTGAAGAAACACATGAACAATCTGTTTGTAGAAGCTTCCTTTTCTCTCTTCAGTTCTCAAAGTCTCTCTGTCTCAATGAAAATCACTGACGGTGACGAGTCAACACAAATTTCTTAGTTTAGACATAATTCTACATTTAGAAAATTATGCTAAAGAATATTAAAGAATATCTGGACTTGACTTGCTACTGCTAACTATGATTCTTTAGCTGCAGTGTTGCATTCTCTGGGCTCACCAGCGCCCTCTGCCTTCTGGCATGCGTACTGCAGGCCAAACCGATTGTGTTTCGAAGGTGCATTTTTAGCAGATAAAAGAGTAAATGAGTCACAAACTGGTAGCAATTTAATCAGACAGATGGAATAAAGCGTCTTTTTTATGATAAAAAGAGTGAAAGAGTACAGCGCATGTATCAGCTGCAGCTCAGTCAGTGTGTGTGGCACAGGAGAGGCATGGACTGCTGCTGCCTCACCTGACCACTTCCAGTATTTGATCAGGAAACATGCTCATTTTTTACCAAAGAAATGTTGAAAACCTACTCAGAAAAAATAATCTTTGAACAGACATGCCTAAAAAATTATATTAGATTTTAATTTTTAATAATGATAATGTATACTCATCTTATTTAAAGTATGTGTTTTTGAAGCTCTATTTTTTAGGTGAGGTTGTGCCTCACCTACACGTCACTGCACTCTCACCCCTCATTCTGCAATGGTACGTTCCATTTTCATGTCGTCCCGTGAGGTGTCCGTACGTACTCCAGGGACTGCAGACACACCTGCGCTCTCCTTAAGCTGCAGTCACTCCTCCACAGACCCCCACAGCACCTGTACGGGTCAACCCCCTGTATGGATGTATACGACTAACTTCTTTCATACTATTTTTAAAGCAATTGTTTATTTTGACCTAGTGAGATAAAAAATAAACATTATAAACAGAGTTATAACAATGAATGACACAGGATGATATATTACCTTTTCAGAAAGCCTATTCATCCGTTCACACACCAACACCAACCCATGAGGTTCAGTCACTTGTGCTTAACACTGATTAGTAAATCTGGACCATAAACTTCTTTTATGATCATTCATAAAGGTCCAAAGAGACTGAATGTGTCTCTGTGTCCGAGGTCAAGAGAAAAGTTTTCACCCAAAGTCTGTGAGCTTCTATTCAACATCAGAAAGGAGTATTGATCTCAGCCTTTCAGACATGACTGGGACCCGGGATGAGCAGAAATAATGGAGGTGCTCAGGTGTGTAATGGCAATTTGACAGAAACATGAGAGGTTTAAAGCTCGCAGAAGAGATTAGTCAAACAACAGGTGATTAAAGAAGAAGGAGTTGGTAAGATTTTAAAACATCTCAGATGTTGACCTGTTTTTTTTTTTTTTTAATGTGTAGAACTTCCATGGCAACTAATCTTTCAAGGACGGCGGTGAGGAAGAAAACCTCCCGCAGTTTTTTATTAGAGACTCAAAAACTCATATAGTTGGAAACCAGCTTTGACAAACTTCCTGTTTCTTCCATCTACAGTGCCGATGGAGACTTCGCCGTGACTCACCTCACAAAAGCTCATTTGTTCTATGATGGACAGATAAAGTGGATGCCTCCGGCCATTTATAAGTCTTCATGCAGTATAGATGTCACGTTCTTTCCCTTTGACCAGCAAAGCTGCAAGATGAAGTTTGGCTCCTGGACGTACGACCGGGCGAAGATCGATCTGATCAGCATGGCCAGCGACGTGGATCAGATGGACTACTGGGAGAGCGGCGAGTGGGTCATTGTCAACGCCGTGGGGAAGTACAACACCAAGAAGTACGAGTGCTGCACGGAAATCTACGCCGACATCACCTACTACTTCATCATCCGGAGGCTTCCGCTCTTCTACACCATCAACCTGATCATCCCCTGTCTGCTCATCTCCTGCCTGACCGTCCTTGTGTTCTATTTGCCGTCGCAGTGCGGGGAGAAGATAACTTTGTGCATTTCGGTCTTGCTGTCGCTGACGGTGTTCCTTCTGCTGATAACGGAGATCATCCCGTCCACGTCTCTGGTCATCCCCCTGATCGGCGAATACCTGCTGTTCACCATGGTGTTTGTCACGCTCTCCATCATCATCACCGTCTTCGTCCTGAACGTGCACCACAGATCGCCGCAGACGCACGGCATGCCTCACTGGGTGCGGCGGGTCTTCCTGGATCTGGTGCCGCGAGTTCTGTTCATGAAGCGGCCGCCCGGCACGGCGAAGCAGCACTGCAAGAAGCTGATCGAGATGATGCTCTGTCCCACCACCGTGTCCGCCACGGGGAACTCGCAGTCCTTCTGGACCGGGGTGGACTCGGAGCTCAGGCAGATGGCGCTCAACAGCCTCCCAAAGGTCGACAGTCCGCGGATCCTGGTGTGCTCCCCGTCTCCGCCTTCGTCTCCGGCTGATGACTGCGGCGACGAAGATCATCCGCTGAAAGCCAACATCTTCTGCCAGTCCGGTCAGTACTCCCCTCTGTCGGAGAACCTGCGCCGACACAACTCCACGACCCTCTCGGCGCCTCAGCTGTCCATGCCGCTGGGCCCGTTTCCCTGCCTCTCCAGGGAGTATCCCAGCCCGCTGGCCCAAAACGGTCGCTCCCTCAGCGTGGAGCAAATGTGTGGCAAACAGGGGCAGAGACCCGCACATCGCTGTCGCTCGCAGAGCTTCCAGTACTGCTGTCTGCATAATGACGGGGTGACGGGCATCACGGGCCAGGCAAACAAAACACCTGAACACCTGACAGAAACGCTGGCAGCTGAGCTGGCTAAAGATGCAAGCACGCAGCTGGACAATACGGTTCCCGTGGTTTCCCCGGCGATGCAGCGCGCCATCGAGGGAGTGCAGTACATCGCAGATCATCTCAGGGCAGAAGACGCAGACTTTTCAGTAAGTTCATTCACTTTCTCCTATCAGGCTGTTTATAAAAACAAAAATAATAATAATTTTCCCGCTTACACCTGGTTTTAAAATATATTTCATCAAAGGCACGACAGCTAATAAACATACATACTTAATATTTTAACTTAATTCAGAACAAAAACTCTAAGTAAAATCAATTTTACTTTAATTTGTTAGGCTTTTTGCTTTTCTTCATTTCTGGTGGTTCGTTGGTGACCCTTAAACACAAAATCTTTAACACTGTTTCTTTGCAACCGTTGACATGATAATTCTAGTTGATTCTGAAGGAGAAAAGCGGCTCACGCCACATATTATTGAGTTAAAAATTAAACATTAACATTAAATTAAAGACAATAAACACTGGAGCTCCGGTGTTAAAGGGTTGACTCAAATATGAGCTCAGGTTTGAAGAGGCTAAATAAATGTTCGGTGTCTGACCAAATATTAATCTCCCTCTTTCTCCCGCGGGCTGAACAGGACTCTGAAGATGGTGAAGTTTATGGCTAAAAAAGCTGAAGCTAATAGCTGAAAACGCTGAAACTGAGGATGCTGAAGCTGATAGCCAGCTACACTATTGTCTAAAGGCCAAATTAGCCTTAAAAACAAAAAAAAAAAAATTAGCTAACCAAAAACAGCTAGCATGTAGATGAAAGTGTTGCTTGACTTTAAAATATCCAAAAAAAACTGAAAAAACCCTAAATTACGCAAAACAGCTAGCATGTAAATATTAGTTGTGTACGGATCAGAACCCACGGTTCAGCACACGTGTGTACTGCGGACCTCAGCCCCCACCCCCTGCGTGCACACATCTTGCGTTCAACTGTTCCACACAGTAACAGACTTGTTGGTGCCGTCGGGGACGATAGTACGGCAAGCCAAAGAGGCCATAAATCATCAGGAAAAGTGTGCACGGCAGTGCCACATTTAACAGATAACAATTATTATTTTAAATATTTTAATGTTCCCACAGTTAGGTTAAATAAAACATTTAATAGCAAAAAATAATTTTAAATGTTTTATTTATGATTTAATTTGGACATTAGGCGGCTGGGACGAGAACATTTGTATAAATAGATTTTGTATTTTCATGTTTGTCCTCCATCTGCAATCTCCAGACAGTCCTCATGGTTGCAGCAACAAGCGGAGGTCCAGCAGGTTGCTTGTCTTTTCTATTGGGTTGTGTAAATTCAATGTCAAAAAAGAGAGATGACAGCAATTATCTGTCTGCTGCTCATTTGGAACGGGTCATAAGGTCATTATGAGATCAGGATGATCAGGAGTCGGGATCCATCAATCCACGTGGAGAAAGTCATTCACTGAAGGGAAACACCCGCATGATTGCTGGGCTTTCCAGGTTAACCGAGGGAAAATTCCCTTTAATGCCTTTCCGGACTCTGTGTTCGCAACGGGAAAAATGAACCTATGTTTGGGATTTATATAACTTAAAATGGGTTCATCTTTCAATAGAATCTCAGATAATAAGTGGCTAATGTTGCTCTGGGGAACCTGTTTCTGAAATAGGATGCAAAAAAAAAGCTTTGTTTTGTGGATTGAAGAGAAGTTAGACCAGATTATAGCAAATAGGCGGATGAAAATCCAAACTTTTCATAAAAAAAAAAAACAAACACAACCAGCTGTCATGCTCATACCAGTGAAGAGTGTACTTTAGTGAACTTTTGTAGAAAAAAAAAGCAGATAAATCTCCTCCGTCCCTCAAGCATGTCAGCAAAAGCACTTGAAGTTCAACATGTCTTTGGTAAAAGGAAACAACAGGAACTTTAGTACAGGGTGCTATTTGCCAATCTACAAAATCAAATTTTAACATCAATGATTTTGGATATTTAGCATGTTTTTGGAGAAAAAAAAGCAGGTTTTGTTTTCCAAATGCATATGTCCACCTTTCAAATTCATGTATTAATAAATGTTACTTTTACTAACTAATTATTAAATTAGCAAGCTAAATATTACATTTTAAGATAAATATTTATTTTAAAATGATATATTCAGTCTAAAAACTAAATATTTTACTTTATGAAATTAAATATTTATCATGCACATTCAATATTTTGATCTAATTAAAAAATATTTTCTAAATGAATTATCTAAGTTGTGTAACTAAATATTTAGTTAAAAAACTAAATATTTATATTTAAACTAAATATTTTGTTTAATTATATATTTAGTTTTTTTTACCAAATATTTAGCTTTTTAACTATATATTTAGATCCATTCTAAATATAGTTAAAAACTAAATATTTAGTTAAAAGCTAAATATTTAGCTTAAATATAAATATTTATTGCCAGTTGCATCGATGGTTTGAAGTTCTTCAGTGAAAAAAAACGTAAACTTAGACAAATGTTGCGTTCAGGTGGTGTTGGAATCATTGGAATAAGAACTCGGATAACACACATAAACGTAAAAAGATAATGCAGAATAACTTTCAGCACCTAAACAAAAGTATTCATAGTGCGTTATCTATGGGAAAACATCACAATTATGGGGAAAAAAATTGGGATTGTCATTTGAAATCAATGGTTTGCTGTGATTGCAGTAAAATCTGGACGTGAATCTGGCTGAGATGCTGTGGTCTGACCTTCAAAAAGTCTGAAAAATGTAGCAATTCAGGAGCTGAACAGAAACATTGTTTTCAGTTATTGTCAGCCTTCCAATGCAATTCTTCTTTTCAGGGGCAAATATTTTTTTTCAAAAAAAAAATTGAGACAGATTTCTAGGTTTTCATTTAAAATTGCATTTTAAATGTAGAAAAGGTTATTATTATCTTTGTTGAGTTTTGACTTTTGTTCCGACTCATCCAAGTTTGACAAAAATGCAAAATGAGGAAAAACAGAAGATATATTTTTTAATTAAAGTGACAGAGACTGTAGCAAATAATAAAAGTGTAAGATTCAGCCTCCTATAATAACTAGAAAGAAATAATTTGACCTTGAATTTGTTACAAGAGTCAAAAGATTGAGTGACATTTGGGAAAAAGCCGCCTGCTATTAAAAAAAAAGCCGTGGAAGAGAAATCAATCAGTGGTGAGAAATGATTGCTGGTGTGGTGTGAAATCTGAAATGTCTCTTTCTGCGGTCCGCTCTCTCTGCAGGTGAAGGAGGACTGGAAGTACGTGGCCATGGTCATTGACCGGATCTTCCTCTGGATGTTTGTGCTGGTCTGCATTCTGGGATCGGTGGGACTCTTCCTTCCTCCCTGGTTGGCCGGAATGATCTAGAAACTCTGGAACACGACAAACCTGCTTTATTTTCTTTGAGAAAGTTTTTTTAAGAACACTGAAGTGTCTTGTTGTTTACTCAAACTCATGTTTGCAAAAAGTTAGCTGTGGAGAAACAAGCTGACATATCAATCTGAAACTTATAAATTCTTTATCAGGCCAAAAGGCCAACGAAGAAGACATCCCACCCTGCCACTCCATCTTCAGCTGCAAGACTTTTATTTTTAAAACAAATCATAAAATTACAAAAAAAAGTCTAAAAAATGCTGATGATAAAGACTGAAAGCAGTTTGGATCCACTTTCTACATTCCAGCGCTGCAGAACAGATAACAACGAAAGGCTTTCACCAAATATTAATGAGCTTCTGTCCATTAAATATTCATATTTCCATTGACGGTGTCAGAGTTTGCTGCTGGGAGGGATTTCTCTCTAGTTTAATGATTATTGGTGAGCTCGCTCACAAACCAACGCTTCATCTTCTTCACTGAAACCACTACTCTTTGTTTTGTTTTGTTTTTTTTATTTAAAGTTTAAAGATGTTGAGCTTCAACATGTTCATGGAACCTGTCCGGACATAAAGAGAAACCAAGTCTGTGAAATTCCAGAAATAAAAGTGAAAGAGAAGACGTGACCACCTGAAGCTTCTCCAGCAGGCGAACGTCTGTCAGAGTCTAGGATCAGAACAAAGACCACTGTATTTTCTGCACTATGAGATGAACTAAAAGTCTTCATTTTTACCAAAAAATAACAGTGCGCCCTGTAATCCAGAGGTCCTAATGCAGGAGTCTTCAACCTGCAGCTCCAGAGCCACATAAAATAATTCATGGAGACTGCTGATCCAGACATGTCGATCATCTGAGTTGATAGCTTCCTGCTAATGGCTGCTTAACCAAAACTACCTAAAGAAAACAAATAAACAAAGCCTGTAAACTAAGACTACCAAGGTTCAACCCCAAACTAAAAGAACAAAACCCAGCAGTGGAAGACTGCTGAGGACAAAGAGGAGAAAATGAATGAAAAATAAATAAATAAAACAGCAATTCTTTAAAATCATGATTACTTAATTATCATTTATTTAATTTAGATTAGTTACATTTATAAACTGATGTCTGAGGTTCACACAGATGATAAACTCTGTAGGTTTTTACATCTGTTGACCTAAAGACGTCTTGTTTGTTCAACTCTACCTCCAGAATGAAGAGATTTTAGATGCAAAGATAAATTTTGGTCAAAAGTTTGATCTTTTATGAGTTAAAAGCACAGATTATCTTATGCTGCACAAACATTAGTTACTAGCTAATCAGAGCTGCACTGAGATGATCCAGTTTGACACAGAGCAGCTTTTATTTTGAAAATAATGAAAAAAAAGAAATGACATTTTGAGAGATTTTAGGTTCTTTTTAAATGTCTGCTTTTTGTTTGTGCCATAAAATAGACATAATTCATATTTATTATTAAAAAAAAGAAAGTCATGAAAGTAAATCCAAATTTCCTTCTTGGTTTTGATCAGTAGAAAACGAGCCCAAACGGCTCTTTTATTGTTAAAGGTTGCCTTTACCTGGTCTGACGTGTAGCAGTGCTGGACTGTTTGTTTTACGTGTTGCTAACATGGTTGGGAGTTCCTGCTGTTGTGTGTATCATAACAAGACTAACGTGTAGCGTGTCACAAACAAGTGCTGGAGTTACCGTGAATCCAGTTTGAAGAGTCCCACTGACAGATGGACTTTTGTCTGGCTGCTGTCTCACTTTCACGTTGCTGCACCTTATGTGACAGAAGTTTCCACTGGAAAAGATCTTTCACTGAGAGTGCACCCCATAACCTGGTGTGTTCTATAGTGCAGAAAATAAGGTAATTGACAAGTTTCTGTGTCACTAAGGATTATTTTTCTAATTAGTCAATAATTGTTGTTTGTGTAAATAATGTACTTTTTTTTTTTTTTTTTTTTTTTTTTACAAAAGGTGATAGTGCTGATACCCAGTCTGTGGAGGTTCACGTCATGTGCTAATGCTCATGGTATGGCACATTCACTTTAATAGAAATTTTACATGTATAATTCAGGAATTTCAATTTGTCCTCATAAAATATAAAAAAATTGAAGTCCCCTGGTAAGCTACAGTATGTGCAAACACAAAAATGCCACTATTGGCTCGCGAGTTACAATGTTCCTGATCCCTGCTCGAAATAATTGTCAAAACTTCTAACTGAAATTTAAGGAAACTGAAAACGGCCTGTCCAACTTCTTTATTTTTTTTCTTTTTTTTATTGTTTTCTGATTAAAACGAGAAAACAAAGTTCATTTTCTCATTCTAACAAGATAATCAACAACAAAGAATGAAGCGTCCTCTCTCTCCCTGTCCCGCAAGGAGACGCCGTGACTTCACCTGTTTTAGGTCTCTTTAGCTTATGGTTAAAGACAAAAAACTCCAGAAAAGTTGTTTTTAGTCTATTTTTTTCTATTAGTGGACCTACCTATTAATTCTGTCACATGTATCAGCCCTTCCTTTACTTCCTAAAAAAGTGCTTGCGTTCTAAACTCTGTGTCCAGAACCAGAACCAACAGAAGCTGGGGCGTTTCTGCATTGTGCGCTCACTGAGCAAAACAAAGCAGTTTATCAGACTAAATGTCAAACATCAGTCCTGATCCATGTACAATCGACTGATTAAATACTGTTAACACTTTTTTCTGACAAACTACTTTGTTTTGCTGCTGATGGGCAGAGTGACTGTTTGGGTCCGCTAATGTCCAGAGTTCAGTGAACGCACCATACCCAGACGGGTTCTGTCAATCGACCAGTTTGATCGAAGGTTTTAGGGAAATAAAGGGAGGATGGCTGGTGCATGAGACGGGACGAAGGCGCCCGAGGGGAAACTTTTGTGGAGTGTTCTTCTGTTTTGTTGTTAACCAAAAACAGTCGCGGCATCTTAGTGCAGGAAAAGAAGAGGGGAACACTTCATTCTTTATTATTTCTAAAGCAAACAAAGTTTGTTTCCTCAAGATAAGATATTATCTCGGATTCAGTAAAAATAATTAGCAAACGAGATTTAATTTTTGGTAATTTTTTTGGTAAACTTCTGTAAAGAAAATCTAAACATTGTTTTGATTTGTTTTAGAACATTTAACATCAAATCCTGAAAATCTTCTTGACAGTTTCTCCATCCTCAAAGTTCTGCAGCACTTTACGTTCTTAAGGATTTCCGTGTAAAGCTGGTGTGAAAAAACGCTTTTCACCACACCAGAATCACCGGATTCTCAGTGATTACGTAATCTCTTCGCTGCAGGGCAGCATATCAGCCCAAGGCTGCTTTTCTTAATTTCAGAATCTGCTGAAACTACGTTAGTAATGTCAGAATGTATGATAATAAGAATGTAAACTGGAGCTTTTTGAATCAAATAAGTCTTGTCAGTAAACAGAACTTTACTCAATTTTTCAACTCCAAAAAAAACTTTTTGGTTTTAATTTGAAAATGGTGAAGCTTCACAGACACTTTATTTTGAAGATTTGTTTACTTTGGTGACAGTTGCGCTTCACATACAGCTTATTTTTAGTCTGTAAACTATAATTCCAACATCATTCTGAATGAGAATAGAAAGCATTACACCCATTCTCTAACAGTAAAATGTTAGACAGTGATGAAGATGTTGAGGACAGTGAGAAGACACCAAGACGGTCGGATGCTTCTGTTTCAGGTGCTAGCTAGTACATGGCTGCTGTGAAACCTAAGTTTGAATCTGTCTTCTTCTTCTATGGTTGAAGAACGACTATAAAACTTTCTGTTGTGCTTTGTGATTCAAAAGACTTTGTGGCTGGTGATCATAATCATTTAAATGACAAAAAAAGGGAGTTGACGATCAAATTAGCGTGGACTTTTTTTTTTTTCACAGTAGATTAGTCAACTATATCACACAAAAATAAAAATCATTGTAGTCCTAGACTTTTCAGTTTAAAGTCCCACTCTGATCATATTTGAACTATTCCAAAAGCTCTCCCAGTGCTCTTCTCATTGTTTCGAGCCAAAATAGAAAAGCAAAAAGCAACCCCACCTCCTCTCCCCACCCGCTTGCTGAGAGTTCTCTGTTGACACTCTCTTACAGTCCTCACACCTTCAACTTCACATCACCACTGTAACAAAAATGGCAGCAATATCATCACTATGCAGCCGTACAGTTTAGATCCAGATTCCAGTCAGACGAGGAAAACAGAGACGTTCATGGATCTCTTTGTCAGAATGGGGCGGAGCAGGGAGACTGTGGCCCCGCCCAGTCTATTTTCAGATTAATTTTAAACTATGTTTCTTCGTCTGCTCCAGATTCACACCAATTTGAATAAAGAAATACTAATAAATGCAAATCTGAGATTACTTTTATTTATATTTGTCAGAAAAATGTCTCAAGAACCTGTTAAAAACACCCTTTTCTTTATAGTGGGTCTTTAAAAAGTACCTGTCCAATCCTTAGGTTAAACAGGATCAGAGCAGAACTTCCTTGAAATGAACTCATATCCCCGAGAACAGTGTGACCTGTAACCGAATAACTGCTGAAAGGAAATCCAGCCGAGGAACAGTGCTTGCGTTTGCAACTCTGCGGCTCACATTGTTATTATAGGTGTCTGACAGCCTTATGGGGGAGAGCTCTGCTGAAGATTTGCTGAGGGGAAAAGTTTGACTTGAAATCATGTGGGAGGCGAGGAGCTGCAGGATGACACCGGCGTCTGAGTGAGTGAGAGCTGAAGCCAAACCAAAAAGGAAAGCTGATAAAACTTCAGCAAACCTACGGAGAACGTTTAAGGAGGCACAATTAGTGGTAGGCAGCTGTACAACATGCTGACTGGAAGATACATCCTTGTAGGAAAATAATCAGTCAGTAAACTACTTAAATGTCTGTCATTTTAGAAGTCTGGGACCTGAGGACAGCCAGCCTGTTTCTGTGAGGCTCTGAAACCCTGTAAGTCAGATCAAGGCCCAAAGTCAAGGCCAAGGGGCCGGATCTGGCCCTCTGGGTAATTCTATCTGGCCCTCCAGATCACTTTATTTTATTGTTATTAATGACCCGATATTATCTTGGGCTTAATTTTAACTTTTATAATTTTGACAAAAGACATTTTTATGGAGAGTAAAATATTGAAAGTTATTTAAGGTTTAAGTTGATGTAGCCCAAGTCAGGGTCTCATTGTGCTGGTCCCAAGCCCGGATAAATACAGAGGGTTGTGTCAGGAAGGGCATCCGACGTGAAATCTTTGCCAAATCAAATATGTGAATCAGACCTACGATATCCATACCGGATCGGTCGAGGCCCGGGTTAACAACGACCACCATCGGTGCTGTTCACCGACAGGGTGCCGGTGGAAATTGGACAACTGTTGGTTGAAGAAGAAGAGGAGGAAGGAGGGTTCATAAGAAGAGAGAGAAGAGGAAAGTCACTAGTGTTGGACTGAGAGTTGGAACTTTGAATGTTGGAACTCTGACAGGAAAAGGTAGAGAGTTAGTTGACATGATGCAGAGGAGAAAGGTGGACAGACTGTGTGTCCAGGAGAGCAGGTGGAAAGGTAGCAAGGCTAGAAGGTTAGGAGCAGGTTCAAGTTGTTCTATCATGGTGGAGATGGAGGAGAAATGGAGGAGGAGTTATCTTAAAGGAGGAGTTTGTTAGGAGTGTTGTGGAGGTAAAAAGAGTGTCAGATAGAGTGATGAGTCTGAAGATAGAAATGGAGGGTATGATGTTCAATGTTGTTAGTGGGTATGCCCCACAGGTAGGATGTGAGCTGGAAGAGAAGGAGAAGTTCTGATTGGACCTCGATGAAGTGATGATGAGCATCTCTGGAAATGAGAGAGTTGTCATTGGTGCAGATTTCAATGGACATGTTGGTGATGAGGAGGTGATGAGGAGGTGATAGGCAGGTTTGGGATCCAGGAGAGGAATGTAGAAGGACAGATGGTGGTTGATTTAGCAAAAAAGATGGAAATGGCTCTAGTGAATCCATTCTTTGAGAAGAGACAGGAACATAGGGTGACCTATAAGAGTGGAGGGAGAAGCACACAGATAGACTACATCTAGTGTAGACGGTGTAATCTGAAGGAGATCAGTGACTGTAAAGTAGTGGTTGGTGAGAGTGTTTCCAGACAGCACAGGATGGTGGTGTGTAGGATGACTCTGGTGATGAAGAAGATGAAGAAAGAGAGGACAAAGGCAAAGAAGAGGACAAACTGGTGGAAGCTGAAAAAAGAGGATTGTAGCATAACTTTTAAGAAACAGTTGAAACAGGATCTGGAGGGTCAGGAGGAACTCCCAGATGATTGGATAACTACAGGTCATGTGATCAGGGAGACAGGTAGGAGTGTACTTGGTGTGTCATCAGGAAAGAAAGTTGATGCAGAGACTTGGTGGAGGAATGAGGAGGTGCAGGAGTGTATACAGAGTAAGAGGCTAGCTAAGAAGAAGTGGGACACTGAGATGACTGAGGAGAGGAGACAGGAGTACAGGGAGATGCAGCGTAAGGTGAAAGTAGAGGGGTCAAAGGTCAAACAAGGGGCTTATGATGACTTGTATGCTAGGTTGGGTAGTAAAGAGGGAGAGACTGACCTGTACAGATTAGCAAGACAGAGAGACGGAGATGGGAAGGACATGCAGCAGGTTAGGGTGATCAAGGATAGAGATGGTAATGTGTTGACAGGTGTCAGTGGTGTCATGGAGAGATGGAAAGGATACTTTGAAGAGTTGATGGATGAAGAGAATGAGAGAGAGAAGAGATAGAAGAGGTGACTGTTGTGGAGCAGGAAGTAACAAAGATTAGTAAAGGTGAAGTGGGAGGGGCTTTGAAGAGGATGAAGAGTGGAAAGGCTCTTGGTCCTGATGATATACCTGTGGAGGTATGGAAGTGTCTAGGAGAGATGGACGTGGAGTTTCTGACCAGGTTGTTCAACAGGATCTTAGGTGGAGAGAAGATGCCTGAGGAATGGAGGAGAAGTGTGATGGTGTCCATTTTTAAGAATAAGGGAGATGTTCAGAGTTGTGGTAACTACAGAGGAATAAAGCTGATGAGCCATACAATGAAGGTATGGGAAAGAGTAGTGGAAGCTAGACTAAGAGCAGAAGTGAACATCTGTGAGCAGCAGTATGGTTTCATGCAGAGAAAGAGAACTACAGATGCTACATTTGATCTGAGGATGTTGATAGAGAAATACAGAGAAGGTCAGAGAGAGCTCCACTGTGTCTTTGTAGATCTGGAGAAAGATGATGACAGAGTGTCCAGAGAGGAACTATGGGATTGTATGAGGAAGTCTGGAGTGACAGAGAAGTATGTTGGAGCAGTGCAGGACATGTATGAGGGCTGGAAGACAGTGGTGAGGTGTGCTGTCGGGGTGACAGAGGAGTTCATCAGGGATCAGCTCTGAGCCCCTTCCTGTTTGCAATGGTGATGGACAGACTGATGGATGAGGTCAGACAGGAATCACCATGGAGAACAGGTGGAGGAGGAGCTAGAGAGGTGGAGGAGGAGAGCTAAGAGAGTGGTGAGGAAGCTAGAGAGGTGGAGGTGGGAGCTAGAGAGGTGGAGGAGGAGCTAGAGAGGTGGAGGAGGAGCTAGAGAGGTGAAGGAGGAGCCAGAGAGGTGGAGGAGGAGCTAGAGAGGTGGAGGTGGGAGCTAGAGAGGTGGAGGAGGAGCTAGAGAGGTGGAGGAGGAGCTAGAGAGGTGGAGGAGGAGCTAGAGAGGTGGAAGAGGAGCTAGAGAGGTGGAGGAGGAGCTAGAGAGGTGGAGGAGGAGCTAGAGAGGTGGAGGAGGAGCTAGAGAGGTGGAGGAGGAGCTAGAGAGGTGGAGGAGGAGCTAGAGAGGTGGAGGAGGAGCTAGAGAGGTGGGGGAGGAACTAGAGAGGTGGAGGAGGAGCTAGAGAGGTGGAGGAGGAGCTAGAGAGGTGGAGGAGGAGCTAGAGAGGTGGAGGTTTGTCCTGGAAAGGAGAGGAATGAAGGTTAGCTGCAGTAAGACAGAGTACATGTGTGTGAATGAGAGGAACCCAAGTGGAAGAGTGAGGTTACAGGGAGAAGAGATAAAGAAGGGGGAGGAGTTTAAGTATTTAGGGTCAACAGTACAGAGTCATGGAGAGTGTGGAAAAGAAGTGAAGATAGGATCAGGAATGAATCCATCAGAGGGACAGCACATGTTAGAGGTTTTGGAGATAAAGACTGAGATGGTTTGGACATGTTCAGAGGAGAGACAGTGAAGATATTGGTAGAAAGATGCTGAGTAGCAAATATTTCAGCTACATGCTAGCTGTTTCAGCTAATTTAGGCTTTTTAAAAAAGCTTTTTAGGCTGTTTTGGACTTAGGCTAATATTTACCTGCTACATGCTAGCTATTTTGGGTAATTTAGGCTTTTTTTTTTCTAAAGTTTTTTAGTCTTTTTTTTTGAAGTTCAGCTATTTTTTCAGCTACATGCTAGCTTTTTTTTTTTGGTTGGTTTTTTAGGCTAATTTGGATTTTAGATTTTTTTTTTTTAGCCGGCTTTCAGCTTCAGCGTTTTCACAGCTATTAACTTCAGTTTATTTAGCTATAAATTTCATCATCTTCAGCAGCCAACTTCAGCTTCCAGCATTCACACTAGCATTATCACAGGTAATGCTATATATCTAGTTCATAATTATGTTAAAAAGTTATGGTTTTAAAGTTTTAAAAATGTTGTTTTAGAGTGTTCAATAAATGTTTATTCTGTTTGTCCCGCGACCTCAGGTGTGTTTTGGATTTTGGCCCCTTGTGTGATTGAGTTCTACTCTCCTGGTTTATTGGATGCACAACACATGTGTTGATCTGAACAACAGCAGAACAGAACTCCTCTTCATGGCCATCATGACTTTCATTTCTTTGGCTCTGGGGTTGAATTGAAGGATTGATTGAACTGATATTTGCTGATGACAAACTTCAGAAACTCCTTTTTGTCTGGAAGTGTGGCACTCATGACAGACTAACCAAAGCAGGACAAGCCGATGCAGTGATCTGTGATGGAGAACTTCTCCTGGTCTGCAGCTGAATTTCCCCGTGGTTGGAACCATGTTCAGAGCAGGTCGTCTCCCACAAATGAAAACGAGCTGCTGAAAGAAGATCTGGACCGCGGATACTTGCGATTCATCACCTCACAGCGTGACGGGGAAGCAAAGCTCTGAGCCAACACAACACTCCCGTGAATTAAGGTCAAACATCTGCCTCAACGGCTCCATCCAAGGTGACAGATGTTGACGCTTGTCTGGAGGGAAGCAACCAAATGAAAGCGTTGTGCTAATTGATACGTGTCGGCAATGAAGAAATACAAAATCCATTTTAATTTGAATAAATTACTAAGTTAAAAAGAATGAATAATTCATGTGAAGGTCCAGAAATGAACATTTAAAACACAAATGAACATGAAAAAGTGAAAATAGAACCCATCCAGTCCCTACAATGCAGCCTTGACTCTTCCCTCACCTGGTTTCACTAACATTCACACCTTGAAACATGTGATGGAAATCCAAATATCCCATGTTTACAGAGTATAAAACAACTCCCAGGTAAAAGACCTGCAGGGAGCCTGGTGGAGGTCAGGGATAGGTACGGAACTCACATCATGAATGTTTCAGCAGCAGCTCAGAAACCCAAAAGTTCACGCATCTTTCATCTATAAAAGAATTTCTGAAAAGACCAGAAATTCTATTTAGAAGATCTCCCAAATATCTATCATAATTGTAAAAATAAATACAGAATTTTACTTTGAGATAGAGTCAAATGGGCAAAAACAAAGAAGTCTGAGTGAGATCGAGATCTTTGATTAAACTTCAAAATGCTGATTCCTATAGATCCTGCACCTCTCACATGACTGAACTTCCCTAAGTCTGCTGACAGAAAACATTTTGAATCTAACTGTACACCATGCATTATTTATGGTTCTCAGTCAGCCTGCAGATGCTGCATGCATGCTTCCTTTGCATGAGAAAAACTTCTGTGTGCAGTCGACAAAAGGGGCGGACACACGTCCAAACTGAGGCTGCGCTCCTGCTGAAGCTCTGCAGCAGAAAGGACTCCACCTGTGGGACTTCAGGATCATCCAGGGCAGGAGCAATGGCCGGGAACTCCTGAGAAATGTCTGCTGATCTCTTCTGCAGAAAACAAGAAGGACCAAATATCTGAAAGAGATCTGCTCCAAAATTAGGATTTAATTTCTGCCGTTAATTGTAATTTGTTTTAAAACATTCTAAAGGCTCAGATTCTAAAAATAAAAACTTGTTGGAAGCAATCTATTTTTCCTACACTTACTGTGAACTATTGAGTCAGTTTTATCTCGAAACTAAATCATTTTCTCAAAGATTGCTTTAAGTGGCACAGATGGGAGATTCAGAGAGTCAACAGCCAAACAGATGGAAAAACAAGATTAGACCCGGAGAGCTCCGATCAACTTCGTCACTTCCATGTATGAGTGTCAACATCAGACACAGCTGATAAAAGAAAAAAAAGGAGTGTAAATGATTCCTGCCGGAGGCGGTTGCTACGGCGATGCTCCACAGAGACTTTCTATTAACTGACAGACTATTGCAGTAAATTTCCCTCTGAGATGAATAAAGTCTGTTTGTATTTCTGTGCCTCCTAGGTTTGGTAAATAGATATAATTACATGTGTTTTTACAAACTCAAGATGGTTTCTAAATGTGTCCATTTTCTGTCATTTGCAAAGGATTTTCCAAAATTCCAAACATCTCTGCAACAGTTTTGTTAAAAAAAAAAATTAAAAAAAAACAGTAGTTTTTCCCATGTTGTTGTGGAGACCAGACCTTCCAAACAGTCTCTGTTCATTTTATCAGGACTTTTCTGTTTCTACAGATGGAATTAATCAAACCAGCAGTTCTTCCTTTATTATCTGAACATTTCTCCTTCAGACAGGTCATTTGTTTAGTTTCATAAACTCCACATTTGTTGTTCAATTTTTCTTCAGTGTTGATGACATTGTGTTTTTATTCATATTTTATTTTTCTTGATATTTCTATGTTTAAATCCTGACAACCTGCAATAAGACCAGATAACTGTAGATTTTCTATTCTTATTATTGTTATTATTATCCGCTATATAGCCTATATTGCATGCAACTTACTGTTAGAGGAAACTTTGAAAGAACAACAACTTTACTTAACAAGACAAAACACAAGAATGCATTTTCTCCGGAGGAGAGCTCCACGTTCAGACCAGCTCTGGACTCTCCTGTAAAGAACTTCCTCTTTAATTCAGTTTTCCAGGAAGTCCTGATTTACAGTTGGGGAGGTGAGTCTAAGGTTTGCACAGTAAAAATGTCTATCATACACGTTATTTGCTGTTATTAAGTTGTTTTTCTAAATAAAGACGACAATGGGTCACTGATGATTTTTTTTTTTTTGGCACATTTTCACTTGAGTAATCCTAACACTTAAGATATTTCCTGTGCATTTCCTTTCACAAGACAACAAGTAAGAACTTCCCAGAGTGCGACGTGTGCGATAAAGGGCAGCTTCTTCAGACTTGTTCCACACAGAATTCAAACATAAAGAAAAGTGCAAAAGCAGTTAGAATGATAATAAAGGACTTAACTTCCTTAACACTTACTATTGACATGTTTGAATTAAATTTACATTACAGTTAGTTGTTTTTACTCTGCTATAAGTAAAAGAAACTGAGGAAATCGTGACACACTGGGGTTCTATCCTCTATTTTATCTTCTTCTCACCACTATTCTTTATCTTTCACTTTTATTTAGTTCTCCATGCCTCTGTTTGGTGCAGTGCGATTCATGTGTTGTACTTCTTTCCCATTACCCTCCAGGGGGACGGGAAAGATTCCAGGAGGCTCGTCTGAGCTGCTGCTCTTGGCAGTCACTCCCCCCCAGCTGTCCCAGCTCCATCTGGGTGACGCCCATATGCTACACTATTCAAACATGGAGTTGTGGAGATGTCAAAGTCGATCACTCGAGAGCCAAAAATCCAAAACATACTTTATTTCGCGGGCCAAACAGGATAAACATTTATTGAACACTATAAAACTACATTTTTAAAACTTAAAAACTGTAACTTTTTAACATATTTATGAACTATAGATATAGAAATACCTGCAATAATGCTAGAGTGAATGCTGTAAGCTGGATTTTGCCACTGAAGATGCTAGTGCTGATAGTTGAAGATGCTGAAATTGCCAGCTAAAATATTAACTAAATGCCAAATTAGCCTAAAAAACTTTTTTAAAAACTGAGGTTGGCCAAAACAGCTAGCATGTAGCTGAAATATTAGCTAAACTCCAAAAAAGCTTAAAAAAATCGAAGTAAATGCCAAACAGTCCAGAAAGCTAGAAGAATTCCAATTTTTAAAACTTTAAAACTGTAACTTTTTAACACAATTATGAATAATAAAAAGGCAGAAATATTATTCCAGAATAGATCAACTTTAACCTTAAATAATTTTAAATATTTTACTCTCCATAAAAAATATATTTTGTCAAAATTATACAAGTTAGAAATGAGAACAAGAGAATACATTGATCTGGAGGGCCGGATAGAATTACCCAGAGGGCCGGATCTGGCCCCTGGGCCGTGACTTTGACACGTGTTGCAGAGTTAGATTAGCTAACTCTTCCTTAACAGTCCTGGTACATCGTCTGTCCGTCCTGAGAGGATCCCTCCTTCACGTGGATATCCCTTCAAGTTTCTCCTTTTTTTCCGGATCCCAGAATCTGTTTTTTATTAGTTTGTCCTTATTGTGTTGGTAGTTGTTCTATACCAATAAAATGTAATCAAATTAATCTGCCTTAATCATGTGTTTTGCTATTTTACCTCAGCATGACCTTAATAGTATAGCGCTTTATTCCCACCTTGATTTGAAAAAGGAAAAAAAAAAATCCTGACTAGAATTTTCTGTCGGCTGAGTGTTTTTTCACAGTGATCAATTATGCAGCTTGTTTGTTTTTTTTATTTCTGATTTAGGCTGATTCTAAACAGCAGTTGGAAAAACATCTTAGAGGACTCAAAGACAACCAAGAAAGGATGGTTTCAACCTCGTTCAGAGGAAGGCAAGGACAAATGAAAATGTCTCCATTTCACAGGAACATACTCTGAGTTATGAGTTCAACATTTGCTTTTTCAATGCTTTCTCACTTTGTTTCACATCTCAGGTATTCAAACAGAAAACCACCAGAATGTCTCAACTCCATTTTCAATGTCGAACTTTGTGTTTTTAGATTCTTTATAAATTCACGCACAAAAAAATGTTTTTAGTTATAATTTAAAGTGAAGCTTTATCGTTCAGAGAGTTGAAATTAGTCTAAATTCTGATGTCCAACAATAAAGGCTTCCTCTGTGGTTTCATTATCTAAAACATTTTTAAGCAAAATTTGGAACAGAAGATACTGGATCAACCAACAGTCATTCAGGTTCTGCTGCTGAGCTCCATGTTTGTGCAAATGAGAATCCTCAAGAATTTACCCAGACTTCAAATATTCAGCCCAGCTTGTGACCAAAGGTTGCAATAAACGCTGAAGAAAAATCAATACCTCAATCTTGCATAGGCTCTGTTGCTCTTTGGGTTTTTAAAGGAAAGGTCAAACTTCAGACCGTCTCTCTGCAAATCTGCTGCTGTTTTCACAGTCAGAGGTGAGAAACGGCTGCAGTCTGTCCAAGCGCGCAGACCTGGGTTTGAGTTCAATGTCAAAAATCATTGCTAATGCTTTTTTTTACAGTACGGTACTCACAGGGTATAAATACATGGTACTTTTACTGTACCTACTGGGACTTACGTGGTACAGTTTAGTTCCTACTGACCTGTTACCTTCTGGGCATCTATGCTGCACTCACAGGGTTTTTACATGGTACCAGTCCTGTCAGGAAACCGTAGAACCCAACATGTAGGAAACTTAAACAGACCAGAGGATGACAAAAAACAAACTGAAGTACTCGATCCTCACAGTACCCCTCCTCAAAAGGCAGATACCAGATGCCCTAACTCTCAGCTGGAGGGGAACTCGAGCAGGAAAAGGAACAAAAACAGGATCCTGCAGAAGTAAGGGGCTTTCACTTTCAGCTCAGTGACATAAACACTGAAGAGAGGAGTCACTATAGGGAAGGAGAGCTTTCACTACAAAAATAACAAAATATGTAGGTTCTATGTTTTTTTTTCATGTCAGTAGATTTTTTACAAGTTGTTGCTTATGTTATTTTATTTGTATGTGTGTTAGAAGGTGTTCATTTTCTTTGTACAGGTGTTTTTTTAATATACTTTTTATTTTTTCAATTTCCATCCATAAACACACATGAGAGTATACTGAGAATGAAACATCTGCAGAAACAGACAGAGAAACACAAACAGCTGGAGAGATGGTGACAAGTGGAAACCGGTTCCATGGAAGACGGATCAGGAACACCAAAAGTTCCCAAGGTTCCATGGAAAACAGAGCTGGGGGAGTTACGTAAATTTAACGAGAAAGAAAATATACGCACATCCATTACACGACTATCTCTCCTAAATCTCGTCTGATTAGCATACGATTATGTGTTTGTTAAGTTTGTTTTTTGTTAATGAATGAAGTCCATGTCTGCATCTCTTACATTGAACCAGCAGCGTTCTGCCTGTGCACGCACGTCTCTGTCTGTAGCAGCGAATAGGCAAGGGCCACTCCAGTAATATATATCAATGGTTGAACCCCTCCCTTTAGGAAGAGGTACGAAGAGGAGCCGTCCTGACTCATCCTCACAAATACACACTAGAACTTAATCGGAGAATTTCACATACATTAATCATACTTTCTGTGTACTTTATCTCTTCTCCTTAATAGTAAGTTTCACAAAAACATAATAAGATCAGTATTACGTAAATATATTTGTACATATGGTGAGTACCATGAAACATATAAAATACTAAGTCAGTAAAAATTAAATTCTGGGTCTTCTTCAGCATACTTCAAAGCTTTTATTTATCTGCAATCATGTTTTACATGGAAAATAAAAAAAACAATAAGTTCATAAGTAAATTCACTGTACTTTATTACTTATTACTTTTATGTAATAATTTAGTCCTTAGATGTTAGAGATAGAAAAGATTGTTAACTCAACACACAAAAATACCCAGTAGGTACCATGTAACCAAATAGAACCTCACAAATACACAAAAAGTACTACATAGGTAGAAAGTAAGTGCAACGAAAGTACCATGTAAATACTATGTAAAGCAGGGGTCTCAAACTCGCGGCCCGCGGGCAATCTGCGGCCCGCGGGATGATAATTTGCGGCCCCCGTCTTCATATGAAAGATTACTGTTAGTGCGGCCCGCAAGGCTGATATGAATGACAGTTGTTGTGTGCTGAGCTGAACGAACCAATCACGGTAAGGTATATGGTTCTGGAGGGCGGGACATCGGCGGGCTGTCCGAGCCTCCTCACTCTTTAATTCATTCCTCCAATCAGCTGGACGGAGGAGGAGCTATGAAGCTGCTGGAAGTGCTTTCTCACTGAACGGGATTCGCGGGCCCCGGTCCTCTTTCGTCACGTGATAACACGTGAACACAGCCTGCCGCTTGTCAAAAAGCGTGTTCCACGCGACAATTCCGCGCACGCATCGAATATTCCGCGCGGACAAATCAGACCCTCGCGATCGCTTTTTCCTCCTCCACAATCAGGAAAAGTCCTCGCGAGAGAGACTGACTGCTTGCGCGTGCGTGAGTGATGCCCGCGAGCGAGCAGAATCTTCAAAGGTGCTTCCACACCGGCCGCATGTCTGCGGGTTTATGAACGCACGCTCGGCAGGTGGTATCCACACCGGAGCAGCGCGGTCACGCACGCAGCAGCAGAGAGGAGATTCTTCTTCTATGGTGTTTTTACCGTTCATTAGTACTGCTGCGACTGTGCGTGAAATATTGAACCGGCTTGAAGACTCAGCGCGCGCTCAGTGCGTGCACGATTTGTGCGCAGAGCTTGAGACCAGTTTAAAAACTTGCGTAGCAACGCATTGAGCTTTCAGTGAGCGCGCTGCTCTTAGATCAGAGATGAAGGAGGTTCTGTAAATACAGACGTTTGAAACTGAATAAAAATAGTTTTCTCTTGTCCAGTGTTTCTCAGGTATTTTCTCTTAGACACCCCCCCCCCCAGCTGCAAGCATCATTAGTATCCGTTAATTTGCTCAAATTAAACGTATATCTCCTCAACATATCATACTTTTATTATCATTAAATAATAATAATAAAAAAACTTCTAAATAATCAGTTTATTAATTGTTCTCTTTTTTTTTTTTTTTTTTTTAGAATACTTCCAAAACTTCCAGACAAAGTAAAAACAATCTTTCCATGTTTCTCTCCACAGTAGTGCTAGGATTCTGTCTTTTCTCAGAGATTCAATTATTTCGCATTGGTTCACTGTAAATTGAGTTTTAGGTTGTTTTTGCAATATTGAATTTATTATCAACACTATGTAGGATTATGCACAATATTCATCTCTAATGTAAACATGTTTTTATTCGCATTCCCCCAGGGGGGCGCGCCCCACCATTTGAGAAACACTGATCAGTCAGTCAGTCAATATGTGGTTTCAGTCGTCTGTGTCTGCTGTATGGTCATTGTTATTATTTTAATTAATAAAAATTGATTTTCTAATTCATTTTTTATAATTAATTAATTCATTCATTCATTATTTTGTGTTAAAAATAAAGATATTTGAGAACATCGGAATGTTTTATCAGCGATTTGCTTGTGGAAATCCTGATGCGGCCCGGCCTCACCCAGACTCTGCCTCCAGCGGCCCCCGGCTCGATTGAGTTTGAGACCCCTGATGTAAAGCCTCTGATCTGAAGTGTTTCCAGTTTTTTTTTCATTATAATTATGTTGTTTTTCGCCAAAATCTAAAAACCTGTACCTGGAGCTTTCCAGCTGGACAGTTTAGATCCAGATTCCAGGTCAGACGAGGAAAACGAAGAAGTTCATGGATCTATTTGTCTGTAAGTGGACGCATCAGAATGGGGCGGGTTCTACAAATATTCTACAAATACGATCTTCTTCCAACTGCATTTTTCATCTGCTCCTGATTCACAACAACTTGAATAAAGAAACACTCTGAAATTTAACTTTGAGCTTGATTTTCTTTACACATGTCCTCCATCATCAGAAAAAATACCACAAGAATATGATGAAAACACCAAAATATAGGGAGGGGTTGATAAAATCAATTAAACGGTTTGAATCGAAGCTGAAAGGATCAATAATCAATTCATAAAAATGTATAGATCAATTTAGCACATGAAGCTAAAGTCTGCTATCTTGATGCTAACGTTTAGTGGAATTTCCCATAGGACGGCTAATGCTAACACTCGGTCGACCTAAACATACATTTCTGACTAAATGAACATCTTTATAAACTCACAGGTATTAATTTTCCGAACTCTTTGAAGGAAATATTTTTTAAAGGAAGCATTTGTGGTCTAAAACATTGTTTTTCCTCAAACTGTCTTCTTCTAGAATAAAGTATAATCCTTTAGCACGATCACCACCTAGTGGCCAAACAGAAACGTCCTCCAGGAGAAGCAGAACAATGTTTCCAATGTTAATGATCTGAACATTTTAGAACTTCTCCTTTAGAGAATCCATGTAACACTGGATGATATTAACAATCTCAGTATTTCACTGATACATTTACAGTATCTGAACTGGATCAGATAAATAGAAATATATTGAAATCATAGTAGATTATTAATGTACTCTAAGCAAATGAGTCTAAATGTTTAAACTGTGTAAAATCAAAATTGAATTGAATTGAGAGAATGGAAAAGAATCAGAGAAATGAAGCATCTGTTTGTTTAAGCTTTGCTGCATCATTTAAACTCGTTTCACCATCTGTAGTTTCTCATTTAGTGTTTGACAGGCGGTGCAGTGTCCACCTTCACCTCCATCGAACGTCACTCACTCCACAAGTCTTCAGTCTCAAGGTTAATAAGAGGATGTTTTTGTTTATGGTGTGAATAATTACTTAAAAGTTAACACAGGAAGTGCATACTTCTGACTTCATCAACGACCTTGTAGAGATATTTCATTGATTTTCTGTCGTCAGTGAGGAAGTGCAACACAAATATGAAAAATCTTCTCAGTTTGACAGAATAAATCCTGCCAGAGGTAAACTCAACCTAAAAACAGAGCATTTATGTTTTCATAAATGTTCTTGTCTACTTTTAGGCAAAATATGCAAAAGCTGGGTCAAATATAGAAAAATATTAAACTAAATTTCCAGTTTTTCTCAAACTGCCTTTCATCATCAACACTTTTTCAGCTATTTTTCCTTTTCTACCACATTTCTGAATGCCGTGTTCTTTTTGGTGTCAAAGTTTTTGTTTTAGAAAGGTTTCAATCTCCAACCAGGAGAACGGTTAAACAAAAAAAACTGTTAATTTATGCTGTAGTTTTTTTCTCTAAAATTATGTTTTCTTTTCCATCAGGCGGCATGATCCCCTCGTCCTCCGCTGGCTGAGCCTCCGCATCAAAAATGCATTGAAGTTTCCGTGTTAACTTCTGGAGAAACACTCGGTCAGGTCACGCCGCACATCAGGGATCCCAGTCCGAACGTGCTCGCCGGTCTACAGGTCAAATCTTTACCACGTTATGAGGAAAGGACGCTCGAGCCTGCGTTGACCTGCACATTCAGCATGTGGGGCGCCTCGGCCCGCCTGAGGTCCACTCACTTCAGAACCAGAACACTTTTATGCAGACAACCTTTTGGTTCTCATGTTTCAGTGCTTCTTTTAAACAAATGGAGACGAAACTTCTTATTGGGCTTAAATAAAGTATTTAAAAATCCACTAATGAAACCCACTGTTGCGGCATGTGTCAAAGTCAATGCCCGGGGGCCGGCCCTCTGGGTAATACTATCCGGCCCTCCAGATCATTTTATTTTATGTTATTAATGACCCGATGTTATCTTGCATTCATTTCTAACTTGTATAATTTTGACAAAATATATTTTTATGGAGATTAAAATATTGAAAAAGTTCTTTAAGGTTTAAGTTGATTTATTCTGAAATAATTTTCCTGCTTTTTATCATTCATAATTATGTTAAAAAGTTACAGTTTTTAAAGTTTTAAAAATTGTCATTCTGCTAGATTTTTGGACTATTTTGACATTTACTAAAATTATTTTGAATATTTTGAAGTTTAGCTAACATTTCAGCTACATCCTAGCTGTTTTGGCTAACCTAAGGCTTTTTACAGTGTTTTAGGCTAATTTGGCATTTAACTTAGTTATCTTAGTCCATGTTTCCTGTCCAGTAGTTCATCACCATTCCACTGGGGGCAGTAGAAGGGCTTTTATAGCTCATTTAAAAATGGCTGCCTCTGTGGAATCTCACAAATACTTTTGACGGGAAAAAGTTTGGCTAATTTTCAAAACTTTATGGTGAGAATAACACATCGATTTGTTGATAATTATTTCTTTGTAATAGCGTTATATCATGTTAAAATGCATGGATCAAATTTGAAAGGTTTTTTTTTCTCTTGAACATCCATGTCAATATTTTTTCCAATTAAGCTAACATTGTGTCACGCAAAAACTTACCAAATCACCCAATAACCCATCATAATTGATAATATCTATATTTCATAAACTGTGTTACAAAAAAATGTATTGATTTATCAAGCAAGTTTAATAAACATCTTAATTCCCCAAAAATTTGAATTTTCTATCAGTTCTTTGATATAGTTTGCTTCACAGGGTTAATTATGTTAAAATTTTTTGGTTTTAAAGTTTTAAAAATCTAGTTTTAGACTGTTCAATAAATGGTTATCCTGTTTGACCCGCGACCTGAGGTGTGTGATTGAGTTTGACACCCCTGTATTATGGGATTGCTACAGGACTTAAAACTTGGAGGCCATTTTGTGGTAAACTGTGAAATTTTGATATATTTTTACATTTTCAGTTTTTCATTTTACATAATATGGGGGAAAAAACTTTTATTTGAGCGATCCTCATGAAATTACAAACACTCCAAGTTTTGTTGACCTTTGACCTCAGGAAGAGGCTGTCATCTTGAGTTAAAACAAACACTTCATTCTATTGGCTCCTAACTCCTTGAGATTCATTGGGAAACCACTTGGAGAAAAATGTTGGTTTTAAAGTTTGTCGATTTTGAACGGCATTAGCCTCCAAAGTAGCGTTCCCTCGTTGCTCGCTCATTTTTCACTGGAATATCGTAAAGATTGAATACAAAAATCCTTGGCTCAACATTAACGACACAACAGTACAAGGTTGTGCATTTCAGAGCTGAGCCCTCAGCCTTTCTCTGTCTAAACCATCCGAGTTAATATGAACTATTTTATGTTTCTAACATTTCATTCCTCATATTTATATAGACTGAACTCACACCTATTGTAAGAACAAACTCCATGCATGCAAGTCTCCTCCCACTTTAATAACAGCAGCAACAAACATCAAAGCACAATTGACAACTCATTCAACTTGAAAACATAGATTTTATTTACAGCATGTTTTTATTTACCACAAATATTTGAAGTATTTAAAGATGAATGAAGGGAGTTCAGGAGTTCAGCTGGAGGTTTCCCTGCAGTCATTCTCAACCAACACAGATCAGAGTGCTGTGCTGGAGAGGGATGAATGCAGAAAGTTTTTCCTGGTGCTCCCGAAATCTCTGGGGGTTGATGAGGGGGAGAAAACTCTAGTTTTTCATGGTCTTGAAACCAGGTTTTTGTCTGGGAAATGATGTTGTCTAAAATCCTGCTGTGAAGCTGTCGGTAATGAGCCGCTCGATGCGTTCAGAGCAGCCGTGGTGCGTTCAGTGGCCGTGTGGAAGTTCTTATACTGACCTGTTGAGTTTTCAGATTGCATGATGAATTTGCTAATTGAATTGTCAATTGAATAATGCAAAATACTTTGAATTATAAGCTAAGATAGAACTGCTGGAGGGCTGAAAGTGGCAGACGCATGTTTCCCTAGCGTCAGGTCCATCTTAAGAACAGCTTACGGAATAAGTCCGTAACTAAATCTACTTCTTCTGTTGTTAACTGCAAAAATCAAGTGCAGCTACTGCCTGTGTGTTGAAGAAGTTAGCTTTTAGTTGTGCAAGCTTTGACCGTCCAATCAGAGGAGATTATGTCATCATTCTGCCCTGATGAAGCTGCGTAGACTCAAATTCTGATTGGTTGAATCAACGCAAACGTGTTTAATCCATAAATGTCTATGGTTTAATCAGCAGGCTGGTGTTTATAAGTGTTTTTATGGAAAGCTGCCGTAAAGACCAGAAATGAGGACAGAAGCACTGAATGCATGAGCATAAGGCAGGCTTTCATGAACCTAGCAACAAGTGAGAGCTCAAATCTGATTGGTTAGAACGTACAAACTGTTTTACAGAAGTGCAGCCTGTAAGAAAAGCTGACAGATCAGTTTTGAATGATCTAAAATATATATTAGAATAAATGTATAAATATAATAAAAACTTTTCTCTGGGATTCAGATAATTTTAGGCCTTCACTGAAGCCCTGACGGTTTGCCGCTGGTATAAAGATATAAGGCTTGTGGGCCCTGTTGCCATGGAGATAAAAAACCCAGAAAAGCCGCCATTTTGACAAGTGTTCATTTCAGAATGTATTTACTTACCTCTCCTTTATTCTTTATTATTCATTGTTTTTAGTTCTCTGTGCTTCTGTTTGGTGCAGTGTGATTCTGATGTGGTTCCTCTTTTCCACTCCCCTCCGGGGGAGCGGGACAGATTCCAGGTGGAACCCCAGTGCTCCTGTTCTTGTCCGTGGACCTCGCCTCTGGCTCGTCTTATCTGTGGACCACCCCTTTCTACCTCTGTACAATTACTGGTATGAAACTCAATGGGACAACCGTTTTGTGATTTTGGGTTATAAAAATAAGATTGAATTAAATTATTATTATTATTTCTTTTTGCAGCTCTGACCAGTGACGCAGCGGAAAAGGGGAGAAAAAGAAGCTTGTAACAGCTTTCAGCCATTGAAGGTGGAGTGTTGAGGGCAGCACCTGCGGGCCAATCACCTTTCTCAGATTTAACTGTGTGAATGCTCAGTCAGCATTCACACTATAGTGATTCTCCTGCTCCTTTCCGTAGGTTTTTTGACACATGAAAACTCAATCACACGTTCAGATTTCAGTAATCTTGGTATCAAAACGTTCAGAACACTACTGATTGTATTTTTGGTATTTATAAACTTGATAGTTTTTGAAATACTGAGCAAAATATAAGTAGATTATCAACAAACCTTTAAATATATTCCTGGGGTATGTTTTCATCTTTTATAGTCATTAAAAAAAAACTGGAGTTTAGCTAATGTTTTAGCAACATGCTAGTTTTTTCATGCTAATTTCTTCTCTGCTGAGTTTTTTTTTTTTTTGCTAATTTAGAGTTTAACCTCTATTGTAGCAGCAGGCTAACGATTTTGACTAATTTAGTTTACAGAAGATTTTTAGGCTATTTTTGAGTTTAGCCAAAATGTAAGCAACATGCTAGCTTTTTTAGCTAATTTGGCATCTGCAGAAGTTTTTTAATGCTAATTTGGAGTTTAGCTCATATTTAAGCAACAGAGTAAATATTTTTGCAATATTTGCATTTATTAGGTATTTTTAAGCAATTTACTATAAGTTTTTCTGCCAACTTCTGCGCTCTTTCATAGTTCCTCGATGAAATTTTCAGTTTTTTAGCTAATTTAACATTTTACAAATTGCTTTTTCTTTTTCAGCAAAAAGCTTAAACATTTTTTAGCAACTACTTTCAGCAAAACATTCATGCTAGCAATATCACTACTCATTGCAACTTTTCTATTTGTAATTATTGTTACAAAATTCTCAGAATCTTATTTTTTACTACCTGTATCCACAAATATTTTAGTACAAAACTAGATGATAATCAAATTTATCACAATAAATATAAACTTTATATTTGTTCCAGTATTTTTTCATAAATTCCAAATCCATTCAAGTGAGTGAGTCTCTTCCTGTTGCAGTTTGAGTGTTATTTGTAAAAGCTGTGTGCCCTTGAATTAGTGGAGGTATGTGAACACGGGAAATGAAAGGTGAACGTAATTCTCAGATTAATGTGGAACAAAGAACCATGAAGAAAACCTGGAGAAAAAAACGCTTAAGCATCTTAGCAACCGTTGGAGAATAACTTAAGAAGTAATCTCAAGTAAAACATCTCTCTGAATCAATTTTCCCCAAACGTTTCAGTTTAATCACATAATCCAGGCTGTGATATGTGCCAGCCAGCAGTAGGAACCTGCCCTATAGGTCAGTCTGGATCCATGCATTAGACAGGCGTGCGCAGGAACGTGCCGCGCCTGCAGAAGGATGGAGGCGGATGGATGGAGAGCAGCACCCTCAGCCTCCACTTCTATATATGGAGCGCGGCCGGCGCCCTCCAGGGACGCCATTAAACCCGCTCACGCTGAGCATTTTACCATTTTCCCCGGCAATCAGCAGATTCCGCGAGATCCCTGCAGCAGTCAGCGGCGGCTCTGACAGACGGCGTGCGGGGCTCCCCTCAGGACAGCGGCGACTTCAGGGCAACGCTCTCACGGGTCCAGCCGCACACTTCATATTCCCTGAGCTCGAGCGCGCCTTTCGCCTCTAGGGACAGTGAGGGTCATTAGCTCCTGCTGCTGTCAGCGGGAGAGCAGCTTTTTCAGGTTTTAAATGTTCCTCCCGAACATTACAATGACGACTTCAGCATGTGTCTAAATTCTGAGGTAGTTTGCACAGACGTGAGGGCAGGCCAGCTGCTCCTGCCATGGATTATTTAGCGTGGAGGTTAAGGTTGTACCTTCAGAGATGCGGCGTTTGAGCCTTGTGAAGCACGGGTGTAACAATGTACTTTTAAAATCCGTTTGAACATCAGGGCAAAGCGCTCCGAGCAGCGGAGCAGCGGAGCAGCGGCTCTCTGAAAGTCGAACGCATTAAAAATGAAACTTCTTTCGTTTTACCTTTACTGGAGCAGATAAACAAAATGAAACAGACCTCTGGACACAGCAGAAGTTTATAAAAAGAAAATATTTCATTTGAATCGACTGTTAATTAACAAACCGAGCAAATCAAACCAGCAGGAAGTGAACCAAACTGTTGGCTGGAATTCAGGGTTCGGGTAGGGCGGGGCTTCCCGCACCTGTCAGGTGCTTAAATGAAAGTGGGCTCAGAACTCAGTCATCTTCTTGTGCGTGTCAGCCTTCCTTTGCTGTCTCTGGATGTTCAGCTCCTGAGCTTTCTGCTGGGCCAGCAGACCGCGAGCCGCTGACAGTTTCTCCTCCAACTGCTTCACTCTGGATGCATCCCTGAAAACAAACAACACACCTGAGCGGTGAGGCCCTTTATCTACCTCCACTGTCTGACAACATTATCTACGGGTTGGTTGCTTACTTGTGTGATTGCTTAGTAAACATTCACATTATTTTGATTCTCCTGCTCCTTTTCTATGTTTTATGACACATAAAAACTCAATGACACTTTCAGAGATTTCAGTAATCTTGGTATCAAAATTCAGGACATTACTGCTTGTATTTTTGGTATTTATGAACTTTATAGTTTTTGGAATATTGAACAAAATTTGCCCCATATGACATTAAAATTCAACATTTTAAGTAAATCAGCATCAAGCCTTTAAATATATTTATGGATTATGTTTTCATCTTTTAGAGTAATTTTGAAAATATTAAAGTTTACCTAATTTATAGCAACATGCTAGCTTTTTTGGCTAACTTGCATCTACTGAGGTTTTTATGCTAATTTAGAGCTTAGCTTCATTTTAGCAACATGCTAACGTTTTTGAATTAATTTTGTTTAGCGAGGAATTTTTGGCTATTTTGGAGTATAGCTAATATTTAAGCAATGCGCTAGCACTTTTAGCTAATTTGGCAGCTACTGAGGTTTTTTATGCTTCTTTGGAGCTAAGCTAAAAATCGTATCAACATGCTAACGTTTTTGACTTTTTTTTATTCACTGAGGTTTAAAGATCATTTAGAGTTTAGCTTTAATTTTAGCAACAGGCTAATGTTCTTGGCTCATTTTGTTTACTGAGGATTTTTTGGCTCTTTTGGAGTTTAGTGAGGATTCAATCAACGGGCTAGCTTTTTTGGGATAATTTAAAGTTCAGCTCATATTTAAACAACACAGTTAATATTTTTGCAAAATAATCATGTATTAGGGATTTTTAAGCAAATTTATTACCAATTTTTCAGAAATTTAGATCAATTTCAGCGCCTTTTCATAGATTTTTATTAAAATTTCCAGTCTTATAGCAAATTAAACATTTTGCAAATAGATTTTTCCTGTTCAGCAAATCCCTACAGAAATTATATAAATTGCATCACTATTTTCAGAAAAGAGCTTCAGCAACTACTTTCTGCTAAAAGCATTCACACTAGTATTATCGCCGATAATGCAACTTTTCTAGTTGATCACAGAAGTGATCATCATAAGAATCTGTGGGGCGTGTACTGACCGGCCCGTGTGTCTGCTGAGGGTCTCGCTCAGTTTCTGGATCTCCCTCTCGGTCTGGGAGACCCTCTCTGCAGCCTGGAACAGCTTGACGTTCAGACTCCTCTTGGTGCTCGTCCCTCCTCTGTAAGCCTCCAGCCCCGTCGGCGCGGATGGCGCAACAGCACCCCCGTCTGCCCCCTCAGAGTCCTTGCCTCCGAGCTTTCGGTTCAGAAAGTCAAAGACGGTGCGGCGCCCCTCGCTGGCGGCCCGAGGCTTCCTGCGCCGCTTGGGGCGGGAGCTTGGAGCGGCGTCTTTGGCAGCGTGGCTCCGGGTCCGCCTCTGCGTGAGCTCGGCACACTCGTCCAGGGACTTTCCTTTGGGCAGGAGAACCGCCATCACCGGCTCCACGCGACCCTCCTGAGTTTTCCCTAAACCTGAGGAGAGAAAAAGGAGACTTGTTCAGGTCTGACAGACAAGTGCACGGACTCGGATTCATGCCGGTCATTCAGCCTCTGCAGCTTCAGGTCAATACACACAGGAATGCGTTGAGATTTTTTACTATTTTAGTTTCTGTTTTGCTCTGGCATTAGACCGACTCCATAGAACCAAATCGAACATAAGTTTTACTGTGTTGAAGCCACAACCCGTTCATGTCATTTTATGGAAACAAAATGATTCTTGTTTTTTGCATTTCAGAGAATATCCGGTTCTTCTTTTTGCCTCGAAAGCTTTGCTAGATGTCACAAAGGTTTATAAGGTGTTATAAAAGAAGCAAATGTGAGCAGAAATACACATTTCTGCCCCAGCAGAGGGAAACACTGCAGCTGCTTAAGGCCAGTGAAGAGTCCTGCTCAAGGACAGAGAGGTTGGAGAAATTCCTGAGAATCTTTGAGACCATAAACTGACAGAAAGACACATGAACTTAACTCCCCTGATGGTTCAGAAACCAGTGTGAGACCCAAACCTGAGCGGTTGATGACAAACGAGGAATCTGTGTATAAATATAGACGGATGCATCTGCAAACTCCAGGCCGGTTTAGGCCCAAATATTCCAACATTTACTACAACTATGAACAGTCAAAACCTCTTTATTACCTCTATAAATGATATAAACTCAATTTCCAAAATACTAAATTGCATTTTATTTTGCAGACTGTATTGAACATAGACGTGGAGCAGACTGAGTTGAAAATGTTAAACTTCAGATAAACTATTGTTAAATTATGATAAATCGTATTTTATGATATTTAGGAATAGAAATACTTTAAATAGAGATAATAATACTATTTAAATAGTTATTAGTAGTTTGGGAGTTAAATAACTTCACAAATCAATGTTAAATCCAAAATAGCAAAAGCAGTTGCAGTAATACACAAAGTAAAATGCTCCTTAGACAATAATTCACTATATCTGTTATATAATTCTTTCATTATGCCAGACATGAACTATTGTATAGATATTTGGGATACCACTTATAAAACATAAACTGATACAGTCTACATATGACCAAAAAGCAATAAGAATGATCACAAGTAGTAATTATAAAGACATGTTTAACCCATTATTTAAAAGGATAAATATATTCAAATTTTATGACTTTGTTAACTTTAATATTTTAAACTTATATATAGTATAAATATGATTTAACTTATAATTTAATTAAAAAAATACTTTAAAAAAAGTAAATTTAAATATGTAACAATCCAAAACAAAGAATACTTCTAAAGAATATTTTAAAAATAGTTTAAATAATGACAACAAATATACCTGGTATGAATAAAAAGGAGTTATACGTGAGTTGTTGTGTTCATTCTGCACTCCTGATTGATATTAGTCGTTGTACATTTTTGTTTCTTTTTGTTCTTGTACCCTACATCTTCAGTGTTTTTCTTTCTCACTGATTCATTTATTTGTTAAAAGAGGCAGACAATATTTGAAGTATTTCTTCTTTCTGTCCCCTTTAATCTTTGCAACTCATGGTTGTGTTGGATGTTTTTCCTTTTATTGAATAAAAATGACAATGAATAAAAACATTTATATGAAAGAGCAGATCCATTAAAAATACTAGATAATTATTAAATTGTAGGAGACAAAACCAAATAAAACATTTACATTTTTAGAGCTAAACAGCTTTTTTCTTTACACAGATACACATAAAATGATAAATGCATCAATTACACTTGTGTTATTTACACACTTTTTTATTTGTAGATTTATTTAATTAAAAAATGATCATCAGATGAGTTTGATTGAAATCATTTGACAAAACAGAAGCAAAACTAGAGGATCACAGAGCAAATATTATAAAGGTTATTTATTTGGTGACTAAATTCAGTCGTTCGATTGAAGTGTCACAGATCACCTTTTTTTTTTTTTTAAATCTCGACGTTGTGACTTCACAATGAGGCTCGGCTCAGGTTTGCACTGACCTTTGCCGTACTCGTAGCCCATTTTCAGCATCAGTTTGGATCCGATTCCTCTGGTGTGTGCCTCCCAGCCGCCAAAATGTCCACTGCTGGAAGTCTCTGCAGATCCACCGGAAAACTCCACGACTGAAACGAAACCAGAAGGGTTCAATCACAATGAAAAATCACAGTCAGATCAAGAGTCAAGTGTTGATTTAATGTTGATTTGCTTCTTGGTTTCCAAATGTTTCTGCATACCTTTGGCGTAACCCTCAGTATCTCCGTCCCCTGAATCCTCCATATCCGAGTCCGAGGAGAGCGGATCGTCTTCCCTCAGAGGTGGGATGACGCCGTCGGCCTCAACCACAGCGTCTTTCAGCAGCAGTGAGTCAAACTTCACAGTAAAGAAACCGCCGTCAATGTCTACCGAGAGAAATAATGGCGTTCAAATTCATTTTTCATGTCAAAATTCCACAAAGATGCTCTCTGGTCGCTTGATGAGAACCTGTTATTTTCGCCGGGTACCAGATCCCGTCCTCGTGGCGACACAAACAGGACGAGCCCTCTTCGAGGTTACTGAGGTCAGACTCCAGGAACTGTCTGAGCTCTGACACGTGCACCACCTGGCCGTGTGAAAACCTTCATAAAAAGAGGATCCCTGCTGTTAAATGTGCCCCTTTCAGAATAAAAGTCTGAGAAAGGCCTTTTACAACTAGTCAAATATGTTGTCAGGGAAAAACATTTTCAACAACCTTTATATTGATTTTGATCACTTCATTAAAAAAATTGGCACTTTTTTGGGGTGGTTTTTTTTTTTTTTTTACCTGCAGTTATCCTGAAAGCGACATTTGTCCTCCAGGTAGAACGGACACGGTTTCATGGCCTTCTGGGTGGGGTACAGGTAGAGCACCCTCACTTGAGCCTCTTCTCCGTCAGTCGGTTCTGCCCCCACCACCATGGCGTTGTGATACTCCAGCGTTCCCCATGCCGTCCTGTAGGGCGCTCTCACTTTTGTACCACTGAGTTCATCCTCTTCGTCTTCTTCCTGCTCATCATTCTCCCTGGTTTCAGAGGCACTACCCGAACATTCTCCAAGTTCCGAGTAAAAAGCAGCAAACTCTGCTTCAGCTTCAGCGTGGGCCGCTGCGTGCGAGGAGCCGCCCTGCAGCCCGTTGCTGTCCTCCAGGCTGGCCAGGAGCCGGCTCTTCTTGACGGACACCAGGCTGGCCTCGGTGAGCTCTATCAGCTGGTGAAGGTCCTCTTTCAGCTTGAGAAGGTCCGGCTGCTGGCTGGGGTCCAGGCCGGCGGCCAGGGCCGTCTCCACCTGCTGCAGCTGCGCAGCGTAGGCGGTGATGGCAGCTTCCAGGGTTTCTTCATCCATCCTGAGGGGCGGGAACAGCCAGCATCCAGGTCCTCACACGACTATGGAGGAGGGAGGGTCTGGAATGAGATCAGGGGTGAAAGTAGATTTTTTGTTTTGCCGGTACTATGCCCCCCCCCCCCCCCACACACACCCACACAGTCCAATACCTTTACTTTTCAAGTCCCCATATGGTAATTTTTACTTTTATTTAAAAAGAATAAGTTCCCAGGAGTGTTTTATTTATGTTTATGTTGTTTTTAACCAAAATCCCAGACCCTTAATATCTTAAAAAGTCATTTTTTAATGTTGGTCTGTGAAAACTCCTCTGTGGGGGCGTGGCTTCTGGAGCTGAGCGAAGCTGACCTGCTCGTCTTGGACCCTCTCCTGTCTGATTATGGAGGCTCTGAGTCTTCACCGCTGCACCACAAAAATGTCTAGCAGTTTTGTTTTGAGCTGGACATCAGTTCTGACAAGGAAGAACTTCATGGACCGAACTTTCACAGATCTTTTACAGCTGCGGTTAAATGAGCCGCCGTTCACATTTCCGTGGTCACATCAAGAAGCTCCGTGGAGTCTGGTGGAGATTTTCCAGCGTTCTCAGCCCTGCTACCGTAAGTATTGGATGAAACTCACACCAAAAATCCAGTGATGCTGATTGGACCACAGAAATGTGAACGACTGCAGTCAATGTGAAGATAGCATCTTCTCTTCTCCAGAACCTGAACTAGACACGCTAGCCGGACCAGATGAGGGTTTAGTGCAGCAGAGCTGTTGTGATGGAAAGATCATCATTCATTCACACAGAGTCTGTCTGTGACAGTTTGATTAACAGAGATTAAAAGGAAATGCAAAAACAAAATGATTACATTTGTTCTCTTTTAGAAGAAAAATGACACACAGGCATGTTAAAAACTCAAAAAATAGTTTTTCTTTTTTTGGAGGGGGACTTTAAACAGATCTTATTGTCAGTTGTCCAGACTGAAGAATAATCTGGCAACATAGAAAATTATTAATCTGGTGATGGACCTGGTGTCTCAATGGCATTTTCCATTCAACTTCCATCTCTCCTTTTCTCTTCTTCATCCTCTCCTTTAGAAGATTTGTTCTGCACATCGTCATCCTCACTTTTGGATCTTCCTCTTAAAAATCTGATTCACTTTTCTCTGCATCTTTTTTGTTTACTTTTTCATTTAAATAATTTAATTATTTATTTCACGTCACGATTCACTTTTTCAATCTTTAAATAAATGTGCATTGAATTTAGACAGAACAATGAACGAACTCCTGGGGATCATCAGCTGCAGTTCTCTGGTGCGCCTGCTGTTCAGAAAGTCGCGGGTCCGCAGCGCTCGGGACGCTTGGCGCACGCAAGAGAGCGCAGACCAGGAGAGAGAGAGAGATAGTGGGAGAGGGAGGGAGAGAGTGAGCGTGAGAGAGAGAGTGGGCGAGCGAGAGAGAGACAGACAGACGAGTTTCAATAACTGTCTGATGCGCCACAAAAACAATGCAAACATTCAAATAAAGCGCTGCCTGCTCTCAGCTCGAATGTCAATTTTCTTATTTTTCTTCCATTAGAGCGACCGCGGCTTCTGTCATGTGTTATATAGTGAAAACTGGCCGCACAGCTGATCTCTCCAGCAGGAACGGCGTTCCGTCTTCAAATCATTTACCGGAACGCCGCTCCGGACCGTTCCGGCTTACTTTCAGCCCTGAATGAGATGAAGACAAACGGGTCATGAAAACGAAAAGCAGCAGGATTGTTTTCACCACCACAGACACATCGATCATCCTGTAGCTTTAATCATGGACCTTCATGGTCTGGTATAAATGACTGGAAAGGAAATGAGTTCTGAATCCGGTTGATTCAGGATCAACAATATAAATAAAGGAAAATACTGAATTTTATCGAATTGTTCATCTGAGACTCCAAGAGTTCATTTAAATGATCACTTTTCCTAGATGTAAAAATAACTCATATACGAAGATTGCTTTAGCAGCTAGCCGGCTTTCCACCTTTTTATCAATCACACTTGTATAATAAATCATTGATTACCTCAGTCGTTACGTCATTAAGGACACGGAAGTGTTTCTACTGAAACGACACAAAGTGGACGGACATAAAAACAGAAAGACTTCAATCAATAAACAGTTTGAAACAGCAAAGCTACAGAGAACACCGAAGCTAGCGGAAATCAGGAAAAGGGATACTTCCGGCAGGAAGGTTTGTACTTTCAAAATAAAATGGAAATTTGTCTTGTTTGTAGATTGCAGACATAAAAAACATGACATTATATATGTGAAGACAAAATGAAGTAATTTTAAGCGTTAGTAAAAGAGAAGAACATAAACTAATTTAATCACATAAAATAAAAAAATGCATAGTATATATAAATAATATTTGAAAAATGTCCAAACTGTACACAGAATTCTAAATTAAATTGGATGGCATCAATACATAAACAGCCCCAACTAGGATTATCCATTAAAAAAGGGTAAAGAAAAATCACATCAGTCCAGGTCAGAGGTCGGCAACCTTTAACAGCAGAAGAGCCATTTGGGCTCGTCTATCGATCAAAACCTGGAAGGAACTGCAAAGTATGACTTTAGCCTTTGAGAAATTTAGATTTGGATTCATGACCTTCTACAAATATAATAATAAATATGAATTATGTCTTTTTTTTTTTTTTTTTGGAACAAACAAAAGCAAATATATAAAAAGAACCTTGCATCTCTCAAAATGAATGTCAAATAATAAGTGGATAAAATGCTAATTTTTCCTTGTTGTTGTTGTTGCTTGGCACAGTTTATTTGCGGTTTCCATCAAACAACACATTAAAATAAAAATAAATAAATAGATAAAAGCAAAACTATGAGCACTGCTTTTATCATGAAAATCAGAGGAAGTTTTTAACCGGTCAAGCTCACGCGTCTCTGTCGCAGGATTATGACGTAACGCTCGAGGCTTCAGCGGTAACTCGAATTTTAGCCATAAAACTTGTATTTTGGGTAAAACAACAGTTGAAACTCAACACTTATGGAGAAAATGAACTTTTGTTTAAATCGTAGGTTCATTTTTATGGAAAGATAAATTAGGAATTCATGGAAAGATAAGCGATGCATATTTATGTTATGTTTTCCTGATAGGTGGGTAAACGTTCTCCTCTGAGCTTTTTAGATTGTCATCTTCTACATTTGTTCACTTCAGTCTGTTTATCCATCGTTTCTAATCTCTGACATGATAATAATGTCTCATCTCTTGCTTTATCTTTGAATTATTTTGGCTTACAGGTAAAATAATGCAATTTCTTAAATTGTTTTAGAGAAAGGTAAAACAAAAGACGGAAGCCTCAAAGAAAAATCTAAATAATTACATTTCAATAATCTCTGATTCTCATTTTAAAGCTGTAACTGTTTGTTTTCTTTTCATTTCCATGTCTCTGGATCATTATAGTGCTGCGATGCCTCCAGTCATGTCTCAGATAAGTGATCCAAACATCGCCTTTGCATACCTGCGTCCAGCCTGCGTCCAGCTCACCAAACATCCGTCTGTGACCAACGTGGAGACGCTGAGCGGACAGCTGAAAGACATCAACGATGCGACCCTGCAGCAGCTTCAGGAGTACGTCCTCTTTCCTCTCCGCTTCGTCCTGAAAGTCCCCGGCCCTAAAAAGGAGAAGCTGGTTCAGGCTGTGGCAGAGACCATCAGCTTCGTGCTGGAGAACACGTGTGTCCAGAGCTGGGACGCTCTCCGGGACCTCTTCTCTGAGCTGTGTCTGTGTCTCTGCTGCCCCGCGGACCCCGGGAGGCCTGCAGAGGTGTCTGAGGAGCTGAAGCTGGCTCTGGTTGGGTGCCTGGACGCTCTTCTGCATGCGGCTTACGGGGATATCGTCTTTAGACTCTTTGAGTCGACCATGCTGCCTGGACTCGGAGCTGCGGTTTCTCTACTGCTGGCTTTGAGGGAAAAAGAGAAGTCTCGAGATCTCCAGAGAGCTGCCTTAAAGTGCATCCAGACGTTGACGCTGCAGTGCGACTGCGCCCAGGAGCACCTGGCGCCGTCTCCTGACCAGCGGTGTTCTGTGGGAGACACCATGGCTTCATTTTTACCTGGGATTACCACGACTGTTACGAGGATCATTACAGGAGATCTGAGACAAGGCCACACAGTGACGGTCCGGGCCATCAAGGTGCAAAAATCTATAATAATTTAAACATTTTATTGACATTTTTGTGAAATTGAGTCAATTTATGAGAATTCTAAACCAGGAAAATCCATGGTTTTATGGGGAAAACCTGTTACAAGAGCAACTTAGAGATTTCTCTTTGTTAAGATCACATTTTAAGGAAAAATTCTTCCCAAAATTTAAAAATATACATATATATTTTGTGGTTAAAGACAACTGTATGAAAGAAGATTCTTGGATCTTGAGTGACTTTCTTACAGCTGAAGGTTGGGTGGCTTGCACAACTGCACAATGACTATCAAACCTGGGATGGAAACCCTCAACCAACTGAGCTACATCCACACTACCTAAACTTTCTCTGCTGACTTGAATCTGCCTTGAAAACTAGAGCTGCCACAAACGATTATATCAATAGTCGACTAATCGATCATTAGTTTTCCAATTAGTCGACTAATCGAGTCATGAGCGATGTGGATGTAAAGCACTCATCTTAACCATCATTAGATTTAAACTAACTGCAAATAAAGACAATGAAGATGACGGTTTATGAAACTTTTAATAAATCGTTCAGCTTCTGTCCTTCATTAGTTTCTGGTATTAAAACAAGATTAAACTAGAAAAGTTATAAAAGTTACCTGTGATAATGTTAGTGTAAATGTTTTACTTTAATTGCAGAAAGTTTTACTGAAAATGCTAAATCTGTCTGCTGAATGTTAAATTTCTTAGTTTCTTAAAGAACTATAAAAGAGCGCTGAGGTTGACTGAAATTTCTGAACATTTTGTAGCAAAATTGCTTAAAAATCCCTAAATACATGCAAATTTTACACAAATATTTACTTATAAAACTAATTTAGTCAAAAACGTTAGCATGTTGCTAAAATAGAAGCAAAACACCAAATTCGCCTAAAACCTCAGTAGATCACAAATTAGCAAAAAACGTTAGTATGTTATTAAAATATTAGTTAAATTATTAATTAGCATAAAAACTTGAGTAGATGCCAAATTAGCCAAAAAGCTAACACATTGCTCAAATACTAGCTAAACTCCAAACTAGCCTAAAATTCCTCAGTAAACTGAATTACTCAAAAATGGTAAATTGTTGCTAAAGTAGAAGCTAAAATGAAATTTCTTTTAAAAATTACTCTAAAAGATGAAAACAGAGCTCATGTTTAAAGTGTTGTTGCTAATCTACTTAAAATGTTGAGATTATCATTCATTTCCAAATGTTTTGTTCAATATTTAGAAAACTGTAAAGTTTATAAATATCAAAAATACAAGCAGTAACGTCCTGAACGAGCTGAACGTTTTCATACCTGAAATCACTGAAGGTGTGATTGAGTTAGAGCTGGAGTCACCAGAATGTGAATGCTGACTAAGCAATCACACACTTAAATGAGGTTAGCATCTGTAATAAGAAACTCTTTTACACAAAATATAAAGTTTTGGTCTGAATCAAATCTAGAAACACAGTTCATTTTTTAATGCTGAATACTCTCTCGGGTTTGTTCAGCTTTACTTCACTCTGACTCCAAATGTTATGAAGTAACGACGAATCAAACATTAAATTAGTCGTGAACTGTTTTAACAGTCGACTAATCTTGACCGTCCCACTGAAAATACAGAATTTGATGATGATCCGTTCAAACGCGGTGAGAGCATCTGCTCCGTCTCTTTGAAGGTGTGGTCCATGACGGTCGCGCTGGTCATGGAAGACGCCCAGCTGCGCTCCAGGAAGACCCTGCAGCCGGTCCCGGCCGAGCTGGGCCGGATCGGACAGCTGGTGGTCCAGAGAACTCCGGACTGGGTGAAGAGCACGGCGGGGAAGCTGTCCGTCCTGCTGAAGAAGATCATCTCCTGCACGTCCGCACATCTGCACTGGAGGGTGCGGCTGGAGCTGGTGGGGCTGGCCGAGCGCCTGCTGGCCTCGTGCAGCCGGTCCCTGAGCGAGTGTGTGGGGCCGCTGCTGGAGGTCCTGGTGGGAGCGGTTAACGACGAGGAGCCCAGAGTCAGAGAGAGGTTGGGTCAGACAGCAACCTCGAGAAACTGACAGTAGATACTTGAAGACGTCTTGATCTCTGTCCTGCAGGAGCGAGGCGGCTCTCACACAGGTGTCCCGGAGGAGTCAGAGCTGCAGCAGCAGCGCTCAGACCTTCTCAGACGTCCTGTCTGAGAATCTCCACTCTTTAGCCACGTCCCTCCCGAGGCTGATGAGGACTTCTGATGATCAGAAGAAGCTGTTTGTCCTGAAGGTGTTTCTGGGGTACCTGAAAGTGCTGGGACCGCTCGTCTCTGTGGTCCTCAACTCGGCTGCACATCTGGAGAGGATCTCTAAAGCGCTGATGCAGGTACGATGAACATCATAGTAGAGAGGAATGTCTCATGATGGTAGAAAATACTGAATGAAATGTTCTGGTAGGTGTTGGAGTTGGACGTAACGGATGTTCGGATCGTGGAGGAGCGCAGCCACAGCGCTGCAGCAGAGAGAAGCTACCACGCTCACGTACAACGGAAGCATTTCCTCTACTTCACGGACGAGAAGATCTTCTGTGCTCTCATGGAGATCTGCAGGACATTAGGTGGGAATTTAACATGTTCTCACACATTTCTTTCACATGATGTAATCGGAGTGTGTGTTTCACCGTTTAGGTTACCATGGAGACATCTACCTTCTGACCGATCAGTTCCTGGACCTGTACCGACGGTCGTCGGCGTACAGAAAGCAGGCCGCCATGGTCCTGAACGAGGTCATCAGAGGGGCTGCAGGCATCTCTGTGGCGGCGGGTTTGGGCCATGAGGGACCTCCCACCTCCAGGGAGGATCTTAAAGCGGCGGCCGTGTCCGTCATGGAGGAGTACACCAGTCTGAACAACTGGCACCTGATCACCGCGAGCGAGGAGACGGACCGGGACCGGGACAGGGACCGGGACCGGGACCGGGACCGGCGGGATCAGCAGGTCGGCTTTCACATTGATCACCATAAAGGGTTCAGGTGCATCACTGCACAGTTTTAAAATGCATGAATGCTGGAAGCTGAAGTCAGCCGCTAAAGATGCTGAAACTGATAGCCAGCTAAAATATTAGCTAAATACTAGATTAGCCTAAAAAAATCTTAGGTTAGTCAAAACAGCTAGCATGTAGCTGAAATATTAGCTAAACTCAAAACATCCTAAAAAATCTTAATAAATAAAATAGTCCAAAAAGTTAACAGAATGCCAATTTTAAAAGTTTAAAACTGTAACTTTTTAACATAATTATGAATAATAAAAAGGCAGGAATTTTATTCAGAATAAATCAACTTATTCCTTAAATAACTTTCAATATTTTTCTCTCCATAAAAATATATTTTGTCAAATTTTATCAGTTAGAAATAAGAACAAGATAACATTGGTCCATCAATAACAATCAAATCAAATGATCTGGAGGGCCGGATCCGGCCCCCGGGCCTTGGCTGTATGAGGTCTTCCATGTATGCATGGTCTGTTTACAGACACCTCCTTCTCCAAAAGAAACGTCCCATCGTAGTTTTCCCTCTTAATCTGTGACAATAATAAATCTATTTGTATTAATAAACACATTCACCGGATTGAAACGATCCTAAAACATCTAAAAACAAAAATTTGTTTTTCGATGTTTTTTGTATTGAGTCTGAGTTGTTGTGAACGGACCGAGGATTGTTGCTAACACACTGAACTGATTCCATCCACAGCTCCACAGTTCAGTTGATCTTTTCATTTGATGTAATCTATGTTCATTTTCTAAATTTCCATTCAAAGAAGATTTTCTAGGTTATATAAATCAACCTTCAATTAAGTTTAACATAAACTGAGAAAAAGTGAACAAAACATGAATTTTTCCATTACATGAAATTTAACTTTAATGCATTTGATAAAGAAAGACCAATGAAATATTAATTTGAGATCATTTTAAAATCCAACTGTTTGATGAATAATAAATTAATATTCTATTTTTTTTTCTTTTCTTTCTTTACTTTACATATTATATTATATTTATATTATTTATTTACTATATATTATACTCTTTATATTCTTTACTTTACTCTTCTATTCTATTTACTCTCTTACTTCTCTATTCTATTCTATCTTTTACTTTATCTTTACTTATCTATATGGTCTACTCTTTCTTCTATTCTATTTCTTTTCTCATCTTTACTTTACACTAGTATTCTATTCTATTCTTTTTTCTTTTCTTTCCTACTTAATTATTTACTTTACAATAGATTTCTATTCTATCCTTTACTTTTTCCTTTTATAATATTTACTTTGCAGTAGTTTTAATGTATTTCTATTTTTTATTTTGAGTATTCTATTCTATTTTTTTTCTTTTCTATTGTTTTTTACAGTCATTTTCTATTCTTTTTACTTTTCTATTTGATTCTCTTTCATTGTATTCTATTTGATTCTACTCTATTCTATTCTATTCTATTCTATTCTATTCTATTCTATTCTATTCTATTCTATTCTATTCTAATAGGTTAAACCAAACAAACAACTATTTTTTCCTGATCTGAAGCATCATTTCTACGTTCTGGAGTTTGAGCTTCTGGTGTTTTTTTTTCTCCGTAGCTCCTCAGCTCCTCCAGACTTCTCTCCATATCTAGCAGTGATGTCATCACTGCAAGCTCCGCCTCCCTTCCCGCCTCATCCACCTCCGTCAGGATCCAGCAGCTCAACAGCAACATCTGGCAGCTGTGCATCCAGCTGGAGGGCGTGGCCTGCTTCGCTCAGGCCCTGGAGCGAGACTTCCGTCCCCTGCTGATGACATCACTGTACCCGGTGCTGGAGAAGGCCGGCGAGGAGACGCTGCTGGTCAGCCAAGCCGCGCTGAACGCCATGGCGGACATCAGCGAGGCCTGCGGCTACTCCTCCCTGCAGGAGCTGATCAACCAGAACTCCGACTATCTTCTCAACGACATCTCCCTGAACCTGCAGAGGCTCAGCCAGCATCCACAGGTACGGAGCCGGTGTTGAGGCCCGATCCTCTCAACCCTTCACGTCTCCATCATCAGCTGTCCTCCCTTCAGGCTCCTCGAGTGCTGGCGGTGATGCTGACCCACTCGGACTGCAGCCTGCTGCCGCTGGTGGGAGACATCGTTCAGGACGTCCTGACGTCTCTGGATGTCAGCTACAACCGTTCAGCTGCTCTGTTCTGCACGCTGCTGCAGGCTCTCATGAAGGCTCTGGGTCAGAGTTCAGAGGAGATCTTCTTCATACCACAGATGTCCGCTTCTCTAACCTGCTGTTTGTTTGCTACAGTGAGGTGGTTTCCTGCAGCGCCCAGCAGAACCAACATTTCTGCCCGTTCCTCGTCTGCACAGAAGGAACTCTGCATTCGACAGTTCCTGCTTGAATACAGAAAGCAGAGAGAACTGTCAGAAGGCGTCGGGATCGAGGAGGACGACGCCGCAGACCTCGGTAACAGGCAGAATGAGAGGAGGAGGAGTGTAAAATTCTGTGTTTGTCTGGAGAACGTGTACGGAGAACGATCCCTCTGACGTCTGTGGCTGCAGAGGCCCCTCCCCCCGCCGAGTACGAGGCGGTCCGTGATGCTGGCGGCCCCGATGTGAAAGCTGAACTTCCGTTACACCTCAGCGTCACCAAAGAGGTCATGGAGCGCTGCGTCCACCTCATGTCCGACCCCGACCTCCGCCTCCGGCTGAAGGTACCGACATCCTCAAATGAGAATACAGTGGGACAGTCTTCAAATAATGTTATTTTTACCGATTCGTCGACTAATCGGGTCATGTGCAAAGTGGATGTTGAATCTTAACAACATTAGCTTTAAACTAACTAAAAACTTTAAGATGACAGTTTATTAAACCTTTAATAAACCGTGCAGCTTCTTTCCTTTATTAGTTCCTGGTTTAAATCAAATGAGGTTGGTATCCGGCCCCTGGGCCTTGACTTTGACACGTGGACGCAGAAACATATTTTTGGCACAAATGGAGCTCCATACAGCCCCGCTTCATCCAGACTTCAGGTAGATGCAGTTGGAGAACTCTGATCTACGATGTTTTACTTTATTCATGAACTCACCTGCACGACCTCAAGAACCAGAACCAGAACCGTCTCAGTGATCCTTTCATACGTGAGTCACATGATCTGTGGGACGGTCTGATATCTGCTGCCGTGTTGCTTTGACCCGAGGTTCTGGACCTCGTGGAGCTCTGCGTGCTCGTGCTGAGCGAGAGGGAGGACGAGCTGCTGCCCATGGCCCACCGCTGCTGGCCCGCCCTCCTGCAGAGACTCACCGCCGATGACCCGTTAGCCGTCCTCCGAGCCTTCAGGGTTTGTTCCACCAATCAGCAGGCACCTTTCCACTCCTTCAGCAAATCCACTCGACAGTTATTTTCATTTATAGAAAACGTTCCAGTTATGTCTTACAGTGGGATTACTCATTTAAAATATTTAAAATATAACTTTAGATAAATCAAAGTTGAATCTAATATTTTAAATATTATTTTCTAATTCTTTCATTTTTGTGTCATGTGATGAACATAATCAGGTTCTGTGCACTCTGGGAGAGACGTGCGGGGACTTCCTGAGGAGGAGGGTTTCTAAGGAGGTCCTGCCGAAGCTGAGCCGGTCTCTGTCCCGGCAGGCCCCGGTCAGCGCCAGAGCCGGGCCCGTCTACACGCACAGCCTGGCCTACAAGCTGCAGCTGGCGGTTCTGCAGGGGCTGGGCTCCCTGTGCCAGAGGCTGGATCTGGGTAGGAGAAGACATGCACCACACCTGCACGGCGTCCCATGATGCAACAGGCCGCCAGGCTTCTTTTGGGGAAGTTTAAACCTTATATTTATAGTTTGAATCATTTCAAACATATTTTTAACCTTCCAGATAAATATAAAGAACTCTTCAGGTCTAAATTTGATGGAGGAAAGTCATGACTGATCTCAAAAGCTTTTATTTAAGTCAGAGTTTGGTTGAAAAAAAGTTTCATTTTTACAGAGACTGCTTTAAAATAAAATCTGCTTTTTCTAAAAAAAAAAAAAAAACAGATTCCAAGATGAATAAAAATGTTTACTAGAGTATTTAAATACATTTTTAACCTGTAAGTGATTCTCTAACTTTTGAGTGTCCAAAGACTTTCATGAGTTGAAGCCGCCGCGCTTTCTTCTGCCACCAGAGGGCAGTGTTGATCAGCGCTGAGAACAAACAGCAGAGTTTCAGATTCCACACTTCTCACATTTACAACATAAGTTTTAACATGTTTTGAATTTGTAAAGTTGGACTTGTTAGAGCTTAATAGAAATGGACGGCTGGTCTCGTGTTTATTGAAGCCTCACGGTTTCATGAAGCACCAATGGAGAGTTTCAGGTTCAAATCCATCTGGATTCTTTCTGTTCTGACACTAAACAGAGTAAAAAAGATAATCCAAATAATTTGAGGGCATTGAAAGTATCAGACTGATGCACATAAAATGCCTCATTGTTACAAAAAAGAACCAAAACTGTTTTATTAATTTGACATTAAGAAATTCTGAAATTACTTATTTTCTATTGATTTTCCTGATGTAACTCTGCTCTTAGTTAATTTTTAAAATCTTCAGATTCCCTTGTATATATTTAGCTACCTCCCCCCACAACCATCAGGCCCAGCCCGGCCATCTCCAGGAAGCTCACATCTGGAACCGCAGCGTTTATGATGAATCGCGATCCGAACAGCGTCTCAGCTGGAACCCTGCAGGCCTCATGAAAGATGAGGGAAATGTCTTAAAGGACCCTCAAGAAACTTTCACTCCAGCTTTAACCCCTTCATGCTCACATTTGTTTCAGTTCTATCATCCTGACGACTCGTGAAAAATACAGTCAAAAAAAATCCACCAGAAGCCCCGCCCCTTCACATTTGATATCATTGAAATGTCCTCTGTAGATCCCAAAAAGAGTTCATTCAGTAGGAAGCAGCAGTTGGGTGATATTATGGATTATTTTCACCCTCTACAGAGGACATTTTGCATTATTGACAGTCTTAAAGTTCCACTGATGAAAATGATGTTTTTAACTTGTTCTTGTAGCATTTTTCTCATAATTGAGGACATATATGAAGGAAATCAAGGTTAAAAAACAGAATTTCTGAGTATTCTTTAAATTGTGAATCAGGAGCAAATGAAAACATTTGAAAATGATCGTATTTGTGATGCAGAAAATACTCTGGGCGGGGCCACAAGCTCCTTGCCCCCACAAAAAATAGGATTAAAAAGATGTTTAGAAGAAAGCAAGAGCGATTATTCTGAAACGACCAAATGAGAACTATTTCTCAATGGAAGTCGAGGAGATTCTCCTTGCTTGGAACCAGCAGGTACTTCCTGTTTGAAGCCCAGGAGGGGACGGGTTGATATGTCCAGTGATTATACAGTCATTGATTTCTGATGAACTGCTGTTGCTCTGCAGAAACTATGTCCTAGAAAATGATGTCGTTTTTTTTTTTTTATTTTATTTTATTTTGGCTAAAAACTGCATGTTTGAAAGACCACTGAAAACAGACCAGAAGATGATCAGAGAATATCCATCAGGCCTACATTAAGAGGAGTCCTGGATTTTTAGATTAAAAATAAAGAAACATTTCTACAGTTTTATAATCAAATTCAGGCCGCAGGAAATAAAAACATCTTGTAAAAACTGATCTTTGGGAATAAGCAGAACTTGTGTTTTTTTTTTTGCGCAATTCTCTGTTCTTGGCATAAACAGGAGAACAATGGAAAGGAGTAACTCTTCTCTAACAGGAACTCTCCTCCTGCAGAAGCAGAAAGACTCTCTTCAGATCGCCGGCTCTTGTGCAGAGTCGCTTCCAGCTTCTATGGTTTAGAACGGCAAAGCTGACAGCTGAACGCTGTTTAAAGCAACTGTACGTAAATAATAAAAGATAACCTAACCAACTGTAAAAGAAATGTGTACAATATTTATTGCATAAATGTCCTACCTGGTTGTATTTGTTCCTTCCTCTGAGATTGTTCACATATCAGAGGACAAATGTCAGTCATCCTGTCTGCAGTCTGTGTCTGATCTGCAGGAAAATAAAGAAATAAATGAATTGAAACTGTTGACAAAAATATGAAATAGACTATTTCCACGTAATGTAATAAACTCCGTTCACCCAGAAATGAGTTTTTAATTTGGCCGCTCTTACTTTGAAAGCTGAAACCATGTGGTTCGATATCTGCTCTGAACAAAACATTCCTGGTTTTACAATTATTCCCTTAAATTTTCCATAAAACAACAAGTAAATTTATCCTGAGAAGAGATTCAAACGTGTCTTCAATACAGAGATGAGTGTCTTTACTGAAGGTATTAAATGTGGAAAGCTTTTGTGCTGATCGCACTAAAATACGTGCAGATGACATCAGCCAAAATAGAAACCAGTAGAATAATATCTGGTCAAATGAAAGGTCCATATTTTCAATAGAACCTCAAATATTAAAGGTTTATTCAAATTTGTATTTCGATTTGTGAACAATCTAAGACAGGAAATGAAGATAGAGTTCAGCCGGACATTCATGAAATAAATATTTTACATTTTTCTGTTCAAATTGTTAAGATTACCTTTTATTATTGAGGTTAAAGTGTGTTAAACAGAGTTCAGATGTCAGCTTTGTTGTTTCTAAATGCAAACACTGAAACTATTCACGTGACTGATGAACGACGGCTCTTCTTCTTTGGCTTTAGAAGTAAGAATGGTCTGGTCCAGGTCCAGAATGTGTCCTCAGTTGTCTAAACTGCTCTTCAGGAGACATGGAGACGTTCAGCTCGAGTAACATCTGATTTAATGCCAAAGCAAGCAGAGAGACTGAGGCCTAAAACAGATCCCACAGTGTGTTCATGAATAATTAAATGTACTGTTAGAAATGTACCAGAATTTGTACTTTTTTGCATCTGGAGAAGCGCCGTCCTTTCTTTTTCTCTCTGGAACTTGAAGGAGAGGAAGATTTGGGGCTGGAAGTGGAGAGAATATGAAGGAGGAACAGTCAGCGGCTGCAGCTCCACTCAAGTGAATACTGATTTGGCTACAGCTTACCTCTGGGACGACTGCAGCAAGCCAATTACCTAGCCTTAGTCAGAGAGAGCAGGACAGAAACACAGCCTGACTGAAGCCGCTGATACGTTTCAACCCCGGCTCTCATTTCAGGCCCGACTCCACAAAAATCCACCTGAAACCGGAGCTCTCCTCTTTGGAATGTATTTGCTTCCCTGCAAGTGCAGGAAGAGGAGGGATGAAAGCGCTCGTTAAATAATCCCATTCTCCTCTGAAATGTGCGCCGCTGCCTTTATTCTGGACGGCGGCGGCGGCGGCGTAGCGGAGTGTGGCTGGAATTGGTAAATAGGGTAAGCAGAGAGACAGACATGTTTTGAAATGAGGCTTGAAAGGCAGCCCAGTTTGCAGCTTAGGGAATCACTAAATGTCTGCTGGGAAGGATGGAGGGAGAGTGACGGGAAGAGGAGATGAAAGAGTGGATAGAAGTCAAACGGATGGAGGGAGCAGGAGCTGGCGGGGTTGTGACAGATGCAGGCGGTGGATTGTAGAGAGGAGAACAGAGGAGGGTTTGTCAGAGCACATCAGACCGGAAGAAACAAGGAGAGGGAAAAAACCTCCAACAATGGAGGGAAGAGGCAGAAACGCCCGTCCTCCTCCATCGCTGCCGTTACTCTGCACTCACGAGGAGTCAGCGGAGGAGGCGCTCTTTACCCAGCCTGAATCCTGGATTGAGTTTTTGGAATGACCGCGTTTGGGATGATGGGAAGTTAGATCTGCGTGTGTTTGCTTTTCTCAGGTGAAGCAGACCTGGATGCTGTTTGTGAAGCCTGCCTACCCTACCTGAGCTGCAGACAGCCAATCAGACTGCAGGAGGCCGGCCTGAGGTGAGGCTTCAGCAACACCTCTGAGGAGGAGGGGGAGGAGGGGGAGGAGCCTAAAGGGAGGCTCCAATTATCAGTTCTAAACCAAACTGAAGGTTTCTCCTCTGAACTGAATAGTAGAGACTCTGCTGCATTCTCTCAAACATGATTCTGCTCAATTTAATACTTTTATAATGTTTTATTTAGCGATGAGAAAGTTAACGCGTGTGATTAATTAATTCATTAATAGGTATTAACGCAGGGGTCCCAAACTTTCTGTAATAAATGTTTTCTCCTCTGATGTGGGGCCGGTTTGTAGGATAACAGAAAAAGTGAAACAATCACAGAATAATTGTAAACATTTAAAGTTTTCCAGGAAGCTACACATTACCAAATTTTAAATAATTACTTTTCATCTTCATAGAAAAAAAAATAATAAAACATTTTAAAAACTAGATTTATAGCATTACCTTAAACAGTGCTAGTGTGAATGCTGTGAGCTGAATTTGGCCGATGAAGATGCTGAAATTAATAACTGAAAATGCGAAATGCCATATTAGCTTAAAAAACTGGAAAAAAAATTTAAAATGAGCCAAAACAGTTAGCATGCCTAAAAATCCTTAGTAACTTCCAAAAGAGTCAAAAAAAAGTTAGCATAAAAAGAGCTGAATATATTAATAGCTGAATGAGCTGAGGAGCTATGGACGTCTAAAAAAACGTATGGAAGAAAAAAAATAATAAAAAAGAAAAAGTGAATCAATGCTATTAAATTAATAAATAGTTGATCCTCTCCCATCGTAGTTCAAACTGCAAAATAGTGGAATAAAAAGTTACGTTCTATGTGAGTCTCTGTCTGCGTTTCTGTTAGTGATTAGGGGGCCGGACCAAATGAGGAGGCGGGCCTGATCCGGCCCACACGCCGTATTTTAGGGACCCCTAAGTTAACGCCCTCAGGGGTCCTGCCGTGCAGCGTAGTAAAACTCTTTCTAAAATAAACTTTTTTACATTCTGTGATTGAGATTTTTTTAAATTAAAGAGAGAATACGGCATTTATTTGTAGTTTTAGGACTAAAGTGATCTTTAATTTAATGAATGAGGCGGAGAACCAAAGTCAATCTGACGGCTGTAATGCAGTAGCAGCACCTGAATGGGGGGCGGAGCCAAATGGAGCTGTCCGCTATTAGAAATCCATCAAAGAAACCGACTATTATTTTATTTTAGGATGAGGACCGACATGAATTTCCACAATAACGAACACCGGTGTTGTCTAAAAAGTGCAGAAACTCCACGGTTCTCTGTGAAAGTCCCGCCCACCGAGTAGTTCAGAATGGACAGACACGCCCCCTGTGTAGATTCCATTCGGACTGACCTGGAATCCAGCTGATCTACTTCTCCCAAAAAAATGTTTAATATTTTTAACGAGCATAATAAAGACACTTTATGATAAAGAAAAGAAAAAGCTAAAAAAGAAAAAAAAAACAGAACTTTAGTAAAAATGTCAACCAAAAATGTCAACGACATTCTTATTCTTTGAGCTGCATGGTGTGACCTGGATTTAAAAAAAAAAAAGTATTTTAATTTAAAAAATGTTGATTAATTTGTTAACAAATTTTATTCTTGTTGTTTTAATAAAATTACAACAAAAAGTTTCATTCTATGTTGTAAAAACATTTTTATGAACATTTTTGGGGTTTCCACAGCAAAAAAATCCCTGTTTTCCAGATGGAATTTTTTGCTTTTTACATAATTTTTTACATAATTTTATGTCTAGTGTCTGAATACAACATGAAAAAATGGCTAAATAACGGTAGTGTCACACAGGAGAGGTCGTGCTGATTAAAATGATATCAAATAAGCAGCAGGTCTTTAAAGTTAAAATACAGAAAATATTTAAATATAGACAAAAACTGAGGTTTAGACCCTTAAAGGGTTAAAAATAAACACTCTAAATGTAAAAGTTTCCCATTTGGATTACTTGCAGATAATAATTTGCTGGCAAATATTTCAACTACAAAATAGAAAATAAGGTGATAAATCTCGATTAATTTTTTCTAGATTTGTGATTATTTAGTTAGTTTTTTAATTGATTCCCGACCCTAATTACAACAGGTTTGTCTTTAGTGTTACTTTCTCATTAGTAAATTTCAGAAATATTTTTACTGAATTTTTCATCCTTTGTTTTTTTTCTTACTACACAAATCAAACGGAAACAAAACTGAGACCCAAAAATTGAGGTTTGAAGAGAATCCTGGTGAATTGTTACTATCCCAGGAGTTTAGTATAAAAAAAGTAGGGATGTCGGAAAAAATCGATTCACATTCGAATCTAGATTCTCATTTTTAACGATTCAGAATCGATTCTAAATATCCAAGAATCGATTCGCCCCCTCCCGCCATATTCCTGCATTTATATGTTTTATTTAATGGCTCGAACCTGCTAGCTTACTTGCAAGTCGTAATGTCGTAAAGGAAGAATTTAGAGTCTGCAGGAAAATAATTCCATCTAGAACCTCCTCCACAACAAACCTACAGACACCTGAGAGAATCTTCTTTAAAACAGAGCAGATCATTAAACCAGATCAACTCCTCAAAGTCTTTGTCTTCCTCTACCAGAAACTCAGCAGTGATGCTTTAGAAATAGATAAAGAGGAAGATTCTGAGAACATCTGAGGATTCATCTGTTTATCATGTTTTTAAGTTCATGATTTTTCACTGGAAATCTGGAAATATTTTACTCTAAAATATGTTTAAATCAACACATATTTGGGTTATGTTAGCAGGAAAGACCAAAGTTCATTTTATGTTTGACAGTTCTATTCAAGTTAAATGACAGCTCAAGGGGATGATGCTGTGCTGTATTTACTTTGTGCATATGTCATAATAAAAAGAATTGGAACATGAGAATATGATTTGTATTTCATAATTAGAATTTTTAGGCGCTTTTAAAAATATGTATATATTCAAACACATTGCAACTTTTTACAAAAGCTGCTGCAACATCGGCCATTTCAGGCCAGAACAATCATAAAAAACTTCTGTTTGCACAGTATCATAAATACATTCCCTTTTTTTATTAAAATTTTTCCTTTGTGTTTTAAATGTCTGAATCGAGAATCGTTTCAGAATCGAATCGGTACCCCAAGAATCGGAATCGAATCGAATCGTGACTTGTTGTAAGATTCACATCCCTAGAAAAAAGACTTTCAAAGTTAAAACATTTTGGAGTTTTTGATTTCAAAACTGTCGTTTTTGTTCTCATTTTAGTGCTAATTACACTGATAGGATGATGTCCTTAAAGGAAAAAAAATGCAAAGAAATGCTGCGTTCACGTGGCGTTTGAAAGATCGGACAAATGACCGTCTGACTCGTAGAAGTGAGAGAATCAACAGTTCCTCCAACACCACATGAATGCAGAATGAGTTTCTGTAGTTTATCATCCATGGATAGATACCAGAATTAAAGGGAATCTAAATAACAAACTAGAAAAGTTCCATTACCGTGATAATGCTGGTGTGAACGCCTTAGGCTGAAAGACAAAATGGCAAACGCCCGATATAATGAGTCAGGGAATTGGACCCTAACCAGAAGCAAAAGATGTTTGTCTGTTTGTTTGTCTGTTTGTTTGATGCTTCCTGGTTCTCCTAAAGCCCAGACTTCTCCTCACAGCGTCTTCCAGCACCTGATCCAGGTGGATCCCGACACCTTCTGGTTCACCCTCAACGAGCTGCACTGCCCCTCCCCTTACACCCCCCCTCACCCCGACCTCCGCCCCGTCCAGCTGGGCGGGATGGGCAGACCCAGAGACGAGTATTCGGACAACGTCCTGAAGCTGCTGAGGGAGGAGTTCGGCTCGCCGTCTGAGGCGTTGGACCCGCCGCGGCTCGGTTGACGGCGAGCGGCTCTGGTGAACGTCAGCTGAAGAGCACGCTTTCATTCTTCTGCATGAGAGACAAACCTTAAATATTCATCTTCAATTCCTCTTACTTCTTCATTTTTTGACTGAAATGTTTTTTATTTGGATGTACAGAACTGAAGAACTGTTTGTCTTTATTCCTGTCATTTGGTTTGAGATTCTTACCACAACATCAGCTCCTTCATGTAAAAACTCAAACAATTATTTTGATGTAAAATGATTAAAGCTGTATTTCTCTCAAAAATATCTCTGTTTTCTCAGAAAAAAAATAAATTCTAGTTTTTAAAGATTCAGACCAGCTTTTGTTGTATTTAGATTATTTGATCCTCTAGTTAGAATCAAAAAGAAGACTTCAGGTTTCACCTCCTATGTTTATTACCTTTTGTTCTTGTGTTTGTGATCCACTTTTTACATCTGCTCTGTACAAAAAAACCCAAAACAAATAATAAAAGTTGTATTTTTTTATGCATTTCCATAAATGATTGGCTTGTCAAATGTCAAGGTTTGAAATTTAAAAATAAAGATTAGGACTGTAGTTTCATAAGAGAATCATGGCAAAATCTTTTTCATACAAAAAAAAAAAAACTTTGTTGGATTTTTTATGCAGTGATCTCATCATAATCTTGAAGAGTTCTTATAGTTTTTAGCATGACACAGTTGAGAGTATATTTGGCACAGAAACTAAAACGTTTCCCTAATCTTTATTAAAATTTTTTTACATTGATTTTTTGTATTTAATTTTTTAACCGTTTACTTAACATAGAAATTAAATTTTTATTCATTTATTTTATTCCTTTTTAAATATATTTTAAATTCATTATTTATTTTTTATTGTCATTAATTTATTTATTTGATTATTTACATTTTACTTTATTTAATTTAGAGCAGGGACTTTTAAAATTTTTTTATTTGTTTTTAGTCTTTTTTTAAATTTATTTTAGATTTAATTCTAATTTTTGTATTTATTTATTTTTTAATTAATTTTTTTTACATTTACTTTATTTAGAGCATGGACTTTTTACAATTTTATTTCTTATTTTTAGTCTCTGTTTTTAAATATATATGAAGTCTATTTTTGTAACTTGTTTTAACATTTTACTTTACTTGATTTAGAGAATGGTTTGTAAAAAAATGTGTTTTTCATTTAACTTAATATATATATATATATATTTGAATTATAAATATATTTATATTTTTTTATATGTATTTTCTAATTAGTTAAATTGTCACACTTTAATTTATTTAATTTTGAGCATGGACGTTTTGCATTTTATTTCCATTTTTTTAATTTGCATTTATTTATTGCAATTATCTACTTGATATTTATTTATTTATAATCATTTATTAGACTCATTCATTACATGTATTTTTCTAGTTTTAAATATAATATTTTTATGTGTTCATGTATTATTTTTGTTTGTATTTTTGTCTTAGGTATTATTATAATGACTGTTATTTAATTATTTTTCGTGGAGCGCGGTCATTCTGGTGAGATCATGAAATATGTAAATTTTCAGTAACATGTTTTGGGGTTTCAAGCATCTCTGTCAGGTGTCCACCTGAGGATGGATGACCCCTCCCCTGGCGGGGGGCGCCCTGGAGGCAGAAGGTCGACCACATCACTGACCATCTGTCTCTGTGATCATGTGAGGTTTAAATGAAGGAAGCGGCGCCGTGTCCTCCGTTATCTCTGACCGGGGACACCGGCCCCCCCCACCTCACTGCTCCATAACAAACGTACAGGTTTTTGGTGTGTGTGTGGGGGGGGTGCAGGATCACCACATGTTTGTATTTAGCGGCCGGCTTAATGCTAGCGAGCGCTGCGACGCAGCTCTTTATCTCCTCCTGTGCTGTTGCTATTTATCCTGCTGCCAGCGCTGACAAAAGCACCATTAGTCATCAGCAGCGGTGGGGGGGAGGGGGGCGTTGGCAGCAACCATTACACACAGTCAAGCGCTTTACATTGTTTCTCCTTAATGCACACAGACAGGGCTGCAGGCCGCTGTTAAGGAATCAACCTTCTGCCGATGAATGATGAGAAAATTACCCAGCATCCATTTGGGTTTCGTATACAATTTATTTCATTTTATACATTTATTTGATCGAAGGCATATACACTTAGTGTGAGACCAAACATTCTTGAGGAGATGTACATGTTTCTCTCTTTTCTCTTCCTCACAAAACATCAAATCAAAGCTATTTGGTGGAGAAAAAAAAGGAAAGAAATCCCACAGAGAACGAAATCCAACCTCCTAGAACACCAGAACCGCGGTTCCTCTGGATCCCAAACCGGTTCTCAGTTTGTTTTCTCCATTTTTGATGTGTAATATTTTCAAAATGTCTTCTTTGATTTTTACAGAAGAGGCTGCAGAACAAGCAGAGAAACGTAGAAGGATCAGGACGATGCAAAAGTACAATGGCCTCTCTGTCAGATGGTGGTTCCTGTGTACAGCTGTGTACAAATACTAAGATACATAAGGGAAAAGGCCCTTACTGAGCAGCTATGAAGAGCATTCATCTGTCTGTACAGCACTTCTGGAAAGCACTAAAGCCAAAGAAAATGGATTTCAAAAATTGACAGGAATATTCTTTTAAATGAACCTCAGAAATATCTGTGATTGGCTGGAAAAAGTTTAAGAAAATGACATTGACATGCACTAACGTATTTTATACAATCCTATTTACAGAGCGAGTTACAGGCTTGTAGTGGAGAGATTTGAGGCTTCTTCATTATTGGATTAGAGCAGCGGTGTCAAACTCAATCGCACAAGGGGCCAAAATCCAAAACACACCTTAGGTCGAACAGAATAAACATTTATTGAACTCTCTAAAACTAAGTTTTTAAACTTTAAAGCTGTAACTTTAACATAATTATGAACTAGATATATAGCATTACCTGATAATGCTAGTGTGAATGCTGTAAGCTGAATTTGGCCTCTGAAGATGCTGAAATTGATTGCTAAAAACACTGAAGCTGATGGCCAGCTAAAATATTAGCTAAATGCCAAATTATCCTAAAAATAAACAAAAAATATAACTTTAAGTTAGCCAAAACAGCTAGCATGGAAAATAGCTAAATTTCAAAATATCCTAAAAAGCTGAAACATAGCCTAAGTCTAAACAGCTAACATGTAGCTGAAATATTAGCTAAACTTCAAAATAGTCTATAAAAATCTTGCCAAAATAGTCCAAAAAGATATCAGAATGCCAATCTATAAAACTTTAAAAGCATAACTTTTAAACATATTTATGAACTAGATATATAGCATTACCGCTATTATGCTAGTGTGAATGCAAGAAGCTGAATTTGGCTGCTGAATATGCTAGTATTGATAGCTGAAGATGCCTAAAGTGAAAGCACAAAAAAGCTGAAGATGCTAAAGCAAAATAGCATAAAAAAGCCAAATAAGCTGAAAACAATAAAGCTAAAACCAGCAAAAATTAGGTTAACCAAAACTGCAACCTTAGTTAGCCAAACAGCTAGCATGTCGCAGAGAAAATAGCTAAACTCCAAAACAGCAAAAAAAAAAAAAAAATTAATCCAGCAGAATGCCCATTTTTAAAACTTAAAAACCATAACTCTTTAACATAGTTATGAAAAAGTCACGAATGTTATTCCAGAATAAATCAACTTAAACTTTAAATTACTTTCAATATTTTACTCTCCATAAAAATATATTTGTCAAAATTATACAAGTTGGAAATGAGCTCAAGATAACATTGGGTCATTAATAACAATAAATAAAACGATCTGGAGGGCCGGATGGAATTACCCGGAGGGCCGGATCCGGCCCCCGGGCCTTGATTTTGACACATGTGGATTAGAATGTTTGAAAAAGAGTGAAGATTCGTTCCTCCTGGAGAAGATCTGCAGCTGACATTTTTTTTGTCGTCCTGATGAGACGCAGAATCAATTTCTTGTTTTCTTTTTTTCTTTTCTAGTTTTCAGAACCTACAAAAGAAGCAGGAGGTGGCGAGGAGGACACGAGCGCAGAATGCAGCCTGTGGCGTGTTTTGTTTGGCATTGAAATCCCACACTCCAAAACAAAAAAAACAAAGAGCGGCTCTGTCCTTAATGAGCGCTGCTGCGCTGGGACCTTGATGAATTCCTGCTGAAAAAAGCATCTTTCTCTCCTTTGAGAGGGAAACAACGGCTGCAGTGTAGCACTGAATCTGGTGGAGAGAGATCCCGTTTTCAGGGCAGGAATCAGGCGGTTTGTGTCCGAGTGGGGATCAAACAACAGTGTAAGGCAGTGGAGGAGGCATGAGCATGGACGCTTGTGTCATTTACAGTTCAGGAACAGAGCTGTGGTTTTACAGCAAAACTAAAGACTCTTTTTTTATTGACTATTAGGAGTCTGCTGAAGCTGCAGACTCGCCCACCGGCGCCGCCGACCCCTTCCCCCCCTTAGTGGGTGTTAATGAGCCTGGCTTTACAGGCAGCGAGCGGGTCCGGTCATACCCGTGCACAGCCCCCCCTCCCACACCCTGAATGAGTCATCCTGTACATATCGATGGATTTATCTGCTCTTCTGGACGTCTGAGGACATTTACAGAGCACAGCTGGGCTCGTTGCTGCAGTCATTGCGGCTGTGGTTACTGTCCACCTCCCTCTTCCTCAGCTCTCGGCTCGCCTTGTGCTGCAGCTGGCCACCGCCGTGGGTGTGGTGGCTGGGGGACGGGGGCCGCTTGTCGTGCTCCTGGTGGCGCCCGTGGCTCTGGTGGTGGTTGTGTTCTTTGGTGCCGCCCTGCGCCTCCCGGTCCAGGACTCCCACCGCCCTCTTGGTGTCGTCCACAGCCTCGAAGTTGTCGTGGTTGTCCGCCACGTCCCCGTCCGACACCACCTGCAGGTACGCCCGGGCGCGGTGGTGGCGCGCGCCTGCATCGTCACTGAAGTCGATGACGCGGCATTCGTAGGTGCCCTCGTCAGACGGCTTGACTCTGGAGAGGCGGAGCTTATGAGAAATGTTGCTTCCCACAACCTTCACAACCTGGAAAAGATCAATGGAAAACAGTAAAGATGAGACTGGAGCATGAATCAGCTGCAACATCTGAGTTGGGCTTGTCCTGTCTTCCTCTTGTTTTTCTATAAATACAATATATTTGTTCTAAATACAGAGATGAAGATGTTGAGGTTCTCTTTGGGAGCGACCAGGAAGGATCAGGAATGAATCCATCAGAGGAACAGATCGTGGCAGATGTCATCAAGAATGGGTATCGGTTATAATTTCTATTTGATTCACAAGAGCCTGAATTGATTCAATTCAGATTTTTTTTCAATTCTTTCGATTCTTCAATTCAAATTTGAGTTTAAACATTTATACACATTTGTTTATAAATACATTAATAATCTACTGTAGGATTTAAATATATTCATATATTCAGTTCACATGATCCAGCGGGTCTCTCGCGCAGAAAGAAACAGAGAAACAGTTTGCTCGTGGAGAGCAGTCGATCGGTTCGGTTCGCTCTCTAAAGACTGCCATTCCCTCTATGCCTGACGTAAAATCCAGAGCATTAATGACACACGATTGGAATGTGTGATTACATGAACCACGATCCAATGAACAATCTGTATCCACCTTATTCCTGGGGCCACTGATGTAAAACGGGTGCGACTGGAAGTCACACTGCGCTATTGGTTTCCACTGAAAGTTGGCGTTTTGTTAGCTTTAGCGGCGCATACAAACTTTAGAAGCGTGTTTTACTTAATCCTTCAAAAGTTCCAAAATTGGCTTTGTGCAGCTCGTGGTTGTTCTAACACCCAAACTAAATTAAACGTGTGTCTTAAGGAACGTTGTGTGGAACATGGGCCGCTGACGAAGAGGGAGTGCAGCTGTCCTCCTCGGTACAGATTTTGCCGTCTATCGGGCGAGGATGAAGTCAGAAGGATTTGGCTCCAAATGTAAATCTTAAGAATCCACTTAAGACTTTGGACATTTTTTAAGGTCATCCTTCAATTTTCAATTTTAACAGGATTAACCAGAATTTTTACGTTGCCTCTTTTAAGACATGACAGCTGGTGTTCCCACATTTATATGTAATTATAGATCCAAAACTAGAGGAACTGCACTGTCGGCTCTACAGTTGTAATGTAAATAAATGCTAGTTCCGGCGTCTACAGGAAGTATCACCCATAATTCACGCAAAGGCTCATGGGGCATAGGAATAAGGTGGATAACCCACCTGTCTTGATATGCAAGAAATTTGGATCCACAAAAGTCTGATCGGGCCAGAGGATTCCGATGGCGTGTTAACATGACGCATTTCTGTTCTGATCAGGCGTTCGTTCCGATTACTTGTGGCCATGTTAACGTGGCTAGTGTTCTGCTTCTCCTGGAGGACGTTTCAGTTTGGCCACTAGGTGGCGATCGTGCTATATCAGTACACCTTATTCCAGAGGAAGAAGATAGTATGAGGATAAAAACAATGTTTTAGATCAAAAATGGTTACTTTAAAATAATATCTCCTTAAAAGAGTTTGGAAAAAATCATGTCTGTGAGTTTATAAAGATGTTTATTTAGCCAGAAAGGTATGTTTAGGTCGACCGAGCGTTAGCATTAGCCAACCTATGGAGAATTCCATTAAGTATTAGCATCAAGCTGGTTGACTTTAGCTTTATGAACTAAATTTATCTACATTTTTTGCAGATTGATCATTGATCTATTGAGCTTAAATCAATTCAAATCGATTAACACATTTTATTAAGCCAGCCAGAGATTTTATTGAGATAAATGCAGAGAAGCAGATGGAGACGGTTTGAGAGGAGGAACAGGGATGATGCTGCGGACAGAGCTACCAGGAAGAAGGTTAACTGGAAGTGGTCGCTTGAAAGGCAGAGTGAATATAGATGAGGATGAAGGCGGATGATTCACTGTGGCGCCCACTAAAGGAAGCATCAGAAAGTCAAAGAAGATGAAGCACAGAAAGAAATCTGTGTAAGTAAATATAAACCTTTGCATGAAATTTAAATACCTATTGATTCCCTTTAACCAGGCTGGGTTTAGAATATTCAATCAATATATTCCTATTTTGAAAATGCAATATGGGTTAATTAAAGTAATATCTGCGACTTGAATGTATGTATTTGTTCAGATGCTAAATATTAAGGATAAATATAAATGAACAATTTAAGCGTCAAACGTAAAGTTATTTATAAATAATAAATGTAAATGTTAGATCTAAACGAATATCTCAATATGATTTAGTTTTAATATTTTAACATTTATATACAGTATAACATTTATATTTGATGTTCACATTAAGATTTAATGTTTAGTATTAGGATTAGATTAGGAATCTTTATTTACTACATTTTAAGTTTTCATGTAACCTTACATTTAATATTTGGATTAAACATTTATAAAATCATTTTATTTGTACAAAAATATGGTCATAATGTAATATAAATGCAGCACATATGAAGAGAAACGTCTAAATCTGCTAAATTGTCGCATAATTTATGATCAGGTGAAATTTTACATTCTTGTAAAACAGCTTTCACTGAGGATTTATAGTAAAAATGTCATTTCTTTTAAGAAATGTTCAGATTTGTTCAAATTCAATTACTTGTTATGTTAAAAGTCTTTTCCTAGTTATACATGATTGGTTTGAATAAAAAAAAACAAACCAATATTTATTTTTTTCCAGTTGTGAACTTTTGAACAGAAATCAAAGCAGTTCCATATTCTGGCAGTAGGAACCAGCTCTATTTGACCCAGTTCTATATCTTAGATCTTATAGTAAAAAATGAGCGAAAGCTCTGAAATGAAATATTACACATAGAGAAAATCATCAAACTTTTATGAAGCATGACATTGGTATGTGACTGAACTCCTTCCATCACGAGGAGTCGCTCACATGTTTCCATTTGCAGATGTTGGTGTGGGCGTACATCAGAATCATCGCACGTTCTTCTGTTCGGGCGAGTGTTTGTGCGTTTCGTCTGCATTTGTGTCTCTGTTTGTCAGACTGACTGAATGTGATCTCTTCTGTGTTCTAAAGCAGCAGCTCATAATGATTTTACAGCTGCAGAGCCTGCAGTGTTGGCTCCGCCCACGCAAACACACACTCTATCACTGAAAGCGCCGCGCGAGCGTTCATGATGGAGAATGAGGCGCACATCGTCTGATGGGAGGGGGTACTTTTGTTTCTGAATGCTGCTGCTCACATGAAAAAATATACGTCTTTAATTTTACTCATTTTTTGAAATAATGTAGTGATAATTGAAAATCTGCAGACACTGAAGGTGTTAGAACAGCGCTCATGTACAGCTCCAGCGCCTCGTTCTGGCATTTACTGTATGTGGTGAAATTAAAGTAAGATTTGAAGGTTAGAGTTTGTTTTTTTTTTGTTTGTTTTAACCAAGCAAATTATTTCAATGTTTCTGATGAACATCTATGATCTTCCATCCATTCCTGAGCATAGCTCACTAGAGGTGCGTTTGGATCACATGACCCCAAGTAAAAATGTGACAGTGTTGGAGCAATTGGATGAGATTAAGAAAAACATTTCCAAATGGTTTTGTGGTGGTGAGGAACTGGACTTCCCCCATGAAAACAACATTTATCTCAAGAACTGCTGCATCCAAGCAGCCTCTTCGTTTTTTTCTGCACTAATAATTTAAGGTAGGAATCCTGAAAGATCGAGAAACTGAGAAAGAACACAAAGAGGGAGAGAAAAAGTGACAGATTGTCTGAGAATCACAGCTCTGATGAGAACTCTGGAGGAATCTAAATGTGCTGAAAAATGAAACCATTAAGATGAAATGATACTTAATGCTGTTGAACTTGTTTGCAGTTTTACTTTGACCCATCTTTCATATTAGTTTTAGTTTAAATTCTCAGTATTATTATAAAGTTGAGTAAAAATAAAACTATTTCTGTGTCTGATATTCAAACTGTGATATCTATGTTTATAATGTAATCAATAAGGACTTCATCTTAATAATCTTAATACTTTAAATTATTGGTTGGTGTTATGTACTTTTATTGTATTTGATTTATTTATTGCCACAATCATTTGCTTATAAGGTTTGTTTTTCTCTGTATGTTTGTCTTAAATGTGTTTAAAAAGGAAAAATAAAAAGAAAGTATAAAAAAAAAAATAATCTTAATACTTGTGGATTTGATAAATGATTTGCATCTGGACTGGCAAAGTATAAGCAACTTTAATTGATAGTTATAAACCAGAATATGATAACTATGTGAAAGATAAAAATAAAGAAGTACAGTAAAGCATAATAGAGGTAGGATTACACAAACTCACTTCCGTTAATTCCTTTTCAAGCAAAAAAATTAAAATATTTTTTACAAACTTCACATTTAATGGATTAATTGTGTCATGTGTTGCACGTATAAGTGTAAATATATCCATTTGTGATAAAGAGCAATTATAATGACATTATTTACATGTGTTTTTACATGAATATGCAGCGCCAGCCCTGGACATAGGCAGCCGCCTAGGGCACCATCTCCTGGATGGGGTGCCATAAAACAATGATTTTATATATATATGTTTGATAATTAACAGTTTTACGCACCACTCATCTGATATATAAATAAAAAAGTAATAATTGAAAAAAGTGAATAAAATATCTCAAAAGTTTGATGTAACCAATAACTCTGCAGTTCAGCGCCCCTCCCTTCCTGCCGCTGCTGCTGTTGAACGCTAGGTTCACACTGGCAGCGGAAGCGTCGCGGCGCGGAAGCGTCACGGCATCCGCACGGCATCTGCTCTCTCCAGCAATTCCCACCAGACGAGCCTTTTCCCCCGACGTTCGACAGGCACTTCTACTAGAGTCTTATTGCTTCTGCCATCATGGGTAAGTTAATAACCTAAAAATATTACCCCACATTTCTGCCCTCTGCCTCTCTCTTATTGATTTTTTACACCAAAAGCCCAGCCCCATCCCCCACTTACGTTGATCTGTGTGTGTTGTGATTGTATGTTTATTTTAATCTCTACAGTCAGTTTTAGATAAAAAAAAAACATGATCACATTTGTCAACTTCTGTGTTTTACTGTGAAAAATTAGTTTTATTTTGAAAATAGGAAACACGTCTGTTTTACCTATATAAAACTGTTTAGAAATCCACCCTCCCCCACTTGCATTGTGGTCAAAAAAGACACATTTCGCTGGTGATCTGGTGTTTTTTTTCCAGTTGAAATCCCCCTACTTTCCTCTCAAGCATTGGCTGAATGGCGGCACAGTCAGTCAGGGTGTGCGGAGTATGTCCGTTTGTGCCCCAGCATGGACTTATGAATTAAAGAACCTACAGGGGGCGGCACATATGTGTTTTACCCCGAGGGCGGCATGCAGCCCCGGGGCCGGGCCTGTGGATATGTATGGGGATGTACCTTACATTTTTTATTTTGAAAATCAAGTGAACAGTAATCTTCCTCTGTGTTTATGTATTTATCTTCTTTGTCTTTTTCAGGATTTTTTTTTTTTATTTCTTGATATAAACTAAATCCAAAACAAATGTCAACAAAATTTTGAAATACAATTGTTTAGTTATAAAATTAGTAAAAGACATTAATTGAGATGTGTTTACTGCCTTTAAAACTACAATTTAGATCATTTTCCGTCAAATAATTCTGGATCATTGAAGTTCCAGTTTTCTTTTTGCTTCAGAAGTCTACAGACGTGCTGGCTGGAGATCAAAACGCTTTCTTGTGTGAGAGGGAATATACATATAGATTGGTCTTCTTTCAGTTTCAAGAGGATGCAGTGCTGGTTGTCCCCCCTGGAGGTTGATGCTTAACCCCCCACAAGCAGCCGCGGCGCCGGCTGTGAGGCTGACGCTGTGATTCCACGCAGCCATGGAGGATGAAGTGTGTCGGCTGCAGCGTTGGATTCACTGAGAGCTACATCAAACCCAGCAGCCATAGATCACCCAAAGCTAGAGCTGTAATCTCAAGTGTTTTGGTTCTCATCTCATCATTTCAGACTGAAGCAAACATGAGGACTTTCCGGGGAGAATGACGGCAGACGGAGCGCTAACTCACACTTATCTTTGTGGCATCCTTTGGCATCTCCTCCTCAGGAGCCACCTGGGGAAAAAAACAGGAAAGATCCGAGTTAGATCTAATGTGTCCGCATCAACATCAATGGGAGTTGAGAAAAACCCTACAAGTAGCTTTAAGGTTGTTTGGTTTTGCATACAGAACATATAAAATCCAATAACTTTGTAACAAGTCTCTTTGACATTCCCTCCAGCGATGTGCTGAGGACCAAAGCTTCCATCCTGCTGGTGTCACCTTCCAGAGAGGTCAGTGACAAACACTGATGAGCACGCCACGCTCACAAACCTCATCTGATGCACAGTTCTACTGTTAAAGCTTCAGGTTCGACCTGTTCTCTCATAAACCAAGACCTGCAGTTTCTGCGCAACCGCAGTCACATTTTTATTGTTTCAAATGTTTTACCAAGAAAACACAACTAAATTATAGACGTTTACCTATTATGTGACTAATATTTGCATCAATTAGTTTTTTACCTGTTAAAGTGTTTATTTACATAAGTTATTATTGTACCTTAAATTGATTATTTACTCAAGTTATTAGTTGAACTGTTGAGGTGAAACATGTTTATATGTGTTATCATTTTAGCTGTTAAGCTTATTATTATTTACATTAATTAAATATTTTACCTGCTAAAGCTGCATTTATTATTATTATTTATCCAATTGAAGTGACTATTTTAATTATATTTCAAATTTAACATTTTTTTGCAAATTTTTTTTTTAATTTGTTGATTCTCTGAATTTTAATTTGATTCTTAATTCTTAGTACTAACTTTAAGAAATATTATACCATAACTTGACACTTTTTCTGACTTGAACTTCAGTTTAATTTTTCAAAGTAATAACTCTAAAACCAACGAACAACACTAGTTAAGCATTCTTTAACACAATAAACATATTAAAAAGTCACAAAAGGAAGTAAATGTTATCAACATATCAGTGCATGTAAATACAGGCAGTTATTTTTTACAGAAAGATAAACACAGGTGATCAGATTTCTGCTTTTTTACCTGCTTTTCTTTAACTTTTTAACACCTGAGGCGTCGTCGGTGACGCTTAAACACAAAATCTTTAACATACTTTTAACACTTTTCAACAGTTAACACGATTATTCCAGCAGATTCAGGAGGAGAAAAGCAGCTCATGTTTTTCTCTTCAAAGAACGTCCATTTTAAAGGTTCATGTTTATTAAAAGAAAATGATTGTAGTTTTTAAAGATTATGGCTCCAAAGAATAGATTTAACAGGGATCGGTCCGCTCTCAGGAGGCAGAAGAAGATCCTTCTACCTCATTGGTTATCCAAGGCTGCCGGTCTGTCCAGTCCAGATGATTCCTGATGTACCACCACTGGATCTCCAGAGAATAGGACGGTGTTCCTGCACCTCTGAAGGAGCACGCCATCTCCACGTCCTGCCCTCTGTGGGCGCTCACGTCATGAGGCACCTCTGTGAAGACGGCTGGTGACAGACAGAGCAGACGAGCTTCAGATGAACAGAACCTTCATTCTGCATCCAAACCGCTCAGCCTCCAAACGGCAGAGAGAATATCCCATCACAAACTCCTTAAATCAGGGGTGTCAAACTCAGCAAAGGGGAAAAAATCCAAAACACCCTTTATGTCGTGGGTCGAACAGGATAAAGGTTTATTGAACACTCTAAAACTTTTGAACATAATTAGGATGCTGAAGATGCTAGTTCTGATAGCTAAAGAGGCTGAAATTGATAGCTAAAAAAGGCTGAAGCTGAAATCACTGAAGCTAATAGCCAGCTAAAATGTTAGCTAAATGCCAAGTTAACCTAAAAATTGATAAAAAAGCAAAACAAAAAAACTCAGGTTATCCAAAACAGCTAGCATGTAGTTAAAAAAAACGCTAAACTCCAAAACAGCCAAAAAAAAAACTTTTTAAAAAGAATAAAATATTCAAAGCAGAAATGTGAACAGCGGCTCATTTGACCGCAGTTGTAATTGGTTTGTAAATCAATCAAAGTGTGTCTCATGAAGCTCTTCAATTCCTCGTCTGAGCTGACGGAGTGAAACCCCAAAGAAAGCTTCAAAATAAAGGATGATAACAGTCCAGTAATGTTTGGCTAAATAAATATAATCCCATTTGTGTCATTTCATAACCTGCTGTTACTAAAGGTAATAACTTGTACAGAAAATATAATTTTATTTAAATTATTATTTTCCCCTGAACAGTTAGTAAATTGGTATTCTTATACTTTATAGTTTTTGAAATACTAAGCAAAATACGCTTCATTGGAAATGAATGAAATTGCTTAAATCCTTCAAAAACTTTGTGCATATTCGAACTTGTGAACTTCTGCATTTACTTTCAGCTAGAGACACTTTGAAATATTCAGCAACCACTGGGTTTTTAGGGTGGTTTGGCATTTAGCATTTATTTTAACAATGTGCTAGCTGTTTTGTTCTTTTTGTTTTTTTGCTAATTTAGATATGTTTATAGCTTTTTTTTTTGCCTAATTTGGAGTTAAGCTAACATTTTAGAAAGCTTTTAGTTTTATCACTTTCAACTGACTGTTCTATCATCTTTAGCAGCCAGATTCAGCTTACAGCATTAATACTTTCATTGTTGGAGGTGATGCTATAAATATGGTATATTTATATGGATATAAATATGATTCAGCTTCACTTCCTATTTTTTGAGGATGAGCCTAAAACTCTTCAGTAGATTCTCGTTATTCTGTGTGGATTATGAAATCCAATCATGTGAGAAAACCTATTTTCTTATCTGCAATTGATTAACACTGTCTAGTAAGTGTATAATCAGTCACAAATAAAACGTTAAAAGTCTATGGTGAAACTATTCTAGAGGTATTTGACTGAGTCGAGATGAGAATCCTAATCATCTGTGAGGTTTATTCATTGGAGATGATGTGAGCAGCACGGAGCTGATTGTTGGTTCACAGATGAATGTCACCGCTGGAGCAGAACTATAGATCCGTCTGCTATTGTGGGAGCCTACAGTCATACATCCCTCTTGTACATTGATCAAATCTGCTTGTATTTTCGTTGTGTGAAACCCAAACCGCAGAGAGTATTGATTTGTCTTTACACAGCCAGTAACAATGGCCGAAGATTCTCCCTGCAGACGAGACTCAAAGCAGAGACGTGAAAACTGCAGCGGAAGCGTCAGCAAATGATTTCAGCAGCTCAGGTGAGGAAACATACACTTAAAGAGGTGAAGAAAATCTGTCCATTGTCTAAAATAAAGGTTATTCTTTCAAATTTGTACAATCCACAGATTATCTGCTAATCTAATCTGGTGCCATTTCTTCAGATCTTCTTCAAAACAACGTCTCTATGGCTTCAAATGAGAACATATTAATGTATTAAATCATTTATTCAACACTACTCGTTTATTTACTTGATCTAAAAATCCGTGTAAATGAATGATGAATGATATGTAACACCAGGACGGTCGGATGTGATGACTTGGCTGCTCTCCATGCAGAATCCAAGATATTCTTCTCTGTTTTGCTGGTCGGTCGTCCAATTCAACGACTGAGAAGAGTAAAAGTATTCCAAGTATTATATGTGAGTGAAGTGTGTGCATACGTGTGCACGCTTGGGACGAAAAAACTGCAGAGAAGCTGCGGTTATTTTCTCCCTTTAGAAACTGAATGTGTGATAATTACAGTTACGTTGTGAGGAGAACAGAAGAGAATAACTGAAAAGTCTTTCAGGTTTACACTTAAATCTTTATTTCACACGTCTTACCAGTCCATTAAGCAGTAAAGACACGCTTTTAAATAATGCTACTTTTCTTACAACCAATATTAACTTAGAAAAATAAAAAATAAAAAAAAAATTTCTACTTGTAATATTTATCAATCCCTTCAGGATCTTAAAGGATAATTTGATGATTATTGCTACACAAAAAGCCTGAAGATGTGTCTGTTTTTCTGAAAAGTTGTGATATTTTTTAAAAATAATTTTCCTCTGAAAGCTGAAGGAGGACAAACACATTCGGAAGTTGTTTTTCTCCAATTTACTGAAATTTCATTTTATGTAACCCCATAAGAAATTAAAAGAATTGATGAAATTCCTTATTAAAGAATGATTTATTAGAAAAATAAAGACCATTAGGTTTTTTTCAATTTCTTACCGGCAGCATGCTTAGTTTTTGTTACATAACATAACATTTATTTTGAAAAGTAAAAGGAAACTTTAAAAAAAGAATAGTTTTCAGGTTAAAGTTTTATTAGATTTTATTATGTTTAAATAAAATGTGACTAGATGATTCATTATTCTGAAGAAAAAACAATCACCTCAGTTTAGATCAGAGTTAAATGGATCTTTAGCTAAACTTTAATTCTGTTTCTTTTATTTTATCCTCTTAACTTTCATTTTTATGTAGTTATTTGAGACTTAAATTGAATTAATCATTAACATTATTAGAAAACATCTGTTTTCAGGTATGAAGGTGACCTGGACTAAACATTTGTATCTCTGTCTTTTGATCAAGTCATTAGAATATATTATAATAGTTTTATTTTGAAAATTTAGTCTTTTTGTTTTTGTATCTTTCTCTACGGATTATTGGGTTTTCTATTCAGATGGCTCTTTGGCTTTAAAAGAATTTATCATTTCTATTTGATAATATGAGATGAGATTATTTTTCACTTAAAGAAACAAGCGCTGCATTTATTTCAACCCACACTGTAAATTCACACACGTGTAATCTTACATACATGTTAAATGTCACACGCTTGCCTGCAGACTTGATGTCAGATTGATAAAACACTTCGACTGGTTCAACTTGTGATTGGACTACATTACCCAGCATGCCTAGAGGGGCATAAATCCTATTGTATTCATAAATGTTAACATTTATGAGCATTTATTACCGCTTCTCACCTTTTTTAATGCCAGGATTCAGCACGACGACAAACTGAACCAGAACTTTTGGTCAAAGTTTGCGATGAGTAGATGAAGTTTTGAGAAAAATGAGAGGGCAGCATCAAGCACCGTCTAAATGGTAATTGAGTTCAGTCTTTAAGCCTCACTTTTTTGGGGTTTGTTTCGCAGTGGAGACCTGAAGATGAGCAGAAATGTTGCTAAATAAAAAGAAGCTAAACTTCAGCTAGAAAGAAATCTGAAAAATGTTTCTTTAGATCTGATTAATTTTAGCATTTCTCATTTTCACACAGATGTAACAGTTTTTTGACCGGTGTGTTTGCTATGTTTGTCAAAGAGGTAAAACATTTATATGTGGATCTGTAAACATCACTAAAGCAGCATGTATGCATCGTTTCCAGAGCCGGAGAGAGCCGCCTGTCACGCTCGCGCCTCCATGCATTTCCAGTCACGAGTCCTTTCAGCAGCACGACCTGCCGCTGCAGAAATCAGTGTGTGAGCTGTGGCGAGGCGACACTGAGCCCCTCCGCGCCATTTCTGCTCTCAATCTAAATCCATCATGTCGGGGGCATTCTGGGGCATCCGGGGGCATCAGATCCTGCGTTTAAATGCTGCACAGAGACGGCCGGCTGTACGTCGGGCTCTGGACTCTTCAGTGCTTTTCGGGTTCTAGACATAACACCCCCCACCCCCCACCCCCCACCCCCGGGCCCCCATGAAGAGAAACGTCCCCGGCTTAGTCCTCGTGTATGCTAATGCTAATTAGACTGATGTATGTTCAACTCTCTGATAAGGCGGGGGGTATTGCTCAGTAGCACTTCAGCTAAACAGAATTACATTTTCATTACTACACTAATTTAATTACCATGTACTAATGAATATCCATTCTAAACCTCAGACTTCTTCTGCTTGCCTCTTCCTGCTGCTGCATGTTTTTTTAAGCTTCTTTCATCCTGTAAATGCATTAAAGGTGTTTTTCTGCTTACTTTTAGAGACAAAAATGTCTGAAACATGCAGTACATATTTGTTTATGTCCCCACAGAAAAGGTTTGACATCCTCTACTTGTTTACAATCACAGCTGGGTGTCTTCTTAACATCCTTTAGGTGAAGATACTTTTATTGTGAAAATCTTTGGATGTACACTCGGGAAAATACGCTTTTTTTTTTTTTTTGTTTCTGGAACTGAAGCAAATGTTGGATCAAGCCAGTTTCTATTCATTTGAGCCAACTAAAAAAAAAAAAAGAACTCAGTAAAAGATATAATAACTCTTAACGTTTTATCTTATTTCTTACTAATTAAAAAATTTGTGAAAATTGTGATTAAATGAAATAAAAGACTCAGAGATTTATGGCTGATTTGTTCCTATTTCTGCAACACATTGTTAGGTAAAGACTCAACATATGTTTAATAATAATACAAATACGAATATTTAAAATATGTTGGGTTAAAAAAAAAACAGCGTTAAAACTACTTGAAAAAGTGATTAAATTTGAGTACAAAAACAGCAGAAGGTTCAAGAAATGCCACGATTCTCGGTTTAAAGCCTAATCATATGTTGTGACACATGAACTGAACCATGGGAAAGAGGAATCGTTCATCTCTACCTGCAAATAATTAGCTTTACGTTTAAAGGGTCAAATATATTGTGGTAATTAAAAAAAAAGAATGTAGTTTTTCTCCCATTACATCAGGCTTATTATTGGTCAACTCAAAGGTTTTTCTTCATTGTTACTATTTTATTAGCAAATTAAAAAAAAAGATTTTTTTGTTGTTGTTTTGTAAAACACTAATCACGAGTCAACCAAAACAAAATCAAGATAATAAAATTGAGTTTTGAACCAAATCCTGAATGAATAGTTTCCCTCCACTGAACACACTGATGGGACAGTTTGCAGGTTTGATTCTCTGGACTCTATTAGAAGCAAAAAGTTTTCAGAGAATCCCCATAAAAGTATTTAAGAGGTTTGAAGATTTTTATAGATCTTAAATTATTTGAACAATAAATCCAATCATGTCTTAAATGTCTTAAAAACACTTTCAAATAGAACTGATCCAAATGAATAGAATGTGCTAATAAAAAAGTCCAACATTAATTCAGTTTTGTTCATCCTCAAAGTGTTGGATTCTTATGAACTTATGAAATATATTCATAGTATAAATTATTTTAAGGACCAAGACACACAAATCTGTACATTATCTATAGCAGCGGTGTCAAACTCCATTACAAAGGGGCCAAAATCCAAAACACACCTTAGATCAGAACAGGATCAACATTTATTAAACACTCTAAAACTACATTTTAAAACTTTAAAACTGTAACTTTTTGACATAACTATGAATTAGATATACCGTATAGCATTAACTGCAATAATGCTAGTGAATGCTGTAAACTGGATTTCTGAATTTAGCAGGTGAAGATGCTGAAATTGATAGCTGAAAAAAACTGAAGCTGATAGCCAGCTAGAATATTAGCTAAATGCCAAACTACCCTAAAAAATAAACTATTCAAAACAGCTATCATGTAGCTTAAAAAATAGCTAAACTTCAAAATAGCCTAAAAAACTGAAAAAAGCCTAAATTAACCAAAACAGCCAGCATGTAGCTGTAATATTTGCTAAACTCCAAAAGAGCCTAAAAAATCTTAATAAATGCTAAAATAGTCCAAAAAGCTAGCAGAATGCTTTAAAACTTTAACTTTTTAATATAATATGAATAATAAAAGGCAGTAATATTATTCCAGAATTAATTAATCTACATCTTAAATAACTCTCAATATAAATACTCTCCATAAAAATATATTTTGTCAAAATTATGAAAGTTAGAAATGAGCGCAACATAACATCGGGTCATTAATAATAAAATAAAATGATCTGGAGGGCCGGATAGAATTACCCGGAGGGCCGGATCCGGCCCCCGGGCCTCGACTGTAGAGGAAGTGATTTTCAGAATGAGGCTCAGGAATAGATGAACTTTATTGGATCCTACATCCTGTTTATTACATTTTCGTCTTCTTTGAAGCTTTTCTGATAATTATTAGTGAAAAAAGTTTTCCAAAGAATAAGAATCTGCTGTGCACCACGGAACATTCTGCCCCATGTGCATAACTCTGCATACATACAGTACAAGGATCCATTTGTTCCCCCAGCATTGACACCGGTTCATCCATGCAGCGTCCACCACCCGCGGCTGCACGGCCCTCTCTAACCGGGCTCAGCGTCCTGCTGCGCGGGTCCAAATCCCAGCTGTCGGCCTGCGCCCCCACAGCAGGTCAAACACCGTTTCCCTGTGTAACCACATGAAAAACTAAAGGTCTGAGTCAAAGCTACAAATAAAAAGTAACTTCTTTACATTTATTCTCTTCAGATTGATTGCCTCGGGATTAACAGACTATTCTTACTCCTACGATCTGCAGCAAACCATCTACAGAAACGCCATCGCCGCCTTCAAGCCTCAATTTACCCTTTCTCTCATGAATACTAAAAATAATGCATCTGCACGCATGTCATCCAGCAGAGGCCTTTATGCTGCTGTGCAGAACCACAACACGTGCAGCTCACAGCCCGCAGTTAAAACAAAAAGAAATTCAGAACCCAAGCTGCTGCTATTTCTGTCCGCTGCGCCATACATACAAATCTGAGGCTCCTTTCTACCCAGAAACCCTCATTCTGAGATGGCATTTCAAAAAGACTGGGCTCTGCAGAAAAACACTCATACCAAATAAATCAATGGAAAAAAAAAATCATCATTTCAGTGTCCGTCTTTTTTTTAATGTGTTTTTTATTTCTTTAAAAACACTGAAATTCCCATCTGTCCAACAGTTTTTCCAAAACGCTCCTCCAGTCCAGCAACAGTTTTCTCACATGTTTACCTCAAAGGTGTGATTTATAAATATTGATTAATAGCATTGATTGATAGCATTTTAGCTGGTTTGAAAAATGGAACGTTCCATTGTCATGTGTTTGGTGGATGTATCGTGAATTATTTATAAGACAAATACACGTTTATGACATGCAGGCAGGGCTGGCCCTGGGTATAGGTGACCTAGGCGGCTGCCTAATGCGCCATCTGCTGGAGGGGGCGCCAAATTCCAATGATTAGGCTATACAGGGGTCTGCAACCTGCGGCTCCAGATCCACATGTGGTGTGTCTAAAATGTTTTAAAAAAAGGATATAATTACCAAATAAAACAAAATAACTCAAAAGTTTAACTTAACCAATAATTTGTGTCTGGCGCTGTGCCCCTCCTTGCCTGAAGCCCCCCACCCCACACCTGTTCTTTAAAACCTTACGGATGGAAAAGCAGCAAAACAAGCCCTCAGGTGCAGCTTTAAGGTAAAAAAAGTAAATAGGAGGAAGAAACAGACACAAAGCAGAGGTTTGTCAGTTTTATTTACATTCAGCTGCTTGAAAATCCCCCCGCCCCTTCCCCATTTTTGGCTGAAACAACACTCTTGATTTTGGTCGGAAAAAAGAAGGATTTAACTGGTGATCTCGTTGGTAAACCTCTTTTCAAACCATTAAACTGTCACGTAGGTGTAAGGGAGGGGGTCACTTTGGAGATCCGCTGGGGAGACGTCTGGGCACCTAATAATGCAGCAAGCCAGAGACACGTTTCAAAGACTTAGTTTAATAAAACATAATTGTCCATAAAAGCTAAAAAGTGTTAAAAACATGTAAAAAGCCACAACAATAAAATAGGCGTAAGCTCCTGTCCATAAAACCGCCAACTAAAAGAAAGAAGAAAAGAGTTATTTTTTTCTTTTTGGACGTAATCAGGAAGTCCACTCCACTCTTCTGGGTCACAAGGTTCTCTCTCTCCACCTTGCTACCCCACCAGCAAAGAAAAACATCTAAACAACTAAAGCATGCAAAACAAAGAAAAGTAAGTGTAACGAACCCCAAAGCAAAACAAAATCAAACTCTTTAAAGAAGATACAGTTCAAAACAAACTAATCAGCTGGTGGGGTCAACTTAGCTCTCACGAGGTGACGCCGAAGTCCTCCCGCGCCCAAGAGAACCAGGAGCGAGCAGGTGGAGCTGCTCCGAATATACAGCGTCGGCAGGTGGTCCCTCTGAGCAGGGCGTCGGCGGCGGTCCCTTCCGTCTTCCGTGCGTAGCACTCCGGTGGGCGACCCTCTGGTCCTCCGTGCGTCGTACCCTGGGAGGCGGCCCTCTCGTCCTCCGCCTTGCGGCGTCTGAGCGCCTCCGCTCCGACTCTCCGTCCCCTTCCACCCCCTTTTTCTTCCCTTCCTCTGTACTCCACTCTCTTGTGAAGGCCTTTAGTCACAAATAAAAGCCCTCTCACTGCAGTAGCCACGCCTCCCCACAGGTGTTCTCAATCAACCCCTTTCAGCAGCATCCTCTGACAAAACCTTTTAACCTTTAAAGATCTACCATCCCATAATATTCATACTGAATGTGGTGCAGCGGTCGGCGCTGCTTCCCTCTAATGCAGAGGCTGAGGGTTCACATCCTGGCTTAGGACAAGTGGTATTATTCTAAACAATTTTCTTAAGTGGTTATTATTTAAGTTTTGTGACATAAAATAAATATATACTTTTGCAACATATTCCAAGCAGCTAGCGTTTTTTTTTTTTTTTTTTGGACAGTGGTATTGGTGTGTTTGATGGTGATGGCGGTGGAATCACGTTTGGCCCACGGCGCCATGCAAGCAACCCTGCGTCGTACGGTGTCCTTACGACACACTCCAGTCAAGGCGTAACGATGCATGATACATATCCCGATACGTGTCTCGTGATACGATACACATCGTGATATATCCCCCCTTCCCCCATGTATATGAACAATTTTCACTTTTTTAAAGAGTATGACTTAGAAAAAAACTCTACATGAATATTAATCCGTCTTTCATTGTGATAAAATAGTCAAATTCATTGTATTTAAATATCCATTGAGCACTGAAACTGTGTACTTACACTGGCAGCAACATGAGTTCCAGTGGAAAGTGGAAACGCAGGACACTTATAAATAATTAAATAAATATCATCTTGTCTGAATTTTAAATAGATATAAGTATTACCTAAGGAAATATCCCAATATATCATCAAATCGATTTTCCTCACACCTCTTGTATTTAGCCAATAAGGAGCTTCGTTTCTGAGTATAAGTCGCATCCCTGGCAAAACTTTGAGAAAAAAAACTGAGACTTTTACTCCGGAAAATACAGTGAATTAAAATAAAGACAGTTATGATAGTTTAGTCAACTTTTAATGAATTGTGCAGCCTCTGTCCTACTGTAGTTTCTGGTATTTAAAAGAGGTCGGCATCTGAAACAAGGAATGTTTCTCACCAAAGATAAAGTTCTGGTCTCACTGACACAAATATAAAAAGTGCATTTTTTTGTGCTGAACATTCACAACTTTGTTCAACTTTACTACACTCTGACTCATAATATAAAGTAAAGACTAATCAACTATTAAATTTGTCGGCAACTATTTTAATAGTTGATTAGTCGACTAATTGTGGCAGCCTTATGCAGGACACATAGACACATATGCCTTGTTTCCACCGAGTTGTCCGGTCCGGACCAGCCGGTTTGGAATGGTTCTGCCATTTTAAGTGAGTAGTAGTTAGGTTGGACCATGAAAGCCTATACAGAGTGTAGACCAATAATGTAGCTGTGGGTGAAAACAGTGTGACTACAGGAAAGAGAATCTGCATCAGCTGACTCAGAAACGGAGGGAAAATAAAAGATAATTATTATCCGGAGCAGGTGTTTATTCTGGATTAAACCGGACTCTATGCTGCAGAACTGGCTAATTTTCTGAATTAAAAAGAAAAAAAACCTTTATATTGATCATGACTCCACTGTTCTTCAATAAATATTATACAAAGCATGATCAGAAGTGTTTTTGATGAGTAGGGATCGATAACGGACATTCTTCGTCTCTGTATCCATGGATTCAGCATGTCTCCGGTCCCCAACACCCGCGAGTAAGGGAGAATACTGCATGTAAAGAATGTATTATTCTTTGCAAGAAGATGGCAGGTGTTGTGAGATGAGTGTGTGTGCTGCAACCTGCACGTTTTAGCTTGTCGCGGTGCAGGAGAGGGCGGGGGGAAGTGTGCGTGAACATGTCCATGAGGGAAGCAGCGCGCGCTGTGACGAGAGAAAGAAAAATAAGGCAGCGCATTAGCGTGCCAACAGTTGTTGTAAATAGGCAACAGTTGTTGTAAATAGGCAGTGCAAGGAAAAGAAATAATTTTAAAAATCCTCTAAGAACAGAGAGGGATTCTTTGGCTTCAAACGCTCCGGATTATCTGAGGGTACGAACAGGGAGGAGAACCCCGGAGGAAGAGCAGTTCTTCGGCCCCGGAGAAGATCTCCCCTGCGTCCCCCGACCACAGCCGGGAAACAAAGAGGAAAGGTCCAACACCGGGGGGAAGAAAAATCCAGAAAAGAAGACAGAACTTTTAGTTTGGATCTTGAGTCGGGGAAAGTGCTGGTCAGACGTTTCCTGTTGTCATAAAATTTTTCCCCCAATCAAAGGGTTTCATTGTGTGTCGACAGAAGCTCCGCCCTCACAGGTCCATTCCATTTTTCAATGGACCTACGTCCAACAGGGGACCAGAAATGGTACCAGTCTGTCCAGTCTGGCCCGGTCCAGTCCGGTCTGGACTGCTCAGTGAAAACGAGGCTATAAATGCCTGTAGGACGTCCACACAAACTACACTGTGGTTGTCTAACAGTCAGGCTGCAACAATGAGCGTGCACGTATCACGTGAACACCACTAAACCCTTGTTCAGTCATTTTTGAGGGGGTTAATAAGATGAAAAATCCGTGTCTCACCTTCTTCACTATAACCTGACACCCGCAGCATGCCCATAGATAAAAATGTGCAGGAACATTTTCTCTCTACGGGTTCACCGGGTGGTCTACCATCGTTTGTCACCTGTGTGCTCTGTACAGGTTTGACCATGTTTCACCCGTAGAGGTCCATATCCATCTGGAAGGACCGCCATGATTAAGTCCATATGCAGAAGCTGCACTGATGACTTCAAAATGACTGAAAGAGTCATTGTGGTGAAGAGAAGAGCATGATAAGTAAATTCATGACAATCAACAACTAGAATGTAGGAGTGAATTAAGGTACCAAACAGAATCTCCTACAGATTTTAGCTTTCAGAGTTTTTGCAGTTCTAAAGACACATCTGTCCCTTCACCTTTCTGCCCTTCTCGTGTCATTGTTCTTATCCAATCTTTGCAGAAGGCTTCTTGTAAATAATTAGCAGCTCTGACGGCTTCAGAAAAAGCCTCACGATCTAAGCATGAGAACCAGCTGCCATCAGTTACACCCAGAACCTGCTGGAAGCATCAAACCCGAAGAAAACGCTGACAAAAGCAGCTTCAAACAAAAAGCAGAACTCATGAGATTGTTCTGCCTCCATGAAGCTAAAATATATAGGTTTGTGTTGGTGTTGGTAGGGGGGCGGCAAATGAGTTTATCTGAGAAAAGAACTTGAAGAAGAATTTATAACATCTCTTCTTTTGTTTCACAAACAATTAAATAAAATGTGATTTAAAGTACATTAAATGAAACTAGTTTTTTCCAGAAAGTTCAGAGATGTGTAGATATTTATAGATATTTTTCAACATGAACCAACGCTTCCCTTTCAGCTCTTTTTGTTTCTTTAAAGAAAAATAACACAGAATAAAAGAACAGGAAGACAAATAGGAGACACAACAGAGAAATCAGGTGAACTACTATAATCATCAATCTTCAGCCTAAAAAAACATGTCACTCCCTTAAGCGAGCTAACAACAGTCATTCAGCTCACACAGTGTTTTCCAGCTGGAGGCAAAGATCAGGAGGTGATTTAAAAAGAGCCATCTTGGTGAGGTGCTGAATATTCCAGGTGTGTAATGAGCTCTACAAGCCTGAGTGAGAATGCCCCGCGGACGTGTGTGGTCAGAACAGCAGCAGCTTCGCTAACTAGCCATAAAACAGTGATGAATGATAGCAGGGCTTAAGCAGCCATGTGTAAATGCCAGCGTGTTTATGAGGCGCCCCGTTTCAGGTTTCGCAGACGCCCTCACCCAACACGCCAAACACAGATTTCAGCCTGAGAAAAGCCACTTTACAACATTTACAGAGAATTTTTCAATGTTTTCTTTTTGTTGTTAGCAGGTGTGCTGCTGATGAAAGACATCTCAGTCATGAGCTTTTCCTCTGAACAACATTTACCTGACAGATGCACAGAGGATTTACTACCAACACGTTTACCCTCCAGAACAAATGCTGGCTGTCAGGTAGAAGCCGTCCTGTTCAGGAGGGAAGCATAAACAAATGGATCTCCGTGAATCCTCTGTCGTCTTTTCTCTGTTGGTTTCAGAACCCCTTCATAGCAGTTTCTTAGGGCTCGTTTACACTGGAATGGGAACGCGTTTTGCTCTCTGACCAGGTAAGCAAGATATCGGGTACACACCAGGACGTTCCAGAATGATATTGCGTTCACGGTTAAAACGAATGCTGACGGAAAACGATGTAATTCACACGCCACGCCGCTATGCGCGCTGTGAGCCACTCCCACCGGATGGAAAAGAACAATAGGAGAAGTACTGCGCATGCGTGAACTTCCCTATTTCACTGTGGCTGCATTTTCTGTATGCGAAAGCAAATCGGTTGCACCGCTCTCCCGCATGCGCGAACTACACGTCACTTCCGCTAAAGCCCACTATACGACGGAGTCATTTCCAAATAGTAAAACGTCTTCATCACAAGAATTTATGTTTTTCTGAACACCCGAGAGCTTCTCCTGACTGGATTACTGTGTGAAAAAAAGCCACCGAGTTACTGTTAAAAACGAATTTGGATTACCGGATAAAATAAAGTGTTTTGAAGTGGCGCTGTTTCCTCTTAGCTTGGGGAGGAAACTGCCGTCATGTAAAACTGCAGAAGAAGAAAACATTTGTAGTCCGTTGTCGCCACTTTAAGATTGTAAGGTCTTTATCCCTAACGTGTCTTTTTTCTTTCGTTTATTCAACAATAAGTGAATGTTTTCACTATGAGAAAAAAATTTTGTGAGCTATATTAACAACCTACGAGGTTATTATTGTTGTTACCGTCCAAAGACCGTAAACTGCTTTAGCGGAAGTGACGTGTGGTTCGCGCATGCGGGAGAGCGGTGCAACCGATTTGCTTCCGCATACAGAAAATGCAGCCACATTCATATCCGCTTTACACCCTGACACCGTTCCTGACCGTACACACTAGAATGGGAGGGCGGTGGGAATGGGAACGTTTCGCAACGCTCCACTCTGGAAGGCGTTCTCCAAAGTTGTCGTTCTGGGGGCCCTAAAACGCCGTTCTGGTCTAAACGAGAGGCCCAAACGATAACCAAGTTGTCGGAACGCACGCGAAAACGTTGTGATGTAAACGAGCCCTTAGTTTATCCACATCAAAGCTTTAAGCCCTACATTTGGGTGTGCCTCAAGGCTCTATCCTGGGGCCCCTCTTCTTTCCAATCTACTTCCTGGCACAAATGTTAAATTTAACACCCAGTTTCTCTGTTTTGCTGATGACACTCAGCTATGTTTTCAACAGACCCACCCTCTTCTCTCATCAACTGTTTACTAAAGACTCAATTAAACAGCAATAGCTCTGGATTCATCAAACAAAACCAATCATTTCTAAAGTAATAATAATTTAACAATAAAAATCACTGTGAGAAAGGTCTGTTGTTGTTCCACACAGACAAACTCCTGAGACTCCAGTTGGTCCAGAGCTCTGACCACACCCCCCTCAAAGCTCCACTGGGTCCCTGTTCATTTGAGAACTCAGTTCAAAATCCTTGTGAACCCTTTCATGTCCCGTCACCACCTCTGCCCTCCACTTTCGTCTGACCTCCGCCTACATCTCCACCGCGCTCTCAGATCCTCCGTCTGACTCAGAACCACAGAGAGTTCTGTCGCTCTGCTTCTCAACTCTGGACCTCCTCTCCATCAGGAACGTGGATCCACTTCCTGTCTTTAAGTCACGTCTCAAAGCTTAAACTGTAATTCCTTTATTTAATTGTTTCCACTTCTGTCTTCAAACTTCAATTATTTATTTTATCTCTTGGGAACGGCGTTGTTTTTTAATTCATCCATCTTCTGCACCTGTTTATGTCTCTGCAGGGTCAGGGGGAAGCTGGAGTCTGAAGGCCGGAGGCGGGGTTCACCCGGGCAGTTTGCCAGTCCGTCAGAGAGCCACACAAAGACGACCACACACACTCACACCTGACAGACCATCCAGAGCCACGTATAGAGGGTGTTTATGGAACCAAGGCCTTCTTACTGTGAGGAGAGAGCGCCGACACTGCACCACCGTGCAGCTATAGTCAGTTTTATTAAATCAACAGGAATAAACCATGAGGTATAACTTTTAAAAAGTTAGCACGTCCTCTCATGCTCAGCCGCTAAACAGACACTGTAAGCAGTGGTACAAGGCTGGGGAAATGGCCCAAATGCTACAGCCGTGCACGAACGGGGAATTTCGGCGTCCAAGCGTGTGTGCCGGCGTTCTCTCCCCAGCCCGATCTCACACTGAAACTGCTGTTGCAAGGCTGTACCACTGGGACCACACGCAGTCACCCGCGGTCTAAGTTTTTGAGCAATTCAAAAATTCTTTCCGTGTGTAACGGTGACCAGATTTTGCACTGTGTGTATGCGCGTCTATTCCACTGCCACATCTTGGCCGTTGCACTGCCAGTCCACTGCTAACGTCTGTACTGATATGGCAGTGAGAGCCAGTGGGACCGGGCCTTTAACGAGGCGTTTACATGTCAGAACTGACAGGACTGTGTCTATTTCAAATCTGCTCCAAAAATCCAAGCAGATCAGAAATTAGAGTTTTGAAAGTAGCGATGGATTTTACAGATGAAGTGTTGAACAGAAATTACTTTAAACCTAAAGAAACCAAGAATCATTATCTTCTGGGCTCAATAATAATAATAATAATAATTAATAAAGAAATAAACAAACAAACAAATAAATAAAAGAGGCAAAACTGACCCCATGGGTTCTCAATGGGTGGAAAACTGTAAATGGGACACATTAATATTAACACCGCAGATGTTGAATAGGTAGACATTGAAACAAAGATTCAATACTTTTTAAAAAGGCTAGTAAATAGGGCTGCTGATAAATTACTACAGAGTTAGACAGAATGGGAGTGATTTTTCAATGAAATCTTAATAAATATTTAATTGAATTGAATTTTTTAAATTAAATTAAATTAAATTAAATTAAATTAAATTAAATTAAATTAAATTAAATTAAATTAAATTAAATTAAAAATCAGCACTGCTGATAGCCATAAATCTAAGAAAATGTCAACAAAGTTTTCCTTCTCATTGTAAAGCTCATCTTATTAAGCTCATAACTAAAATCACATTTTTGACACATAATTAGCTTAATGGTTAAGATCAACTGTTTTTCTATATGAATCATTTTAAATATAAAGCAATATTCTATATACATTGTGTAAATGGCTGCATCTATATATTTTAGCCTCCTCTCTCTGGCATTTTTCCTCACATGAAAACTCAAAATGATAAATCTGTTCATCAAAATGTAGAGAAAAACAATTAAAATCCCTCTAAAAGCGATCAATCACCGTGTGCAGCTCAGAGGATCCATAAAGGTGAATCTATAGCAGCTTCCTTTATAGAAAACTGCAGTGTCCTCCATAGAAACAACAACAGAATCATTTCCTTTCACTTCCATCTCAATATGCCCATTCACTGCTGCAGACAGACGACACTTCAATAGCGGCTGAAGCAGAAATGAAAGGATCCGGCGTGCAGAAATCCCCACAGAGGGCACGGTTGTTTCCCTCCGTCAGGCTGCTCTCCCGGGTCAGGCAGCAGCAGTGAGGAGACGACACCGGAGTTATCAGCACCCTGTATCTAATCTCCCCTGCAGGCTCTCTGAGGAACCCTGGAGTTTCCTCTCAGCATGGACTCGACCTGAAAGATCAGAATCAGCTGTTGTACAAGCTGAATTCAGGCTGTCCAGGTTTATGCTCAAAGTTTTCCTGCTTCTGCTGAAAAAAAAACAGAGAAAGGTCGAGTTTCTAGAGCCCTTTAAAAGGATGAAAATGTATGATAAACTCTAAAGTAGAGGTTATATACATTTGAAAAGTTAAGAAAGGATGTAGATTTGATCAAATCCATGTAAGTATTGAGGGTAGTTAACCATAAAACCTGCAAGAATCTGTTGTTTTTGCCCTTTTGAAAATGTGAAACTATTTATAAATCATCATAATTGAGATCTGCTCCTGTAAAATGAAATAAGATTTTTATTCCATGTTAAAACTAGGGCTGCCACAAACACTTATTTTAATACTCGACTAATCAACCATTATTTTTACGGATTAGTCGACTAATCAGGTCATTTGCAAAGTGGATGTAAAGCACACATCTTAAGCATCATTAGCTTTAAACTAACTAAAAATAAAGACAATTATAATAGGATGATCGTTAAGATTAAGATTCATGAATCATGCAGCCTCTGTTCTTCAGTTTCTGGTATTAAAACAAGATTAAACCACAAAAGTTGCATTACCTGCAGTAATGCTACAATGTGAGGGCTTTTTGCTGAAAGTAGTTGCTGAAACTTTTTGCTGAAAATGGTAATGCAATTTATTTTAATTGCTGAAAGGTTTTACTGAAAATGCAAAAGTTATTTGCAAAATGTTAAATTTGCAAAAAAGACTGGAAATTTTGTGAAAGTATTTTGTTTGTATTAAAATTGCTTAAAAATCCCTAATACATGCTAATTTTGAAAAAAAAAAAATGTTTAGTGTGTTGCTTAAATATGAAATAAACTCCAAATTAGCCCAAAAACCTCAGTAGATGTCAAATTAGCCAAAAAAGCTAACTTGTACCTTAAATTCTAGCTAAACTCCAAAATAGCCTAAAATTCCTTAGTAAACTAAATTAGTCAAAACGTTAGCATGTTGCTAAAATAGAAGCTGAACTCCAATTTTTTTGAAAATTACTCTAAAATGGGAAAACATAGCCCATGAATACTTTTAAGGTTAGCTTATTTTGTTAATTTTTTAATTTGCTGACTTTCTTATGCATTTCCTATGAGGCATATTTTGCCCAAATTTTCAAAAACAATAAAGTTCATAAATACTAAAAATACAAGCAGTAATGTCCTGAACGAGCTGAAGGTTTTGATACCAAGACTGATGAAATCTCTGAAAGTGTGACTGAGTTTTTAAGAGCTGAAAAACGTACAGAAAGGAGCAGGAGAATCCCTGTAGTGTGAATGTTCATCAAATCATTCATTCACACAATCAAATGAAGTTAGCGTATTCGAATATAAACTCTTTTGCAAATATAGTTAATATCTCTCTAGACTCAAATGTAAAAAAAGTGAATTTTTTGGTGGTGAACGCTCTTTGTTTTGTTTAACTTTCCTACACTCCATATAATATAAAGTAACGACTAATCGATTATTAAATTAGTTGACGACTAATTAGGTCGATTAATGGTGGCAGCTTTAGTTAACACAATGCATTCTGTCTATGGTGACTTCATTTGCAGCACAGAGAGCTGGAAGTGTGAAGACAGACCAGGGCTGTCTTGCATGCTGCCTGTTCTCCGTCTCCTGCTCTGCTCGCAGCTGATTACCTGGATCAGGTGAACTAACTGATCCATGTAATCAGGAACGTGTACGGCAGGGAAAGCCGGAAGACGAGCGAGGCGGCAGCAGCTGATTCAGCCGCTGCTCGCCTGCAGGAAATCATCCGAGCTAAAATGAAAAAATGAAAACGCATTTAGATGCCAACATATTCATCAGCTTCTCGTGAATTCCCATTACTGCCTTTTTATAGTCTAAGATTTAGGATGAAAGGCATCTGTTCTCATCTTGACAGAAACAGACTCATGATCAGAGAAGAGTTTAGTTTGGATTAAACATGAAGAAACAAAGACAAACCTGTTACAGCCTGAACAACCAAAGCCATCATCACTGCAGCAGCTTCCCAAACAGAGACCAGCGAGCCAACACGTCAACAGAAAGCTGGCAGGACACCTCCTCCTCCTGGAGGTGTCAAAGGAGGACATTTACACAAGTTGAAGATACTTGATGGTGATAAATATTTGTTTTATACGCCATCGGGACGCTTTGTGGAGCTCAGTGTCAGACCAGTCAACCATTGAGTTTGTTGGACGGGATTCTGAGGCTGAGTGGGTCTAAAGGCTCCAGCAGATCAAACGGGTCTCACCAGCTGTCTGTCCGGTTCTGTACATCCACCACAGTCTGGAGAAGGCAGAACACATGAAACTACTATACTGGACACATTTGGTTTGCTTAAAGTGAACCAGAGTTTCCCAGGATAATCCAGAACAAAGTTTTAGTCTGAATACTCCCAAGCGGTTCCTGGTCCAGAACCACTCTCAGACCCATCTTTTGAGGTGGTCTCGGTTCATTTCCATTCAGACTGAGTTCTGGTTCACTCTGAGATTCCTCAGTCTGAATATGATCTGTGCTGGGACCGGAACAACTGAACCAAACGGCCACCATAGCCGGTTATTAGCGGACAAACGCAGAGCAGTGATGCAACAGCAGCTCATAGAAATGTGGTCGATGAATTCAGGCTCATTAAAACAACTTTTAACCGGATTCACATTTTTTCACACTTTCTTGACAAGTACTGTATTTTCCGGAGTATAAGTCGCAACAGCAAAAAAAAAGTCTAATCAAGAAGAAGAAAACCATATCTAAGTCGTACTTTTAGGAGAAAAAACTGACGTTTCAGAACAAATTCACCAAACGTAGCTAAAATAAATAAACACAATAATACTAATCTTTTGATCTGTATAAGAAAATGATCAAAGTTCAGATTCTCTTCCATGTTTGTTTTCAACGACACTTCTGCTGCTGGTAATTGCAAATACTTACACTCAGACGCAGTGCCCTCTAGTGGCTGTTAGAGGAAACAACCGATAAAAGACAACCAAAGTTTGCTGGGAAAATAATGAATATATGAACCTATTATGCATAAAAAACACACACACACACAAATAAGTCGCTCCTGAGTATAAGTCGCACCCCTAGCTAAACTGTGGAAAAAACTGTGACATATACTCATTACAATACTGTATTTGCGAAGTGCTGCACCCTCATCTTTCTCTTTTTGTTTTAACCCGCCTTCATAACTACTGACCAATGGCTGAAGAGATTGTTAGTCAAGTGGTTTGGTTTACAAGCTTTGGTCCGTAAAACAATCGTCTGCTTGACTGCAGTCTGACTACAGACCAAACACAAGGTTTGGGACTCGACCTGGAACAAATCATTTTCCCAGTCTGATTACACTAGATTAGGATTGAGGGGTGGATAATGGTCAAACCTGTGCAGCACATGCAGGGGGCAGCAGGAAATATCAAGGTCGTGACCCCGTTCAGTGAACCCAGAGAGCAGGGGTATCAAACTCAATCGCACAAGGGGCCAAAAGCCAAAAATACTTTAGGTCGGGCCGAACAGGATAAACATTTATTGAACACTAACTTTGAACTGTAACTTTTGAACATAATTATGAACTAGATACATAACATTATCTGTGGAAATGCTAGTGTGAATGTTGTAAGCTGAATTTGGACACTAAAGATGCTAGTGCTGATAGCTGAAGATGCTGAACTTAATAGCTAAAAACACTGAAGCTGATAGCCAATGAAATATTAGCCAAATGCCAAATTAGCCAAAAATAAAAAAACTTAGGTTAGCCAAAACAGATAGCTGAAAAACAGCTAAACTTCAAAATACCAGAAAAATCAGAAAAAAGCCTAAATTAGCCAAAACAGCTAGCATGCAACAGAAATATTAGCTAAATTTCAAAGTAGCCTAAAAAATCTTAGTAAATGTCAAAATAGTCCAAAAGACTAGCAGAATACCAATTTTAACACTTTAAAACTGTAACTTTTTAACATAATTATGAACTAGATATATAGCATTACCTGTGATAGTGCTAGTGTGAATGCTGGAAGCTGAATTTGGCCACTGAAAATACTGGTGCTGATAGCTTACGATGCTGGAATAGATAACTTATATTAGCCTAAACAGCTAGCATGTAGCTAACAAAAAATATCTTAACTCCAAAATAGCCTAAAAAATCGTAGTAAATGCCAAAATAGTCCAAAAAGCTAGTAGAATGCCAATTTTTAAAACTTTAAAGCTGTAACTTTTAACATAAATATAAATAATAAAAAGTCAGGAATATTATTCCAGAATAAATCAACTTAAACCTTAAATCATTTCCAATATTTTACTCTCCATAAAAATAGAAATTGTCAAATTTATACTACTAAGAAATGAGTGTAAGCAAACATCTGGTCATTAATGAAGCCCAGTTATAAGTTATGGCCACTAGATGGTGCAATTGCCTCACGATTGACTGCAGTGACACTTTTTGACCTGAAGGAGATACCGTACCCCCGGGCAAAGTCCGTTCTGAGCGCCATTTTGACTTCAGAACGTTTGTTACTGCTTTGGAAGGTAGGGGGAAAAACGTGGTGTTCAGCAATATTATAATATGTGGGTCAAAACATTCTGAAATATGTAAATGTGTTTATTTTTATACTTAGTAAACTGTACAGTGGAAGCTGGGTAAACTAAGACGCATTTTAAGTTGTATTTACTGTTAATTTTCTTTATTATATTGGGAAGCAATATGTGTGGGGTATAGCTGCACATTGTTTTTTGTTGATGTTGGTTGTGTATTAATTCAGAACGTTTGTTACTGCTTTGGAAGGATCGCTGTGCCTTTGGAAAGGAAAATAAATGCCCACCTTATTCTACCTGGTCTTCGTCTCGACTGCAATCCCTGAACCAAACATTGTTTCTGGTGCTTTGGCTCTCCGGTTGGCACCCCCCACCATCACGACATCATAAACACAACGCAGAGTCTCGGAGGCCCCCGGAGAGGTGTCAGTACAAGAGGGTTACAATAACAATAAAATAAAATGATCTGGAGGGCCGGATAGAATTACCAGGAGGGCCAGATCCGGCCCCCGGGCCTTGACTTTGACATGTGCTGTAGAGAGAGAATGTTTATGTGCATTTTTACATGTTTGGGCATCTTACGTGACTGTTTAGCATTTCTGTGGTCAATAAGGAGCCAGTACCCACACCTTAAAGACTAGAGGCGTCAGGTCACCGTACGACGGCATCAGCCGTACATCATAAGTGTGTAACTTACATTTACCTTACAAACACCTCACAATACACTTACCACACACACCACAGTGGTTTCACTCACATTTTCAAGGTGATTAAATAAGCTAGAACTGTAAGACATACCTGCCCTGCTCTTAAGCTGAACCGGACAACCCAAAAACCCACAGAACCAGTACGGGTCAACCTGCCATTCATGTCCATGTGACTAAAACTTTAAAAACAGCTTTTGATGACATTTTATAGATGCTGTGCAGCTTTAGTAGGACCTTCATAAATACTAAAAAACATTTCTGTTGATTCTGTCTCCTTACTTCATCCTTTATGAAACCATATTTACATCTTTTTTTTCCACTTAACATCTTTATGCATGTGAGGCGGGCGAGGTTTGTTTGGTTTCAGTATTAATAACATCTCCATAGCTCCGGGTGATCCGACACCGCCGGAGGAGCTGTGGAAATGCTTTAGAGCCGTTTGAATGCCCAAATTCAGCAGGTTGCAGGAAGGGCAGTGATGGCGTATGAAGTGCATGTTATGTGGGGAATGGACAGCTTCTTTTTGACACGCAGAGCGCCAGACGCTCTGTTCAGTTTGACTGAAAGCACACCATTAAAAGTTATATGGAGCTGTTTGCAAAGAGCCAAAATGGTCTCCCATTATCTCCACGCTGTTAAAAGCCGGAGCAGAGAGAGCCTTTGTGTCAGCTGCTGGAGGCAGACGAGGGTGGGGGGGCTGCTGAAACCCAGCCTCGGTGTCTGGGCAACGAGTGGCGAAATTCTCCTTCCTCCTCAGGAGCAGCTCTCACGAGGACACAGGTAAACAAGGGAACTGGGAGCACCTTTCTAAAGACACGAACACACGCCTGCTTCCTCACTCTGAGCAAAAACCCAAACCCAAAAATCTGCATCTTTAGAGAAGGGGCCCCCAAACTTTCTCTAATGAGCATAAGTGTTTTCTTCTCTGATGGGGGGCCGGGGTCGGTTTGTGGGCTAACAGAAAAAGTGTAACAATAACAGCCTAAACGTAAACATTTACGTTTTTCCAGAAAGCCACACATAGCCAAAATAAAAAAAAAAGAAACGTTTCTGTAATCTTGACAGAAGACCTTTTAAAAACTAGAAATATAGCATTACCTGCAATAGATTAATAGCTGATAGTGCTTAAACTGATAGATACAAAACCACAAATTGATAGCTGAAAACGCTAAAGCTGATAGCTAGCTAAAACATTAGCGAAGTGCCAAATTAGCCACAAAAAAAAAAACAGAAAAAACCTATTAAACCAGCCAAAACAGAAATATTAGTTGAATCCCAAATTAGCCTAAAAAAGCTGGAAAAATGTCTAATATAGTCAAAACAGTTTGGGGGGCCGGCCCCGGCCCGCGGGCCGTAGTTTGAGGACCCCTGCTTCAGAGGAATGACGCGGCTCGTGAAGCGCTCGATCAGAGGAGGTTTACCTGCTGGGTTTCTCCTCGCTCCTTTCCTCTCTGCCTCTATTAGTGCTGACATTGATGAATGACAGAGATTACAGGACAGACTGCTGCTTATCTTCATCGCAGAATGAATGTGATCAAACAGAGACGTGGATGGCATCCAGGCACATCGCTGCAAGATGGAGGCGGAGGAGGCAGCAGCACCCCTGAATGTCTGATGCCTGATGTTGTACTTGGTGGATTATCCTGTTGTTTTTGCTTGAAAATCCCACATTAGAATTTTTTTTGCTGATTTTTTACACACAGTTTGATCATTCAGCAGCTAAAAGATTTGTGCTTTAAAGAAAGCCGAGGATATGATGATCGTGAGTCGTCTCTGTGAGTCTCCAGCAGCGAGGAGTTATTAGTGCCCGTCGTGGACAATATTAGTGTGATTGCTTAGTAAGCATTCACACTATATTGATTCTCCTGCAACCTTTACTTTGTTTATCACATTTTCAGCAATTTCAACAATCTTGGTATCAAAATATTCAGCTCATTCAGGACATCACTGCTTGTATTTTTGATATTCATAAACATTATAGTTTTTGAAATATTGAGCAAGATATGCGCCACAGGAAATGAATGAGAAAATGCTCAAATTTTTCAAAAACTTTGTTCACTTTAAAACTTGTAAACTTCTGCAAACTTTCAGCTACAGACGTGGCTCTGGAGCCGCAGGCTGCAGATCCCTGGGATAGAAGTATCGATCTGAGAATTGATAGTATTGATACCACAGTGAAGTATCAATACTAGTGTGATGAGATCGATACTTTCAATGCTTTCTTTACAGTTTTTCTTTACTATGTAAAATTAAAAGCTCGACAGAGTTCATGCCAACGCAGCCTCTTTCTGTCTGCAGTGTTGCCACATTGGGCAAAAAAACACAGCCCAATTTGTGCAAAAAACTGCCCAATCTGGCGGTGTTGGCTGTCTGTGTAAACAGAACACCACATCCTCTTAGGGCTGGGCGATATGATATGTTATATCGTGATATAATGTTTTCCATATCCAGTGATAACAACATATATATATATATATATATATATATATATATCATGATAACTAGTTTAAACGCTCTGCGGCTCAAAAAAGAAATGTGTAATCACCAGCAAGTTTTTGAGATTTAAATATTTTCCTCTTATACTTTCAACACAGCAGATGCACTAAAAATCATATACATATATGTATATATACAGCTGCTTCTCTTCTTCAGAATCTACTGGAATTATCGTGTTAACAGTTGAAAAGTTACAGTATGTTAAAGATTTTATGTTTCAGGTTCACCGGCGATGCCTCAGGTGTTAAAGAGATCAAGTAAAAGCAAGGTACAGACACAAAAACACAACTTTCTTAACCATAATAAAAGTGTCATTTTCTCCTTTCCCAACCCGAGTCGGGTCATCCCAAACCCTAAAGATCCCAGAGACCATCAGAGGCACATCCTAAACGAGACACCTACATTTAGAACGATCTGTTTTCAAATTTTCCGCCATTTCTTCACAAAAACGCCACCTTTAAAGCGCTGATTCAGTTCCCCGTGAGTTCAGATTTAGCTTCTGAAGCGATTCAGTGACACAGCGGAGCGGCAGCCTCTCGCCATGCTGTGGAAGACAGTGATTAGGCATAATGATGCTGGAGCTGTGAGACCAGGAGTTAGTGGATGTTTACTTTCAGCTTATTACAACTGTCCAAACAGAGTTGCATTTAATTTGGACTCATAGAATCTGGGGTTGTGTGCTCATTATAGACGGGAAGGAAACGCCATCCTTCCTTCTGTTGTGTCTTTTTGTTCTGATTCAAGCCATGAAGCATCCAATAAAGATGCAGGATGCAGAGCCGCTTTGAAACCCTGACAGTTAGCATGTCAGATGAGTCACAGCTAACACAGGAAATATTGATGAAAGCAGTAATTATTTAAAAGTAAAGATTAGCTGTAAATTATTAATGCATAAATAAACAAAATATCAAAATTAAGGTGACTATCAGCATAATTGAAGGATTTAAAAAGTTCTTTCAAACATCTCTGTAGAGGGAAACGGTTATGTGTGATCAGCTTAGTCACATCTGCTGTAATCAGAGTACTCTTTGATTGAAAGAACGTTTTTTGATACAGTTTCCCTGTCTTCCTCTCACAATAGAGAAAAAGAAGAGGACATATTGTCTACAAAAACCCAAACTCTGTTATAACACCATCATTTTAACATTCAACTGTTCAGATTTTTTTGTTAAACAGCAAGCTTTTCTTTTGTTGTTCAGATACAACAACACCCTTCCCCCTTCAGAGGGAACAGTTACAGAAACTGTATCTCCACTGTAAAAAGTGAAACACTGGATCAGTTAACAACAGTTCAAATTGTTACAGTTAAAAATATTAGTATACATTAAATTATATTTTAAGTTGGGTAAACCATCAACTCTATATTTTTATTTGGTGGAAACTAAACATTTTAAATTTAACAAATTAAATCAATTTTGTAACTTTTTACAGTGTATGCCACAATAGATTCTGGTCTCTGAATGCAAGGTCACAATGAGTGACTGCACATGAGAACTGGACTGAGTGAGTGTAGAGTCATTCATAGAAAATGATTTACTACCAGTTTCAACCGAATGAAGTAAATTCAGTCGCTATTCTTTTACAATACAGACACCATGTTGGAGCCCGACGTCATCAGTCAGCAGTGATTGGTCCAAGTTGGTCTGAGTCATCGTTTCTATGGCAACCACTCTCTCCAATCAGAAGTGAGTTTGTTGGAAGGGCACAGGCTGCCTACCACTTGAAAGTGAGCTACAAGAATTCCATCAAACATTTTGAACATCGGGTGTGGGGACCAGCAGGCTCCACCTACTTTTATTGTCGCCTTTTTATGTTTGTTTCTTTTAATTTGTGATCACGTGGTTGAAGACTCGATTGAAATCGGGCTCCGTTGTCCGATCAGGATCGGATATTTAATTTATTCTTATTATGATCAGCGCTTTATATTTCAATCTTATTATTCCAGATAAATACTCCAGTACAAGTCTGCATGTCACGAACAGATCACAAAATGTTATTTCTGGAAATCGCAGCAGAAAACAGCAACAGTTCAATCAGAAGACTAATGTAAACAGTTCAACAAAGCTAGCTAGCCGATCACAGATTCAGACTTCCGGGATCAATAACTCTTTTAAAACACTTTAAACTGACAGTTAGTGTCTCTAAACAACAACCTCTAAAGACATTTCAACAGAAAAAGACATAGTTTGGTTTCTTTTTAATGTTAAGCTCTTTGTGCTGCAGACAGATGCTAAACAGCAGCTGCTAACTGCTACATGCTAGCGCCGTGATTTCACTCCTTAGGACCCGAGCTGTCCTTTGATATGCCTGTTTTATTTATCTGAAAGAGAAATAAAAGTTAAGAAAATTAACTACTCTGATAATAAAACTGAAAATGTGATGTCTTAGGAACTTAAAAAGAAGCACATAATCTTAAAAAACAAACAAACAAAAACTAATAAATGAAAATTAATAATGATATGAGCTAGACATGAACACTCATCAAATTCATGCTAAAACAGTCATAATTTATTTTTAACAATTTTAAATGAAGACAGGAATCACATTTGGTCAAAAATGTTCAACAGCTCTAAAGATATTAAAGCTAAAGTCACTAAACTTTCTCACATGACTAATGATCACATTTATACATATATATATATATATTTGCATTTGTTCTATTTTTACTTTGCTATTAAAGCTGCCTCACAGAAGTGTTCTATTTAAGTTTTTAATGGTAAAATAAGGTTAATGAACTAAAAATAATGGACAACACAAATCTGTTTACTCAATTTGTTCATGTTTTAAATATGTTACAAAAGTATCAGATCGGGACTCGGTATCGGCAAATCCACAAAATCCAATGACTCTGAATCGGATCGGGCCCAAAAAAACCTGATCGGGACGTCTCTAGTCACTTTATAGATAGAAACCTCTATAAAGAAAACCTAGATACATATATAAAACACACTGTTTTCTCCATTAGAAATATGAGACGCTTTCTTTCTTCGGTTTTAGAAAAATCCTGTGACCGCATCGAGAAAAAAATGTCCAATCAGGATGGTTGTGATCCCCCACTGCCTATTTTAACCAACTCAGACGAAGCGTTTGAAGCCCCTGTCCTGCAGTGGAAGTCCCAGGCAGCCGACTAACAGGCGCCTTAGGAGGAAATTTGTCCCATCTTTATAGTTCCAGACTTCCAGTTTGTTGATTTAATGGATGAACTGATCTGGAAAATGAAGTTTTAAACTGGAAAAATGTTGCAACTGTGTTGTACGTTATGTTGTACTGAGCTACAAGAATGTTTTTTTGTTTTTTTTTAAATTAAAATAAATTAATCCGTGTATCCTATTATCTCAAGTCAAAACATAAAACTAAATTTGAAAAGAACCACTCGTGTTTGACATGGGTTGTTTGCTGTTTTTCTTCACCTGAAAGTGTTTTTTTATCTGAAATGACTTGTTCCTTGAGAGTAATAAAAAAGTCTATGTGATGCAGTGCGGTGGGAGGACAGGAAGTGACTTTGTGGGCGAGGACTGTGGCGGCGGCGTGGAGGCTGTTTGGAGTCTGACAGCTTTTTATTTGTTAGCAAAACTGAGCATAAATATTACCACAAACCCTGAGTGTCAGCGTTCCCAGCACTTTTATGATGATAAATTGACAAATTCAGTAGTGTAGATCACACAGACACACACATAAAAAAGGGTTTGAAAAGTTTAAAAAAAAAAATATATATATATATATATATACACACATACAGTATGTATATAAATATATATACATACTGTATGTAAATATATATGCATACAGTACATATATATGTATATATATGTATATATATACACACATACAGTATGTATATATATATATATATACTGCATGCATATAAATATATATACATACAGTATATATATATATATATATATATATATATATATATATATATAAAACATAAATAAAATGTTTCACTTTTCAAAGCTTTTTTTTAAATATTTCCAGGAATTAAAATGTAATTAATTAAAAAATAGAAAGCCACTTCTCATGAGCATGAAGGCGTCCGTCTGATGCCTTCATCAGTGCTGGATTTTCTCATCTTGGTGGCGGCTGCCACATTGGTGACACCTCCGCCACATTAAGACGTGTGGAAAGGAAAGACAGTGACAGAGAAAAGAGGAGGAGGAGGGAGAGCGATGAAAGATCCGCAGCTAAAGAGACTGAGGTGAAAAAAAAGTGAGAACATGACTTTCACATAGCAGATTAAAAAAGAATAACAGGTGCAAAAAGTGTCACATCTAATAGGAACACGACACATCAGGCCTCCTCTGAGACGCGGAGCTGTCGCACGGCAACGTCTTCCTCCAAAATCAGAATGAGTGGCATCTTTGTGGAGCTAATCAAAGCCGACACTGGGAATACAACTCTTCAGTTGTAATCTATTTGCAGCAGCGACTCTGAGCTTCATTTGGAGCAGATTTTATTTGCAGTGTTTGTCTTCCTGAAAGTATAATTTGGTTGAGCTAATGAGCTTGACGTATCGCACGGCTCGGGGCAACACAGACATCGCAGCTTATCAAGGGCTCACTCTTACAAGCACAATAACATTACACCTAGAAAGAGAGGGTATTTTCATGCTGGTGAATTACAGCTCTGTAATCTCAGAGTAATGCTTCTGGCACGAGGATCTTCACTTGGATGTGGCCTTGAAACGACGATTAATGATCTTGATGCGAACTAGAAAAGCAAACGTTACTGTACCACAAGGCTCAACAGAAATAAACAGACTCCAGTCGGACTTTTGTCTGTATTTATACATGAAGTTATGATCCTAATATCTAAAACATCCTGGGATGGACATAAACCAGTCCAGAGTGCACCCCACTTTGGACTAAAAGCAGGCATTTAGTATCCAATGACCCTAAACAGGATGGATGGATACTCAAAAAATACATATACCTTACTGACTCACTTAAACATTGCTTTTGTTAATGAATGCACTCAATTTAAGCAAATTGAATTTAATAGCCTCTGAACTCACCAGCGTGATTGCCAATAACATTAGTCGATTATAATGATGCCGGAACCAAAAATGATTGAAACTTTCTTTCAAATGTTTTTAGCTTTAACATTTCTGGTTTAAAACAAACACAGTGTGAAGTATTGTTTGTGCCACCCTGACAGCATTACTGAGTGTTTCATTCTAAACCTGATCTTCTGTTTCTGGCTGCCACAATGAGTCGACTAATCGACAATTAAAAGAGTCAAAGACTAATTTTATACTCAATTAATCGTGGCTTTATACTGTATGGAGTCAGAGTATGGTAATGTTGAAAAGTTATAAGTGCTCAGCACCAAAAAATGTACCTTTTTATTTGGGTCAGTGAGACCAAAACTTTATCTTTAGTAAAAAACAGTTCCTTGTTTCAGACCTCATTTGATTTCATCTTGTTTTAATTCCAGAAAATAATAAAGGACAGAAGCTGAAGGTTCAATAAACTATCATCTTAACTGTCTTTATTTTTTTGTTATTTTAAAGCTAATGATGGTTAAGATGTGTGCTTTACATCCACTTTATGCATGACTCAATTAGTCAACTAATCTGAAAAATAATCAGTGATTAGTTGACTAATAAAAGAATCGTTTGCGGCAGCCCTTTCTGACCCTGCTTCATTCGATTAAGTGCCGCCTGCTGTTTTCTGGGATAAGTCCATGCTAGCTTTGAAGACTTTTAGCTGTGCTTAGTTCCTGTCTGAACTAATAAACCTGCTGCAGGTGGAACCGGCTGTCTGTCCGTTTCTGAATGAAACTTTAAATACACATTTGTTGAGTGGAGCTTCACCTTTGTTTTGTGTTTAACATTTTCTCCTCGTTTTGACTTTTATTTCTTTTTTTTATTTATACCTTTTTATTTCGTTTGTTCTTTGCTACAAAAACAAAAAACTTTATCTTTCATTTTCTTGATTTTTTTTGCAATACAAAAAAGACAAAATTACCTACTCAGATTTGGATTATTTCAGGGTAAATGTTGAATTGTTGAGTTACATAATGAGAAATATCAGGTAAAGTTTTACTAAAAGGATGAAAATCAAACATTGTCACAAAAATATGTTTTGAAGATGAATTATTAGAATAAATTTTAAAGTAGAGAAACGCTCAAAAGGCCCAGAGTGCTAAGGGTTAATTCCAAAATTATAAACAAACACCGTAGTACAAAAAGTAATTAAAACCAGCTCCAAGCGGTTTTAATCTGGAAAGATAACCTCAAGTCTTGATGCTTTTACTGTGAAATTTCACAGTTTAAACCAAGCAGAACAGGAACGTGTTCTGGAGGAAAAAGGTGATTTCAGAGGCAGAAATGATGGAAGTCATAATCACCTCTGGCAGAGCAGGCGGGAAAACTTTGAGTGTAAATCTTCTGCTTGGAGCCATCTTCTCTGGGTGAAACCTGGTCAAAAGGTGCTTTGATAGGCAGCGCATCCTCGTCACTAATCCCCTGTCGGAGGTGACAGCTTCTCCTCTCAGCACAGTTTAAGTATTCTCCCGGAAGCAGCTGAGCTCAGATCTGCAGCTCGCTCTCAGCATCGATAGTGGATCGTATTAAAGGCAGCATCGTCTGCGGTCGACCTCTGAGCCGAACAAACAGAGCAGATCTCAGCTCGGAGTCATCTCCAGCACGGCTCTTTGGTGGGGTGGAGGAATATTCTCTGCTGTGAAGCCCCTCTCACTCTGCAGCAGAGCGGCCACGATTAGTCGACTAATCGAATTTTAAAATAGTCAGCGACTAATTTAATCGTCGATTAGTCGTTATTTTATATTCTATAGAGTCAGATTGTAGTAAAGTTGAACAAAGTTGTGAGCGTTCAGCACCAAGAAAAGTATTTTTATATTTTATTTATGTGAATGTTTACTAATTCACACTATTCTCCTGCTCCTTTTCACACTCAATCACACTTTCAGTGATTTCATCAATCTTGATTTGAAAACATTCAGCTCGTTCAGAATATTACTGCTTGTACTTCTGGTGTTAATAAACTTTATAGTTTGTGAAATATTGAACAAAATATGCCCCATAGGAAATGAATGAGAAAGTCTTCAAATTTCAAAACTTTAAGTAGATTAGCAACAAGATTTTAAATAGAATTATGGTCTTCGTTTTCAAATATTTTATAGAGATTTTCCAAAAATTCCGTTTGGCTAATATTTTAGCAGCATGCTAACGTTTTTGACTGATTCAGTTTACTGAGGAATTTTAGGCTATTTTGTACTTAAGCTAGTATTTAAGCAATGCGCTTAATGCTAATTTGGAGGGTAGCTAATAGTCTAGCAAAATGCTAACACTTTTGGGTAATTTGTTATCTACAAAGGTTTCATAGGGTAATTTAGTGTTTAGCTTCTATTTTAGCAACAGGCTAACGTTTGTGACTAATTCAGTTTACTGAGGAATTTTAGGCTATTTTGGATTTTAGCTAATATTAAAGTAACACACTAAATAGTTTTGAAAAATTAGCATGTATTAGGGATTTTTCAGCAATTTTACTACGATTTTACTACTTCAGCAACTAAATTTCAGCAAAAAGCATTCACCCTAGCATTATAACAGGTAATTCAACTTTTCTAGTTTAATTTTGTTTTAATAACCAGAAACTAATGACGGACAGAAGCTGCACGATACGTTAAAAGTTTAACAAACTATCATCTTTATTTTTAGTTTAAAGTTAATGTAATGTGTTTTACATTCACTTTGCTCACGACCAGATTAGTCGACTAATCGGAAAAATAATCGTCAATTAGTCGACTATTAAATGAATCGTTTGTGGCAGCCCATACTCCTCTTAAGGCGCCTCGCTGCTCCGGCGTCCACAATCCTTCCATCAAAGAACACCACTGTTTACATCCCACCATATTTGGCCACATCCTCCTTCCTGTCATCAGAAATCCCATCATGTGAGCTGGTGTGACATGGAGGTGTATCTGTGTTTACAGGTGCAGCAGCTCCTCTGAACAAACATGATCTGAAGCTGAGAGGATGGAACTCATCGCTCTCAAATGTTTCCAGATCTTCTGGAGAACTCCGTAAGTGAAACCCCACCGATGGCTGCAGTCATTCATAACAATAACACAAGAACAGTGTGTTGTGCAGCAGAGAGGCTCTCCATTCTGCTGTAATTAGGGCCGGTCGCCGCAGAAACGCTGTAATGGATAACCCTGTCTGGAAATGGCCAGGAGCAGCACACATTACTGAGCATGCGGAGGTTATGTTCTACCATGGGGCTGTCTGTGTGTGTCTGGGGGTGTGCCTGTAAACGCGCTTCACCCTGTGGGGGGGTAGAAAAATGTCCTTTTTCTTTAATTTTAACTAACAGGCGTGGAGAGAGGAGGCCTGCGCCTTTTTACAGTAACCAGCTTCTGTTTATAAGTCTATGGGTAAATATTTGTAGATGAAAGATTTGATATTAAACGTTAACATCTCTCCCCAGTTCAAAAAACTTTATTGCACCTAAAAAAAGGACAGAAAACTGTTTTGATTTGATTTATAAAAATATTTTGGTAATGTTCGTCATCACCTTTGACTGTATCAGACTGGACTGAGAGACCCCGCCTCCCCATGTTCCAAACAGGAAGTGGCTCCAAGAAGCCAAACAGACTTCTATTAGTCAGAATAACCATTTTTGCTCAATCCTCTTTAAATTTTTCTGTAGTTGTTACTTCAGTCACAAACTGGCCAATTAGATGTCTGATTAAAAGTAGGTGGAGCCTGCAGGTCCCCACGCTCAACATACAAAATGTAAAGTTGACAGATTACGTGTAGCCTGTTTTCAAGTGGTGGGGGTGTGGCCTTCCAACAAACTCACTCCTGATTGGTGAGAGTGGTTGCCATAGAAACGTTGACTCAGACCAACTTGGACCAATTACTGCTTATTGATGAAGTCTGCCTTCAACATGGCGGCGTATTTATTGGAAAAAAAAAGATGACTCAATTGACCTTATTTGGTTGGAGCTGGAAGGAAACAGTTTTCTTTAGATGTCATCCATCTATCATCCATCCATCCGTCTGTCCCTCCATCCACCATTCATCCATCAATCAATCATCCATCCATCCATCCATCATCCCTCCATCCATCCATCCATCCATCCATCCATCCATCATTCATCCATCCATCCATCCCCCCATCCATCCATCATTCATCCATCAATCATCCATCCATCCATCATCCATCCATCCATCCATCCATCCCCCCATCCATCCATCATTCATCCATCAATCATCCATCCATCAATCATCCATCCATCCATCCATCCATCCATCCATCCATCCATCCATCCATCCACCCATTAATCCATCCATCCATCCATTTTTATTGAAGGGATGGACATAAAATAAATAAATAAAATAAATAATAATTGTCTTCAATTTTTAAAACCAAAGGTCATCATACCATAATATGACTATATTTGCAAATACATTTTTACAAATCACTATAATTTGAAATATGTGGATTAGAGCTTCAGTGAGTTTAAGATCTTCAGAAAACTGCATCAACTCTGCAGATCATTTTAAATTTAAAAACCTGAATCCACTCATCCAATCAGAGTTCATCCCTGGAGCTCCAAAACTTTCTAAAGTTCACTTCAGTGAAACATTCAAGTTTTCAGTGACTGCACTGTTAAAGCAAACAGAAATAAAAGGTGATGTATTTTGAAGCTTTTCCTTGATGAAGGCTGACGGGGGATCTCTGGCTCTCCGGGTCGGGTCTGAGGATGAGGAAACGGGGGCCTGGCTGAAGGCGGGGGTGTTTGAGCTGCATAAATAATGTAAGCGCCTCAGAAAAACCATCAAAGTGTAAAGGCTTTCTCTGCGTGAGCCACACCAAAAGCAAACACATTACAGAAATCCTGCAGGTCCATTTCTGGGATTTGCCGGAAGACACGACTTGATTCTGAAGGACAAACCCGGAGCCACAGGACGTCTCCCTATAGAGCAGCCAGATTCATTTTCCTCATCATATGAGGTCTTTAGGAGACCGTTGCCATGGTGAGGAGGTGCTGGCAGGTTACAGGAGGACAGGTGGGCCAAACAACTGAGGAAACCTATCATTTAAAAAAAAAAAAGGTTCAAGAAAGTCGTTTGGAAACAAAGCAGGAGAATTATTTATGCCTTCCCGCTAAATTTTGTCTTCTTTAGCTTTTCAGTTGCAGATTATGAAGGCGGGGGGGGGGGGGGGGGGGGGTTATTTCTGATTATTTCTGATTTTTTTTGTATTTCTTGATCTTTTTGAGGATTGGCTTGTTTATTAAAAGTCAGTTCTTCAGGTGAACCTTTTGTTTTTAGTCTAATCCAGAGATCCGATCCATGAGATCCGACTGCAGTTTGGTGACAAACGCTCAGCCTCTTGTGGGCTTTGGTGCTGCTCAGAATGAATATTATAGAACAACAAACAGAAAGCATTTCTCAGAACGAAGCCAGTTTACAGAGAGGATTGTTTTAAAGGTTGCACTGGTGTGTCAACGATGGGAAACAATCATCACCAGTTTCCAAAAAAGATGAGAAAAGGAGAAAATAAAAGCAGAACCTCAGTTCTGAGAGGATCTATGTGGAGATGCATGGACAAAAGAAGGAAACTAAATGTTATTATTCCTCACAAGCAATAATAATTAAAATCTTATAACGTTTTTTTTTTAGATCACACATGTCAAAGTCAAGGCCCGGGGGCTGGATCCGGCCCTCCAGATCATTTTATTTTATTATTATTGATGGCTTTATGTTATCTTGCGCTTATTTTTAAATTGTATAATTTAAATCTATTTTTATGGAGGGTAAAATATTGAAAGTTATTTGAGGTTCAAGTTGGTTTATTCTGGAATAATATTCCTGTCTTTTTATTATTCATTAGTTACAGTTTTGAAGTCTTAAAAATCGACATTCTGTTAGCTTTTTGGACTATTTTTGGCATTTACTAAGATTTTTAGGCTATTTTGAAGTTCAGCTAATATTTCAGCTAAATGCTAGCTGTTTGGTTTAATTTAGGCTTTTTTCGCTTTTTTGTCTATTTTGAAGTGTAGCAATTTTTTTCAGCTACATGCTAGTTTTTTGGCTAACCTAAGTTTTTTTATTTTAATATTTTTAGTTTTTCGGTCATTTAACTTATATTGTTGCTGGCTATCAGCTTCAGCATTTTTAGTTACAATTTCAGCATCTTTCGCTATCAGCACTAACGTCGTTAGCAACCAAATTCAGCTTACAGCATTCACACTAATATTATTGCAGGTAATGTTATATATTTAGTTCATAATTATGTTAAAAAGTTACGGTTTTAGAGTTTTTACAAATGTATTTTTAGAGTGTTCATTAAATGTTTATCCTGTTTGGCCCGTGACCTCAGGTGTGTTTTGGACTTTGGCTCTTTGTGTGATTGAGTTTGACACTTCTGCTTTAGATCAAAGAAACAACTCGGATGAGCAGCAAAACGCTTCAAGATGAGAAGTCTTTCAGTCCACCGATCGTCACTAACTTCACCTGGATGAAGCAGAACCTTCAACTCTGACTTCAAATGACAACAAATGTTGATTTAAAAATCAAAAACAAGATAAAAATCTCAGATTTGTGGGTTTTAAGAACATCCATGTGCAATTTTCAGAAATGTTGCAACATGATTCTAGACAGTTTTCATTGGAGTGAATATCCAAGCAGGTTTATGTCGAGGTCAGACCAATTACTCCCCAGAGAAGATGTCAACATCATGACCTGCAGAGCTTCATCTCAGACTCCACAAGCTTCTGCTGGAATCTGGAACTTCAAAGACCTGCAGTTAGAGACAGTTTGGGAAGAAAAGCTTCTTCTCTCTAAGATCGCATTATTGGAACAAACCACAAAGCTGTTGGAGCTGTGGGAGAAAACCAACATGGAGATGAGGAAAAAGACGGAGCATCAGCACAAAGCTCAACGCAGACTCACGTCAATTCATGCGGTTTTTAAACTTAAGCCTCCAACAGCTCAGAAATGTTTGATAAAACCCTTGTATTTATTTTAATAAAAAGTCAAATCCGTATGCATCATTGCAATCTTTTAATAAATAAATTCTCCAGATCTGAAGAATCACACTAAGAAACTGACACCATTTCTTATTTGATTCTATATGAAACTGAAAACTGTTTGTTTTTTTGAACGAAGACTTGTAAATACAGAAAGACAGAAAGAAGGAGGAGGTGAAGAGGAGGACAGGTCTGGTTCTGCTGTCAACACGGACTCGGACTCATCCACTGCAGTGGAAACAAATGTTTTTAACCTTATGCCTAAAATAAATTATTGTTCCCAAAATCTGATAAAAACATTGAATTTTCTAAGAGTTTCTTTAGCTGATGTTCAGGTTTAGCAAACAGGATTAAAACGGTTTCATTGTTTTGTCACACGTTTATCAGATAAAAGCACAAATGGAGGAGATTTTGGGACGACATTTTACCTGATAGTTCATCTGTTAGTTACTTTAGAGCAGAGGCTTTCACATCTCCATTATGATTCTGTGGTTAAAGAAAAACACAAAGTTTACATTTTAAAACTAAGTAAATCACAAGTTCTATTATTTTGTTGTTAACTTGTATTGTTATTTTTTGTATTAAATGAAATATCTGAGTTGATGCTTCACTTAATTTAAAAATGTATTTAGATAAAAAGTAATATTTTTAAATGTAACAAATTGATTTGTTAATTGATCCAATGTTCCTTTTTTTAAGAGCAATTTCTATTTTTTTTAACAAATAAAAGTATTTTGGTGTACTTAATTAGCTCTGATTTAATGTTGGTTAGTTAGATTTACTGGTACAAATTTCTCACTGAAATGCGCCACAAAAAGTAAAATAAAGGTTTTTTTTAATCACTGCTGACATTACACTACTTACTACAACATTTGCTGTATGGAGATGATCATTTGTGACTGAGGGTGTCTTTTATTTTGAAACTCTTTGAAAAGATACTAAAAAGGCTGTTTTCTTTTTATATTTGTGGTTATTTATGCTAAAACCTGCAATAGTTCATTGACATTTATCATTATAACAATGACATAAATACAAATCAGTGTCTTATTTGTCTAACGGCTGAAGTTAGACTCTGTGGCTCCTGCTGGATTGTGGTTGGTGAGAAATTGACCCGAATGGTTCGTTTAGTGTTGACGGTTGCAGACTCCTGCTTGAGAACTGCAGGTGAGGATTCAGAATCTATTGGAGAACCTGCAGTTGTTTCCTGAATAAAGATTTTGTCTAGATTCCAAAAATCTCGGCAGGAACGCGTGTCAGAAAGTTCTGAAACACACCGACGCTGTAAAAGCCAGAATGCTGAAATCTTCATCAGTGATGAAGGAAACCAGACGACAGATCACAGCGAGATGGTCCAGACTTCACGGAATTTCCTCCTGGAAGTTGAGGAGCTCTCTCCGGCTGCAAATGACTGATGCATCACATTCCCCTCTCCGCCTGTCGTCTTCCTCCTCTTCCTCCTCCTCCTCCTCCTCCCGCCACTGTGAGAAACTGCCAACAGATGAATCCTGCCAAGGTGTCTTCCCGTGAGAAATGTGTGTCTGTCTTTGAGCCTGAGCCTTTGTGAGTGTTTCCTGCTTTGATGGCAACGCTGGCAGCAATGTGTCTAATAGAAGATAAGCAACACTCCTGCAGACACGTCCACATCACCCAGCACTTTCCCCACCATCATCCTCATCATCCTTCTCCTGCTGCTGCAGCGGCGGCGGCGGCGGCGGCTGCAGAGGAGGAAAGAGTCGCTCCTTCGCCTTCAAGAGCACGCCACATTCCAAGAACGTCCTCGCACACTTCACATCCTCCAACCCTCTCATGCATGGATGAGGGGGTTCTGGTGGAGTTTCAGTTACAGAAGAACACCTGAGAGGAAGCGGCGCTTCAGAACATAAAGGTAAAAGCAGAACCCCCCACCACCCCCCCACAAACACCTCCACTGACGAAAACAAAGGACAGAAGAGACAGACAGAGGGAGTCCTTGACTGCCGACTGACCCCGCAGCGATTCTGAAGAGAGCGCGGCGAGGGATGGAGGGAGGGAAGGGGTGGCAGTCGACGGTGACAGGCGAGGAAAAAAAGAGGTAAAAATGATGGAGGACACGAGAGGTCTGAGACCGCGTTGTCAGGCGATGAGGCCGACAGGAAGAGCTGTCAGGTGTCTTTACGGGTTCTAACAGGAATCAGGAGGACGCCGAGACGGAAGCACTCAGCATTATCGCTCTGAAAACGCTTCCTCCAGCAGCTGAGCGCCGTTCTAACAGCTGGAGTGACATTAATTACTCTGTAAACAAATCACTCATTTACATTTTTACTGAATGGCCTTTTCTACAGGAAACAGGAAGAAGATGCATCCGCTGAGCAGCTGAAGTTAACGTTCAGTCAGATTTCTATACATTCTACTAAAACACAAACATAAACCAAAATTCTGAAAGGTTTATCAAAGGAGTAAAGACTTTGTCTCACTGAAAGATCAAAACTAAGGTTTAAATGTTTAAATTAGAACACATTTATTAAGCTTGGATTTGTTTTTATAGAATAGCCAGTTGGACGGTAAAAAAAGCTCACCTCGTGTTTGAACAGAAAATGTTAGCCATAAAAGCAAAGCTTAAAAACAATAATGAAATATGCAGATTTTATTATGCAAGTTCTGTATTCTCTATAAGATCAATAAATGTAAACCAGCTGAGTAATGAAGTTTAACCCTTGAGGACCAAGGATCCGTTTTTCTGTTTGTTCATTTTCAGCAGCTGTAATTGAAAGTAACCAAAAAATAAAATTCATATACTTCAAATCAAATAAAAGATACAAATAGAACACATTAAAAATAAATTAACAAAAACCAAAAGAAAAAAACCCAGAAAAAATAAAAATAAAAAAGGAAAGTTGGATTACCAGCAGTAATACTAGTGTGAATCCTTTTTGCTAAAACTGGTTGCTGAAAATTCTGAAGCAATTTACACTAATTCCTGAATAACAGACTTGCTGAAAACGCAATAGATTTGCAAAATACAAAACTTGCTAAAAGACCGGAAATTTTGCCATAGAACTATGACAGAGCGCTGAAGTTAATCTCAATTTCTTTAAAAAATTCATATATATCTTTTTTGTAAGTTTGCTGCAAAATCTTTAATACATGGCCATTTTGTAAAAGCATGAAGTGTGTTTCTTAAATATGAGCTTAAATCTAAATTAGTCCAAAAAACCTTAGTAGATGCCAAGTCAGCCTAAAAAGCTAGCACATTGCTAAAATACTAGCTCAACTCCAAAATAACCTAACCATTCTCAACAAAATTAGCCAAACACGTTAGCATGTTGCTAAAGGATTAGCTAAACTCAAAAGTATAGCCTAACCTCAGTAGATAAAAAATTAGTCAAAAATGTTAGCCTGTTCCTAGCTAAACTCTAAATTAGCCAAACAACCTCCGTAGATAATATCCAAAAAACGTCTGCATGTTGCTAAAATATTTGATAAAATTAGCATAAAAAACCTATAGATGCCAAATTACCAAAGCGAGCTAGCATGATGCTAATGCTAAATGCCCATTACAACATTATTTTAAATTACTGTTAACAAAGGTTTCAAAGCTTGTGTTTTTGATTGCCTATGGGGTATATTTAGCTCAATATTACAATTAATTAGATTTAATTTAATTGTTCTGAAAGTGTGATTGAGTTTTTACATGTCAAAAACCGTAGGGAAGGAGCAGGAGAATCACTACAGTGTGAGTGATGACTAAACAATCACACTATGAACATTCTTTATTAAAAAAAAAAGATCAAGATAGCAGACATATTTGGGTTAAATGATTAAAAGTAGCACGACTATAAAATTAAAAGGTTTTTTTTGTCTTTTATGAAAACACTATTGTTAAAAAAAGTAAAAAAAAAAAAAAAAAAAAAGATGTTTAGATCTAGGAAGCTCAAACACTAGATCAACACTTTCCCTCCCATCATGTGTGAGCTGATTGGCTAATTGTCTTTTTTTTATTCGTCCTCCTTTTTTCACGCAAGTCTCTTTCCGACCAGAACCGATCCTGACAGTGTAAAGAAGAAAACAATTTCATGCCTGAAAAAAAGTTTGGCTGCAGCACAAATCAGACATCAGGACGGCTTTTCCCCTTTTCAGTTAGCAAAGCTCTGGATCAAACCATCATTTATTTATGGGGGGAAAGAGAAAATAAATGTGATGAGCTACTATACAATCCTCAAAAATGTATTTGATTTCTATTTATGGAAATGCAAAATAATGAAAGAATTGTAGTTTTAAATTTGATCAAGTCGCATAATTTTACAGTGAATAAAAGGTTTGTTTTGAAGTGATGAAAGTGACATCTGCTCTATTTCAACACACTGGGATTCACTGTAGTTCAGTTGCTGAACAGAATTAAGAAATATATTTTCTCACTCAGACCAAATCTGTAATTTTTAAAATGGAAACAAGAAACTAGATATCAATTTAGTTAAAATACTTTATTTTGAAATTATCCTGTCAAAAGAAACATAATATTGGCCCTAAAGATGTATGTAATTGCACACATTTATATTGACAATTTTTTTATAGGTGTAATAAATGAAGAAGTTGGTAGATTAGGTACCTCAAAGACTAAAAAACCCTAAATTGAATAATCCCTAAAAAATAATCCTTTAAAGGTTTTCTGTCAAATTCAAACTAAGACGTTCATTTACATTTAATTTGTTTAATCTGATTATTGAGTAACGAGGTTTCAACATTCATCTTCCACTGTTTGTTTACAGACAACAACTCATTTCATATCAGACTAAACGTATTCCTGATCATCAGCCATGACAGGTTAGTCCCGCCGATGTTTTTATTGAAGTGAGTTAAACCTCATTCCTTCATTTATGTCTTATAGCGTTAAGTCATAACAGCTGACAGGAGAATTCAGAAAGAAACGGACAAAAGATTCAAATAAAATTCACCCAAAACATTTCCAACTCCAAACTTAGAACTCTACGAGGAGATTTTCTATAACTTGTTTCAGGGAATAACTTACTCTAAGTGCAAATGAAGGATGTTAGGCGTCGCAAAAACTAAAAAAAAAATCAACAAGCAAGAAACTGATGCGACGCAGAAGCAGCAAAGTTTCAGATTTTAGCACAATTTCACAGAAAATTCATGAAAAATACTGCTAAAAAGCACAGATTGTAAAGATTAAATCTTTATATCAAAACTAAATGATAACATTATGACTGCATTTTTATTTATTAAAACCAGATGAAGTGATTTCCACTCAACTCACACTAAAACAACAACAAAAACAGCTCATCTAGACAGCAAAAAGCAGACAGAAAACGAACATTTCTAATGTTTTCTTCCAAAAAATGTAACAGAACTGCATAACATCCAGACTGGATTTCCTAGACAAACCTGAGCAGACCAGATTTCCTGAACGGATTGCATCAGATAAACCTGCAAACCTTACGTACAAACTATGGATCAGAAGCGATGCAGATTGCTTCAGGTGCACGTCTGAACGAAAGGTGTAAACTGGCTCCACCTCAAAACCCAAACGTCTGCAGTGGACGCGTCCAGGAGGAGACATGTTTGAGTTCATCTGGAACCGGTCATGAGACTCATCAATGATTTTCTTCCATTTCTCCAAAGTCACAATCTGACTACTGCTGCCACAAAGATTACTTTAATAGTTGACTAATAACTGATTATTTTCTCTGATTAGTCGACTGATCTGGTCATGCACAAACTGGATGTAAAAAACACAAAAAACACATCTTAACCATCATTAGCTTTAATTAAACTACAAATAAAGACAATTACAATAATAGTTTGAAATACTTTTAATGAATCAATGAATTCTGTCCTTCATTAGTTTCTGGTTTTAAAACAAGATTTCACTAATAAAGTTACTTTAGCTGAAAACGGTGACGCAATTTACTTTACTTGCTGAAAAATATAAAAACTATTTGTAAAATGTAAAATTTGCTAAAAGACTGGAGATTTCAGAGCGCTGAAGTTGACTGAAATTTCTTAAAATGTTGTAGTAAAATTGCTTAACAATCCCGAATACATGTTATTATTTAGTTTGATGTTTAAATATGAGCTGAACTCCAAATTAGCCCAAAAACCTTAGTAGATGTCAAATTATTAAAAAAAAGCTAGCTTATTGATTAAAACTAGCGAAACTCACAAAATAACCTAAAATCCTCAGTAAACTAAATTAATAAAAACGTTAGCCAGCCGTTAATAGAAGCTAAACACTAAATTAGCCAATAAAACCTCAGCAGATTAATCAAAAATGTTAGCATGTTGCTAAAATATTAGCTTAACTCCAAACTAGCACAAGGAAATTCAATAGATGCAAAATTAGCCAAAAAGCTAACACATTGTTTAAATACTAGCTAAAGTTCAAAATAGCCTGAAATTCATCAGTAAACAGGATTAGTCAAAAAACGTTAGCATGTTGCTAAAATAGAAGCTAAACACTAAATTAGCCTATATAAACCCCAGTTGATAACGAATTATTCACAGACACAGGCATGTTGCTAAAATATTAGATCAACTCTTAATTAGCATAAAAACACCTCAGTAGAGGCCAGATTGATCTGTCGACTAATCACTGCAGCTCTGATTCTGACTTGATATTTTAAACAACATTAATTTGGATAAATGAAACAGCAGAGTTGACGTTCCACATATTTTCAGCAGTTTGATCCCCGTCACAATTCAGGAAGTATCTCTGCTCCGGACATTAAAATGCAGAATTTACTCAAGTTTTTCGTTGAGACATAATTTTAAGTTAAAACTGGTTCCTCACATTAGAGGATCGTCATGTTTCCAGGTTCTCCAGCACGGCCAAACGTTCCATTTTTCCAGCTCAAACACCGACTGACCTTCAGACATTTTCCGTTTCCACTCTGCTTAGCTCTTATTCAGACTTCCACACTTTGAGTATCACAAATCTCCTAAAGTTTTCCGTCATTCCTGTTGCTGCTGTTCCGTCAGTCAATCTGCTTCAAGCATATTTGGAACAATCATTTAGTGAGTTCTCCATGACGGCTGTGTCCTGCAGTCACTGCTGTGATCATGTCAGAGCGCCACCTGCCGTCTCACAGGAGCGGCGAGAGCGCGGGGAGCAGCAGGCGGGGACATGTGGCGCCCGTTTGGGTGGAGTACCACCAGTAAACCCCACAATCTGCTGCTGGGTGTCACTCTTAGCGATGTAACGGTCTAGTCATACGAGTGTGAGGCCGTTGTCTCAAGGCTTAAGCGTGTTTGGAGTCGATTATGGGAGCATATTTGGAAAAAGCCGTTTGGGTCAGGAGGATTTATCCTCCTGCATCCGTCCCCCCGACTCCTCTCCAGTTCAGTGACAGCCGTGGTTGGAGCTCCTAATGCGGTCCAGCAGATTCCCGCTCATGCGTGGATTAGAGAAATGGTCAGAATTCAGAGTGACGCAAAGTCTCAATGTTTCAGGCTGTGTGACGGAACCGGATCAACTGTTGGTTTTACCTCTACGTTTTATTTCTTCACCAACTTTCAGCGTTCCTGTTTGGCCAAATGGCTCATTTACCCTTAATTGATGAATGAAAGCGATTGATTGTCTGGAATAATTGCCCCACTTGCTCCTAATTAGAAGTTAATTGAAAAGTATCAGTGACTTAAGCAGCATCAGGGCCGGGGTTTAGTGAAACACGGAGAATCACGGCGAATGGCCAAGTTAGAAACATGTGGAACTAGAAGCTTTTAGTAGATCGTTAACATTTTTCTCTGCAGGTTCTGTTACAAACAAACAAAAATATATTTAATATTTAAACAACAAAAGAGATTCTCCCACAGTTCCAGAAAATCACGAGACTGTCGCTCAGATGATCCTGATGGGATTTAACTCTGGATCATTCTGAAAGCAGAAGTTGAGTTCAAGTAGAGATTTTTCTGTCATTCTCCTCACAAAAACAAAAATGTTCAAGTCCTGAATCAGAAAATCCAACAGCAGGAGTCTGCACCTCATTACACTCCCTTTGTGGAAGGAAGTTCAAACTCAAAATCAGTCAAAATCCAAAACACACATGAGGTCACGGGCCGAACAGGATAAACATTTATTGAGCTCTCTAAAACGACATTTTTAAAACTTTAAAACTGTAACTTTTTAACATAAATATGAACTAAATATATAGCATTACCTGTTATAATGCTAGTGTGAATGCTGGAAGCTGAATTTAGCCGGGAAGATACTGCTGCTGATGGATGAAGATGCTGAAATTAGTAGTTAAAAATGCTGAAGCTGATAGTCAGCTAAATAATTAGCTAAATGCCAAATTAGAAAACAACAACTGAGGTTAGCCAAAACAGCTAGCATGTAGCTGAAAAAGCTAAACTTTAAAATAGCCTAAAAAATGGAAAAAGCTAAATTAGCCAAACAGCTAGCATGTGGATATTAGCTTGAATCCAAAACAGCCTAAAAAGATTTTATTTAAATCCTGAATTATCCAAAAATAGCTAGCATGTAGCTGAAAAATAGCTAAATTCCAAAATAGACTAAAAAAGTGTTAAAAGATGAAATTAGCTAAGATAGCTAGCATCTAGCTGAAATATTAGCTAAATTGCAAAATAGCCTAAAAAATCTTAGTAAACGCTAAAATAGTCCAAAAAATTAGCAGAATGCAAATTTTTAAAACTTTAAAACTGTAACTTTTAACATAATTATGAATAATAAAAAGTCAGGAATATTATTCTAGAATAAATCAACTTAAACATTAAATATTTTCTTCTCCATAAAAATTTTTTTGTCAAAATTATACAAGTTAGAAATAAGCACAAGATAACATCGGGTCATTAATAACAATAAAATAAAATGATCTGGAGGGCCGGAGAGAATTACCCAGAGGGCCAGATCCGGCCCCTGGGCCTTGACTTTGACACATGTGATATATCGGAAAAATAAATGAGTTTTTTAAAAAGGAAATGAAATTTCCACCTTCTGGAAAATCATTTAGAAGCAGAAATATCCGAGTTAAACGCAGCCATAAGAAATGACGTGAAGGACAAACATCCTGGCAGCTCAGCAGCTGAACAATGAGTCAGAGCTGATGTAACACCACCGCTGAAGAGGCGAGAAAGGTCAGGGGTCAGCAGGCTGCAGGCAAAACGGATTCATGACTCAAGAAAAAAAAAAACAACCTCAGGCGAGGATTTGGACAGAATGTTAAACTGAGCCGAGGTCTTCAGGAGAAAGCTGGACGGTTCCTGATCTCTGTTTCTGTTTCCTAAATCTCATTTTCCAACCATGGATGACAGCAGAAGAGGACAAACAAGTGGATGTGTTTGGGATTCTGCTTCATCTCTGCCACTCCCAATGAACTCCAACATGATCAACCAAACCCCCAATATGAGACCACCAGAGCAAAACGATGGAGAGGATTTGTCTGAGAGCTGCTCTCACTTGATGCTGCCTGAGTGACACCTGTGGACTACCTGCAGGATCAGCCGGGTTCCTGCAGGATCAGCCAGGTTCCTGCAGGATCAGCCAGGTTCCTGCAGGATTTGTGATCTCATAAACACCAGAGGACATGTAGAGAAGCTCCAGGTGGGAGGAGGACCACTGACATCACCAGCTGATGTGGACCACTGAGGATGAGGAGCAGTGATGAAGAGAGCTGTCTCAGCATCCTCATCTCACGAGCTTTCTCCACCACTGACGGTCTGGATTTAAAGGACAACTTTGCGGGAGGCGGATCCTTTTACGCACAGAAACTTCTTTGATTCTGGATGAACGTGGATCCGCAGGCGCGCGCGCGCTGCCTCTTTGTTTCATTCCTCTTCTGCCTGAGAGCAGATGGAATCATTATCTGAGCCATCGTCTCCTCGGCCCGCTGATGCCCCCCCCCACCCAAAAAAAAAAAAAAAAAAAAAAAAATTCAAATCAGACGCGCCCGCGGCGGGTCGGACACTCACCGTTCCCGGAGACCTGGTTCTCCATGTCGTGGTGTCCAGCTTGCCTGTTGGAGACACTAAGTTGCATATAAAGTCCCAGGTAATGTAAACTCCCCAGCAGCACCCTGAACGCCCCCATTTCTCCGTAGTTTGCTCTGGATTGCTGCCTCTTCCTGTTCACATGGGGTGGAGTGCGCGTCGACAGAGGAGCGTTTCTCGATCTCCTTCCTTCCCTTCTGCCTCCTCACATCCAGCTGAGCGGCGAGGATCCGAGCGGCGCAGTCTGCGTGCGCGCAGCAGCCTGACTGACTCACCGCCACCGACCGACCGGCGCTACATGCGGCGGAGGGAGACGCGCGCCGGTGGAAAGTGCCGCGGCTTGCGCATCAGCGATGAGAGGAGGGATATGAAAGCCCGTCCAGCGCGCGCTGTAACCACATCAGGAGGTTATGGAGGGAAAAGTTCAAACTCTAACACTCAGATTTAAAGATCTGTAAAGCTTCAACATAGCTTTAAAAACACAATCTGAACATGTGACACAGTTAACTCAGAGAGTTAACCGACAGACTGAAGTTCTTCTGTATGGAAGAACTTTTATGACGCCATACTTCAGGAAAAATCTCAGTTTTGAGATCACAATTTTCTAAATGGCAAACAAAATGTATAGTGTTAATCACTCTTAACACTATAAAATAAAATTATTTAAAAAAATATTTTAAAAACTTATTTTTTTCAGCAAAAAAACTTTTTTGCGTTGAATTCTTTTTTCTTTTAAAATATTTTTGTGATTGCAGGACAAACATTTTTATATGTGTAGCGCCCCATCTCGGTTTCTATGGGGTGATTCATTTTTTGCACGAAAAAAAAAAAGTTTTTACAAATGCCAAAAAAAAAAAAAAAAAGTATTTTTGAAAGCAAATATTAAATATTTGTATTTGCAAATTACGAGTTTTATGGTCAACACTTAACGTTTTGTTTGCAACTTGGAAAATTTTGATCTCAAAACTGTGATTTTAGCTTGTAAATAATATGGTGGCACAAACATCACTCCATAGAATTCTGATGCTCTCGGCACGCGGTCGCTGTCCATGGTTCTGAAATGTTAAAAACAATAAACTACAATCGTAATAAGGTGAAAGTTCCTCCCTCCCCCCCCCCCCCCAAAAAAAAAAGTTGTTCTGCTTTTTTAATTATTTGATACAAAATATTTGCATTTTACTTTATATTTTTCTTTTTTAAAGACATGCAAAGAAGTTCATTTATCTTTAATGAAAAGTCAAAACTTCAACATAGAAACAGCTTTAAAAATGTAATCTGAAAATTATGGCTTAGAAAATATTCACATTAATCAAAGATCTGCGCTTTAACTAACAGACTGAAGTTCTTCTGAGGGATATAGGATGAATTCTATGGAGGAATATTTGTGCCACCATATTGCAAGCAAAAGTCACAGTATGAGATCAAAATTGTCTAAGTTATAAAAATGTAAAGTGTTAAGAAATAATCACAATTTGCAAACAAAACTGTTTGATATTTTCTTTCAACAACTTCTTTTTTTGCGTTTACAAACTTTTTTGCTTGCAAAAATTATTTTTTTTTTAAATATTAATGTTTTGCATCTTTTCTTTTCTTTCAAAAAACTATTTTGCCATTGCAGCACAAACATTTTTAGATGCCTAATCTCGCTTTCTTTGGAGCGATTTATTTTTGCAAGCAAAAAGAAAAAAGTTTGCAAATGCAAAAAAAAAGTTTTGTAAGCAAATATTTAATTTTTTTTATTTGCAAATGTTTATTGTTTTTTCTTAACACTTTACATTTCGTTTGCAACTTATAAAATGTAGATTTTAAAACCGACTTTTTCTTGCATCACTCCCCAGTTTTCTGACGCTCTCGGTCGCTGTCCGTGGTGCTGAAAGGTTAAAGACGACACAACTAACTAAAGTTGCGGCAAGCGGAAACTGTTTCACCCCAAAAAATGTTTGTCCACTTTTTTAATCTTTTTTAATTTTTTAAACCACATGTCATTTAAAGCTAATGTGTGTAAAGTATCTTTAGACAGAAAAAAATGCAACAGGTTCCTATAGATCAGTGAAACTCAAGCACACCAGGAGGCAAAATCCAAAACACACCTCAGGTCGCCGTACGAACAGGATAAACATTTATTGAACACTCTAAAACTACATTTATAAAACTTCAAAACCATAACTCTTTAACATAATTATGAACTAGATACGTACCTGCGATAGTGTTAGTGTGAATGCTGGAAGTTGAATTTGGCCACTGAAGATGCTGAAATAGGTTGCTAAAACGCTGAAGCTGATAGCCAGCTAAATTATTAGCTAAATCCCCAAATTACCCCTAAAAACAATTACAAAAAAAACATAGGTTAGTCAAAACAGCTAGCATGTAGCTGAAAAAACAGCTAAACTTGAACATTGCTTAAAAAAATGAAAAAAAAGCCAAAATTAGCCATAACAGCTAGCGTGTAGCTGAAAAAGCTAGCAAAATGACCATTTCTAAAATTTTAAAACCATAACTGTTTAACGTAATTCCGAATGATATAAAGGAAAGAATATTATTCGAGAATAAATCAACTCAAACCTTAAATAACTTTCAGTATTTTCCTCTTCCAAAAAACATATTTTGTCAAAATTATAAAGTTAGAATTGAGCTCAAGATAACATCGGGTCATTTATAACAAAAGAATTCCCCGGGGGGCCGGATCTGGCCCCCGGGCCTCGACTTTGACACGTGTGGTGTAAATAAATGGATTTAATCAAAGCAGTGAATAGAAACAGTTTCCAGGTTTTTATCTTTACATAACTGATTTCTTGACGTGTCCTCTGTCATTAAAGGTTGTTTTCCATCAGTAACAGCGATCATGAATGTTTCCTCTATTGCAAACCCAGTTTGAAATCAATCTGTTTGCATCCTAAGAACATAAAGAGAAAAAAATCCAGAGGGTTTGAATAAAATCAGGTTTATATTTTAATACAAGTCAGCAGCATCCTGATGATTAGGAAGGAAGTGATGCTGTTTTCTCCATCGAGGGTCATTAAAACACACTTCTTAGCAAATGTGCATCAGGATTGTTGTGCTGCTGGTGCAGATCATGCGTTTAAGTGTTCTGGGCAGAGGGGAGGGAGATCCTTCACTCGTTTCCAGCAGCTGAGCTCAGCTTTAATTGCTTTATTTACGAGACCAGCTGTCCTGCAGCGCTCCCAGAACAGAACTCTGTTTTGAGTAATTGCATCTGAGAGCTTATTTACTGTTAATGTGTGAACTACTGCAGTTGGAGGCGCTGCTAATGACTTCCCAGGAAAAAAGAAAAAACAGTTTACATACGTTTGTGTTGACATTTCTGTTTGGTTTCAGTGATTAGTGATACTATCTTAGTAAAACATATAATTTTTGTTGCAGTTTTTATGAGTAGAGTGTCTTAAACTGACATCTTTGTTTGTAGAAACCTGTATGAATAACTTCATCTATCATTATTCGATTCTTCACCTCTGATAAGAGATTTATTCACAGGAATTCAGAATCAAAATGTGATATTTTCTGATAGTGCCGCAATGAAGCTGCATTAACTGTCAGATCCACGGTGAGCTGGACTTTCAAAATACAAAAATGCAACATTTGAGTCTTAATTTTTAGGCTGTGTTTACATTAAAGCTCCAGGGCGGAGCAGAGAGCTTTTAGCCCCGCCCAGCGTATTTTCTATGTTACAAATGCAATATTTTTCAAACAGCATTTTTCAATAATTTGAGTGAAAAAATACTCAGAAACACAATTTTAAAGTGTCACCAAACAGGGCCGTTGGAGGCTGACTCCATTCTCAGCACAGATTTATTAAAATGTCAAAAAAAGGGGGCGGGCCTTGTGGAGCCACTCATGGTCCAGAACCGAATTGTTTGGAGCCGCTGGCTCAAGATCATTGATATACATAATACATATACGTACTCAGTTCTATAGATTCTGGCTCAAAGGAAAAATCTGTTAATTTGACAGCAGAGCGTTACCTGCAGGGCTGAAAGTAAGCCGGAACGGTCCGGAGCGGCGTTCCGGTAAATGATTTGAAGACGGAACGCCGTTCCTGCTGGAGAGATCAGCTGTGCGGCCAGTTTTCACTATATAACACATGACAGAAGCCGCGGTCGCTCTAATGGAAGAAAAATAAGAAAATTGACATTCGAGCTGAGAGCAGGCAGCGCTTTATTTGAATGTTTGCATTGTTTTTGTGGCGCATCAGACAGTTATTGAAACTCGTCTGTCTGTCTCTCTCTCGCTCGCCCACTCTCTCTCTCACGCTCACTCTCTCCCTCCCTCTCCCACTATCTCTCTCTCTCTCCTGGTCTGCGCTCTCTTGCGTGCGCCAAGCGTCCCGAGCGCTGCGGACCCGCGACTTTCTGAACAGCAGGCGCACCAGAGAACTGCAGCTGATGATCCCCAGGAGTTCGTTCATTGTTCTGTCTAAATTCAATGCACATTTATTTAAAGATTGAAAAAGTGAATCGTGACGTGAAATAAATAATTAAATTATTTAAATGAAAAAGTAAACAAAAAAGATGCAGAGAAAAGTGAATCAGATTTTTAAGAGGAAGATCCAAAAGTGAGGATGACGATGTGCAGAACAAATCTTCTAAAGGAGAGGATGAAGAAGAGAAAAGGAGAGATGGAAGTTGAATGGAAAATGCCATTGAGACACCAGGTCCATCAACCACAGATTAATTTTCTATGTTGCCAGATTATTCTTCAGTCTGGACAACTGACAATAAGATCTGTTTAAAGTCCCCCTCCAAAAAAAAGAAAAACTATTTTTTGAGTTTTTAACATGCCTGTGTGTCATTTTTCTTCTAAAAGAGAACAAATGTAATCATTTTGTTTTTGCATTTCCTTTTAATCTCTGTTAATCAAACTGTCACAGACAGACTCTGTGTGAATGAATGATGATCTTTCCATCACAACAGCTCTGCTGCACTAAACCCTCATCTGGTCCGGCTAGCGTGTCTAGTTCAGGTTCTGGAGAAGAGAAGATGCTATCTTCACATTGACTGCAGTCGTTCACATTTCTGTGGTCCAATCAGCATCACTGGATTTTTGGTGTGAGTTTCATCCAATACTTACGGTAGCAGGGCTGAGAACGCTGGAAAATCTCCACCAGACTCCACGGAGCTTCTTGATGTGACCACGGAAATGTGAACGGCGGCTCATTTAACCGCAGCTGTAAAAGATCTGTGAAAGTTCGGTCCATGAAGTTCTTCCTTGTCAGAACTGATGTCCAGCTCAAAACAAAACTGCTAGACATTTTTGTGGTGCAGCGGTGAAGACTCAGAGCCTCCATAATCAGACAGGAGAGGGTCCAAGACGAGCAGGTCAGCTTCGCTCAGCTCCAGAAGCCACGCCCCCACAGAGGAGTTTTCACAGACCAACATTAAAAAATGACTTTTTAAGATATTAAGGGTCTGGGATTTTGGTTAAAAACAACATAAACATAAATAAAACACTCCTGGGAACTTATTCTTTTTAAATAAAAGTAAAAATTACCATATGGGGACTTGAAAAGTAAAGGTATTGGACTGTGTGGGTGTGTGTGGGGGGGGGGGGGGGGGGCATAGTACCGGCAAAACAAAAAATCTACTTTCACCCCTGGTTACCTGTAACACTAGAAGGTGCAGTTCTTGTACTTTTTACAGCTTAGTTGTTAGAGATTGTGAAAATGTAAATATACCACAACATCAATCATTTTCTAAGCTTTAATTCGAGCCACGTTTTGTGAAAATCTGTTAAAAAATGATCTAGGAGGATTTTTGTAGCTGATGCCTTCATGTCTCATTGAAACAGCTGCATTCTGTTGCTAAGGTTACAGAATCAAAGATGGGCGGGGCTTTTATACTGGAGCTCAGAGCATGATGACATCAGACTTCTGAGACTTACACCAGTTGACCAATCAGAAATTTCAATTGCAATACCTCGTTTCGACCTGTAGAGGGCAGCACACAGACGGTGTTTGACCATATTTTCAGGAATTAAACAATTTTATTTTAATTTGTCAAAAATGTGGCGACAACCAACAGACAGAACTTTTAAAGCCCATTTATAGATGTAAACGGCCAAAAAAAGTTGATTTATGGTTTGGTTACCCTTTAAGCTTAACTCTTTCATTAATTCACACTATAGTGATTTTCCTCTCCGTACGTTTTTCAAAAGATAAAAACTCAATCACACTTTCAGTGATTTCAACGATCTTGATATCCAAAACGTTCAGCTTCTATTTTAGCAACATGCTACATGTTTGGCTAATGTAGTTTAATAAGGAAATGTAGGTAGTTTGGGAGTTTAGCTAGTAAGTCGCAATGTGCTAGCTTCATTCTGGGGGCTAATCTGCTAAGGTTTTTTATGTTAAGTTGAAGTTTAGCTAACATTTTTGCAACATGCTAACGTTTTTGGCTAATTTGTTTGCTCTTAAGGTTCTTAGGCTAATTTGGAATTTAGATTCTATTTTAGCAACATGCTAACATTTTTGGCTAATGTGGTTTACTGAGGAATTTTAGGCTATTTTGGAGTTTAGCTCGTATTTAAGCAATACACTAAATATTTTTTTCTAAATGTATTTTTAAGTATTTTTCCTACTAATTTTTCAAACATTTAGGTGAACTTTGGCGCTCTTTCATTAACGACATTTCCAGTCTTTAAGCAAATGTAACATTTTGAAACTGCCTGACTGTCAGATCCACGGTGAGCTGCGACTTTCAAAATAAAAGAACTGCAACAGTTGAGTCTTAATTTCAGGCTGCGTTCACATTAAAGCTCTAAGTTGCTCATTTTATGCACTTCATCGGTTCCTGTTGTCACTATCAATAACAGAACCTTCTCCTCTCCGTCTCCTCTAAAGGAGATGAGCCCAGCAGCACAGCGGTGTGCAGTGTTTGCACTCAGTCATTTGGAAAATACAATTATTCTCTTTCCCCTCGGCTGTGAAATTGCTGTACAGCCGCTGTTAAACATGCTGCAGTCATAATCACTGATAAGAGATGCATGGGGACGCGCCTCCTCTGCCAATACAATATGCAAAAGACATCCGGCGGCTCCAGCCGTCTCGTTACTGACGGATGCTGAAGGACGGAGAGGCGGCGTGCGTCAGGAGGAAGGGCCGCTCCCTTCCAGCGCCGCCGCCGCCTCCTGCCAGGAACCCCAGTCCAGAGAGGACTCAAAGGAGAGACAGACGTGAAGGGAGGAAGGATCTCCTCCACAGGATGAAGATGTTTGACCAGCATGTCTCTCTATGATTTGTTCTTCATGAGTTAAAAATATTCAGCTTTAAAAGCTCTTTTTGTACCGTTTATACTTCACTGATACTGAAGAAAAAAGGAACAATAAGAGCTCATTGCCATTTGTACATGTTCAACAAACACATTGGGATTTTTCTTTGGCAGTTTACGAGTCAGGTTGGTGAGTTGCAAAAAAAAAAATAAAACTTGAAGAAGGATCATAAAAAAATGAGAAAAATGTGACTTAATGGGAAGGCATGGAGCGAGCACAACACATTATTGAAGTGGCCCAACTTTTCATTATTGGACAATATGTTATTTTGATGTCTTATCCTGTGACATATTTTAATTGTTTATTCATTAATAAATTATTTGTTCATTGTTATTTCCATCCATTCATACAGTTCTGATCCAGATTCCAGCTCAGACCCGGAAAACGAAGACGTTCATGGATCCATTATTCTGTAAGTGGATGCATCAGAATGGGGCGGAGCAGAGAGGTTGTAGCCCCGCCCAGCATATTTTCTACGTCCCAAGTGCAAAATTTTTCAAACAGCATTTTTGCTTGAGATTCACAACAATTTGAAGGAAAACATAACCAGAAACACAGTTTTAAGCATAATTGTGTTAATGTTTAGTAAACATTCACACAGTGATTCTCCTGCTACTTTCTGTACATTTTTCAGCAGGTAAAAACTCAATCACACTTTCAGCGATCTTGGTATCAAAAGATTGTGAAATATTTTGCAAAATATGATCCATAAGAAAATAATGAGAAAGATTTAGAAGCAAGCCTTTCAATATATTCATGGACTGTTTCAATCTCTTATTGTAATTTTCAAAATATTTTTGAGTTTAGCTAATATTTTAGCAACATGCTAACATTTTTGCCTAATATATACTGCTCTTAAAAATTAAAGGAACACTTCTTTTCTTGGTCCTGGCATGAATTGAATAAACCTGTCTGATAATGTTCTTGTTGGTTCAGCAGCTGAGGGCCTCGTTCATCAATTTCAGCTGTATTGGTGTTCATGAATTAACAACAGGTGCACTTCAGTGGCAACAATTAGAAAACCCTCCAAACAGGACTGGTGTTACATGTGGAGGTCATTTCAAGTTTCTCCTCTTGATCTTTTTTGGCTGGTTTTCCACTCCTGCTGATTTTGTCTTGTGTAATTCTCTCTACTGGCAGTATGAGGAGATTCCTTATGTGACAAAGTAGTGTATTTACTTTTTACTTTTGGTTTGCACTTTTAGAAACCTCAAGCAGGAACAACAGACTCCACATGTTAAAAAAACTGTTTATTGATTTTTTTGATGACTCACCTCTTCCTGATGCCCAGGTATCAAAATGGTGGCCAAAGCAAGACTTCCTGTTTAAGGGTGGGGCACATGAAGTGAGCGGTTGAATTTTGCTTACTTTTAAATTATTTGCTTACTGAACTGATTTATGATTTGGGTTGTATATTTATTTATGTCTGGTTTTGTTTACAGGACTCTAAATGTATAGTTTGCAAGACATTTCTGTGTTTTGTCTTTCTTTTTTCTATTTGTTTGGTTAAGGTGACTTCCTTCCTGGGTGTGGCCAGCCAATTAGCTGAGCTTTATAAAAAGAAGGAAGCTCAGTGTGAAGGAGCATGTGTGAGTTGTGCAGTTGAAAATAAATTCTGTTCCTCATCTTTGAAGAAGTCTGCCTCCTATTTCAATCAGGCCACTCCAGTCACATCACATTGTGACACCTTAACTTAACTTAATTTGCTCAAGAACACCAGAATTAGGGAGTCCTCCACTGGCGCCCTGTACTTTTCACAGACCAGAGCAGGTTCACCCTGAGCACCTGTGATAGACGTGAAAGAGTCTGGAGAAGACCAGGAGAACGTTCTGCTTTTAGGCTATGTGGAATTTGTCTAGTATTTAGCTAATTTGGTATTTCCTGAAGTATTTTAAGCTAGCTTGGAGTTTATATTTTAGCAATATGCTAACGTTTTTAGCTAATTATCTAGTGAGGTTTTCAGGCTAATTTTGAGTTTATCTTTAATTTTAGCACCAGGCTTTTCACTAATTTAGTTTACTTAAGAATTTTAAGCTAATTTGGAGTTTAGCTGATATTTAAGCAAAACATTAAATATTTTTACAAAGTTGGCATGAATTAGAGATTTTTAAATGAATCTTAATACAAATTTTTCAGAAATGTAGGTCAAATTCAGCGCTCTTTCATATTTCAACAAAATGTCCAGTCTTTTAGCAAATTTAACATTTAGCAATTAGCTTTAGTTTTTTCAGTAAATCCCTTCAGCAGTTAAACTAAATTGTGTCGCCATTTTCAGCTAAAAGCGTTCACTCTGGCATTATTAGGTTATGCAACTTTTCTAGTTTTCTTAATATTTGTCCTATTTTTATAAAAATGTTAAAACATTGAAACCTCTTTTTCTGCTTTGTTTTTTCCACATTAACGAAGCATTTTCTTTCTCATGAATAGAAAAAACCCACTGAAGCTTGAGGCAGAAGTCAGGGATAAAAGAGGGGATTTGTTTGTGAATACAGCACTGCAAACTCCACGTGAAGCCGGAAGAAAAAAAAAAGGTAAAAGCGAAGATCTCCTGGAAGCTGGCGAGGCCGTCCGTGGGCGGGTTCAGAGCAGCGCTCTCACGCTGAGAGGGGAGCGAGCTGCACTCTCCTGCAGCAATCATCGTGTTTGTGAGACGCTTACCAGGAAGCTGCTGCAGCGATCCAGCAAACACCAAGAGAAGCAAACAGCCAGGAGTTTAATACCAAACGCTTTAATAGAAAATAGTTTACATCCAATCCAAAACGAAAAAAGCAGGTCTGAGAGAAACTGATCTTTGTTCAGAACTCTCCTGCAGACAGAAACATCTCTGCTGATGGAATCTGTTCAATATGAAGGTTTGATGATGAAGCATGAATTAAGTCAAAAACCTGAAAACAACAAAAGAAGTTTTTTCTAAATCCATCAAATCATCACGTGAGCATCAAAATGACCTCAGAAATTCTCTGCGAGGTCCACGATCCTCTTCCGCTCCGTCTCCTTGAACTCTTCTGTCTTTCCATCTCCTAAACTCTCAGCGTACTCTGAAAAAGATACAAAAAAACAAAACAACAAAGGATGAGTTTCACTGAACGACCAGAAAATACCACAACGGGAAAACAAAAAACCTCCAGAAATAATGTTTATTATGTAGAGAAAAAGTTTTGTGTTTTGTGGGAGGGGTTACGACGCTCATGAAATCAGAACATGATAAAAACTCTATAAACTGTTACGCATCAAAACGCAGCCTCAGTCCAGATCAAAACTGAACGGTTGCTATGGAGATATCATCTCAACAATTTAGTCTAAATTAAAACACACCTCAGGTCGCGGGCCGAACAGGATAAACATTTAAAAAACTTTAAAACCGTAACTGTTTAACATAATTATGAACTAGAGATATAGCATTACCTGTGATAATTAGTGGGAATGCTGGAAGCTGAATTTGAACGCCAAAGATGCTGAAATAGATAGCTAAAAATGCTGAAGCTGATAGTCAGCTAAAATATTAACTAAATACCAAATTAGCCTAAAAAAACTACAAAAAGAAAACTTAGGTTAGCCTAAACAGCTAGCATGTAGCTGAAATATTAGCCAAAATAGCCTAAAAAATCTTAGTAAATGCCAAAATAGTCCAAAAAGCTAACAGAATGACAAGTTTTAAAACTGTAACTTTTTAACATAATTATGAATAATGAAAATACAGGAATATTATTCCAGAATAAATAAACTTAATCCTTAAATAATTTTCAATATTTTACTCTCCATAAAAATATATTTTGTCAAAATTATAAAAGTTAAAAATGAGAACAAGATAACATCGAGTCATTAATAACAAAATAAAATGAAATGATCTGGAGGGCCGGATAGAATTACCCGGAGGGCCGGATCCGGCCCCCGGGCCTAGACTTTGATGATCCAAAATGACACGTTATGATTTTGATGAGAAACCCCTAATTTAACGTCACCACTAACAACAAGTTCAGGATTCAGTGAAACTGTGAGGATCTCGTTTGTTTCCCGTCAGATTTTCAGGAGGCGACTGTCCTGTGGAGTTTTCCATGGTCTCACTATATTCAGTGAGGTTTACTTATTGAAGCCAAAAAATATTTCAATGTGTCATCAACATTCTGTGGGTCTAAAAAGCTGATATTATTAGTGAGTCGTTTCAAGTTCATCCTTCAGTCGTGAACAAACGACAGATTAACAGTCCATCCTTTATTATTAATAATATCTAAAGGTCATTTTTATGTTATTTCCTTAAAATTCAGACTAAATATAATATCTCTAACTTATTGTGAGTCGTGTTTTGTTTTCTTTTCGTCTGCTGCTGCATAACAATGTCCAGTAATACGGGTCATGTCCAGCCGTGTGGTTCTGATCACAAAGAGGATTTTCCTCTGAGGAGAGTTTGAAACCATCAAATACAGACGGAGAGGCGGGTGATGATCCACCTTGTTGATCAGAAGATACTCTTGTTCTCAAGTCATCATCTGTTCATGGTCTAGAATAACAGAAAACTCAAAGCAGCAGATAATTCTCCGACTAATGAGGCTCAAATTACCTCAGAGGATTAAAAACCAGATTAAACTCACACAGATGGCAATTACTTCTTCATTTCTGAGTTTTTGTGTCTGAGTGCTCCCAAACCGGGTTTGCTTTGTGTCAGTCGTCTGACTTCAGGAAGATGAACCCCGGAATCTGCATGTTTCTGACCATAAGGAGACCCGCGCTGACGTCTCTGTTTGCTGGTTAATCGAGCTTCCTCTGAGGAAGTTTCTTTGTGTTTGACAGAGAGAGCGAGGAGGAGCAGAGCGCCGCCGCGCCGTCAGAAACAGGCGTTCAGGAGTCCGTCTGTTTGGATCTCAACGGCTGAGGTTCACGGGCGCACAGACCCGGCGCAGAACTCCATCGACTGAGCGTTTTGGTTTCTTCATTGTGTGCTCCTGCCTCCCACGCGAGGCCTCGGAGGGCGTCCGACGGTGGATTTGTGAGTCTAATGTGCAGAAAGAGGAAGCTGCAGCTGCTGCAGCCCCGGTGGAATCTGCTGCCGTTCTCTGAAGGAGGGATTACACACCCAATCCCAGGGAATCAGGGAAGGAAGACGGAGGAAAAGAAATGTTTGGGAAGACTGCAGAGGGAGGAGCAGGAGTTTTATGTTTGCAATCTTTGGTAGTAAATACAGAATAATACAGATGACACGAAACTGAGAGTAACTTTAATGGTAAGATAAAAAAATTCAACCAAATAACCTCTGAACAGAATCAATAATCTGATTTGAAGCAGTGCTGCAGTAAATGATTATTTTATTAGTCGACTAATCATCCATTATTTTTAATTAGTCGACTGATCGGGTCATGCGTTAAGTGTAAAGAACACACCTTAACCATCATTAGCTTTAATCTAACTAAAAATTAAATATATAACATTACCTGCGATGATGCTAGTGTGAAGGCTATAAGCAGAATTTGGCCGCAAAAGATGCTATTGCTGATAGCTAAACATGCTACAATTGATAGCTGTAATAGCTAAAGCTGAAATTGCTGAAACTGATCGCTGAAATCACTGAAGTTGATATCGGAAATCACTGAAGTTGATAGCTGAAATCACTAAAACTGATAGCTGAAATCACTGAAGTTATAAGCTGAAATAACAGAAGCTGAAAGCTGAAAATGCTAAAACTGATAGCTGAAATTGCTGAAAGTGATAGCTGAAATCATTAAAACTGATGGCTGAAATTGCTGAAGGTGATAGCTGAAATCACTGAAGCTGATAGCTGAAATCATTAAAACTGATAGCTGAAATCACTGAAGCTGATAGCTGAAATCACTGTAGTTGATAGCTGAAATTGCTGAAGGTGATAGCTGAAATCACTGAAGTTGATAGCTGAAATCACGGAAGCTGATAGCTGAAATCACTGAAGTTGATATCGGAAATCACTGAAGTTGATAGCTGAAATCACGGAAGCTGATAGCTGAAAATGCTAAAGCTGATAGCTGAAATCGCAGAAGCTGAAATCGCTGGAGCTGATAGCTGAAATCATTGTCTGATTGCTGAAAGCAATCAGAGTATGTTATCCACCTTCTTTATTATATTTTATTATTCTTTTTCTTATTATTATTATATTTTATTCCGTCCCTTTTTTTGGATCGCTACTCCTCCTACAGTTTTAAAGATATCAAAATGCTTTCAAAAGTAGTTTGTAAAGCTCAATTGGGAGAAGTGTGCTATTACTTTTGGTATGCTTCAGAATTATGAATGATTTTATATTAATATTTTTATGAATTATTTTTCCCATTGACTTAACATTGAGAGCAACTTTAAATGCTTATATCTTAAAAAGTACTAAAGATAAACTCATGAAACTTTCCAATATTGTAGCCTATAGTAAACTACACGTTATATTAAAATTGTAGCTCAATGGTACTCTATAGCGCCACCAGGCGGTCGTTTAAGTAAGCAATTCGTTTTTGGCCTCTATCTCGAATACCGTAAGTCGGAATTTTGTGCTTTCTTTTTCTGTGTGTTCCTTGGATGTTAATGAACGTTTTTCAAACTGGGACCATGGACTTCCGTCTAACTAGATTTTTCGCAATTTGCGATTTTTCGTAAAACACGATTTTTGCTCCCTATTCAACACAGTTTCACTAAACTCGACAAAAATTGGTATATACCCTATTTAGACTACCCCGAATTCAATGGTACCACTCAATTGGCCAAATTCTTTACCGTTTTTGAAATAATCGTAAAGCTAATGAGGTGGGTGTGGTCACAGATTTTTAACATCAGAAATCAACGTGCAACCACTTGTAGTTTGTTAAACTGACAAAGGAGATGTTAAGTCTAAAATTTTGTACCATTTGGTCTTATCGTTGATTTTATATGATTTTTTTTTAAATCCTTAGGATTCTGTAGAAGAGCAATGCTGCCGTCTATTGGAATTAAAAAAAACATGGCACACATTTGCATTGTGAGCATTTTTAAATGCTGATATCTTAAAAAATACTAAAGATAATTTCATGAAACTTTCCAATATCATAGGGTACAGTAAACTACAAGTTCTATTAAAATTACAGGTCAATGCTCCTCTATAGCGCCACCAGGCGGTCGTTTGAAAAACACAGTTTTTGGCCTCTATCTCTAATACCGTAAATCAGAATTTTGTGCTTTTTTTCCTGTGTGTTCCTTGGATGCTAATGGACGTTTTTCAAACTGGGACTATGGACTTCTGTCTAACTAGATTTTTCGCTATTTGCATTTTTTTGGAAAACACATTTTTTGCTCCCTTTTCAACATAGTTTCTTCAAACTTGACAAAAATTGGTACATAGAATATTTGGACTACCCCGAATTCAATGGTACCACTCAATTGGAGAAATTCCTTACCGTTTTTGTCATAATCGTAATGTTAATGAGGTGGGTGTGGTCCCAGATTTTAACATGCTCTAGATCCTACAAAGATTGACAAAACTTAACAAATATTGAAATATAACTTCAATCCTACATTGATAAACACTCACCTAAAATATTGTAGAAATATTCCGATAGGTGGCGCTATAATTGAGGCAATTGTGTTTAAGGCTCTATCTCAAAAACTACTTAACCTAGCTAAATCAAATTTAACATATAGGTTGTAAGAGGTGTGTTGTATAACATACTAGAAATAGAGCATTGTTTCGCCACCTAGTGGTGACTTAAGAAGGATAAGCTAACTTTGGATGGGTCCTCGTATCTTGTAGATAATTGCAGATATCAAAATCCAACCACTTGTAGTTTGTTAGGCTGACCAAGGGATGTTTGGTTTTAAAATTTCGTACCATTTGGGTTTACGGTTGATTTTATATAAATTTTTAAAAATATTTTTCCTCCTATACATGGGACAAACTTGAAATAATGCCACAGGATTCTTTGAAAGAGCAATGCTGCCATCTAGTGGAAATAAAAAACCATGGCACACAGTTGCATTGAGAGCACCTTTAAATGCTGATATCCTAAAAAATACTAAAGATAATTTCATGAAACTTTCCAATATCATAGGGTACAGTAGACTACAAGTTCTATTAAAATTACAGGTCAATGCTCCTCTATAGCGCCACCAGGCGGTCGTTTGAAAAACACATTTGTTTTTGGCCCCTATCTCTTATACCGTAAATCAGAATTTTGTGCTTTCTTTTCTTGTGTGTTCCTTAGATGCTAATGGACGTTTTTCAAAGGGAACCATGGACTTCCGTCTTGCTAGATTTTTCGCTATTTGAATTTTTTCTTAAAACACATTTTTTGCTCCCTATTCAACATAGTTTCTTCAAACTTGACAAAAATTGGTACATACCCTATTTAGACTACCCCGAATTCAATGGTACCACTCAATTGGCCAAAGTCCTTACTGTTTTTGAAATAATCGTAATTTTATAGAGGTGGATGTGGTCACAGATTTTTAACATGCTCTAAATCCTTTCTTTGTGAACAATGTTTTAGATCGGTGTTGCTTTCAGCAATCAGACGCAATTTCTTCAGGGAATTGCAAATCTAGTTAAATATATTATGACTCCATTATGTTCTGATGGTGAAAACGTTGATGGTTTATTTAAAACTTACACTCAAACATGTTTTTTTTTTCCACAAAAGTTGTTTGACTGCAATGCATTGTGGTCTATATTCTCTAAGGTAGTGAGAATTGATGCACGCTAGTTTTTTGCAAAGACTTCTGGGAAATTTCTAGAGCAGTTGATTTTTGAATTGAAGCCTCGACAGAACCAGACTTTCTGTCTCTGAACTTTGAACCTCGCCTTCCACCTCCTCAATCTACCAAACATTGATTTGATTCTCACACATACCCACAATGCACTGGGTTCAGACTGTTTACTGAATTTGGTTTGCTTGGACTCTTTTGGTCCATAGATGGAGACACGGACAGTCCATCTGCGCTCACGCTGGAGCAGACCACAGCAGAACACACCTTCACTCTGAGGAGGACCGGAGTCGTCTGGTTTTTGATTTGATCCCTTCAAGAACAGCAACATGTCGCAGCATCTATCCTCCGCCTCTCTGCTGTCAGCACGCCATTGTAAACACGTGCACGTGTGTCTACACATGCACGCGTCTCTGCAGACAGACCCGCCGACAAAAAGGTCAAGAGATTCCGTGGCGTCTGGACTCCGCAGAAGCCTTCCTTTTGACATGCCGATAGCCTCTCCTCCGTCACCACGGCAACAGCGCAGAGGACAATAAGGCGCCGAGCGCCGCCGTCGCTCAGGTCAGCGACTGGGACTGATCTGCCACCGATTCCAGGCAAATGATTTCCAGGAGCAGGTTCTGCAGCTGCAGCTGAAGACGGCGACACGCCGCGCGGTCACAGCTGCAGCTGCAGAACCGGGAGCCATTTACAGCCCGTCACGCCACAGCGGCGCCGCTTCAGGAGCGACAGGTTTGTTAGCACACACGTGCAAAGTATGGAGACGAATCAGGTTTTACAGGCAGGAAATCCACATCTGCAAATATTAAACCGAAAGTGAAAAAAAGAGTTGAAGGAAAAGCTATGAAAAATATTATAAAATCTCTTTAAAACATTGAAATCTATTTGTAAACAAGTTTACACAAACACTAGTTCTTCTTACATGCACACATAAACACAAACCAACTACACTATTAAAAAACTTTTTTTGTTTATATATAGAGCTGCCATGATTAGTGGTGACTTTATATTATATGGAGTCAGATTAGTGCTGGCCAATTTTATATCACGATAACAATATATATCACGATATACATCAATAAAGTATATTTTCAGCTATTCTCTGAAAGAAATGTCAGTTTACTTTTCTGACTATTTTAAATTACAGATAACTATAGTCACAATTGTGAAACAAACATTTTAGTGTAGGAAAATAAATCAAATGAGAACAGATGTGTCTGATCTACAGCAGCAAACAAAGGTATTTCGATTGAATTTGTTAAATAAAATACTCTTTATGAAAAACCTGTCTTAAAGTGCTCAACAGTTTCATGTTTCTGAGTAGAAAAACACAATTTTGCACTAAATTCTGCTAGAATTGCATCAACAGTTGAAGAGTTATCATCACCAGAACCATATAAACTCTGGAGCTAAAGCTGTTAAAGCTAATTTGGTTTTATTTTCTATCGGAGCTTAAGTCAGTGAGTGGAACTTCTGTCTCAATTTTTGAACGGATTTAGAAGTTCTCGCTAGTTTTACTTTAAAAAACAGGAAGCTTCACCGACACTTTGTTTAGAAAATTTGTTTACTTTTGGGAACAGACATTCTGCTTTAAAATCCAACATTGTTCTGTATTCTAGAGAAATAATATCTTACTTTCCTCTACTATATTTCTAAACATGACGAATCAGCCTTTTGAACATCTCATACCTTCAGACTTGAATTTTCTGGAGCAGATTGAGAGATTCTCATCCCAGCTCTATTTATCTCTTATTTTTGTAACCTCATATGTTCATTATCGTGGACTTTGAGCAAAACTTTGAGAAATCCTGAAAGGTTCTTGCATCCTGTCAGGATTTCTCAAATGTTTTGACTAATTTATTTTTAGAACAGTTTTCATCAGACCAACAATCTCATTACTCCGCCAGCTGTGTGTGTGTTTGGGGGTGTGTGTGTGGGTGTGTGTGTGTGTGTGAATTTCTCTCTCAGTTTGTCCTTGACACAGTTAAACACTTGTTTTTACATAACAGATTCAGCAGGAACACTGGGCTTTCCTTCCAGGTGAGTCTCTACCTGAGCTTTTCATTTCAATCTCCTCTGAATGATCACTTTTCCAAATCCTCGATGGCTGATGTTTTCTAATCTGTTGATGGTTCTCACCCCCATTATCATATGAATAAATCCTGTTTCCAAGAAGTTCTCACAGCTTCACGTGGAAAACATTTTCAGAATGAAAAACCTCAGAGAAATCGTTTCTGTCCCACGTGAACACACAAACGTGTTAGGACAGCAACAGTATTCGGATCAGACTCGTGAACAGCCAGCGCTGGAGCAGCGCCGGCCGAGCTGGCGCTGGCGCTGGAGCGCGTGACGGATGACTCTATCTGAGGCGTTCCATGCCAGCCAGAGCTGGAGGGCGTGTGTTCGGAGCCCCGTCCTCCAGCTACGACCAGCAATGAAACGAGGAGGATGGATGACGCTCCAGAGAGAGAACAACACATCTGCTCGCTCTGAGAAAACCAAAGAGGGACGAGAGACGGCGGGAGCGGAAATCTTTGGAAAACGACAGCAGACAGCAGAGGCAGAGAGGATTAGAACACTAAAGGAAAAGGTCGTTTTGGTTTAAACTAGAGCAGTGAACACTAACGAACGCGATTAATCGACCAGAATTAACGCGCTAATATTCAGTAACGTAAACTAATTGCACCTTGAAGAGCAGCGGTCCTCGCCGGTTTAAGCTTCCACGCCGTGTTTTTGTTCAAAAGGTTCATATTGTCATGAAATGTACCTAGTAAAACATTATGATCAATAGCGATTAATCACAACACAAAAGTGTGATTAATCTGATTTATTTTAAAATAACTGACAGCCTTAATTCAAAATAAATGTTCTAAATGTCCAGTTTTGTGTCTGGTTTTATATTGTTATTATTCGCTGCAATAAGTGGTCGGCAAATACTGTTACAAAAAAAAAATGTGATTAATTGCGTTTAATTTTTCCCCAGGTTTTGCGATTAGTTCATTAATTTTTTTAATCGATTCAGTTAAAAGAAAGTTTGCGATCCTGAAGTGTGCTGGTTTGTTTATATCTTTCTCCATCTGCATTGTATATTTAGCAGAAGCCTCAAACCCTGTCACATTACTGACAGCGTGTTGTGTGGGAAGTGTCCCAACAGCCACAGGCTGCCTGCTATTTATTTAAAAGCTGACACACAAACGAGGTACAAGATCTCCCAGTCATTCATTGACTCAGGCTTAACTGGATTTGCTGATTTCCTGTTACTCTGCTGTAAAACATCCCACTTCTGGAAGCAGATTCCAGCACGGATCTGGATCGGCTTTCAGCTGCAGGACAGAGTCACGTACCTCTCATGATGTGGCGGACAACTTTGACAGAGCCTCCTCTGAGATTGAGGATCTGATGCACTCTCTGCTGAAGCTGGAAGCCAAGAAACACAGTCATCAGAACCAGGAACTGGTGGGAAAACCCACTCTCTTTACTACATATTTATTAACTGTGAATATGGAAAATCTACTGACAATTACACCAAATCTAATGTCCTGTTATGAAAGAAGCAAATGTCTAAGAAATGTTTAAAATGCAGAAGAAAAATGCATTTAGAGCCTTTATTTTATTTTCATCACTGGAAACTGAAAAGGTGAACAACGTTGTTGAAAATATGAACTGATTTAGAAGAGAATTGTGGGTTAAAAAGTATCAGTATTACATGAAATACATCTTAAATGTTTTACTTTATAATCTATTAGCATTTTTTAGTTAATCAAAAGTCAAATTTAAAGTTTTATTTGGGAAGAAAGTGGATAAAACCTCAAGCTTTAACTCTCTGATCGAACATTTCCAGCCAAACCTCATTAATCAATCAAATATTCTGATTAACATCAGCTAAGATGAGTTTAAGTTAAAGTAAAGAAGCAAACTCGTTTGAATTCAAGACGGTTCTATGAGGAGCAGAACCAGAACCAGAACCCATTTCAAGTCAGATCTGCAGCACCTACAGAAACATCTGCCTCCTGCCTGCTTCCCTGATCAAACACCTTAATGATAATTGATCGTTCTTAAAACTCATTACCAAACCCAGCATGTGTGTGTGTGTGTGTGTGTGTGTGTACCTGTGAGATCCCAGAGTTGCTGATCTCCACCATAATATAGCAGATCAACTGAAGGACGAACAAGCCGGCATCCAAACGACGAAGGTAGAACTCATCTTCCATTCCGTCATCCAGGATCTCTCCACGCTGAACCATCTCCTGCACGCACACACACACATGCAGATGTCAAGCACAGAGAATCTGAGGCAAAGTTCAATCTATGTGCCGTTAATCAGCCTTTTCAAAAAAATCAATTTTCCGCAGTGACCTGTCACGCAAACGTATCGATTCCAGCACTAAGCCGGAGAAAAGGCTCCAACACAACACAAACATTTGCACACTCGCATACAAATTCATCTTAAGAGTCTGGACAGTATGCCGATAACACCACGCTGCCAATAAACACGCAGCCCGCATTAATCATCATTAGAGATTCAGAGGTAAATGTGAAGGTGGACGAGTCTAACAAAACGCCGACCGTGAAGGCCGCAATCAGACGTGGGACTCCTGGTTATTACTTGTTCCTTTTTTCAGGCGGAGTCTGTGACTCTGCAAACGTTTGGATGGATACAACCTCGCAAAGGCAGGCTGAGAACAATCTAATGACGAGAAAAGTTGCATTATCTGCAACAATATTAGGGTGAAAGCTTTTAGCTGAAAGTAGTCACTAAAGAGGCTGAAGCTTTTGCTGAAAATAGTGAGAATATACTTTAGTCACTGAAGGGATCTGCTGAAAATGAAAAGAAACTATTTACAGACTATTACATTTGCTAAAAGACTGGAAGTTTGGTTAAAGAACTATGAAAGAGAGCTGAAGTTGACCGAAATTTCTGAAAAATTTGTAGGGAAATTGCTTAAAAATCTCTAATACATGCTAATTGTGCATAAACATTTAAGTTGTTGCTTAAATATGAGCTGAACTCCATATTAGCCCCAAAAACCTCAGCAGAGGCCAGATTAGCCAAAAAAGCTAGCTTGTTGCTTAAATACTAGGTAAACTCCAAAATAGCCTAAAGTTCTTCAGAAAACTAAATTAGTCAAAAATGTAAGCATTTTGCTAAAATAGAAGCTAAAAAAATTAGCATAAAAACCTCAGTGGATGCCAAATTAGCCAAAAAGCTAATACATTGCTTAAATACTAAATAAACCCCAAAATTGTCTCAAATTCTTCAATACACTAAATTAGCCTAAAACGTTAGCATGTTATATTGGCTAAAATCCAAATTTTTTCGAAAATTACTATAAAAGATGAAAATATAACCCAGGAATATATTTAAATATTTGTTGCTGATCAACTCAAAATGTTCAAATTTGAAGACTGTTGTGTGAATGCTTAATAAGAACTGTTTTTTCAAAAACCTACAATATATGCAGATGATGGTTTCATTAGTGAAGAAAATTTAGTCTGACCTACAGCAGCAATTTAACCCCCCCCCCCAAAAAAAAAAAACAAAAAACAAATATACAATCAAAAACTCCCCAAAATATTCATGCACCAAGTAAAGGAAAAATGAATTTTTGATATAGTCATTGATCTCCCCCAAATATGACGACACCACAGCGGGAGAGAACATTAAAAATGTATGTGGTCAAAATCTCTTATGGGAGTACAATTTTTAAAATTATTATTCTATATGTGGATTTGCGTCTATTTAATGTGAAATTTAGTGATTTTAAGATTTTCCCGCAAAATGGGAAAAACTGTTTTCTTCAAGCTTTTTTCATGAAAGATGACTCACATCCCACCAGGTTAACAAAAACTGAAATTTTGTTGACCTTTGACCTCAGAACGAAGATCGACTAGTAGAGTCCAACTCCTCTTGAACTTGTCAAGCATTAGTGCTGATGCTGCAGGAAAAAATGCCTTTTTCTAAGTTTGTAGATTGTGAACGGCGTTAGCGGGACGACTTTGAAAAAGTGGCATTTCTTTGTTACTCTGACATTTTTTACCAGAATATTGAGACAATTAAATACCTGAATCTATGAAATGATATGAAATATGATACGAACATATTAGGATTGTGGGCGTGGCTAACAGAAAACCCCAGTTTTCTGAAGAAAATCCAAAGATGTACTTTCTCTGATTCTTGTAAAAATGACATCGACCCGTTTGTCACCTCCAGGCCACCAAAAATGAAAATGGTTGCTATGGTGATAAAACCAAAAGGAGGTTTCTTTTTCTTGAATATGTCATGTTAGGCTTTGATCAGGGTGGCAGGAGCAGGTCAAACAGCGCCGTCTGTGGATTAATTTTGCTTTTACTTTGAAGGGGACAGAGATTGGTTTGTGAAACAGTCCCAAAGCTCGGCCTTTTTGTCTGACGAGGATGGAAAAAAAAACTTGAAACTATTCCATTTGAATTCAGAATGTGTTTCCTCTCCTCCCTGTTGGAAAAGAGAGATAATCTCAGTTTCCAGGACAACAACTGGGCTTATCGTTTTGCAGGGAGGGGAAGTAGCAGCTTTTGGCAAAGCCGTACAGATCTCACCATTCAAATTCACCCAAATGCAGGTTTTACATCTGCATCAAACACAGGAGAGACAATACATACATGTAACCCCCCCAGAGGAAGACGAAGCAGCCAGTTTTAGCTTCTGCGGTTTCTCTGGTTTCTATTTTACATGAAGCTCATGACGGCCTGCAGCCATCCCTGCAACACAGAACCCCAGACATTTCTGACATGGCCACAGACGACTCAATTACCCCCTTCCCACTCCCGTTTCTGGGCTTCTCGGCTGCACGGGATGGGAATGCATCCAAACATGTGGAACAATGAGCGGAAAGGCCGTCTGTCGGACTGAAAACTGGAAAAATACAACACAAAATAAGCAAAAAGAGGGGGGCGTAAAAGAAATTTACATTTACATGTCATTCTCAATAAAGAACGCCATTTGACGTTTAGGTGCTCCATTAATTAAAAACAGAAGAAAATGTTTTTATGATGAAAAAACAAAAACTTAAATGTGATTTTTTTCAGGTTTTTTTTTTTTAAATCATCTTATAAACAAAAGCATATTTTTAAAGACAATTTTAAAAGATCATTTATATTTTCCCAGCATGCATTACTTGTCATGTGAATAAGCTCATTTTCGGGCTTTAAAGTAAATAAGTAGCTGATACAGTCATGCAGAAGAACATATAAAAACTCAGGAAATATGAGAAAACTTCAGATAAATGTCCAACATTTTAACTTCAAATATACAAATATCCTGACCTTTTATTCGCCTAATTAAAACTAAAAGTTTCAAACGACATAACTGACAGACTGAGATCAACAGGCTAATTAAAAATGAATGCAATTAAAATTCATGAATGGAGAGATTTTCTGTGGAAAAAAGAAAACCACTTCCTTCATTTTTCCTGTGATTCTTAATCACACTTGAGCTTTTTTGAAATATTATCACCTTTTAATTGATATTTGCTTTTGTGTAGCATCTCCCTTCATTGGAGATCTGTTTTAATCTCTCTATGGAAAACCATCAAAGTAACTTTGAACCAGCAACTGATAACGTTTTGAAGAAAAAGGATTTTTACACAGATTATACTAGAAATGATAACTATTAAAACAGAGTCTCTAATATGTCAGATCAAAATCCCTCCATATGAATGATTTCATGAAACAATATTACCAGAAGTGTCGAGATGGTTTGAATTGATATATTTATATTATTATAATCTGATCCTGCTCGATTGATGTAACACCAAAATTGAGTTTTTAACATTGATGTGTGGGATTTTTCTCCTGAAACAAAACAAATGTAGTAAGAAATAATTTCGCTTTTGCATTTCCGAGTATTTCTTCTTTTGATGTGTTGCGTTGTGAACACTCAGGGCCACCATACTTTGGAAACCCACAGACTGATACATTATTTCATTTTTTTGTTAGTTTTTTACTTTATAGTGACTTTTTTTAAACTAAAAGCTTTGAGATTTTCTTTAACCAGAGAGCCACAACGGAGAAGACCAAGATGTAGCTCTGAAGCTGCAGGTTGCTGACCCCTGGTATCAATGAAAAGGCCCTCACGGATCCCCAGGCTCCGCCCCCGTCACGGATCCCCAGGCTCCGCCCCCGTCACGGATCCCCAGGCTCCGCCCCCGTCACGGATCCCCAGGCTCCGCCCCGTCACGGATCCCCAGGCTCCGCCCCCGTCACGGATCCCCAGGCTCCGCCCCCGTCACGGATCCCCAGGCTCCGCCCCCGTCACGGATCCCCAGGCTCCGCCCCCGTCACGGATCCCCAGGCTCCGCCCCCGTCACGGATCCCCAAGCTCCGGCCCCGTCACGGATCCCCAGGCTCCGCCCCCGTCACGGATCCCCCAGGCTCCGCCCCCGTCACGGATCCCCAAGCTCCGCCCCCGTCACGAATCCCCAGGCTCCGGCCCCGTCACGGATCCCCAGGCTCCGCCCCCGTCACGGATCCCCCAGGCTCCGCCCCCGTCACGGATCCCCAAGCTCCGCCCCGTCACGGATCCCCAGGCTCCGCCCCTGTCACGGATCCCCAGGCTCCGCCCCCGCCACAGATCCCCAGGCTCCGCCCCCGCCACAGATCGCAGGCTCCGCCCCCACATGCCCTGTCAGCTCTGCCCCTTTTGAAAGGTTCATGGCTTTGCCCCCTTTCACAAACTTGCTTTGCCCTCGTCACACGTACATAGCTACAACTTCGTTACAAATACATGGTCATGGGTGCATTGGTAAAACCAGGAATTTTTTTTAGGCGCACCATTGAAAAACCCAGTCCTGCTAAAATAACGCGAAATGTGGAGATGGACCAAAGTAAGCTGAGGCGCTTTAATATGTGAAAATCAGGTCCATGAATCTCTCAACTTCCTGGTCCGAGCTGACAACCCGCTCCAGACGAAACTACTAGACATTTTTGTGATGATTTAGGCTAGCGAGACACGCAGCAATCATAAGCTGTTGATACCCAGCTAAAATATTAGCTAAATGCCAAATTAGCTTAAAAATATTAAGTTAGCCAAAACAGCTAGCTTGTAGCTGCAATATTAGCTAAACTTCTAAATAGTCCAAAGAAATCTTAGTAAATGCCAAAAAATTTATCAGAATGCTTTAAAGCTTTAAAACCGTAACTTATTAACATAATTATGAATAATAAAATTCTTCCAGAATAAATCAACGTAAACCTTTAATTACTTTCAATACTTTACTCTCTATAAAAATATATTTTGTAAATTTTATAAGTTAGAAATAAATGCAGGATAACATTGTCCATTAACAACAATAAAATAAAATGATCTGGAGGGCCGGATAGAATTACCCGGAGGGCCAGATCCGGCCCCCGGGCCTGGACTTTGTCTCATGTGCTAAGGATTCCTCCACACACAGCCCTAGAGTCGTAAGGTAAATGTGACCAACACTGACAGACTGATCCAGACAGGTTTAAACAATCGTTTTTCCATCAGAAGAAAGAAGATGAGCATACATTTATAAAAGCGCTCCATCTGTAAGTCTCCTTCCATTATTTATAAGCATTTTTCCCTGCAAGTGCAGCAATCACTCCGCCCCCTCTGCTGCTCTACGGCATCAATGCTCCCACCACAGAGGAAAAGTAAGAACAACATTTTCAAACGTGGCATCTCAGACGAGTTGACTGCCGCTCCCTCCGGGGAACCTCCCTGTAATGGAATGGAGCGGAGATGTTCAACACACCATGAATCTCTGCGGCGGCTGGAAGGTTTGAGCAACGACAAGAGCATTAAATATTCATCATTGTGAGGGGCGGAAGAGGACGAGTGGGATAATAAAACGTGAGCCGACACGACGGCAGCGTGGCGGTCCTCATTAGAGCGCCGCAGTTTTGTCCACTTGTGAGTTTTGACGTGGTGGCCGACGACTTTTATGTGGCGTTTCGGTCCCTCTGGCAAAACGGCGGACGTAGGAAGCTGAGACTGAAAAACGTGTTGAAAGGAGGGATTGGACAAGTAAATGACTGCAGCCTCAGGGGAGCCGGGCCGCCGGCTCCAGCACAGACCCGGTAATAAGGAGAGAGTCTCCGTCTCCATCCTCTTACTGTAACTCACACACACGGCGCTCATGTGAAATGTGATTCATGAGTCTATCGAGCGCTCTGATGTCAAATATTTGTTCAAGCAGATATTTATGGATCTGCGTGAGCGCCGTCCCACCCTTCCTCTGCATGTGGATGATGAATGCAGAGATATCAACCTCTGAGTGAGAGAGAGAGAGCTTCACTCCTCTTCTGTCAGATGCCAACCAGATGCTCCGGTGAAAACGTCACCGTCTACGTTCTTCTTAGCACTCCCAAACAAACACTTCTGCTAGAGCTCATGTCAAAGTCATGGCCCGGGGGCCGGATCCGGCCCTCCAGGTAATTATAACCGGTAAGGATGTAACGATTCTTCGGGAGTCTGTGCTCAACACCGGCCGCACAATCAAGCGCATACTTTCAATGAAATCAATGCAAACGCGCACAACAGAGTTCCTGGACTTTACGGACGGAGCGCGTGTGAGCGCACGTTGCTATGCAAGTTTGAGTTTGGTCGCAAACTCTGTGCACAAATGTGACACGCACTGAGCGCACGCTGATTGTTCAACCCGGTGCAAGGTGCTGACACACCGGTCGCATGTGGTGCGTTCAAGAACGCGCTCTGCACGGGTTTCTGAACGGCAGGAGGAGATTCTTCTTCTATTGTATTTTTACTGTTCATTAGCCTTACTCCAATAGAGAGAACCTCAGAGTAAAAAGTCAAAGCAGTGAAAATCCCTCAAATCTTGCTCCAGACTTTGTTGTTTTCTCGACTCTGTCCCTTTAACGTCTGGCCACACCCCCACAACTTGAAACCAGGATAGACAGAATCAGTCAATAAAATGATTTGAATGTCAGAGGTTGGGATCAGGAGGCTCCACCTACTTTAATTGAGGCATCTGATTGGCCCGTTTATATCTTTAATAACCTGTACTAAAGGAAAAAAAATATTAGGATTATTAAAAAATAAATCAGAACAAGAATGGTTGTTCTGACCAATAGAATGAGAAAGAGCTGTTTATTTGTCTCTAGAACTCTTTTAGCTTCTTGAAGCCAGCGAGCACTTCCTGTTTGTCTATTTCTAAATTACAGTCAATCGTTAATCCAGAGTAACAAACACTGCCCCTCTTTGGCGGCCCATTGACCACAGCATTTTGGAGGAAGTTCTGTCCATGAAGATCTGAGCTGACATCCGGATCAGAACCATACGGCTGGACATTACTCAGATTGATGGATGTTTTTATGTAGCAGCGATGAAGATTTATGCTAGAGAGACACAGAGATATCAGAATCAGACAGGAGGGATCAGGGGCGGAGCTACTCACATCAGCACCAAAAGCCACGCCCCTTTTGGAAACAGAGGCTTCAGATCAACGTGAAAATGTCTTTTAAGACATTTAGGTTGCGGGATTTGGTTTAAAACATCATAATCATAATTAAAACACTAGTGGGAACGATTATTTAATTTAAAAACTTGTCATAGACGGACTATAAACATAAATAAAAACAGAAATATCTTGAACAGCATTTTAATTACTGAAATCTGAATCTATGATTCCAATCTGAGTTGGGATCATAAAAACATCCTGTCTGCTATATAAAGTACACGAACGGTTTACAGAAAGAACAAGTAATTACAACCTCAAATGTCATGAGATCTTTCTCATAACTAAAATTCAGGAAAAAGGAAAGAAAGATGCGTTTCATTCAATTCAAGGAGTTCACAGGTGGAACGATCAAACAATCAGCTGCACACTAAATCATCAATCACATTCAAAACTTGTCAAATAAGAATTATTAAAAAAATACAACTGCTAACTTTGTTATTTAATTAATGTACTGGTGTAAAACAAGTAAAAAAAGGAGAAAATTATAAATTTTTTAATTTAATTTTACTCAAAATGACTGCAAGTCATTGAGATGATGGGATTAAGATGTCTCGTTCTGTTTTAATGAATGTTTTCTTGTGGAAATGAAACAAAATCATTTGGATGGGAGGAGAAAAACTAACATTTTGTCCCTTTGATGTCACTTCCTGTTTCTGGTCGTGAATGAATACATATACGTGATGATGTGGATGATGGGACTCGGGTTTGATCATCTGCTGATGGATTTAAACCTATAAAACAAACTCTGGCTGACGATCAACCTGTGACAGTGTCCAAAAGATGCGATCCTCTTTAAAGAACTGATTAAAGACGGCATCAAACTATTATTAATGGTAGACTCTAAAAGAAAAGTTAGAAAAGAATTCAAAACTTTGACTTTTTTGTCGTGATAAAAGGCAGACCAGGTTTGTGCTTCAGGGAACATCAGTTAGTTTTTGAAGTGGGGCAAATAAAAACAGGAGTATTTCTGTGTGGGTGGGTGTGTGTGGGGGTGTGTGTGTGTGTGTGTGGGGGGGGGTTAAGAATAAGATGTTTGATCTGCAGGGATCCGAACCGTCCCAGCAGCTCATTTACATGTCAGGATGATAATTAAACCACCATGACTCCATGGAAATGACAAGAGGAGCTGAGGAAAAGCTGCACACTCGTACAAACATGCAGTTTTTAACCCAATTCTTAACTACTGTAGTACAAATCAGCAGAAAGTCAGTGAACACAAACGTCCTGAAAGATTCATGTGCCAAACTGGAGAAGAGAAGACAGAGTTTTCTAGACCAGGAGTCTAAAACCTGCAGCTCCAGATCCACATGTGTCTTTATCTCTTCCTATTGGCTCCTTACCAAACATAAAATAATTCATGGAGACTGCTGAGTCAGCAGCTCCCTGTTGTTTAACCAAAACTACTTAAAGAAAACAGATAAACAGGTCCAACCCCAAACTAGAATAACAAAACCCAGCAGTGGAAGACTGCTGAGGACAAAGAGGAGAAAAAGAACAAAAAAAAAAAGAAAAGAAAAATGTGATAGCAATTTTTTAAATTAAGGATTATTTAATGAACATTTATTAGATTCAGATTAGTAACATTTATGAATAGATGTCTGAGGTTCACATAGATGATAAACTCTGTAGGTTTTTACATCTGATGACCCGAAGACGTCTTGTTTGTTCAACTCTACCTCCAGAATGAACAGATTTTAGATGAAAAGTAAAACTTTGGTAAAAAGTTTGATCTTTTATGAGTTAAACGCACAGATTATCTTATGCTGAACAACATTGGTAACTATTTGCTCAGAGCTGCACTGAGATTACCTTTTTTTCACAGAGCATCTTTTATTTTGAAAATAAGTAATTTGAAAAAAAAAAAATCACATTTTGAGAGATACTAGATTCTTTTTATATTATTGCTTTTGTTAGTGCCAAAAAAAGGCATAATTCATATAATTATTAAAAAAGAAGGTCATGAATGCAAATCCTAATTTCTAAAGTAATGGTTTTGATCAGTAGAAAAGGGCCCTAAATGACTCTTACTTTTAAAGGTTGCTGATCCCTGTCCTAGCTGATGCAGAAGCTTTGAATCCAGAAATTTAATGTTATAATCCAACAGTTGAATTCTTTGAATAAATACCTCATGAGGGAAGCTAATCTAAACCCCCAGCAGAATTACAAATACATGTTTGGTGACACAAACAGAGGTTTTTAGCTTCAGCGAGGTTTAACTGAAGTTCATTCATCCTAAAGATTCAGAGAGAAAAGTGTGATGAAAGCTAAAAAAAAGTGCACTGAAGTACACTGAAGAAGCACAAACACTGGATGGATGGAAAGGAGAAACGAAAGCAGAAAAAAATGTATTTGGGTGGATCAAAAGCACAGAAATGATAGAAAAATAAGGCGCTTAAGAAAAGAGGAATATTACCCGGAGAAGAAGACAGGACAAAATGTTAAAGAAAATAAGTCAGAAAATAACAAACCAAGATGGAGAAGGAAACTTTAACGTAGGAAGAAAGAAGATGGAAAGAGTTGAAATGGAGAAAAGAGGTGGGAGAAAATAAGCAGCTTATTAAAGGCATCATGAAGGAAAAAGCAGCAGCAGTTTGTCTTTGCTTTCCTCTCTAAGAATCGGAGCATCCTGGAAGCAGAGGAAAACCTTTAAAAACCAGCAGAGATAAACACTGCAGCAGCAGCAGCAGCAGCGGCAGCAGCAGCGGCAGCGGCAGCGGCAGCGGCGGCGGCGGCGGATTCTGCCCGAGCGCTGGACAGAGCTGCGTCTTTATCAGCTTCATGGCGTGGGCTTTGGTTCGCACAAACTTAAAATACCAAGCGCGTGTTTCTGGATTCCAGCGGCATCAGCACAGACCGCCGGACGCCGCAGATCCTATCTGCAGACAGCAGGAACGCTTCTACATTTAGACAAAAAATAAACAAAAATACCACGAAAACGAAGCTGAAAAATGATGCGTTAACGGGGGAAGCTGTTTCTGACCCACTAACGAAACATTTACTGGCATTACTAATACATTATTATTAGGCTGGTACGGAAAAGCTGATTTATCCAATATTTCATTTGGCGATACTTTAAAATGCTGACAGGACGAAATTTCATGAATTATTTATGAGCGTCCTTCAACGTCTCCCTTCTATTTTCCATTTGGTCAGTCAGTAGGTAAAAACCCTAAAACACACAAAACAATGGCCATAAATATTTACTAAATCTATTACAAATAAACAACTTTAATCGATAATAATTTTATAATTTTAAGTGCTTAAATTAACTGGCAACCTCCCTATTTTACAGTGAATTAATGTACTTTATGTTAATTACATGTTTATTTAATCCTACATTTTTTTTAATTTAAGAATTACTTTAAATTAACATCAACAAAAAGTATTACATTCATTTGAAAACTTCACACCATAAATTTACCAAAGTCACACCAGCAGGTTAAACGTCAAAGTGCATGAAAATGAAAATTCCGACCGGTACCTGAAGTACACACAAACAACTGCGCAGCACGCGCCTCGTACCCACAGCGCACTGATCAAACAGGAAATAAGCGATCAGCGCTGTAAATATAAGATCGATACTTGGTGAGAATCCATCGAGAATCATTCGCAGGACTAAATATCGCGATATATCGCAATATCGATATTTTGGCACACCCCGATTGTATATTTGAGCTTCGCTGCTCCTTCTGAGTTGTGCTCAAACAGAAACGGGCCAGAATCTTTGAAGACCATAGAATTCAGACCAAACAGCACCAATAGAAAGTCCAAAGTCCGCCTCGGTCCCCGAGCAGAGACACCTGATTGGATAGAATCTAGACCAATCAGCAGGCTTTCTGGGGTGGCAGAAACGCAACGCTGAGAGAAAATGTTGAACGCAAAGCCAAAGATGGGGTGAAAGTGAGATGAGGCATTACGCATCTAAAAACATTTGTTCGCAAAAATCTTTTTTAAGAAAAAAAATGTTTACAAACGCAAAAATTATTTTTTTCACTACAGATTTTGTTTGCAACTTAGATAATGTTGCTGGCAATACGGTGGCACAAATATCACAGCTCTACACACTCATGTTCAGTCACCCTCGTGGTTTATGTTATCAAACACTTTTTACTTAGGATGAGTACTGAACTGAAACTCTACCACGCTGCTGCCAATATCAGTATCCAGTTTCAGTGCTTAATGTTCTGATGAAATAAAATTAATTTGACCATTTTGCCCCTCCTTGAACCGCCACCTTAACGTGGTGGAGGGATTTGAGTGCTCGAGTGATCTCAGGAGCTATGCTGTCGGGGGCTTTTTGCCCCCCGGTAGGGTCTCCCATGGCAGACAGGTCCTGGGTGACGAGCCAGACAAAGAGCGGTTCACAACCCCTTTATGAACACTACAATCAGAGATTCCGCTACGTCGCCCGGATTGGCGTCACCGGGGCCCCACCCTGGAGCCAGGCCTGGGGTTGGGGCTCGGAGGCGAGCGCCTGGTGGCCAGGGCTCCTCCCATGGGCCCCAGTCGGGTCCAACCCGAAGAAGCGACGTGGGATCACTCCCCAGTGGGCCCACCACCTGCAGGGGAGCTCTGAAGGGGCCGGTGCATTGTGGTTTGGGCGGCGGTCGAAGGCGAGTGCCTCGGCGGCCCAAACCCCGGGCATGGAATTTGGCTCTTGGGACATGGAACGTCACCTCTCTGGGAGGGAAGGAGCCTGAGCTGGTGCGAGAGGTTGAGAGATACCGGCTAGATATAGTTGGGCTCACCTCCACGCACAGCCTGGGCTCTGAAACTCAGTCCCTCGAGAGAGGCTGGACACTCTACCACTCTGGAGTTGCCCATGGTGAGAGGCGGCGGGCTGGGGTGGGCTTACTCGTGAGCCCCCAGCTCAGCCGCCAAGTGTTGGAGTTCACACCGGTGGACGAGAGGGTCGTGTCCCTTCGCCTCCGGGTGGGGGACAGGTCTCTGACTGTAGTTTCGGCTTACGGGCCAAACAGCAGTTCGGAGTACCCGGCCTTCTTGGTGTCTCTCGAAGGGGTAATGGAAAGTGCTCCAACGGGGGACTCCGTCGTCCTTCTGGGGGACTTCAATGCCCACGTGGGCAATGACAGTGGCACCTGGACGGGCGTGATTGGTAGGAATGGCCTCCCTGACCTAAACCCGAGCGGTGTAATGTTGTTGGACTTCTGTGCTCGTCATAGTTTGTCCATAACGAACACCATGTTCGAACACAAAGGTGTCCATCAATACACCTGGCATCAGGACACCCTAGGTAGGAGATCGATGATCGACTTTGTAGTCGTTTCAGGCGATCTCCGGCCGTGTGTTTTGGACACTCGGGTGAAGAGAGGGGCAGAGCTGTCCACTGATCACTACCTGGTGGTGAGTTGGATTCGCTGGCGGGGGAGGAGGCCAGAAAGACTTGGCAGACCTAAACGTACTGTGAGGATCTGCTGGGAACGTCTGGGTGAACCCTCCGTCAGGGAGGTCTTTAACTCCCACATCCGAGAAAACTTCAAGCAGGTACCGAGGGAGGTTGGGGACATTGAGTCCGAGTGGACCATATTCTCCACCTCTATTGTCTCTGCTGCTTTCCGGAGCTGCAGTCGCAGGGTCTCTGGTGCCTGTCGTGGCGGCAACCCCCGAACCCGGTGGTGGACACCGGAAGTAAGGGATGCCGTCAAGCTGAAGAAGGAGTCCTATCAGGCCTGGTTGGCTTGTGGGACTCCAGAGGCAGCTGACGGGTACCGGAGGTCTAAGCAAGCTGCAGCCCGGTTGTTTTGGAGGCAAAAACTCGGTCCTGGGAGGAGTTTGGTGAGGCCATGGAGAAGGACTATCGGTTGGCCTCAAAGAGATTCTGGCAAACCGTTCGGCGCCTCAGGAGGGGAAAGCAGTTTTCTGCAGGCACCGTTCTTAGTGCAGGTGGGGATCTGCTGACCTCAACTGGGGACATTGTCGGGCGGTGGAAGGAATACTTTGAGGATCTCCTCAACCCTTCTGACACGCCTTCCGTTGAGGAAGCAGAGGCTGAGGAAACTGGGGTGGAACTGTCCATCACCCGGGCTGAGGTCGCTGAGGTAGTCAAAGGGATCCTCGGTGGCAGGGCTCCGGGGGTGGATGAGGTTCGCCCTGAGTACCTCAAGTCTCTGGATGCTGTGGGAGTGTCTTGGCTGACACGTCTCTGCAGCATTGCGTGGCAGACAGGAACCGTACCACTGGACTGGCAGACTGGAGTGGTGGTTCCCCTTTTCAAGAAGGGGGACCGGAGGGTGTGTTCCAACTACCGGGGAATCACACTCCTCAGCCTTCCCGGGAAAGTCTATGCCAGGGTACTGGAGAGGAGAGTCCGTCCGATAGTTGAACCTCGGATTCAAGAACAACAGTGCGGTTTCCGTCCTGGCCGTGGAACAGTGGACCAGCTCTACACCCTCTTCAGGGTGCTGGAGGGTTCGTGGGAGTTCGCTCATCCAGTCCATATGTGTTTTGTGGATTTGGAGAAGGCGTTCGACCGCATTCCTCGTGGTGTCCTGTGGAGGGTGCTCTGGGAATATGGGGTCCGGGGAGCCTTACTGAGGGCTGTCCGGTCTCTGTACGACCGGAGCAGGAGCTTGGTTCGCATGGCCGGCAGTAAGTCAGACCTGTTCCCGGTGCATGTTGGACTCCGGCAGGGCTGCCCTTTATCACCGGTTCTGTTCATAGTCTTTATGGACAGAATTTCTAGGCGCAGCCAGGGGCCGGAGGGGATCTGGTTTGGGGACCACAGGATTTCCTCTCTGCTCTTTGCAGATGATGTTGTTCTGTTGGCTCCATCAAGCCAGGACCTCCAGCATGCATTGGAGCGGTTTGCAGCCGAGTGTGAAGCGGCTGGGATGAGGGTCAGCACCGCTAAATCTGAGGCCATGGTCCTCGACCGGAGAAAGGTAGTTTGCTCTCTCTCGGTGGGTGGAGTGCTCCTGCCTCAGGTGGAGGAGTTTAAATATCTTGGGGTCTTGTTCACGAGTGAGGGAAGATCGGAGCGTGAGATTGACAGGCGGATTGGAGCGGCGTCCGCTATTTTACGGTCGCTGTACCGGTCCGTTGTGGTGAAAAGAGAGCTGAGCCAGAAAGTAAAGCTCTCGATTTACCGGTCGATCTTCGTTCCAGTACTCACCTATTGTCACGAGCTTTGGGTCGTGACCGAAAGAACGAGATCCCGACTACAAGCGGCTGAAATGAGTTTTCTCCGGAGGGTGGCTGGATGCTCCCTTAGAGATAGGGTGAGGAGCTCAGTCACTCGGAGGGAGCTCGGAGTAGAGCTGCTTCTCCTCCGCATCGAGAGGAGCCAGTTGAGGTGGCTTGGGCATCTGATCCGGATGCCTCCTGGACGCCTCCCTGGAGAGGTGTTCCGGGCATGCACTGGGCGGAGATCCCCGGGGAAGACCCAGGACACGCTGGAGAGACTATGTTTCTCGGCTGGCCTGGGAACGCCTCTGTGTCCCCCCAGAGGAGCTGGAGGAAGTGGCTGGGGAGAGGGAAGTCTGGGCATCTTTGCTTAGATTGCTGCCCCCGCGACCCGGTCCCGGATGAAGCGGAAGAAGATGGATGGATGGATGACCATTTTGTTACAATGAGAGACATATTCATAGTCAGGGAGAGTTTTTTTTCTAAGTCATACTCTTTAAAAAGCAAAAAATTGTTCTGATAAAGTCTCGGGATTTATCACGATCTGTATCATGAGACGCATCGGGATGAGTATCGTGTTCACATGCTCCGGCCAATGCATACCTCTGAATATTTGTGTTATCAAAAGTTACTTTTGATAACTAATTGGTTGAATGAAGTTGGTTTGAACATAAATTAAAAAGTTTCTCACAGTTGAAACTTGAGTCTGTGCATGCGTGTACAGCTGGAAAAGGTTTGGTGTGAAATGCCAAAACGCTACAAATCTGGTGAGTTTTGGCTTTTTCTTTTACAGCTCTATTCTGATACACAAATGACTCGGTCTTTGAACTCTAGTCGGGCAAAAGCTGCAAAAAATATTTTTCTCCTTAATTTTAAAAAAGGACGGCATCCTTACGTCACGACCAAAACAGAGTCCCTGGTTGGTCAAATTCCACAGGTTTAACCTTCAGCTCATGTTTTGTTAGGTAGACCCGTAAATTTGCATAGTCACGTGTGATCGTGAGAGTTTTGAACACAGAAGCCTAAAAGTCGCATCTATGCATGATTACATAAACTTTTGATTAGAAGTGGTCGCTCGAACGTGTTTCCGAGCCCGCAGTGACTGCAGCTTTATAGCTGGGGCGCCCAAACCTTTACGCTCAAAGGGCCAAAATCTAAATGGGATCCTGGTATTGTTGAGCAGGTCATGAAATAAAAGATGAAGAATATTTAGTCTTGTAGTGGTGGAACATATTGTACTCCTCCAGTACAGCCACGGACTGCTGACAAATAATTAGAAGAGATTTCTGCCAAAAAGAATCCTCCTCTCATACGTGTAAAAACTCTCTCTTATCCATTTGTCGTCGCTACATCTTGGCTAGCTAAAAAAAGCCACCAAAAGCATCAGAAGTGATGTGAAGGCTCTTGGATATTTCTTACACAAAGAAAGCCCAAGGCTGACTCACTTCAGGTTGAGTCACCCATAACTGCAGGCAAAGAAAGTGTTTACAGCGCCACCCGGAGGCTGAAAGTATAAAGCAGCCGTAGAGTTTTGGAACACCATAAAGCAGCGGCGTTAAAGTCAATCACACAAGAGGCCAAAATCCAAAACACACCTTTGGTCGAAGGTCAAACAAAATTAACACTTATTGAACACACTAAAAGGAAATTTTTAAACTTTAAAACTGTAACTTTTTAACATAATTATGAACTACTGTAGATACGTAGCATTATCCGTGATAATGCTAGTATGAATGCTGTAAGCAGAATTTTTCCACTGAAGATTCTGAAACTGATAGCTTAATGTGCTGAAATTGATAGCTAAAAACGCTGAAGCTGATAGCTGAAAACCCTAAATATAAAAGCCAGCTAAAATATTACCGAAATGCCAAATTAGCCTTAAAAAAAAAAAAAAAACCTTAGGTTAGCCAAAACAGCTAGCATGTAACAGAAATATTAGCTTAACTCCAAAGCAGCTTGAAAAAAATCTTAGTAAATGCCAAAATAGCCTAAAAAACTTTAAAAAATTATAATAAGTAAATTCCAAAGTAGTCCAAAACGCTCACAGAATGCCAATTATTAAAACTTTAAACTGTAACTTTTAACATAATTATGAAAAAGTCAGTAATATTATTCCAGAGCAAATCGACTTAAACCTTAAATAACTTTCAATATTTTACTCTCCATAAAAGTATATTTTGTCAAAATTATACAAGTTAGAAATAATAGAAAGATAACATCCTGCTATTAATAACAACAAGACTTTGACGCGTGCCATAGAGATTCAACGGTAAGGGGTTTTAACTAAACACTCGGCGGCGTCCACAGCCATGACTTGGCTGACCAGAAGACAACCTTTGGCCGGCCCCACTTTGGGCATCTCTGCTTTAGATTTAGAAAGCAAAGATGGTCACATCATTCCCAGCTTTGCTAAATTTGTGGCAGTGTTTCTTTTCTGTTAACCTGATATTTAAATTCACAGTTCATGAGATCTTGCGATGAGCTGTTAGGACTTTCTTCAAACGTCTGTACCGAGCAGCTCTTTGCTGAGCCTCAAACGGGTGATCTATCACCTCTGGCCGCAGGTGTGTCAGGATCCCAGAACACCTCTGAAAAAGAGGGAAGCCGACAATCTGCCTACACAGATAGCTGCACACGTCTTATCACCAGGTTATCGTCAAGCCACACTTTCATCCATCCCACAGGAAGAGCCCAGAGAGCGACACAGCGAGACGGCGGAGGAGGAAAAAAAGCGACGGAAGGGGAGAGAATGTCAAATTGTCTGGCCTTTTCTTCAAAATCCCACCACGCTGTCTGCCTGAGAAATTAATCTTCTGTCATCTTTAGATAGGAATCTCACACTTATCTGTCTCCACCCACACACACACCCCCCACCTCGTCACCCCCTTTTCACTCAAGCGCTTCTAGTTTTTTTTTGCATTTCCTATTTTTTCCCTCTTATTTTAACAGGATTTACCCGGATTTCCTTCCCTTTCGGCCGTTTTCTAATACTGTTTCTGTCTCCTCTTCCTCTCCCGTCACTCATCATCGTCGCCCGTCTCCCTCCATCTCCTACAGAGGCCTCACACCCCGCTATCAAACTCTCAGCTCCTGTGTAAACTGTCACATTGTTATCTCAGGGATGGTATTTAGGGTTTCCTGCCCGCGTAGCTTTGGATGTGACACTGAACAGAACTGGACTTTTCTCCACAGAAAAGAAATGACATTCTCCCAGGACCTCCTTTAGAACCAGGACTGCTAGTGACGTGCAGAATGTCAATGGGACCACACGTTCACTGGACAGACAAACAGCTCATTTCCTTTAAAGAAAACGAATTAAACTAAAAAAATGTTGCATTACCTGTGATAATGCTAGTGTGAATGATTTTTGCTCAAAGTACTAACTGAAGATGATGGGCAAGCGAGCTAAATTTGATCTAAATTTCCTAAAAAATTTGTAGAAAAATAGCTTAAAAATCAATAATACATGACAATTTAGCAAAAAAAAAATATAGTGTGTTGCTTAAATATGAGCTAAACTCCAATTTAGTCAAAAAGCTAGATTGTTGCTTAATTACTAGCTAAACTCCAAAATAGCCAAAATTCCATGGTAAACTAAATTAGTCAAAAACGTTAGCATGTTGCCTAAATAGAAGCTAAACTTTAAATTAGACTAAAAACCTTCAGTAGCCTAAAACGTAAGCTCTATGAGCTCTACATTAGCAAAAAAAAAAAAAAAGCAAGCTCTTTGCTTAAATACTAGCTAAACTCGAAAATTGCCAAAAATTCCTCAGTGGACTAAATTAGTCAAAATGTTAACCAGTTGGTAAAATAGAAGCTAAACTCTAAATAAGCCTAGAAAAAAAATAGTAGACAACAAATTAACCAAAAACGTTAGCATGTTGTTAAAACATTAGCTAAACTCCAATTTAGCATAAAAAACTCAGCAAATGCTAAATTAGCAAAAAGGAAAAAAAAAATTATAAATAAATCACGTTGCTTTAATACTAGATAAACTAAACAATAAACTAAAAAACCTCAGTCTACAAAATTAGTAAAATTGTAGCATGTTGCTAAAATGGAGACGAAACTCTAAATGAGCCTATGAAAACCTCAGTAGATAACAAATTTGCCAAAAACGTTAGCATGTTGTAAAAAAAAAGATAAACTTTAAATTAGTATAAAAAAATAGAAGATAGCAAATTAGCTAAAAACGTTAGTATGTTGCTAAAATATCAGATAAACTCAAATTTAGCAAAAAAAAAAAACAGTAAATGCCAAAAACAGCATTCCTTAAATACTAGCTAAACTCCAAAATAGCCTACAATTCTTCAGTAAAATAAATTAGTAAAAACGTTCAAAACTTTAAAATTAGCCTATAAAAATCTTAGTAGATAACACAAAAAAACATTAGCATCTTGCTAAAATATTAGGTAAAATTACTATAAACTATAAAAACAAAGCCAATAAAAATATTTAAAGTCTTGTTGCTAATCTACTTAAAATGTTGAAATTTGAAGACTTGCTCATTCATTTCCTCTGGGGGATATTTTGCTCAATATTTCAAAAACTATGAAAGTTATGAATACCAAAAATACCAACGATAATATTCTGAACAAGCTAAACGTTTTGTTACTAAGATTGCTGAAATCACTGAAAGTGTGATTGAGTTTTTACACGCTGAAATACGCACAGAAAAGAGTAGGAGAAGCACTGTGAAATATAAAAAATGTATCAAAGAAAATGTAAAAAAGCATAAAAACTTTCACAGAAATAGAAGTCAATATTTTTCATACGACTGAGTGATGGCTCAGATTATAATAAGAAGAAAAACTTTGTGAATAGGAACCTAAAACTGTTGTATTTCTGCACATCTCCAGCAGTTTAGATAAAAGAAAACTGGGAGATATAAAATGGTGGAAAGGATGGCAAGAAGACATAAAGACAGAGGGATGCTCACATGTTTCTCCCCTTCGATTCTCTTGTCAGCTTGTTGAACAGCCTCCAGGTACTTAAAATGCAGCTCCATCAGTCGATCAACCTGGACAGAGGAGGAAAACACGGGGGAGCACAGATAAGGTGAGATGCAGGCAGAAAAACATGTGAGCGACTTCTGCAACACGGAGGGAAAGACAGAATACAAATCACCGGCAAACAAGCACGGAAACTCCGGATTCTGGAAAACACTTTCAGACAACAGATTCCTGATGACGCACCAACGACAGAGGCTCTAGAGAATCCAACCGCATCTCACTGCTGGTGATCATTTACTACCACACAGAGAATCCACCTGCATCCATGCTGGGTGTCAGAACAGAAGTAATGACAGTAGTAGTATAAGTACTTTTATGATCTGCTCATTAACAACTGTTCTATAGGAAACTGGAGGATTGATGTTCTGAAGCCTCAATAACACAATGCTGAGAATGAACGCACTAAAACAATCACAAATAACAGACATAAACTGTTGTTACTATTACTACTAAAGCTAGTACTGCAACCAGTACTACGACAACTGCTGTAGCTACAATACTGCTGCTAAAAAACATTTCCCACTAAAGTTTTACTTCTACTAGTACAACTACTATTACTAGAGCTGTAGTAACTAACACTATAGTAACAAGTACAATATTTACTACTTCTGCAGTTAGTACAACTGCTATTACTAAATCGAATACTGCTATGACAGCTGTTAATATTACTGCTACTAAAAGACTACAGGGAAAAATACTACACAGTTAAAAGAGCTGGAATTACTGCTTCTACTATTGTTAATATAATTATAAGTAGTACTGCTAGAACTACTGTAATAACAACTGTTAAAACTACCACTGCTACTATAGGTACTACCATTGGTACTGCTATAATAATTGCCTTCACTACTAACACAACTAGTACCAGAATATGAAGTACTAATACGAAATACTACTGGTAAACCAATTATTTACTACTGCTACAATAAGTACTTTTATAACTATAACATGATAGCTTTTAGTAGAAACTGCAGTTAATACTACTGCTACAACTACTACTGCCATTACAATATCTGCAATAACAACTATTACTACAGCTATCACTATAATACTACAACTATTACAATAGCTACTACACCACTACTAAGGCTGGGTTGATAAAATTGATTAATCAATTTGAATCGATTTAAGCGCAATAGATTAATAATTGATTCACAAAAGTACAAATCGATTAAGCACATAAAGCTTAAGTCCGCTAGCTTAATGCTAACACTTGAAGGAATTTCTCACTGGACGGCTAATGCTAACGCTCAGTTGACCTAAACAAACATTTCTGACTAAATGAACATCTTTATAAACTCACAGGTATTAATTTTCCAAACTCTTAAGAAAATATATTTTTAAGTAACAATTTGTAGTCTAAAACACAATTTTTTCCTCACACTGTCTTCTTCTGGAATAACGTGTAAGGCTATAGTGTGATCGCCACCTAGTGGTCAAACTGAAACGTCCTCCAGGAGAAGCAGAACAATGTTTACAATGTTAATGATCTGAACATTTTAGTTAGAACTTCTCCTTTAGAGAATCCATGAAACACTGGATGATAATAACAATCTCAGTATTTCACTGATACATTTTACAGTATCTGAACTGGATCAGATTAATATGAATATATTCAAATAGAGTAGATAATACAGTAGATTATTAATCTATTTCTATACAAATGTGTAAACTTAAAATGGAATTGAAGAATCAAAATAATAGAAAAAAATCAGAATTAAATCGATACAGGCTTTTGTGAATTGAATTGTTTCTGGGAATTATAATCAATACCCCGCCCTAACCACTACTACTGCAATAATAAATACTACTACTACTGCAGGTGTTACTGGTACATTCACCAATGCTAGAAGTAATACTTCTTATGCTAGCACAGCTATCAATACTGTTTTTAAAAGTACTACTTCTACTTGTACTGCAGCTGTTTTACCTACTAACCACAACTATAACTACTATTATCAGTACTGCTCCAACTAGAAGTACAATAGCTGCTCCTATGACGGGAGATAAAAAAATGAGCAAAAGTCGACACTTGAGGGAAAAACAACAGCTGAACCGCAGAAGAATCAACGGCAGAGAAGCTCAAGTGTTTCTTTATCATAGAAAGCAGCATCTGAACAAACCAGATGACGTCTGTCAAAACAGACCATAATAAGACTGAGAGCAAATATCCGTCCATGACGCTAGCGTGGCTGAAACCAAACAAAGCGTGCCAACTACAGTCGCTTCCTTCCACCAGCTGTCAGGCGGAGGGATGATCCTCTGTATTTACAGATTCATTGGTTACCGTTTCATGGAACACCTAGAGACGAAGCAGCTTCCAATGTTGGAATGTTCTAAACCAGAGGTCGGCAACCTTCAACAGTAAAAGAGCCATTTGGGCTCGTTTTCTACTGATCAGAACCTAGAAGGAGCCGCATTGACTCACGCTAGCCTTTAAGAAATTTGGATTTGCATCCATAACCTTCTTTTTGTTTTTTTAATAAATGTGAATAATGTCTATTTTTGGCATAAACAAAAGAAATAAAATATATAAAAAGAAACTAGCATTTCTCAAAAAGGGAATTTTTTGTACGTTTTTAACTTTAGTAGCAAAAAAGCTAGCTTGTTGCTTAATTACTAGCTGAACTTCAAATTAGCATAACATTTCTCTGTAAATTAAATCAGCCAAAAATGTTAGCATTTTGCTGAAATAAAAGATAAACTCAAAATTAGCCTAAAACCCCCAGTAGATAACAAATTAACTAAAAATGTTAGCATATTGCTAAAATACTAGCTAAACTCTAAATTAGCATAAAAAACTAATTAGAGGCCAAATCTGCCAAAAAAAGCTAGCTTGTTGCTTAATTACTAACTGAACTCCAAAATAGCCTAAAATTCCTCAGAAAACTAACTTGATAACTAAATGTTAGCATGTTGCTAAAACAGAAGCTAAATTCTAAATTATAAAAAAAAATCAGTAGATAACAAATTAGCTGAAAACATTAGCATTTTACTTAAATATTAGCTAAACTCCAAACTACCATAAAATTTCTCAGAAAACTTAGTCAATAACGTTAGCATGTTGCCAAAATAGAAGCTAATCTCCATTTTTTTTTTTAATTAACTATTATTTGATTTATCTTCATTCAGAGAGCCACCACAGAGAGATAAAAGAGCCACATGTGGCTCTGGAGCTGCAGGTTGCAGACTCCTGTTCTAAACACTACCGCATATGAGAGAATGCTGCTTTTTGAAGACACAACTCTAAGAAGACCAACCTTCTCACAGTCGTTCTCTGTGAACTTGTTGAGGAGCCGGGTTCTCTGCTGCGACTTCAGATTCCTCAGCATGGAAGCGATGATGGAGCACACGTGTTCTGAAAAAGAGGTAACCATTTGATGGTAAGTGAGGAGCATCAAAACCTCGTATATTTATAATCATCTTACAGCAGAGACGTTTATAATTCTGCAGGTGCGTGATCCTTAAGTATTGAAGTGAAACCCTGGGAGAAGCTGCTGCTTCATGACCGGTCACAGGCCCGAGAACCAGCAGAACGCCCAGCATTTAATAACGGGTAATTAGAGCAGGAGGCCAGCTTACAGAGAGAGCAATGCTGATGAAACGTAAAAATCCATTTTCTTTTAGGAACGCTGGAACAAGTGGAACACTTTAGCTGAGGCCAAATAACATTTCAAGCGGTGATAAAAATTGGCCTGCAGCAGCTGTGAGGCCGTTTAGCCGGGCAGAGGTCTGGACTCCTGCTCGCTGACTAACGGAACACAAACTCGTTAGCTTCAACGAGCGCCGCCGTGAACCGCAGTCCAACTGTTCCAGCGCTGGAAACACGACCATTTAAAATGTGTTAAAGCGTATAAACACAAGAATATGGCATAAAGTCTCTGCATAGAAGAAAGAAAAAAGACCAAAAGAAGAAGAAAGTAATTGGACTTTATCAACAAGAGGTCAATATTCTCTCTCAACGAGGCTTTGCAGTTGCTAAGCAACAAGAGTGCAGGAATCAATCCCATTCCTGCTTTTTAAAAGGGGTCTTGTTTGCTGTCAGCTCCCTTTGTGCAATCCCCTATGACCTGCAGCGTCTTAACGCACAAGACTTTGAAGCTGGGAAAACTAAACGCCGCAACACCTGCCCGTGTCCAACTTCACAAATATCTGTCAAGAGCAGCGAGGAGAGAAGACAACGCTTTTCCACAGAAAAAAAAAAAAAACATCCTCTTTCAGAGCTGTTAGTTGAGGAAGAAGACAAAGCATCGGGAATCTGAAATGTTTTTGGTATTTTAAATTCTTTCTACCAGTCATTGAAGTCCCTGAAAAGTATAATTTTAATACTACAAAACATAAAATAAAGATGACAAGTTTGACGGGAAAGAATGACAAGAAAACGACATGTTTGTTAAGAAAAGTTTAAAAAAAAGAAGAAAAATTAGAAAATAAAATGAAGTGGTTTTCTTGAAATAAATAAATAAGAGTTAAAGAGAGAAAAAAAGCATTAGAGTATTTTCAGTTAACAAATAATCCTCCCAGTTTCTATTCAGAGAGAAACTGAAAGGGATTTTTTTGAGAATCAAATCTGTTAATAAAAACCTGGTAAATATTCACACATTTCTCAAACCTAAAACATTACATTAATTCAATAATCCTGCTTTTAAATCCTAAGATTCTGTTGGTGGTTTAATTTCATGTAACAGACCAAAGTCTGAAATTACTAAATGCAGAAAAAACAAATAAAAACATAAAATATATGCAGTGGAACAGGAAGGGTCAGGATCAAAATATTTCATTTTGATTCAGTATTTTTGTTTAGAAACTGTTATAAAACTGGAGACATATTTTTGCTTATTTATGTTGAATTTGTTACTAATAAAATTCATGTGAAAGTTTTTGTATCTCATGACGATTTTGTTTAGTTACTGGGTTGGTTTGGTGAAGGGGTGGGGCTTACATAGGCTTGAGACGCTATGCTAGCCTGTTAGCATCGTCCAAGACATGCAGAGAGCGACGCCATATTAGACAGGGCAGTGAACAATAAGATACGGCTTAGAGGATACAGTAAACTGATCATAAAATGCTTGATTTTGGTACGATTTTAAAAGGAAAAATCCAAAAATAAGACCCAGGCTGTTGTATTAATGTTTTTGAACAAAGTGCAGCAGGTAAACCACTTTTTAAACTTTTCTGTAAATAAATAAGAGCTGGGAATCGATTAAAAAAAAAACAACTAATTAATTGCAAATCTGGAAAAAATGAATTGCGATTAAAAGCTTCTTTTTTTAATCAGTTAGAGTATTAGCCAGCCACTTATCATTTGCAAATAATCATAATATGAGATCACAAACAAAATACATTTAGAACGTTTATTTTTAACCCTTTAGATCCTAGAGTCTAAAACTATTTTTTTGTCTATATTAGAATATTTTCTGGGTTTTTAATTAAAAAGACCACCTGCTGCATATTTAATATCATTATAACAACCTCTCCTATGAGATACCACCTTTATTTTGTCATTGTTTCATTTTATATTCATACAATAGACATAAAATCCTGCAAAAACTGAAAATTCTGTGTTGAAAAAAGAGATTCATTTAGTTAATGTTAAATTAAATGTTTTTACAACATAGAATGAAAGTTTTATGAAAACATCAAGTATAATATTTGTCAATTAACTAATCATGTTTTTGAATTAAAATACAAAACAAATCCAGGCTAAAGTCCCACCAGGCAGTCAAAAAACACACTGCTGTCTGACATTTTTCCTGGAATTCTGTTTTATTTTTCAGCTTTTTCTTTTTCTTCTGATACATTTTCTTTATTGTGTTTGTGTGGAGAGTGACAATCAGAAATACTTTGTTCCTCTCAGTTTTCACACTGAAGATAGTTCAAAGAAGCTCAACCAAGTAACTTTAGTGTACAACACTAGAGAAGTGGCGTCCCATTACCCATCAGCCCCGCTGAGAGCAGGTGAACCTGGGGGTGACCTCTCCCTGACAGACTAAACGGTAAAATCTTTAATTAAAACTCGGCACTTCCTGGAGGCAGCCCTAATTTCAATGGAGACAAGCCCATTTCCTGTAAACAATGGCGAGGAGGCCGTCTGCCGTTTCCAAAAGGACACTGCTTTATCAACTTGATCCAACAGGTAATTGATGTCACCACCTTCACGCCCTGCCCAAGGGGCTATTGATCGCTGGCTCAGGAGCATTTTCTCCAAAGGCCTGAAAACTAAACAGACCCCTCCCTGGAGATTTAAAGGGGGGGGGACAGGATTGCATTGTGGGAACCTGATGGAGGACAAAGCTAAATAAAAGTTTCCTCATCTGTCTTCAGACAGACAGAAAATCAATGTTTCGTCCAGCGTTTGCTGCATGTTTATATATTCAGAAAAAATAGATACAAAAACACCAATAAATGTCCCAAAGAAAGGGACAATCCATTGATTTTGGTTTGTTCAAAGTTCCTACATAAAAGTACAACAATCAGCTGAGGTTCTGTCATCACTGATGAACATGAGATGAAAAACATTCAGATTAAAAACAGTAACAGTCTGTGAGGAACGCTCTCACTGGTCACACTGACAGACCTGCTGGGTTAAATGCATCACAGTTTAACAAAAAAATAATAAAACTCTTAAAATGTTATAATGTTGACAGAATAAAAGAATTCTGCTCTTATAGGAGGAAAAAAACATCATTACAAACACTACGAATACATCATTTATACTGCAAGATGATTATTTCATGATATTTTAAATATAAGATGATGGGTTTAGTACACTTCTTATTAAAAAGCCAAAGCTAAAGTTATGAGTTTAAAAAGAAAGAATTCAGGTTTCGTTCTTTATATTATTGTTTTTTTTTCCATGTAAATCTGGAAAAATAGCAAATCTTCCTCATTTGTAATAAAAACATGAATTTAAAGACAAAAATAAATCTAGATTAGGATTTTCTGTCTTTTTGTCTTCAGCAGTATAGAGTGAATGTGTAAAACCTGTTTTATACCTTACAGCATGTGTCAAAGTCAAGGCCCGGGGGCCGGATCCGGCCCTCCGGGTAATTCTATCCGGCCCTCCAGATTCTTTTATTTTATTGTCATTAATGGCCCGATGTTATTGCTTTTTTTTGACCAATTTATTTTACTGAGCAATTTTAGTCTATTTTTGAGTTTAGCTAGTACTTCAGCAACGAGCTAGCTTTTTTTTTTTTTTTTTGCTAATTTGGCATCTACTGAGGTTTCTTGAGCTAATTTTGAGTTAACTCAACAAAAGATTTAGCAACACACTAAACATTTTTGCAAAAGTGACATGCATTAGGAATTTAAGCAATTTTACTACAAATTTTTCAGAAATTTAGCAAACTTCAGCGCTCATTCATGGTTTTTTAACATTTCCAGTCTTTTAGCAAATGTAACATTTTGCAAATAGCTTTGCATTTTCAGCAATACTTTTAGCAATTTAAGTAAATTGTGTCACCATTTTCAGCAAAAAGCCTCAACACTGTATTATCACAGGTAATGCAACTTTTCTGGTTTAATTTGTTGTGAATTGGGAGCAGACAAAAAAAATGCTGTTTTATGGGTGGGCGGGGTCACAGTCATAGCGCTGCGTGAACGGAGCCTTTCCTTGTGACGCCATGGGGGATCAAAGATCCTCGCGGGACAAATCAAAAAATATATAAACTAACGACAAAGACATGGGATGGCGCCGTCTTTCCCTCCCACCGCAGGTTGCCGACTCCTGATTTATAGTTTTGATTTAACGTGCACAGACACGTGAAATATTACACGCTAAATATCAATTTTATAAAGGTTTGTGGTGTTTAACTCTACTCAATCTAGCGGATTACCTTTTTAACCAGCATTCATGATCTGTTTGTGAGTGAGCAGTTTAGTACTGTTTACCAGAGATCAAAGTAAATCAAAGGTTTAAATGATGATTTCATTGCAGTGTTTTAAGAGTTGAGAAATCCCCTCAGAAAGAAACGCCATATGTGGAGGAAATGGTAATTAGAGGCGTCTTTGCACAAGGATCTAACAACAAATCTCCCTCTCTGAGAAACAATAATAACAGGATTACACAGTAAGACAATGACAACAAAGATCACAATCACATTTGTTTCATCTAAATTGTTACTGATCTCCATCAGAGCCAGAGGCGCCGCGGATAAGAGGGAATGATTAAATGAGACGCATCTGAGATCGTCTGCTTTTGATTAAAAAAGGGGATTAAAACTTCAGCGCTTAATCCAGATAAGTCACTATATCTCATGTAGTATGAAGGCTTTTCTTTACAAAGTATATTCACCATGAAAAATCTAACAACCAACTTGATTGTGAAGTTTTTTTGTTTGATCAAAAAGAAAAAAAAAGGTCAGGACCTTTGAGATCAACCAATAACATTATTACTTCCTGTTTGATTCTATCTGTTATTGACTTACTTATAGATTTCTAAAGATCCTGAAACACCAACAAGAGTGTCAGAAATTGATGGATTCACTGAGTTGTTGGTTTGAAGCTGAATTATCCAACAGAAGAAGAGACACTTATTATTCTGGTTTCTCTTTGTTTTGACTCCCGCCTGGAGGATGTTTGTGGGACTTGAACCCAGCACCACTCACTCATGGATGAGACGTCCACGACTCCAGCTGTCTGTGCTGTGAGTTTGTGCAGATGACCAAGATGTTAAGATGGATCCTATACATCTCAAAGAATGGTGCAAGCAGACGGGATATTGGGAAGAAGACAGGAGAAAGTTTGGCTAATTTTTATCTACTGAGGTTTTCATAGGCTAATTCAGAGTTTAGCTTCTATTTTAGCAACATGCTAATGTTTTTGGCTAATTTAATTCATTGAGGAATTTTAGGCTATTCTGGAGGTTAGCTAATATTTAAGCAACAAGCTAGCTTTTTTTTTTTTTTTGCTAATTTGGCCTCTGCTGAGGTTTTTTTATGCTAATTTGGAGCTTAGCAAATATCTATATTAAAAATCTGCGTATTTGAATTTTCTTATGGACAGAACACACACAGATAAACGCAAAATAATAACAGCAATAACACACACACACCACCACCCCCGTCACTGCCAGCCGACTGTAAATGGCCGCCAACACGCTGGTATCATATACATAGGTCGAGGTTGATCTATGCTCGACGCAGTAAGATATCCTGGCTGCCTCGCTCTCGTGGAGCGTAACATTTTAACTAATTTAGTGTTTAGCTTCTATTTTAGCAACATGCTAACATTTTAACTAATTTAGTGTTTAGCTTCTATTTTAGCAACATGCTAACATTTTAACTAATTTAGTTTAGCTTCTATTTTAGCAACATGCTAACGTTTTAACTAATTTAGTTTAGCTTCTATTTCAGCAACATGCTAACGTTTTAACAAATTTAGTGTTTAGCTTCTATTTTAGCAACATGCTAACATTTTAACTAATTTAGTTTAGCTTCTATTTTAGCAACATGCTAACGTTTTAACTAATTTAGTTTAGCTTCTATTTCAGCAACATGCTAACGTTTTAACAAATTTAGTGTTTAGCTTCTATTTTAGCAACATGCTAACATTTTCACTAATTTAGTTTAGCTTCTATTTTAGCAACATGCTAACGTTTTAACTAATTTAGTGTTTAGCTTCTATTTTAGCAACATGCTAACATTTTAACTAATTTAGTTTAGCTTCTATTTTAGCAACATGCTAACGTTTTAACTAATTTAGTTTAGCTTCTATTTCAGCAACATGCTAACGTTTTAACAAATTTAGTGTTTAGCTTCTATTTTAGCAACATTTTAACATTTTAAGTAATTTAGTTTAGCTTCTATTTTAGCAACATGCTAACATTTTAACTAATTTAGTTTAGCTTCTATTTTAGCAACATGCTAACGTTTTAACTAATTTAGTTTAGCTTCTATTTCAGCAACATGCTAACGTTTTAACAAATTTAGTGTTTAGCTTCTATTTTAGCAACATGCTAACATTTTCACTAATTTAGTTTAGCTTCTATTTCAGCAACATGCTAACGTTTTAACAAATTTAGTGTTTAGCTTCTATTTTAGCAACATGCTTACATTTTAACTAATTTAGTTTAGCTTCTATTTTAGCAACATTTTAACATTTTAAGTAATTTAGTTTAGCTTCTATTTTAGCAACATGCTAACATTTTAAGTAATTAAGTTCAGCTTCTATTTTAGCAACATGCTAACGTTTTAACTAATTTAGTTTACAGAGGATTTTTAGGCTATTTTGAAGTTTAGCTAGAATTTAATTAACAAACCAGTGTTTTTGGCTAATTTGGCATCTACTGGGGTTTTTTTTTAGGATGATCTGCTCACATCTAAGCAACGCACTAAATATCTTTTGCAAAATTAGCACGTATTAGAGATTTTTAAGCAATTGTACTTCAAATTTTTCAGAAATTCGGCTCAACTTTGGCGCTTTTTCATAGTTCTTTAACAAAATTTCCACTCTTAAAGCAAATTTAATATTTTTGTAAATAGCTTTTTCATTTTAAGCAAATCCCTTCAGCTGTTAATAAACTGTGTCACCATTTTTAAGCAAAGCTTCAGCATCTTCAGCGACGACTTTCAGCTAAAAGCATTCACACTAGCATTGTTGCAGGTAATGCAACTTTTCTAGATAGTATAAATGTTGAATTTGAAGACAAAATAATAAAACAAAACTTGTGCTTTTCTTTAAAAGTTTACGAGAGCAAAATGCATCTCACTTGTAGTAAACGAGCCATTACATTTTATTCTAAACACCAACATCTGGCAGAAGAGCAGCGGTATGAAGTTTGTCTAATAGAGGCCTCTTCCAGTCAGCAAGCCTCACTCATTACATGTTTTATTACATTCATTAGGAAATAAGGGTCAGGACTCGGGCACTGGCGGCGCTGGAAGGTGTTTGTGTGGCGCTGAAATGACTCGCACAAGAAAGACCTCGTCTCACTACAGCTGCCTCTTTACTAACACAACATGCAGAGACACAAACACAAAAAAGAGCATTTTCCCCCCAATCAGAGCTGGAGATGGAGCTATGACTATTGTGCCTCACCATGTAAATTAGTTGTTTACTTCTGTTCCTTCTCGGAGTTGCTCGCATCATTAGCCACCTAAATATAACAACCGGCTGCCACCAATTTCCATCACACCATCTCATTTCACTGGTAATGACAAAGTACACGCAACAATAAACTGAGACCCTGAAATAAGTGGCATTGTTGTGACAGGAACACTCATAAAGCTGTAAAGTGTCATTTTTGTGTGACTAGTTTCTCTACTTTCATGCAGATCTCTCTTCTGAAGTAATTACGTCCGTCTCTGTGCTCGCAACGGCGAGAAATCCCTGCGGGTTCCGACTATTTTGATTTTAGATAGGATTCTAGAAGGAATCAAAGTTCTGGATGGAAAGAGCAACTAGAGTGAGAAGTGAGATGGACAGGAAGGTCCTTCCCTCCTAATTACTTCTGTTTGAAGCATATAATAGCTAATTAAGAGTTCTGGTGTTATTTAGGAGGACCACTTCATTCATGACATTTTTAATTACTCTAAAACAGAGATGTTCTCTTAGCATTACGCTTTGACGGACATCTCATTAGCTTGAAGACTCCTTCCTGTGTAAATGGTGTTTTTGGTCATTTCAACCTGTTCCTGTATCCTTTTTCTCATGATAGAGTTTAAGAATTTAAGCTCAGAGCAAACCCCAGCTCAGTTCAGACAAACCTCGATGACCTCAGAGACGTATCAGAGAGCGGCTCCTGGTCCCGTATTCAGACTGAAAACTCACTAATAGGGTAAAATGAACCCCAGTTCACTTAAAAGTTGAACAAATCCCGTTTTTAACACGTGTCATAGAGAACAAATGTAACAGACGCCGTTTACATTTCTGTGGTCAAATCAGCCCAAACTGGATTTTTGGTGGGCGGAGCTCCAAAAGCCACGCCCCCTCAGAGGAGATTTTGGAAACAGACGCTTCAGATCAACATGAAAAATGTCTTTTTAAGACATTTAGGTTGTGGGATTTTGGTTAAAAACTTCATAATCATCATTAAAACACTACTGGGAAAATTTTTTTTTAAATAAAACAAATCTCAAACAAACAAAATTCAACCTAGAACTGTGTTTCTAAGTATTTTCTGAATTCAAATCCTGATAATCAGAAGCAGATTAAAACACGCCGCTTGAAAAAGCTCAGGTTTGGGACACATCAGCTGACATGGGTGGGCCCAGGGCGCACCGCTCCGCTCTGGTCCTCCTCCTCGCCACCCTTCGCTTTCCTCGTCGTCTGAGCTGGTATCTCCTTAAAAACTGTACAGCAGGTTATGTCCAATACTGCTTGAAGTTAGCTTACGATTTGCGAGAGCACTAAAGGAATCTTCCCCTGTATTTTTTGTACCCATAACTACAAAAGATGGGACACAAAAAACGACAACTTTTTTTTTTTGGCTGAAAACTACATAATCACAATTGCTACATTTTGGTAATTTTTTAGCCAGTTCAGTTTGCTGCATATTTGAGAAAACTGGCAGATGGTGTTCTTGGTGTTTTGAACATGTTCTTGTGGGATTTTTCTAATGATGGAGGAAATGAACAAGAATTTCTATTTGTTTTTGTGCCAATTTGTTATGAGATGAACTCGAAGATCTGAAACATTTCCTACAAACACAAAACAACCATTTCTCTCAAATATTGTTCACAAATGTATCTAATTCTGTGATAGTGAGCACGTCTCCTTCGCCGAGATGATCCATCCCACCTCACAGGTGTGCCTTATCAAGACGCTAATAGGACAGCATGATGACTGCACAGGTGTGCCTCAAGCCGTGTTCGCACGAGATGCGTAAGAGGCGTGGAACAGAGGCCGCTTCCATTCGGCGCCCTTATTAACCTATTTACAAAAATAAAAGAAATGAAGATAATAATTTATTAAACTTTTAATGAATCATGCAGCCTCTGTCCTTCATTAGTTTCTGTGTTTAAAACAAGATTAAATCAAATGAAGTTATCATCTGAAACAAAGGCACTATTTTTCACAAAAGATAAAGTTTTGATCTCACTGACTCAAATATAACTAGGAAAGTTACATCACCAAAATCTTTTTGCAAAATGTTAAATTTGATAAAAGACTGGAAATTTTGCAAAAGAACTATGAAAGAGCGCTGAAGCTTCTACATTTCTGAAATATTAGTAGTAAAATTACTTAAAAATCCAAAATCCATGCCAATTTAGCAAAATATTAAGTGTGTTGCTTAAATATGAGATAAACTCCAGATTAGCACAAAAATCTTAGCAGATGTCAAATTAGCCAAAAAAGCTATCTCTTGACTTAAATACTAGCTAAACTCCAAAATAGCCTAAGAATCCTCAAAAAATAAATTAGCCAAAAACATTAGCCCGTTGATAAAATAGAAGATAAACTCCTTTTTTTTTTTTTTAAATTACAATAGAATATTTACAAACATAGACCATTAATACATAAAGGTTTGTTGCTAATCTACTTACATTTTTGAAATTTGACTTTAGACTTTTTCATTTATTTCCTATGGGGCATATTTTGCTAAATATTTCAAAAACTGTAAAGTTAATAAAAACCAAAACTAAAAACAGTAATGTCCTGAACGAGCTGAACGTTTTGATACCAAAATTGATGAAATCTCTGAAAGTGTGATCACATTTTTGCATGCTGGAAAAGAGGAGGGTCACTATAGTGAGAATGTTTACTGAACATTCACACAAAAAAGGACATTTTTACTTAAAGTCGGGGGAAAATGGACCCTCCTCTGAGCAGATTGAAGACTTCTCTTTGGCATCACCTTCCTGAGAACTTATCATGTTAAGGAGGTTCAGCCAATTTCTTTTCAAGTTGTTCAAGTGCTAAAGGCAGCAGTTTCTCCGGCGGCTCCTGCAGGAGCTCGTCTGTTTTCGAGTGCCTTGTCAGGACTTCAGCCGACAGGGGGGGTCTGCCGCTCACCGCCAGGCAGGGTTATCTTCCATACAGCTCCTCCGGCTGCTAAAAGGGGTCAAAAGTTAATTCACTGAGCCTCTGGGTGATACGCGACACAATGGAAGACAATTTGTTCTCCGCTGAAGAGCTGAGAAACCGCTCTATCAGAGAGAAATTGAATCCAGACAGAGAGGAGGGGGTTCACGTTCTGAATGTAGGTAAACAGAGCTGAGGTGGGCTTTCACCCGGGTTTCCTCTGGTCCTGTACAACAGGGACACGCGTCTCTATACTTCTGCCTCCCTCTGGTTCTTGTATGTTCAATGTTTGACTTGAGATAAGAGAAGTTCAGGAGAACAGGCAGGAAAATCAATCAAGATCAGTCTGATAGTGTGAAGTGACAAGCAGAGGAAGCAGCACCCGAACGCACCGCAGAGGAGGAGGAGAGAGGGGGAGGAGAGAGGAGGAGGAGAGAGGAGGAGGAGGGGAGGGGAGGAGAGAGGAGGAGGAGAGAGGAGGAGGAGAGAGGAGGAAGAGAGAGGAGGAGGAGGAGAGAGGAGGAGCGAGGAGGAAGAGAGAGGGGAGGAGAGAGGAGGAGGAGAGAGGGGGAGGAGAGAGGAGGAGGAGAGAGGAGGAGGAGAGGAGGAGGAGGAGAGAGGAAGAGGAGCAGCGGAGGAGGAAGAGAGAGGAGGAAGAAAGAGGGGGAGGAGAAAGGAGGAGGAGAGAGGGGGAGGAGGAGACAGGAGGAGGAGACAGGAGGAGGAGCAGCAGAGGAGGAAGAGAGAGGAGGAAGAAAGAGGGGGAGGAGAGAGGAGGAGGAGCGTGGAGGAGGAGGGAGGAGGAGGAGCTGCGGAGGAGGAGAGAGGAGGAGGAGAGAGGAGGAGAGAGGAGGAAGAGAGAGGAGGAGGAGGAGAGAGGAGGAAGAGAGAGGAGGAGGAGAGAGGAGGAGAGAGGAGGAAGAGAGAGGAGGAGGAGAGAGGAGGAAGAGAGAGGAGGAGGAGCGAGGAGGAGAGAGGAGAGAGGAGGAGGAGAGGGGGAGGAGAGAGGAGGAGGAGAGAGGGGGAGGAGCACAGAAGAGGAGCCAAAGAGGAAGCAGAGATCACACATGACACGTTTCAGTCGAGGCCCGGGGGCCGAATCCGGCCCTCTGGGTAATTGTATCCGGCCCTCCAGATCTTTTCATTTTATTAATATTAATGACCCGAAGTTATCTTGTGTTTATTACTAACTTGTATCATTTTGACAAAATATATATAATGGAGAGTAAAATATTGAAAGTTATTTAAGGTTTAAGTTGATTTATTCTGGAATAATATTCCTGACATTTTTATTATTATTAATTATGTTAAAAAGTTAAAGTATCAAAGTTTTCAAACTTGGCATTCTGCTAGCTTTTTTAACTACTTTGGCATTTACTGAGATTTTTAGGCTATTTTGGAGTTTAGCTGAAATTACAGCTACATGCTAGCTTTTTTGGCTAACCTAAGTTTTTTTTCTATTTTTTTTTTCGATAATTTGGCATCCAGCTGATACTTTAGCTGACCATCAGCTTCAGACTTTTTTGCCATCAGCTTCAGTGTTTTTAGCTCTTAATTTCAGCATCTTCATGTCCAAATTCAGCTTCCAGCATTCCCACTAGCATTATCGCAGGTAATGCTATATATCTAGTTCATAATTACGTTAAAAAGTAACAGATTTAAAGTTTTAGGCGTGTCTAAGGTGTGTTTTGGATTTTCCCCCTTGTGTGATCGAGTTTGACACTCCTGTTCCACATTATGTTTTCTTTGTGATAAAAACTTCTTTAAACTTCATTATCTTTAAATCATTTCTTAATATTAGTTCATTTAAGGTGAAACATGTTGATTTTCTTTGATTTATGGATAGAGTGGCTCACGCTGCTTTTCTCCTTCAAAATCTAGTAGAATTCCCTTGTTAACGGTTCAAACGTTACAGCATGTTGATGTTCAAACGTTCCCGCCGACGCCTCAGGTGTTGAAGGGTTAATAACTGTTCCACCATGTTGAACTCACCTTCGTGCTCCTTTTCTGGAACACCAGTTTTCTTCATCTTCTTAGGCGTTTTCATGAAAAGTGGGAAGATGGTTCGGAGGCCCAGGATGTCCACAAACTTATGGCAGTTGTCCAGTCCCTCTGGTCCAATCATGGCGTGGTCCAGAACCTTCAGAGCGCTGGTCCGGGACATTTTCTTTTCTCTGCAGGAAAAAGAAAAATCAGAAACTGTTAAGAATCGGCTTGAGGAAAACCAAAGCAGGCACTAAATAAAGTATCAACTCACCTTTTGAATCTGATTAAAACTGTAACGCGCGCGTTTCATAGAACATCAATAATTCATTAATATGGATTGACGCCCTCAGGCGTCCTGCTGTGCAGCTGTGAGATCAACGTATTAAAACTCTTTCTCAAATAAACTTTTTTTACATTCTGTGATTGAGATTTTATTAAATTAAAGAGATAATACGGCATTTATTTGAAGTATTTGGACAAAAGTGAATAAATAAGGCAGAGAATGGAAGTCAATCTGACGGCTGTAATGCCGCAGAAGTGTAGCTGCTACTGGGGGGCGGAGCCAAACGGAGCGGTCTGCTATGAGAAATCCAAAGAGGAAACTGATCATCATTTTATTTTGGGATTGGGACCGGCGTGAATTTTTCACTAAAACAAACACCGATGTTGTCTAAAAATTGTGGAAACTCCGCGGTTCTCAGCAAAAGTCCCGCCCACCGACGTCGCGGAAGGCGAGCCAATCAGAATACACAGACACGCCTCCACCTGTGTAGACTCCAGTCGAGTCGACCTGAAATCTAGATGGATAAAATTCTCAAAAAAAAAATGGTTTTACTATTTTTCACAAACACAATAAATGTAGAAAAAAGAAAAAGCTCAAAAAAAAAAAAAAAAAAAAAAAAAAACAGAATTCCAGGAATAATGTCAAATAGACATCAGTGAGACATTCTTCATTTTGGGGCTGCCTGGAGTGATTTTAGCCTGGATCGTTCTCTATATTCAGTCAAAAACATGTCGATTAGTTTGTTGACAAATTTTATTTTTGTTGTTTTTATAAAATTATAACCAAGACTTTCATTCTATGTTGTAAAAACAGTTTGTTAAACATTTTAATGGTTTTCACAGGAAAATGAATGGAATTTAGCATGATTTTATGTCCATTGTGTGAATATAACATAGAAAAATTACTAAATGAAGGTGGTGTCACATAGGAGAAGCTGTGCTGATTAAAATGATCCCAAACAAGCAGAAGAACGTTTTTCAAATATAAAATACAGAAGTAAATCCAAAACTTTTGCATGGGATTTCTTATTATGATTATTTGTAGATAAAAAGTGGCTGAAAATACTCTCAACAAAAAACAAAAAAAAAAACAGACGAATAATCGCAATCAATTTTCTCCAGATTTGTGATTAATAAGTTATTTTTAAATCGATTTCTGGCCCTAATTAAAAAAAAAAATTAGGATGTGATTTTTTTTTATATTTTTCCATTTTAGTTTTTCATTTCAACCAAAAATAAAAATGTCTGTTGCTTTTTACAAGACAGAATCAACCACTAAATGTGGTAAAAACACAGAATTTTAAAGTATTTGTTTGGTTTTTGAAGTGAATTTCTAAAACTAGTGATTTACAAGCAACAATTTTTTTCTTCTAATTACAAAGATTTTTTTTGGAGATTTCTAAAAAGACATTTTGTAAAATTCTGGCTTGTGTTGAGAATATAAGCAGACTCCATCCAGAACTCTCATGTTTTGGTTCCAGCTGGAGGCAGAAGATCGTGTTAAGAAGGAGATCAGATGTAAAATCCAAGTTAAATCAATCGTGAATCTCTCACAGAACAGAACTTTCAAAATGGATCGCTCAGGCTAACAACAACTGACTATAGGGTTCTGGTGGGAACTGGACCTCGAAAAGAAGAAAGCAGCAGCCAGAGACTGAGGAAGAACTTCAAGAGACGACTGGGAGGAGATCGAGACTTATAGATGAGAAGAAGCTTCCAGATGTTTGGAGTGGAAGTAAAGAGGGACAAACAAACAAACCTGCTTGAGATCAAGAAGATAGATTAGGTGGGATTTTGCAATAACTCTGCTTAAAATAAAAACATTATTATTATTCAGAGTACTTTTATTTATTTAAAGACTCACTCCGATAATCTTTTAATCTATTTAAGAGGTGTTCTTTAAATTATGATGATTCAGTTTTTAACCAAAATGGAAAAAAAAGCTGTAATTTTCCAGGACATAGTTTCTGCAGGGCGGCAGGAGTTCAGAAATTCACCTGTGAGCTGTGCACTGTTAAAGAGGACAGAGCCTGCCCTGATTTCCCATCATCCTTTTGTTTGCATGCTCTCCAGCTAGCTTACAGCCCCTCACAGCTTAATAAAAGCGGAGCAGCAAAAGTGGTGAGCGATATCGTAGCTATCCAGCCGTCCAGTTCTGATCCAGATTCCAGCTCAGACCAGGAAAACAAAGAGTGGATGCATCAGAAGGGGGCGGAGCAGGGAGACTGTGGCCCCGCCCAGCAGACTTTATGCATCACAAATACAATTGTTTTCAAACAGGATTTTTTTAAAGATATACAACAATTTGAATAAAGATATACTAAGAAATGCAATTTTGAGCTTCATTTTCTTAATAACTTTAAATTAAATTGTATTCTTTTATTTTGTAATTTTTTTTAAAATGTATTTTATGAGTTACAAATCAGGAATTATGTACACATAAATCGGTGTGATACTTATTTCTCTCCATAATGGTGACGTTTTTTTCTAGTGTACATGTCACGATAAAAAAAGTTGCAATATGAGAATGTGAAGTTTATTGAACAATTAACATTTTTTAGGCACATTTTGTAAAAATATATATTAAAAAACATTGCAACTTTTGGTATTTCAGGCCACAAGAATGATAAAATCTGCAGTGCAATCCTGGAGGATCTGCACAAGCAGGACTGTCATTGGAGCGGGTCTTTAAGAGGCTTTTCCGTGCTCCAGTTTGTGTTTCCGTGGTTAACACGGCGCCGTGATACAGCAGCAGCAGCTTTTTACTCGTCCACACCCCCCCGCCTCCTCTTAGAAATGTAGTTGTCTGTCACCGTGTCACTTCCTCCATTTCCATCTCTGACAGATGACAGTGTTTATCTCCAAGGAAGGACACATATTTCAAAAATGTTGTGTCTGGTTCTGCAGAGAGACGCATTATATTTGATGGACAGCTGGGGAGGGCACGGGGGAGTGACAGGCAGTATACTTTCCAAAGAAAACCCAGGCAATTCAGCGGCTCGACAGCCGGCGTAACTCAACATCCCGGCGCCACCGACGGACGCCTCGGATGTGGCCCTGCGGCGACGCGTGGGTCGTGCCTGAGGTGGAGCAGCACGACCGCGGCCGTCCAGATGGATCAGAGTAAATCATAAGAAGCAGTTTAAGGGGCGAGGAACCTCCGAACTTTAAGACATCCGAACGGAAGATCGAAATTTATGTTTGAGGAAAAGTGAGATGCTTTAAAACAGGAGAGTCAAACTCAAACGCACAAGAGTCGAAATCCAAAACACATTTCAGGTCAAACAGGATAAACTGAACACTCTAAAACTACATTTTAAAAACTTTAAAAATGAAACTTTTTAACATAATTATGAACTAGATATACAGCATTACCTGTGATAATGGTAGAGTGAATGCTGGAAGATGAATCTGGTAGCAGAAAATACTGAAATTGACGGTAAAAAGCACTGAAGCTGATAGCCAGATAAAATATGAGTCACTGCCAAATTAGCCTAAAACAAAAAAAATGTAAAAACAAAAAACAACTGACAAAACGGCTAGCAAGTAGCTGAAAAAATAGCTAAAATTCAAATTTCCTAAAAACATGAAAAAGCCCAAATTAGCAAGAATGGCTAACATGTAGCTGAAATATTGGCTGAACTCCAAAACAGTCTAAAAAAATTCTCAGTTAATGCCAAAATAGTCCAAAAAGCCTAGCAAAATGTCGATTTTAAAACTTAAAAACCTTAACTTTTTAACATAATTATGAATAATAAAAAGGCAGGAATATTATTCCAGAATAAATCAATTTAAAACCTTAAATAACTTTCAATATTTTACTCTCCATAAAAATATATTTCATCCCTATTATACAAGTTAGAAATGAGCGCAAGATAACATCGGATCATTAATATCAATAAAATAAAATGATCTGGAGGGCCGGATAGAATTACCCGGAGGGCCGGATCCGGCCCCCGGGCCTCGACTTTGACACATGCTTTAAAAATGTCATTAAAGTTTTGAAGATCTCATCTTTTTTTTGTTTTTAAGACAAACATTTACCTAAAACCTATCAACAAACACGACTTCCAATCTTCTATCCAGCATAAATCAGAAGAATCTGAAAAGCCGCCGTCTCTCCCTCTGAAGAAAAAGGCTTTAGCATTTCAATAATGAAATATTGATCAAAGCGCTGAAGCTGCTGGTCCAGTGAAGTGATGATCGGCTCATAAATGTCTGTGAAGGGCTTTGATGAGTCTTTAAGGTCAGATCTCTGCTGTGCTGAACTCCACCAACTGTTGATGGATCCGATCAATCTGACAGCTTTGAGAGGGGGGGGGTAAGAGAAGATCTGAGCTTGGTAGATCGTCCATGTGTTGAGCTGAAAGAACGCTGCGTCCTAGCTTAACCTGGCTCGAGCTAGCGGGCTCTCCTCCATGAAGATCCCAGGTGAACAGGAATGACCTGACAGCTTCAGCTGCAACTCATCAAGCTGAAACTAAAGACATTTGAATGGAACTAATGATATCTAAAACAGAAAGTTATTTAAAAAATAAATCATATATAAGGTTTTTGTTTTGCTTTGTTAGGAGTTATATTTAAACATAACCTGTGATAGATGGAATCCACAAAGTAGTTTGTTCTATAGATGCTTTAAGGATGAACATTTTCACACTTTTCTCTCTTCAACTCTCAGAGTCTTCACAGAAAAATAAATGCTGGTTTATAGATTGAAAACAAAAACCTTCTTTTCAAGCTGAGCACATTCTATACAGAAGACGAAGGAGAGTGATCAGAAATGCTCTACAACCAATCAGATCGCAGAACACAATGTGCTGTAAAATTAAAATAAAGCGTGCAAAATTGCACCAAAATAATCAGCGAAACAGCGAGATCATGACGGGTGAACTGCAATGCAGCGGGGGAACACGGAACGTCACGGATACATAACACGCATGTAGGAATGAGCTCCGATTTTAAAACTAGAAACCTTCAAGATCACAGATCAAATGAAGAAACGGAGAAGCTGTTCTCTGTTTACCTGCATTTCATTTTTGTTTATAGTGTTTAAGGATTTAAACCTTCAGATGACACAGACAGAACACGCGTGTTCTAATGTAACTAAAAGCCGGTCTGTGAGGGCGGAGACAGCGGTGACCTGTCCAGACAGAAGACGTCTGCAGCGTCCGACTGTCCAGGTGAGACGTCCAGCACCGCTGCGGTTTCAGCTGGTGCGCATGCCCGCGGCGCACACGTGGAAAACATGATTAAAGGTTTGTTTGTCAAAGAAAAGTGAAGGAAATTTAAATGAAAATGAGAGATTGAATGAATACGGATCCCAGCACCATAGAAAACAATCATCTTCAACTGGATAAATGTTCATATTGTGACTTAAAAATAATAAACAATCAGACATAAAATGTAAAATTAATGAAGATTAATTAAAATACAAATATGTGTATCTTTATTTCCACTGGGAGGGGAGGGGTATTGTTTGGGTTCTATACATTTATTTTTGCAATATCTTGATTTGTTGTTTTTGATATTTACTTATGTTTTCCGTGAAGCAGTTTGAGCGACAGGATCTGGAAAAGAGCTTCATGTGTAAAGTTTGATTTGATTTGATCTGATCTGGTTTAATTTGATCTTATCTGATCTGGTTTTATCTGATCTGGTTTTGTTCTTTGAAGAGGATATTTGATTAACTGCATTTTGATTGTTAATTGCTCTGATCATTAAAGCTGTTACCTTAAAAGGTGTTATTACTACAAACACGTTATTGATCATTTTATTTTAATGTTGTAAAGAATGTTTAATGAACATTTTGTTTTCCTTTCTTCTAGAATCAAAGCTTTAGTTTATTCATCTTCTCCCTCCTTGTTTTCTCACACAAAAGTATTTATAAGATTACCGGATCAATAAGAAGTATCAATACGGGGAGTATCATTTCAAACTTTACTATACCATCCATAGATGATACGAGTATCCGAATACTCGGATATCTGCACTCTGTTCCTGAAAAATCAAGTAGGAAAATTTGTGACATCCGAGATCGACGATTTACAATATTTATAAAAATAATTAGACTGAAGTAACAATACATTTAAGGAAATGTAATTATTGCTCTAAGATTGTTGAAGGATGTTGTATTTTGAGTTTATAAACTGAACAAACCAAATGTGAAACTTCACAGTAAAGTGTCGGTGAAGGTTCGGATTTTCAAAGTAAAACTATCAAGTGTTTTTTATGGATGAAAAAAAGAATATGAAGTTAAGTTCAGTGGAATAAGTTCTGGAAAAAGATTGAAGTATAAATGATGGTGATTAAAAACAAATAGTGTTAATGTTCATACAGCAATAAAATACATATGTATAAGCACAATATATCTAAAACAGTAAGAATGTTGGTTTGATCTGTTAATTTTGATTCAAACTGGATCTTCACTAAAAACTTCTATCCCAAACTTTATTGAACATATTTGAGCAAAACATGAGTTGTTCAAATAATGTTTTGCAGAAGTACTGCATGTGTGGTTGTCATAACAACAGCAGCAGGATTGGATACATCAGAACCAAATACTGTCAATATCACAAAACCATGAAGAAACAAACACGTGTATGTTGTTGTATTATTCATCTTTAGTTACATTATGAGTCTGAGTAACTGAATGGAAGTTCATGCTATGATGGTACTTTTATTGTGTGCAAATTTAAATGTTTTTACTTTTTTGTAAGTTTGATTATTACAGTAATATAAATGTTCTGCAGCCGGACAGGATGGTTCTTCATTTTCACTAGAGGTGATCAGGTTTAGCATGATTTTTTTCTTCATATTTTTTCATATTTCATATTGAAATTTGGAAAAAAGAAAGTAAGTCTGAGTGCAATCAACAAAATGAACCTATCAATCTCTTTTTTTATCATTTAAAGTACTTTTCATGTTGCAGATCAACATGTTTTACAATTTAAAAAAACAAACAAAAAAGAGAAAAACTAAAACTAATCCACTCTTTTATCCCCTCCCACACACACATGCACACACAAAATAAATGACTAGAACATTAAAAGAGATATAAGGCGCTGCAGCCTCGAGGCCGCGGCGCTGCAGCGTTTGAGGTCCGCTCACCACCGCGGATCCCAGGACAACAATCAACAGACAAACCCAGCAAGTCCTGGTGCAGAAGATCCCATGTGGAAACAGAACTTCATTAATGCCACATCTGACCAGAACAAGCGATAAAACCAGCTGTGCGGTCATAAACTTCTCTCTTCCCACTCACGCACGCGCTCATCCACAGACACGCCCTCACATCGTCACTCCTGTCATCTCACCAGAAACAGTTTCAAACACAGGAGTTCTTACTACTCTTTCATTTCACCACTGAAACCTTCATTTTTACTACGGTTGCGCATTAATTTAAATCGCCGGGTCATGAAGGTCGAGGTGGACAGTATCAGATATTGTGTGAAACTATAATGTTTTGTCAAAAAAGAAAAAAAAGCTGCAGTATTTAAATGGGTGGGCGGGGTCACATGCACAGCGCTGCGTGATTGGACCCTCTCCACGTGACACCATGAGGGATCAAAGATCATTACGAGAACAGAGTATCACTCTTTTCAAATCTGAAAAATCCAAACAGACGACAAAAGTGCTAGATGTTGTCACATCCCGGCGTGACACTGTTGCCGAGCCCTGATCTAGAATTCCAGGATGTTTATCTGAAATAGAATCCTTTTTCAGTGAGTTTGTTGAGTCCCGGCTCCTACCTGAGCATGAGGTTCATCAGCTGAAGCCCTTCTCCTTTCAGGAAGCGTTCTCGGTTGGATGCCAGCATCAGACAGGAGCACAGGGCATCAAACAGGTTCTCCATCATCTCCTGCTCCTCGGCTGTGTTCGGGTTGTGACGTTTAAACACCTGAGAGGAAGAAACCCGTGTAGAAATCTCTGTTTTACTGGATTCATGTGGATTCACGTCATGACAGATGAGAGAAAATATGATCTGAATGGTAAAACTAGCTTAATGAATTATAAAGCAAATCAGATCAGACGGTAAAATAAATGTTAATCCCTGAGTAGAGAAGTATAGAAGGGGTGGTTGCACATCTTCATGAGCTGGCTGGAGCTCAGCCACACGCATGCGACCCACTCTCCTCTGAGAACGGAGAGGGCGAGTCGGATGCTGTCTGGGGAACATGAAGGGAGGCGGGCGCAAAAAAATCTGAACCTTACAGATAACTGCTGCAGTAAAACATCGATGCCATCCATCTCGCCCAGCAGCTCTCTGGTATCTGTGAAGAAAAGAGAAAAAATGACTAACTCACAGCTCAACACAGAGATTACATCCCAAAAATATCCTTTCAGAGACGGCAGGAGGTAAAAGAAGGGTCAGAAAAAAAACAAAGAAAACACAAACTTTTAAATACAGAAGCTGGAAACGGCCTGCCCTACTTTATCTATTTTTTCTTTCATTTTCTCATGATAATGAGATTCACTATCTCATTATCATGTGATAATGAGATAATAAAGAGTATCCTGTAGCATCCCTCTCCACACTGAGAATCTGAGATTTGACCCGTTTTAAATCTCTTTATTTTATGTTAGCAACAAGAAGAAAACACTCCTGTATTTATTGATTTATTACGCTCCTCAAACGCCGTGATTCTGTCTCGTTCACCAGCCCCTCCTCCCCCTCCCTAAAACCCCTGAAGAGAGTTTGAATGACAGAACCCAGGTCCAACAAGCGTCTCCACGTGGTGCGTTCACTGAACTCTGGACTATAAAATACTTTTTTCCTTCTTCCACAATCCACAGCAAAACTAAGCAATTTATCAGAGTAAATGTGGAACACAATTATATTAATCAATAATAAATAGTTACTGAAAACCCTTCACAACAGGCTGATTGACAGAACTTTGGGCCGCCGAGCGTCTGCCTGGTGCGTTCACTGAGCTCCGGACATCAGCAGCAAATAAAGCAGTTTATCAGAGAAAATGTAGAACAAATAATGCATTTATAATTTATCTATTTAATTGTGTTGATATTTTTTTTTCAGAAAAACTGCTTTGCTTTGCTGCAAAAGTATGTCGTAGTGGACTGAGTTGGGCTGAGAGGGTCTGCTAATGTCCGGAGCTCAGTGAACGCACCACGCAGAGACGCTCGTCGGCCCAGGTAAAGTCTAGTGAACATTTTCTTTTTCTTGTTACCAAAAGAAAATGAAATTTGCTTTCTCTTGATAATGAGATGGTGGATCTCATTATCACGAGAATACTTGAAAAAAAAGTAGGCAAGGCAATTTTTGGCTTCTGTATTTAGATTAGATTATTGTCAGTTTCTTTTAATCTGTCTAAACAAATCTGCCGTCGTCTGTTTCCAGTTTGTCCTAAATGTGGCAGCAAAGATTTTAACAGGAACCAACAGAAGAGCACACATCATCACACCCGTCACACATCACACCTGTTTTAATTTCACTACATCAGCTACCGCTCAAACTTAGAATTGATTTTACAATTCTTAGTTTTAACTTTTAGTTGACTTTTTTTGTTTTTTTGTTTGTTTTAGAATGTTTGAGTTAGACTAATATTTACACGTGAGCTGTCTAGACTAATTTAAGCTTTTTTGTAGTTACGCTATTTTGACAATTATATGCTAGCTTTTTTGGCTATCCTAAGTTTTTCTTTTTTTTGGGTTAATTTGGTATCTAGTTAATATTTTAGCTGACTATCAGTTTCGCGTTTTCAGCTATAAACTTCAGTGTTTTTAGCTAACATTTTCAGCATCTTCAGCGGCCAATTTCAGCTTCCAGCATTCACACTAGCATTCACAGGTAATGCTATATATCTAGTTTATAATTATGTTAAAAAGTTACAATTTTAAAATTTTAAGGATTTAGTTTTAGAGTGTTCAATAAATGTTTATCCTGTTCGGACCGCGACCGAAGGTGTGTTTTGGATTTTGACCCCCTGTGCGAATGAGTTTGACATCTCTGCCTCTTCATAGAAAAGACAAACCTCATCGTTCAACTGATGAAGGTGTCCTTAACCTAAAACATTCAAAATTCAATAGAAAAATCTATTTCCTGAACAACAAGGAGTTTTGCATTTGTAAATTGTCTAATTGTAATGGTTTATGCATATTGGTAATTATAATAAAACGTGTTTTACTGTTTTTGAGAAAGAGATGCAGTTCCAGTGACTTTATGAGAATGAGTGTAAAATGAGAGCGGACCTCCACTGCATATCAATGCGGTTTGTTCATTAATGAGAACCTGTCCAAGGATCAGAGAGTCCTTGGGCTCTGTGTGGGTTTACTAAAAGGAAAAAAGGGTTGGAGACAACAGCAGCTAAACTAGGACATTTTTGTTGTTGGAATATTGGAGAGAAACAAAAAAAATTCATTATATAACAAGAGTAAAAAATAAAAATTAAGATGGAGGGCTAAGAAAGAGCAAAAGCAAGAAAAAAAAAGGCTTTAAAAACAGAAAACACAATGTTCAAGACAAACTAGTTTATTTTAAAGCAGCAAACCCTTTACTGAGGAATACTTACTGTCATTATTTTGCAGCAAGATGGCCAGGATTTCACTGCAGTACAGCTTGTTAGCATCAAACGGCATCTTTGCCTGAGAGGGAAAGAGAGCAAGTTCTAATTACCACTCATCTTGAGAAACTCTGCTCTCCAGAGAATTAGAAACCCACCATGTGTTCTGCATGAAGCTCTGCATTTAGCTCCATCAAGCAGTGCCCTGCCTCATTCAGATCCTGCCTCATGCGGCGCAAACACAAGTGCTACACAACAAATCTAAACATGTTTGTTGCCTCATTTATGTTCTTCAAAACCAGCCAGCAGAAGGAAAACACCAAAAACAAAGATGACCCATTTTTGTGAGTGCGGGAGGCTGAAAGAAAATCCTCGGAAAGGCAAAAAGTTAAACAACAGATAAACTAATGAACTTTGAAATAAGTATTTTACTTTAATTAGGGATAAGGATTTTCCTTCCTCTACATTCAACTGCATCACTTTAACTGACAGAGAAGGACCGATGTGTTTAGTCCGTTTTTGTTTTTTAATGAGTAACTGTTCAGCCACAGATTTGATTCTTTAACAGAATTAAATATAAAAGAGGTTTCTTAGTCAGAAATTCCTTTTGTGTGACACACCCGAAGTGTGGAAATGCTAGTTCTTCATTGAAATCACGTGTCAAAGTCAAGGCCCGGGGGCCGGATCCGGCCCTCCGGGTAATTCTATCCGGCCCTCCAGATCTTTTTTTTTAATTAATGACCTGATGTTATCTTGCGCTCATTTCTAACGAGTATAATTTTGACAAAATATATTTTTACTGACAGAAAAATATTGAAAGTCATTTAAGGTTTAAATTGATTTAATCTGGAATAATATTCCTGCCTTTTTATTATTCATCATTATGTTAAACATTTAAAGTTTTAAAAATTGGCATTCTGCTAGTTTATTTTTGACTATTTTGGTATTTACTAAGATTTTTAGGGAGTTTTGGAGTTTCATATTTTAGCTGCATGCTAGCTGTTTTGGCTAATCTAAGTTTTTTTGTTTTTTTTTTTAACTTTTTCAGGATAAATTGGCATTCAGCTAATATTCTAGCTGGCCATCAGCTTCAGTATTTTCAGCTTTCAGCACTAGCATCTTCGGCGTGTTCACTGAGCCGTCTACGACTTAAACATTTTGTCTGCAGACAGCCCGTCTCCTCTCAGAAGGGCATTTAGGACTGGGGCATATTTCTCACCTTGATCCTCTTGAGCAGCCACTGCATCAGTCCCTGCTGGGCAGCTTCAGCACACAGGCCTGGTCTGAACTCCGCCATATTTTCAATGATGGCTATGAAGGACAGAAACAACTGTAAACATTGAAGACTTTAATGGGTGCTTAGCACTCAACAAGCAAGCAGGAGAACATGGTAGACAAGAACATCTGGTTCCCCCAACAGATCAATGGATTTAGTATTTAAAGGGAAAGTGAATAAATCTTATTTTTTATGTATAATTATAATTAGTTATAATTAATAAAGATGCTGAAACCTTTTACTGAAAATGGTGACGCAATTTACTTTAATTGCTGAAGGGATTTACTAAAAATGCAAAAGCTATTTGCAAAATGTTAAATTTATTAAAAGACGGGAAATGTATTTAAAGAACTATGAAGTGCGCTGAATTTGACTTAAATTTCTAAAAAACGAAGTAAATTTGCTTAAAAATCCCCAATACATGCTAATGAAAAAATATTTAGTGTGTTGCTTAAATATGATCTAAACTACGAATTAGCCAAAAAGCTAGCTTGTTGCTTAAATACTAGCTAAACTCATAAATAGCCAAAATTCCAAAGTAAACTAAATTAGTCAAAAACGTCAGTATGTTGCTAAAATAGAACCTTAACTTTAAATTAGACTAAAAACCTAAAGTAGCCAAAACCGTTAGTTAAAAACAGATTAGCCAAAAAGAGTTAGCATGTTGCTAAAATATTAGCTAAACTCCAAATTAGCATAAAAAACCTCAGGAAAAGCCAAACTAGCCAAAAAAAAAAAAAAAACTTATTGCTTAAATACTTGCTAAACTCCAAAATTGTCTTTAATTCCTCAGTAAACTAAACAAGTCGAAAATGTTAGCATGTTGCTAAAACAGAAGCTAAACTCTAAATTAGCCAATAAAAAAACCTCAGTAGATAACATTTGCCAAAAATTTTAGCATGTAGCTAGCTAAACTCCAAAATAGCCTAAAATTCCCCAATAAACTAAATTAGTCAAAAATGTTAGCATGTTACTAGCTAAACTCCAAAAATGCAAAAAAATTCCTCAGTTAACTAAATTAGCCAAAAAAGTTAGTATGTAGCTAAAATAGAAGATAAACTCTAAATTAGCCCATAAAAAACCTCAGTAGATAACATTAGCCAAAAACGTAAGCATGTTGCTAGCTAAACTCCAAAATACCCAATTATTCCTCAGTTAATTAAATTAGTCAAAAACGTTAGCATGTTGCTAAAATAAAAGGTAAACTCTAAATTAGCCTAAAATCCCCATCAGAAAAAAAAAAAAAGCCAAAAACATTAGCATGATGTTTAAGTATTAGCGAAACTTTAAATTTTTTGACAATTACTATAAAAGATGAAAACATAGCGCAGGAATATATTTAAAGGCTTGTTGTTAATCCACTTAAGTGAATGTTTACTAAACATTCACACGACTATATTCAAAAAGCAAGTTGAAATCCTGTGACCTCTGCCTTTATTAGGGCTTAGTGTGTCTGCCTTCCCACAGAAGAGCACTGTAGTGTGGTTATTTTCATTTAAAGGTCATTATTAAAGTGCTCAACCGGTGAAAATAAATGTTCAACTCCAGAGGAGCTGCTTAGCCATCTGAGGAGAATGTAAAAAAATAGGGAAGCTCACCAATAACCTGTTAAAGGAAGAACCAAACTTGAGAAAAGGTTTGAGGCATTTAGAATGAGATACAGCGTCTGAGACAGAAGCTGCAGATGATAGACACTAGAAATAGAGAAGAAGATGGAGAAGAAGGGAGCTCAGGGAGGAAGGAGAAGGGCCTTTATCTGTGATTGAAAGAGCAGACAGACAGCATCCTGGAGGACAGCGGGCCCAGAACAGAGAGCAGCCACGCCAGACAAAAGGCTTATTCAACCTTGGAGGGCTCCCTTGATAACTCTCTCCTCACACTCACATACACACTTTAGAGAGGACGAGCCACAGTGCTGCTCCCACAATACAAACAGTGCCAAATACACACACCTAAACAGCCCTCCTGACACTCTGCCTCAATCTGGCAACAAAGAAACAACCTCAGTGGACTCGTTCAAGACAAAAAAAAAAAAACGCAGGCAGAAAATTCTCATTTATGGGAACATAAGACAAAGCCTCTTTGAGCTGCTGCAGCGCCACACTCTCTCCTCAAACTTGTATACACGTTTATTGTGGAGAAAAGTGTTTTCAAAAGAAGAAAATCTCTTTTCAAACTTTTGATAAATGCTCAAGCCTTTAAACTTTTCCCTCCTTCCGTTCAGCAGAGGAGGATGAACTGCAGATGAACGACAGAAACTGCAACGCTTTTGTGTTCCCGCAAACGTTTCACACTCCAATGCAACAAGTCTGCTCTTATGCTTCAAGCCTGGAGGAAACTCCCAGATACGTTAGAATCCAAGTGTCAAAATACCATCAGAATTATTGCAGAAAATAAATACAAAACAGAAACTTTAGTTTGTTTGATGTTTTGGATTTTTCAGTTAATAGAAAATTAATCTTTCAGAGAATAATTTTCAGGTTAGAAATATTTTTTTAAATTTAATCTATTTGATGCAAAAAGGATTAAAGCAATGAATTATTGTTCCTGTAATCAGTATAATGATGATAAACATTCATGCATTCATCCATCATTCATCCATCCATCATGTCTTTGAATCTTTCATTGTTATTTTTTTAATAAAGAGACCAGAGGTTTTACTTTCTACAACTATGAATATTTAACAATCATCCTAATTTTATCTCTGGTGCAGACAGGAACAGGAGATTCTGCTGCAGTGAATGTCCCAGATTTCTCCCAGATGTTTGTTTTTCATGTTTTGAATTTAAAAGAATGAGCAGAACTTTGTAGCGATCGCAGCAGTTTTCACGATGACATTGTTCTAATCGGAAAAAAGTTCTGACAAAAACTCAGATCTGTTCGTGCGAAACAAGAGCTGAAACTCAACAGCAGAGGATTTGAATGACTGGATGAATCTGCAGCTCTGAGCCCAAAAACAGAATTCATCTTTTTCTCTCTAAGGCAAAAATAATCTTATAAAGATTCTAGGATTAGGGGAATGTTGCTGTAGCTGCTTTCTAAATCTTGTGACCAAAAATCTTCCAAACAAAAATCTGAAGAGGGAACAACTCCACAGTTTTCCTTCTGTCTCATAGTTCTCCTCTAAAAGTCGAGTTTTCAGATGTTTTAACCACTTTGTTAGTGATAACTAGTGCTGGGCGAGACGACGATACGTATCGTGTAAAGTGTCTATCATGTCATTTCTCTTCTATCGTTTATATCGTCTTTAACCTAATTTGATCAATTATTTCACCAAATGTCTCGTTAAATAGCCCGAGACAACTGCTCAGGTGTCGCTTCGACAGTGTGTGCGCAAAAAATGGATAAAAGTGAAAATAAAGACGGATTAAAAAGAGAATCTTTGGAAAGAAACTCCATCTTTTATGTTACTTAACACGCGGCAGAATGATGGAGGCGGAGCAGCTTGAAGCTGTTTCCTCAGAGTTGAAGCAGACAGAAACACCGATGCAGGCAGCCAAGAAGAACTTTGAGAAAAGAGGGGGGACGTCCGTGATTTGGTTACACCTTTGATTGGTTCTAAGACGATGAGCAGAAGACGGCAACATGCAAACTCTGCGAGGAGGTTATGCTAACACAACAAACCTTTAATCACTCGAGGAAGGTCCACGATAATGAACATATGAGATTACAAAAAAGTATCCGAGTATCTGAGCACTCGGATTCTCGTGATCTGCTCCCAAACATTTGCAACGTTCAAAAGGCTGATTTGTGATATTTATAAATATAGTGGAGTAAAGTAAGATATTATGTCTCTAGAATACAGAACAATGTTGGATTTTAAAGCCGAATGTCTGTTCCCAAAAGTAAACAAATCTTCTAAACAAAGTGTCGGTGAGGCTTCCTGTTTTCAAAGTAAAACTAGCGAGAACTTCTTCTTCTTCTTCTTCTCCAGAGTTTATATGGTTTTGGTGATGATAACTCTTCAACTGTTGATGCAATTCTAGCAGTAATTTAGCAGTAAAAATTTGTTTATTTAACTACTCAGAAACATGAAACTGTTGAGCACTTTAAAACAGGTTTTTCATAAAGAGTATTTTATTTAACTAATTCAGTCTAAATACATTTGATTGTGAAGGCTGCTGTACACATCTCTTCTCATAGATTTATTTTCCTGCACTAAAATTGTGAATTTCAGTTATCTGTTACTTAAAATAGTCAGAAAAATAAGCTATAACATTTTTTTCAGAGAATAGCTAAAAATACACTTTATTGATGTATATCGTGATATACATCTTTATATCAATTAATTTATTTTGTGATATGTATATATTTTTTTCCATATCGGCCAGCACTAGTGATGTTTGAAGATGTTTGAAAATGCATGAAATAGCAGTTAAAAATACCTAAAAACAGCCGTGAAACATGCTGACTATCTTTGTAAAAGTGTAAGAATACACGACGTCAACCACATATCTGTGTTTGTACATTAGTACTGAATTATAAACACAGTTTTGAGAATTAATTCGGCGCTGCGACATTTGCATTTGTAGAGATGATGAAATGTCAGAGACAGAAAACAAGCAGAGGATGAAATAATATTCATTTAACGATTTATATTCATCATTAACTCTGATATCAGTTTCACCTGACAGGGTTCTGAGAATAATGAATACCGACATGACGCCACATCTATGTGCAGCATCACCTTCAAATATTAATAACAGAACCAACAAAAGGAGAAAATCCCTTTTTTCAGCCCAACTGAATCTGAAGGCTGGATACAGGAGTCTCATGAATCATTTCATGCATCCGTAAAGACTCACCCAGAGTGTTGTAGATGCCGTCAGACTCCTCCTTCACCTGCTCATCCAGTCGCTCCATGTTCTGCACCAGCAGAGCCACCACCTGACCCTCCAACTGCAAGCAGAGACGGAGCGATCGTCGGATCAGCTCAGCTGGAGAACGGGACGATTCAAAACCTCTTTGGTAGAATTCAGCTTCTCATGGTGTTTTTGTTTTATCCGTCAGCTGAAACTCTCCTAAAATGATCCCATTTGATGTCGAATTTCATTTCAAACTTCACAAAGATGAGAATCAAAAGGGAGCAGCGATGACGGATCACTTCAAAGCCTGAAAGTTTGGTGCTTTGAGAGGCGATCAGTCAGGAAGCGAGCGTCACTAGTCAAGACTCGGTTAAAGACACAAACCCAGCGCAGACGTGGGCTCCTCTGCAGAGGAGGACAGAGCTACGACCGATGAAAGGCCATCAACACTCAGTCATGTGAATCGCTTTGATTTATCTTATCAGGGGTAGCACCTGGCCTTCTGGCAGCGAGGACGGGGGAGCAGCAGACGACAAATCGAGCCCACCGACCCCGACCGCCCTCAAACACTTTCTCCCTGTGAGGAATGAATGTTTCTGTGGACGTTCAACTGCACAACAAATGAGCTGCACTTATTCAGTGAATCCAACATATGTGGGGGCGCCTGTGGCGCAGGGGGAGAGCGGTCGTCCTCTCATTGGAGGGTTGCGGGTTAGACTCTGCACAGCCAAAGAGGCGAGATCCTGAACCCTCTGCTGCCCCCAGTGGTCAGTCAGTGCAGCTGCATGAATGTGAGACCGTAGAGGAGCTTAAGCATGAAGGAGGGAAACATGATTGATGAATTATTTACCCTTATGTGATACATTTCCTGTAAGTTTATTAGTTACTTTTTAAAGAAAAAGTTCATCATTTTATTTTAAGAATCTTCTCCTTATGAAGTTCTTATCAAAAGCAAAGCAGAAAGTCCAAACTTCAAGACATCTGGTAGAGTGTTCATCAAACAAATAAATTCACATCAACTCTAACTCAATAAAATCATGAAGAGATTTAGAGATCAGCTGCAGAACTGAAAGTCTGCATGAGAAAACCTCATGATGCAGAGAGGAAGTATTATGATATGGGAGTTTTATTTACGTTAATGATGATGTAATTAGTCATGTTTACCAACATCATCTACGAAGAAATGGTGTGAGCTGACCAGCTGAAACTACTGGATGAATGAATGAATGAATGAATGAATGAATGAATGAATAATGAAAGAATGAGTGAACAATTGAGTGAATCCATGAATGAATTAATAAATAAATGAAGGGATGAATAGATATTCATACAGATAAGTAAATGAAAAGTAAATAAATGGGTAATTTAAAAATTAGGAAATAAATAAATGAGAGCGAATGGGTGAATACATGAAGGAAAAATGAAGTATTGCATGAATGAGTGAGTGAATGAATAAAAAAATTAGTGAATGAAAAAGTGAAGGGATACATGAATAGAAGGAATAGATGAGTGGGTGAGTGAGTTAGGAATTAGAAAATAACCAATTAATTAATTAGTGAATTAATGAATTATTGAGTGAATAAACATATGACTTGTGAAATGGAGGTGTGAAAATATATTTATAAAATGAACAAGTTAAATAAAAAGATGAGAAAGGCAGTGAATGAATGAAAGAACAAATAAAAAAAAATCAATAACAGGATAACTGAATGAATGAATGAATGAATGAATGAATGAATGAATGAATGAATGAATGAGATGGTGTGTTTTGAAAACCCAGATGTTCTTTTAGTTCCATCTTCTAAATCTGCAGACAGAAACCGTCTAATAAGCAAACGAGACTCCTCAATAACTCTAAATGTCAGCGAGGAGAAAGTGAAGTTCTGCTACTGATTCATTAAAAAAGACGAAGTAATCAATTCTCCTCTGCCTAAGTTGGATGCAGAAGCCAAGTAACTTAAGTATTGATCCAGCAAGTGTTGCTGCATCAATACCAGCACCGACTGAGAGAAAGCTGAAACTCACCAGAGCGTCTATGAGGACTTCGGCGCCCTCCTCGCTCTCGTGGAGTGTGTCGATGTCGGTCAGCTCCTGCAGCAGGTCCACCACCGCGATGGCCACATGTGCTCTGGGTTCAGGAAAAGAAAACTGACCCAGTCCTAAAACAGAAAAACTCCCTAAAGTCCATCTGCTTTTGTTATCGGACATCAGAGTCTAAAAGTCTCGATTGTCTGAGGAATAAATTCACTTTATATCAACAGGTTTGCCACAGTTTAACCTTTTAAGAGAGAACAATCACGAAACATGTAAAAGCCTTTATTTTGAAATACGTTTTTCTCACTTCCTTTGTTTCTGAAAGCTGTTCAAAGGTCATTCTTTTTGTTTTTAACTGATCAATGTTTAGAATAAATTAAAGAGCATCTTTGTGTATAGAGCTCAATCCCACAGAGGAGACATGAAGCAGTTTGTGAGTCAAAGTCCACGTGAAGGATATCTGTGTTTTCATGGCTGAGAAGGCCCAGCAGCGAGTGGACGGCGTTAAGCTCCACCAGCAGGTGGTACAGGTCCGGCATGGTGGCGATCACGTGCATTTCCTGGATGATGTCGTTCAGATCCAGCTCCGACTCCATGAACCTGGGTTGGAAACAAAGTTAATAAAGTTTTCCTTAAAAAAAGAACCCAAAAAAAAAAAAAACAAGTCAAGGAGGAGCATGTTTACTTCTCAGGATTGTCAGGAAACTTGATCCGCAGCTCCTGGTTTTTGTACGACCTTTTCTCAAAGGTCAGGATCATTTTCTTCACTGTGCTTTCATCAACTGGCTCCGCCTTTTGGATCCATCAGACGGCGGCGAGGAGGAAGAAAACAGAAGGAGAAAGAGGACAAAAGCTTTACGCTGAAGCAGCTGTTGCAGGAGCAAAGAGCCATCATCGCCACATTAAACGCACGAGCGGAGTATATTATTTTTTTGTCAATTAGGGGGAATTTAGGTATATTTTGCAAAAAAAGGGATGCATTTGACCTCCTGAAGGCTTAAAAGCTGCAAAGTGCCAGACAGATAATGACCAGTTAGGACATTTCAACTGCCTGACATTATGGAAAAGAGGAGCTATTAGCTCTGAGAGGCTCTTGACAGAGTAAATTTTTGAAATGCCTGCAGTGTGAGATAATATGAGCTGAATTATCAATGTGCAGTCTTCAAATGTACTGCAATACAGTAACACTGATTCTTGGACTCCTATAGAAATTCTGAAGCAGCTGCATCTCTACTGCGGTCTGACTTTACCTAAAATATTTAACACTAAAGCTTCTATGATTAGTCGGAGACTAATAAACTATTTAAACAGTATCAGACTAATGTAATGGTCAACTAGTCGTTACTTTATATTATATAGAGTCAGAGTGCAGTAAAGTTGAACAAAGTTGTAAGTATACAGCTCCAAAAAATATATAATTTATTTGAGTGAGACCAAAACTTTATCTTTTATGAAAAATAGTTCCTTGTTTCAGATGCTGACTTCATCTGTTTGAAGTCTTGTTTTAATGTTTTCATTTAGAGTTTAGCTTCTATTTTAGCAACAGGCTTTTGGCTTTTCCCTTCATGGTCTCCACAGTGAATCATTTTCCTCCATCTAAGCCTGTCTTCAACATCCTCTCCTCTAACACCAGACACCTTCATGTCTTCATTCTCTGCATCCAGAAACCTCCTCTTTGGTCTTCCTCTAGACCTCTAGACTCAGCATCCTTCTACCAATATCTTCACTGTCTCTCCTCTGAACATGTCCAAACCATCTCAGTCTGACTTTATCTCCAAAACCTCTAACATGTGCTGTCCCTCTGATGGATTCATTCCTGATCCTATCCATCCTGGTCACTCCCAAAGAGAACCTCAGCATCTTCATCTCTGCTTCCTGTCTTTTCTTCACTGTTTCTAGTCCAACAACATGGCTGCTCTCACCACAGTCTTCTACATCTTTCCTTTCATTTGTGCTGAAACTCTTCTATCACACATCACACCTGACACTTTTCTCCACCCATTCCAACCTGCTTGCACTCACCTCTTCACTTCTTTTCCACACTCTCCATGACTCTGTACTGTTGACCCTAAATCCTTAAACTCCTCCCCCTTCTTTATCTCTTCTCCCTGTAACCTCACTCTTCCACTCGGGTTCCTCTCATTCACACACATGTACTCTGTCTTACTGCGGCTAACCTTCATTCCTCTCCTTTCCAGGGCAAACCTCCACCTCTCTAGCTCCTCCTCCACCTCTCTAGCTCCTCCTCCACCTCTCGAGCTCCTCCTCCACCTCTCGAGCTCCACCTCTCGAGCTCCTCCTCCACCTCTCTAGCTCCTCCTCCACCTCTCTAGCTCCTCCTCCACCTCTCTAGCTCCTCCTCCACCTCTCTAGCTCCACCTCCACCTCTCTAGCTCCTCCTCCACCTCTCTAGCTCCTCCTCCACCTCTCTAGCTCCTCCTCCACCTCTCTAGCTCCTCCTCCACCTCTCTAGCTCCACCTCCACCTCTCTAGCTCCTCCTCCACCTCTCTAGCTCCACCTCTCGAGGTCCTCCTCCACCTCTCGAGCTCCACCTCTCTAGCTCCTCCTCCACCTCTCTAGCTCCACCTCCACCTCTCTAGCTCCTCCTCCACCTCTCTAGCTCCTCCTCCACCTCTCTAGCTCCTCCTCCACCTCTCTAGCTCCTCCTCCACCTCTCTAGCTCCACCTCCACCTCTCTAGCTCCTCCTCCACCTCTCTAGCTCCTCCTCCACCTCTCTAGCTCCTCCTCCACCTCTCTAGCTCCTCCTCCACCTCTCTAGCTCCTCCTCCACCTCTCTAGCTCCTCCTCCACCTCTCTAGCTCCACCTCCACCCTCTCTAGCTCCTCCTCCACCTCTCTAGCTCCTCCTCCACCTCTCTAGCTCCACCTCCACCTCTCTAGCTCCTCCTCCACCTCTCTAGCTCCTCCTCCACCTCTCGAGCTCCACCCACCTCTCTAGCTCCTCCTCCACCTCTCTAGCTCCTCCTCCACCTCTCTAGCTCCTCCTCCACCTCTCTAGCTCCTCCTCCACCTCTCTAGCTCCTCCTCCACCTCTAGCTCCTCCTCCACCTCTCACGCTCCTCCTCCACCTCTCTAGCTCCTCCTCCACCTCTCTAGCTCCTCCTCCACCTCTCTAGCTCCTCCTCCACCTCTCTAGCTCCTCCTCCACCTCTCTAGCTCCTCCTCCACCTCTCTAGCTCCTCCCCCACCTCTCACGCTCCTCCTCCACCTCTCTAGCTCCTCCTCCACCTCTCTAGCTCCTCCTCCACCTCTCTAGTTCCTCCCCCACCTCTCTAGCTCCTCCTCCACCTCTCTAGCTCCTCCTCCACCTCTCTAGCTCCACCTCCACCTCTCTAGCTCCTCCTCCACCTCTCTAGCTCCTCCTCCAGCTGATCCCTGATGAACTCCTCTGTCACCCCGACAGCACACCTCACCACTGTCTTCCAGCCCTCATACATGTCCTGCACTCAGGGGCGGTTCTACACTGAATGACTCCCCGGGCGAGAGCCTCCCCAGACGCGCCCCCCCACCCCCCCCACCCAAAAAAAAATAAATAAAGAAAAAATTAGCTTATGGTTGCCGTCTTCAATCCTATGATTGGCACATTTTTAGACTGGTTACATTATGTTTTGTCACCATCGAGTAGTTGTTTATAGTTAATATTAATCTTAAAAAACTACCAACAGATTTATGAATATACTATTGCCTAAACATAGAACAAACATGATGAAACAAAATTAATAAACTTAATGCACACAGGCTCACAACTAATCCACTTTAACAGTTAAAATCTCCAGTTAACTGGTTCAAAAAAATGAAAATATTAAGGTTAAAGTAATGACTAACCAGAAAAAAACAGGAAAAGACAAGAAAATGAAGCTTAAAACTACTTTTTATTTTGATCTTTTTTTTTCTTTCTTTTGTAGCTAGACTTCTGACGATTTTTGAAGTAATAAATCTCAAATAAAATAAATTTTAATTTTCATTATTTTTGGTATCAATTGTAGTATTGAAACTATAGGAACATTTAAATATTTCAAATAATTGTTATTATCTGTAGTACATGTACAAGTGACGCACTGCTGTGCCCGCTGTTCCTTTGACTTTTTTATATATCAGCTGCTGTACATCACTGTCTGGGAGATGTAAACCCAGAAACCAAGATTCAATTCAATTCAATTTTATTTATATAGCCCAAAATCACAAAGAATTTTGCCTCATTGGGCTTCATGCAGGTAATTTTACAGTTGCAAAAAATAGTCATGAAACATGAAAGAAAGATCACTAAAGACTAAACAGACTAAATAAACTGGATATCCCTGCTCTTAGACCCTCCCTCTCGGTAAGGAAAAACTTCTAAAAAACCTGAATCAGGAAAAACGAAGAAACCTTAGGGATTCCCACATGAGGGAGAAATCCCATCCCAGGACGAACAGGCAATACCAGAACATGTAAGGGAAAATTAGCTTCTAAAACTAAATATTTGAATAGAGTTCATTCAGATGGAGCTGCAGATAAATTAGCTTCTAAAACTAAGTATTTGAATAGTATGTAAAGATGTGCACGGATGTTTTTATTCAGATCTTTAAAATAAATAAACCTGATCTCAGTATCCACGTCATCCATGACAAGTGCCCTCAGGCAGAGGGAGCCTCAGGTTAACAGGAAAATTTGGCACTAATTAATAGGCTTATATATTTATCATATTTTTCTGTCATTTAAAAAAAAAATTTTTTTGGAACAATTGATTTTTTTAAAGTTTCATAATGTAGACACCCCCGCTTTTGTCCCCGTACGTCCATTTAATTAGGTAGAGACCCCCCAGCCCAATCTCAGTGAAATGTGTACATATTCCATGACTTTGGAAATACCGTGCATAATTTCACGAGAAACAAGGTTTTTGCGTGCATATAATATGTTCGATCCAGCACGGTCCTGAATGTGTTTAAATGTCTTTTCCACATTTGAAACATCCCCTGGTGGACGTAATCCTAACCTTAACCAGCATTTTTAAATGCGCCAGAGGTTGTCTGACCACGTGATCAAAACGAAACCTAAAAACCGTGTATATTGTAGTGATGGTTGCGGGCTTGTTGGGCTTGCTGTCAGATCTGGCAGCGCAAGGAATTGTGGGTAACCATTTCTTTTGCCTGTCTGGTTAGAATTGGGTTTAAGTTTGAGTTTTCATTTATGTGTTTTGTTGTCTGACGTTTAACACTGTTTCCATTTGTTATTTTTGGCTTATTGTGTTTTATTTATTCCTGCACCCTGAGTGAAAATGAGGGAGAGACTGACCACTACCCCACTTGTTTTATTCTTAATGACGCTGTTCAAAGTAAAACAAAAAGTCGCAGTAGCGGATTTATATCGGATCACTGTATTGTTGTGGTAGTGCGGTTGTTGCATTACTTCAAATGATCCCGACTGCAAAACTTGTCTTTCGCGCGCACGACCTGCGACAGGCACATGGTATGCACAGTAACACCCCTCCCCTTCTTCAACATACACCTTCCCATCAGGGGCGCTTGCACCACCTGGGGGCGCTAAATCACAGGCCGATCCTAACACTACACAGATAATAAACACCACTGAGGTCCAATTTTTGTTCATGCCGAGATGCCGCCCCCTATGAACTGCCGCCCCGGGCTACTGCCCGCACTGCCCTGCCTAAAACCGCTACTGCCTGCACTGCTCCAACATACTTCTCTGTCACTCCAGACTTCCTCATACAATCCCATAGTTCCTCTCTGGACACTCTGTCATCATCTTTCTCCAGATCTACAAAGACACAGTGGAGCTCTCTCTGACCTTCTCTGTTCTTCTCTATCAAATGTAGCATCTGTAGAGCTCTTTCTCTGCATGAAACCATACTGCTGCTCACAGATGTTCACTTCTTTTACAGGCTAATTTAGAGTTTAGCCTCTATTTTAGCAATATGCTAACGTTTTAGGCTAATCTGTTATCTATTGAAGTTTGTATTGGCTAATTTAGAGTTTACGGTAGCTAGCATTTTAGAAACATGCTAACGTTTTTGGCTAATGTGTTAGCTACTGAAGTTTTTCTAGGCTACTTTAGGGATTAGCTAGTATTTTAGCAACATGCTAAAAATTTTCACTAATTTGTTCTACTGATGCTTTTATAGGCTAATTTGGAGTTTAGCTAGTATTTTTAAAAAAAGGCTAACGTTTTTGGATAATTAAGTTTACTGAAGAATTTTAAGCTATTTTAAAGTTTAGCTGGTGTTTAAGCAATGTGCTAGCTTTTTAGTTAATTTGACATCTACTGAGGCTTTTTGGGATAATTTGGACCATGTTATACCGTGCCTTGTTTGTGCGAAACATGCTGTTAGACCAGGGCTGCTCATTCCTGGTCCTCAAGATCTACCACCCTGCCTGTTTTCCAGCTCTCCCTGTACTGCTTGCTGCTGATTACCTGGACCAGGTGTGTCCTTTCAATCAGATTGTGGAGACATCTGACTGAGCCAATCAGCAGGTGGCAGGGCTTGGAGATCTGGAAAATAGTCAGGGTGGTAGATCTCGAGGACCAGGAATGAGCAGCCCTGTGTTAGACTAAATCCAATGACCTCTTTGGGAGCTGCAGCTGTTTCAGGATTCACCTGAGCAGGGAACGGATCCATAACCCAAACAAACAGAAGACAGGTCTAAATGTGTGAACTCTTGCCTCACACAGAGGACTCCCACCCTAACAGTGCATCTCTGATTGTGTGACACTTTATCTTTCTGCAGAAAAATAAATCAACTCTGATAGAGACAGAATGAATGAAGAGTTTTTTATTCCACCAGAAGATACAAATTTCCACCTCAGGAGTTTAGCTCATTCAAATATTTTTGCCAAATTGGCATGTTTTAGGGATTTTAAAGCATTTTTACTACACGTTTTTTAAGAATTTAGGCCAACTTCAGCACTCTTTCATAGTTCTTTAACAGATTTCTAATTTTTTGGCTAATTTAACATTTTGCAAATAGGTTTTGCATTTTCAGGAAATCCCTTTAGTAATTAATGTAAATTCTGCCACCATTTTCAGCAAAAAGTTTCAGCATCTTCAGTGACTACTTTTTTTTTTTTTTTTTTATTTAAATATTCATTCCTGTGAAAATTGTAATATTACCAAGCTGATTATTGCAGGTAAAGGCTGGTTTAAACTTCCACGTGATTCGTAATCGCTCGCGTCCATCCACAATCTGGGGGTCTGGTTCATACTAATGTTGGCTGGATTTGATTGCAACTCTCCGCTATAACTGCGATGTAGTTCCGACTGGTGTTTATACTGTTCAATCAACGCGATCGAGTCCAGCGTTTATTTTTAACATGATCAGCATCCCCCTTAGACAAATGCAGCATCATGCAGCCCACAGGTACATGGAAGGTGGAGGAGAAAGGGATGAGTTCAACCGCTAAACAGAAGTAGGGAATTCAAAGATGACAAAATTAAATTAAAAAAGGAACAAACTGCGTTCTCAAGTGCTGTAAGATATAAGAAAGAAGACATTTTTCCAACAAATTGTTCTATTTTCTATCTAGTAGTCCACTCTCTGTTTCTCTCTGTGCGTGAAGTTCAGTATTTCTTCACTTCTTCAGTAACTTTCATCATTTTCAGTGTTAAAATATATTTTTCTGGACATAGTTTTCTGCGTATTCCCATACTCTAATCGCTGAAATAAATTCAAGTTAAATGAGTCGATTCTCACACAATTACACTCCGGGCGTAACGTTTCAGTCGCGGGTGACGTCATCAGGAGGCGGAGCGTTCTGATGCGACAGCAGCGATTACAAATCGCTCAGAAGAATAAACCAGCCTTAATTCAACTTTTCTAGCTTTAATTCGTTTAAAATAGGGCTGTCATTATTAGCTGACTACACTAAAATAGTCAACGATTAATTAACTAGTCGATTATTCGTTATGTTATATTATATGGAGTCAGAGTGTAGTAAAGCTGAAAGTTATAATGGCATTCTGCTATATTTATGGACTATTTTGGCATTTATTAAGGTTTTTTAGGCTGTTTTGGAGTACAGCCAGGGGTGAAAGTAAGCCGGAACGGTCCGGAGCGGCGTTCCGGTAAATGATTTGAAGACGGAACGCCGTTCCGGCTGGAGAGATCAGCTGTGCGGCCAGTTTCACTATATAACAGATGACAGAAGCCGCGGTCGCTCTTATGGAAGAAAAATAAGAAAATTGACATTCGAGCTGAGAGCAGGTATCGCTGTATGTGGATGTTTGCATTGTTTTTGCGGCGCATCAAACAGTTACTGAACCCCCCCTCTCTCTCTCTCCCTCCCTCTCCCACTCTCTCTCTCTCTCTCCCTCACTCTCTCTCTCTCCTGGTCTGCGCTCTCTTGCGTGCGCCAAGTCTGACTTGCGTCCCGAGCGCTGCGGACCCCCGACTTTCTGAACAGCAGGCACACTAGAGAACTGCAGCTGATGATACTAATAATAAATAATTAAATTATTTAAATGAAAACGTAAACAAAAAAGATGCAGAGAAAAGTGAATCAGATTTTTAAGAGGAAGATCCAAAAGTGAGGATGACGATGTGAAGAACAAATCTTCTAAAGGAGAGGACGAAGAAGAGAAAAGGAGAGATGGAAGTTGAATGGAAAATGCCATTTAGACTCCAGGTCCATCAATCACAGATGAATTTTCTATGTTGCCAGATTATTCTTCAATCTGGACAAATGACAATATGATCTGTTTAAAGTACCCCTCCAAAAAAAAAAGAAAAACTATTTTTTGAGTTTTTATCATGCCTGTGTGTCATTTTTCTTCTGAAAGAGAACAAATGTAATCATTTTGTTTTTGCATTTCCTTTTAATCTCTGTTAATCAAACTGTCACAGACAGACTCTGTGTGAATGAATGATCTTCTTTCTGCTGCACATGCACTAAACCCTCATCTGGTCCGGCTAGCGTGTCTAGTTGAGGTTCTGGAGAAGAGAAGATGCTATCTTCACATTGACTGCAGTCAAATGAGCCACCGTTCACATTTCTGTGGTCCAATCAGCCGTCACTGGATTTTTTTTTGTGTGAGTTTGACCGCAGCTGTAAAGGATCTGTGAAAGTTCGCTCCATGAAGCTCTTCCTTGTCTGAACTGATATCCAGCTCAAAACAAAACTGCTAGACATTTTTGTGGTGCAGCGGGGAAGACTCAGAGCCACAGGGGAGGGTCCAAGACGAGCAGGTCAGGTTCACTCAGCTCCAGAAGCCACGCCCCCACAGAGGAGTTTTCATAGACCAACATTAAAAAATTACTTTTTAAGACATTAAGGGTCTGGGATTTTGGTTAAAAACAACATAAACATAAATAAAACACTCCTGAGAACTTTCTTTTTTAAAATAAAAGTAAAAATTACCATATGGACCTTGAAAAGTAAGGTATTGGACTGTGTGGGGTGTGTTTGTGGGGGGGGGGGGGGGGCATAGTACCGGCATAACAAAAAATCTACTTTCACCCCTGAGTACAGCTAATATTTAAGATGCATGCTAGCTGTTTTGGCTAATTTAATTTAATTTGGGATTAAACTATTATTTTAGCCGGCTATCAGCTTCAGCGTTTTTAGCTTAATTTCAGTATCTTCAGCTATGGTCACTAGCATCCTCAGCGGCCAAATTCAGCAAACAGAACTCACACTAGCATTATCGCAGGTAATTATAAATATATATTGTTTTTAGTTAGATTAAAGCTAAGGATGGTTAAGATGTGATATACATCCATTTTCCATATGACCCGATTAGTTGAATAATCGAAAAAAATAATCATTGATTAGTCGACTATTGAAATAGTTGTTTGTGGCACTATTTAACACAACAAGAAACAGGTACATTTACCACAATCGACTCCACATTATCTCTTCTCATTTTAATCTCATACCAGTGACTAAATGATGTTAACATCCACACTAATACATTTGTTTTCCACACATTTTTCATGTCTACACCCAGAATAAACCAAAGAAAAATGGAGTCTAAAAAAGTTCAAATTCTGCCATTTAATTGTAATGAATATTAAAAAAATGGAGACACAACATTTATTAGTTTTTCTCAGTCACTACCTTCCCTGATTTGTCCAATTCTCACCTAGTGGTTGCTAGCAGAAGTCGAGTTGTCATGGCAACGGTGCAACAATTCATCTCTCCTTCAACAGCAGTGGAAAAGATTCATAGTATCAAGCTCCTTCTAATATAAGTCGTATTGCAAACTTTGATCATTTCTGCATCAATCCAGCACTTTGACAGTAAAGATACATTTCGGCAAACGTCCCAAACACAAAACTCTCTCTGTTACTTCTATTTTCTTTAAATTAAAACCAGCTTTTTTCCATCTAAAGACCAGTCCAAGATCAAATCTCCAATGTGATAAAACATGAAAGTCATTGTAGACATAAAACTTTGGTATAAAAAAAAAGAAATAAAGAAGAACAAATAAATACAACTTCCTCACCTCTGGTTCCTCTTCATCCTGGTCCATCAGTTTCTCCAGAATCTTCTTCTTGTCTCCGGTCTGCTCATCACCATCCCACGGTTCTGTACGACTCTCTATTCCCGCTGCAGCTTCCCGATGCCTGGCCAGCTCCCGGGAAGACAGTCCCTTCTGCTGCTTCCCTCCTCTGGAGTCATCATCTCCTCCTGCTGCTCCTCCATCTTCCTCACGGGGACGTTTCGCTCCTCTGTCGGGCTAAAAGGGGGAAAGAGATGATGAAACGTGAAGAGGATGAAGACATACGAGGTTCCTCCATGTGTTCAACTTCTGAGGTGTAAATTCATTTATGTAGCATATTAAATTATAATGTTCTTGTTCTTAAAAGCTGCAGCAAAATTAAGTCAATAAAGCCCAATATCATAAAAAATATTATAATTAATCCACCTGTAAATTAAAATTGAAAAACTGAAAATGTAAAGGAGTAAACTTAAGGGGCATTCAAGTGCTGATTAGAAAATCTGTTCATTTAATGTTAAAATATATAAAATGACAGCATTACCGTACCGGAATAAAGGTGTTGGTAATTTTTAAGACAGTTGCAAGTTTTTATTCTTATCCTTAATTAACTTAACGTACTTAAACGACAGATAACCGAGTCAAGTTCTATTCAAAAGATCCTTTAATTTAAGGGAATACTTTAAAACACTAAGTCAGTTTATGATTTTTCTGAAGGTTAGCTCGTTTATTTATTTATAAACTCAAAATACAAACTCTTGATTTGTTTTATGGTTAATTAAAACAATTCTTAGCCAGCATTACTGATGAAGTTTTCAAGCTAACAGAGTTTTAGCGCTAAACTCTGTTTCCAGAGTTTGAGAGCGATCTTTTACGTTGGGCTTCGTTAGCATAATGTGCAAACTAATACTAGAAATAAAACAATAATATTTTTTTTTTTTTAAACACTTAAATTAAAGAAGCACTCAGTAAAGCTAGCACAGGGTGAAGTTGAGTCTCTCGAGTCAGAGCCAGGAGCTGAAGCTGCTCCATCCATGCAGACAAATGAATGACCGAAGGCTGAAAAAGCGAAACTTCTTCGTACCTGATAGTTTAAAAGTTCTCCAACATCCATTTATCCAGCTGTGAACGTCACAAGATAACACAATCTGTCAGAAATCACAGGACAGAAAGGAGGATGCACGACTAGCTAGACGGCTAACAACAAGCTGCCCAAACACATGCCTGCCGTAAAGCAGGGAAGCCTGTCGTCATGGCAACCTAGTGTCGTGACATTTCATGATAGTCGGAAATGACTGGGAAAATGACTTTAATCCATTTTATTTCCAATAAATATCAATTATAAGGCATGTGGTATTAATACTCTAATAACATTTGCAGAAATTAGCTATATCTTGGTGTTTGGTTAGATTCTGACTTGTCCTTTAAAACCCACATCCAATCCATTACTAATAAAATTAACTACAGTCTTAAATCACTGTATCAATCAATTAACTGTTTTAATCTCCTTGTCAGGAAAATAATCATTTCTCAACTGTTACTTCCTATTCTCGATTACCTGGACATTATTTATTTTAAAACAACTTTAACTACTTTACACTCTCTTGATGTAACTTACAATGTCGTTTTATTCTCCGCTGCCCCTATATGACACACCATTGTGCAATGTACAAACAGCTTGGCTGGTTCTCACCATCAGTCAGAAGAAAATATCACTACCTTCTGTTCACATTTAAATGCATTTATTTTGATTTCTCTTCATATCTAAAGCAGTATTTAGTTCCATTGACTTCACAACACAATCTCCGTCACACTGTACAAATCATAGAAAACAAGGAAAATATGCCTTTTCTGTTCAAGCTCCCAGTGAATGGAATAACCTTCCTTCCTAAATACGTGCTATTACATCGTTTCCATTATTCAAGAGAGCTCTCTCCGCACATCTTCATGACATTAATATTTGTTGTCACTTAATGACTTAATTTATAGATCTTTTATTTTTTTAATTTTATTTTTATATTTTGTTTTTTTTGTTTGTTTTTTTCTTTTTTTTCTGTACGTAAGTTCTGTAAGTTTTGTACTTTGAAGGAATGTGTTTCGTAACTGCATGATTTTGAAATGTAAAGTCGAGAGCTGTTTTGTGTGAGTGTGTGTGAATGTTTTTTTTTTTTTTTTAGTGTTGGTTATATACTTAACTGGTATCTTAATTGTATCCTTAATTGTTATGTACTTTACTCTGCCTTCATTTCAGTTATTTATTCAAAGAGGAACCTCCCGAAAACGAGATGTATCATCTCAAGGGGCTGATCCTCCCAATGTTTAGTAAATGTTAAATAAATAAAAATGTAAAAATATAAATATCACTTTTTGACAGTTCCCTCAGTTTCAGTTTTGTGGAAGACTACTGTAAAATAATTTAAAATGCCCAAAGCCCATGTCTATCTTGAATTGAAAATGATCTGCAAATTAAAAAAAAAATATTTGTGTTACCTGAATTATTTTAATGATTTTTAATTTTTTTTAAAAAGGAAAAAAAATCAGTATACATTCCTATGATACTTGCTTTACATTAATGACTCCTTCAATGAAAATAATCTGCATACATATATTTTGTTATTGTCTGATACTTGATTTATATTAATGATTTTTTTTAAATTGAAAAATAATCTGTATATTTTGTCTAAATTTTGATAATGAAAAAGTCTGAAATAGTGTTTTACCTACATACAGTAGTCATGGGATTTATTGTTACTTGAGGATTCATATGCATTTTACTCTTGTGCAAGGTTGTTATTGATTGTTATTTTTTTATTTTATTTTTTTATTCTGATTTGAGATCTTGTTTATGTATGCTGCCATGATCTGAGCCAAATATATTTAATAATTATTTTATTTTTTGAGATATTCATGCTGTATTGTTGAAATACTTTGTCAATTAAAAAAAAAGTTTATATAGACAACTGCATACATAATAGGACATAAACAGAGAGTATTTGGATAGTTTATGTAGATGAAGAAAGGGGAGGGGCTGCACAGCTCCTATAAAAATAACTGTGATATGAAAATTCATTTAATTCATTTATTTATTTTTATTATTTTTTATTGGGCTTCAAACTAATCATGACTGATCCAATTTTATGTTAGTGATGATCTAAAACTATTACATTTTACTTTTTTCTCAGTTCTCCTAAATAAAAAAATAAATAAACCAATGAATGAAAAAACAAACCATATATTTTTTCCTCATCATTTTGAGAAATGTTTCAGAGACATACAAACACATGCCAGACGTTAAGGAATTCAAATGTAAAGAGGAACTAATGAGAGGTTTCAAAAGAAAAATGTAAACAAACTAAAAAAGAATTATGTCAGATTAATGGAAAATCTCAATATTACCACAGAGTTTTAGGTGGAATTTAAAACTTATTTTTTTGCTTTTGCTTCACTGTTATTTCAAACGTTTGCAAAACTCTTATGTCACAAAGTGAGTCCACTTGAGTCCAGCACATGAGTTCTGGTTCCTCACAAGAACCCTTGAGGTTCACTGGGACCTCCAGTGTCAATGTGTCTTACAACCAGTGGCAAACATGGGATTTTCAGACATAATAGTATCCATTCATTCATTGTCTTCACCCCCTACATCAGGGGAGTCAAACTCAATCACACAAGGGGCCAACATCCCAAACCCACCTTGTGTCGCGGGACGAACAGGATAAACATTAATTGAACTCTCTAAAACTAAACTTTTTAAAACTGTAGAACCTTTTTGGCTGGAATAATTGTTTTTTCTCTGGCAGCTTCTATGTGCAGCTCCTTTTAAACTCAGGAGCAAATTCAAAGGCCTTTACAAGAACACAAAAAGGCTTTTGCATTAAAACAAAATGCAAAAGCCGTAGAGAGTGTAAAACTGAGAGTAAGACTGCAGGTGGTTCCGTTAATCAAACTACGACCCCAGAGAAGCGCTAACTGTCAGGCTTTGCATGGAAACACTGATGAAGCTGGTGCACTTTAATGCTTGTTCAGAAAAAGTCACTTTATTAGAAGACTGTAAGAGTCTGCATGGATTAGTGTAAATTTAGTTTGGACACGGCTCTGTCTGAGTGTTTGATTAAGCAGCTGACAGCTGAATTAGATGACGCCTCGATGAAAGCACATCCTCGATCTTGAGAGAGGCTCAAACAGGATGCTCTACCCTCTCCACGAGGAAAGGGCATCCGAGGAGATATATTTACAAAGAAATGACTGTGGAGTATCGCAGTGACAGCAGTGATCTGTTTTCTCAGCTCCCCCCTGTCTTGAGTTCTCAAACTACTTTTTAACAGCGAAGATCTCATTTTACAATCCCTCAAGGAGACACAAATCTTTTCAAACACATCTGTCTGCCTAATGACATCCCCTCATCATTTCCCTCCAGAGTCAGTCAGGGGTGATGCTGCCGGTTCATTTCTGTGGAAGTATTCCCCGTTTTCTCTGGGAATAAAAAAAAAGACCCCAAAACAATTTCAAACAAACTGTGAGGATGGATCCCATACATTCACAAGGTCAGCGTGACTCACCGTCATTATCATTCAACAGAGACTAACAAAAGTGTATTCAAGATTCACTCTGGCAATAATACTTTTTTTTTGGAATTACCCCAAAGAGAGGCAGATGATAGAGGAGCCATCAGCCTCACCATTTTCTCTTTGTGTTGCTGGATGAAGCCACAATTTCTTCCGAAAAAAAGGAAAAGAAAAAAACTTCTGGAAAAAATGATGTCACTTACTTACTGTCTTCTTGTAGTGTGAGAAACTAAAGTGAGTCTTGATGAGATAATGGTGCCGTGTGCAGAACCAAGAAATGATGGACAGTGGAAGTGGCCTGAGTTTTATTGGGATGTAGATGATAAAATGGTTTATTTAAAGGGTAACCAAACCCTAATCAATCATTTTTTGTCTGTTGACTTCAATAAATAGGACTTTAAAAGTACTGTCTGATAGTCATTTTTGAAAAATTTAAATAAACGTGTTTAATTCTTGATAATGCAGTCAAAAACCATCGTTGTGCTGCCCTCTACATGTTGAAATGAGGTACTACAGTAAGATTTTGTGATTTGCCCCAGAAGTCTGATGTCATGATCTGCAGCTCCAGTAATGATAACAGTCCTGCCTCCAAGCCCCACCCCTCTGACTGGATTTTCCAGTTTTGGTTGTGGGCGGAGTCAGCCTCCAACTTCCCTGTTTGGTTACCCTTTAAACTGAGCCCAGGTTAATAAAATTGATTAACTGATTGGAATTTATGTAAGTTTAATCGGTCTATAATCAATTAATAAAAAACATAAATTGATTTAGCGCATAAAGCTAAAATTTGCTAACGTTTAATGGAATTTCCTACTGAACAGCTAATGCTAACGCTCGGTCGACCTAAACAAACATTGCTGACTGAATGAACATCTCTATAAACTCACAGGCATGAATTTTCAAAACTCTTTTAAGGAAACATTTTCTAGTGACCATTTGTGGTGTAAAATATCGTTTTTTTCCTCATTCTGTCTTCTTCTGGAATGAGGTGTAATGCTATAGCGCGATCGCCAGTTTCATTGGGATGCAGATGACATCTCAAACTCCCTCCAGAAGCAGAACAATGTTTACAATGTTAATGATCTGAACATTTATGTTAGAACTTCTCCTTTAGAGAAACCATGTAATACTGGATGATATTAATGATCTCATTATAGAGTAAATTATTATTGTATTTCTAAACAAATGTGTGTCGATGTGTAAACTACAAACTGGATTTTGGAAACAGACGCTTCAGATCAACATGAAAAATGGCTTTTTAAGACATTCAGGTTGTGGGATTTTGGTTAAAAACTTCATAATCATAATTAAGACACTACTGGAAACGTTTTTTTTTAAATAAATTGTTAATTAATTCTTTAAAAAAAGGTTAATAGAACTTTAAAGACTTTAAAAACTTGTATTTTAGTTATTTATTTGTGTGTTTGTTTGACTGTGACTTTATGACGTTGTGGGCAAAGAAGAATAAAGTTATCAGTTGTGTATCTGTGAATCATCAGCGTTTGTTTGCTTACTGTTGTTGTTTTTTATAATCTGGGCCAGTTAGAAGGGGCCCCAGTATGGAGCCTTGGGGAACTCCACGTCATCTCTATTGGCTCAGATGTAAGGTTACCAACTGACACAAAATACTCCCCTAAGCGAGCTGCGGGGTCATGTTAGAACATTCCAAGTGCTCTCCCGTTTCGATTTGTTAAGAGTCACTAAAACAAAGTTCAGGCTTTTTTTTATAGTGACCTGCACAACTGCCAAGAAACCAGTGGATTAAAGTTGTATTTATTGCAATAGTTTTGGTTTTTTTTTTGTTATTTGTTGACACTCACACAAACACACACCCACACACACACAAACACACTGAAGATGAAAGCAAGGTAAAATGTTCATTTGCGACTTAATGGAAAAAAAAAAACAATTTCCCAGCTTTTGCTTTAGCTGTCATCCCACTGAAAGCTGAAGGGTGCTGCCCGACCAGCTGTTACATGACAGCCAAACAAAGAACAGGGGGAGCGGGGCGCCACACAAGATTCAGACTTTAGAAAGAAAGAAATGTATGTTGGCAGCGTGTAGGAGGAGAGAGGGAAGGGATGAGAATTCATGGGGTAGCGGGCAGAGACAGATGGCGGAAAAGCACATTTATTTTATCTCCGTAAACCTTATCAGTATAATGGTGGTGGTGTGCTGTGGTGATGGAGGCCCACTTCATCTGCTGACATTTAGCAAACAAAGCGCAGCTACACTCAACGGCTTTCACGCCAAATGACTTAAGCTCTGAAGAAATTGTTTCACTGATGGAAAAGTCTCCAACAGAGACAAGATACGAAAACACTCCAGTGAGAAAGATACCGGGAAAGTGTTTGAGCGCGATTAGCTGCTCGTTAAATCCGTTGCATCAATTAATTTCCAGTCCCTTGTGTGTCCATACGGGTTTTGTGGATTTGGAGAAGGCGTTCGACCGCGTCCCCCGTGGTGTCCTGTGGAGGGTGCTCTGGGGGTCCGGGGAGCCTTACTGAGGGCTGTCCGGTCTCTGGATGACCGGAGCAGGAGCTCGGTCAGCCGGCAAAGTCAGACCTGTTTCCGGCGTCGTCTTCATGGACAGAATTTCTAGGCGCAGCTAGGGACCGCAGGGGATCTGGTTTGGGGTCCACAGGAGGCCCTGGTTCTGGACCGGAGAAAGGTAGTTTGTCCTCTCTGGGTGGGTGGAGCACTTCTACCTCAGGTGGAGGAGTTTAAATATCTTGGAGTCTTGTTCATGAGTGAGGGAAAATTGGACCGTGAGATCGACTGGTGGATTGGAGTGGCGTCCACTGTTATACAGTCGCTGCACCGGTCCGTCATGGTGAAAAGACAGCTGAGCCAGAAAGCAAAACTCTCAACTTACCGGTCAATCTTTGTTCCAGCACCCACCTATGGTCATGAGCTCTGGGTCATGACCAAAAGAACGAGATCCTCAAGAGGGTAGCTGGTTGCTCCCTTTGAGATAGGGTGAGAAGCTCGGGCACCCGGAGAGAGCTCGGAGTGACTCAGGCATCTGGTCATGTCCCACTGGTTGGAGGCTCCGGGGAAGACCCAGGACACGCTGGACAGACTCCGTCTGAACGTCCCGGGGTCCCTCCAGAGGAGCTGGAGGAAGTGACCAGGGAGAGGGAAGTCTGGGTATCTTTACCAAGACCCAATCCCAATTCTTCCCTTCTCCCTTCCCCTCCATTTGAAGCAGCAGTTTTAGCGTCTGGAAAATGTATTTTTTTATTTTGTTTATACCATTGTTTATACAATGGGGGGGGGGGTGTACAATGTCCTCCCCTGCGAAGGTAGACTGCCCCGCGCTGAGAGGTGCTTTTCTTCACGTAGATGTTCTCTGAACCACAAACGTTTACATTTAAATGTAAGTTATGACTTTTTTGTTGTTACATGACCTTTTTAAAGTTATAAAACCGCTGTTGTCATGTATATTTAAGCGCTGGAAGCTCAGTGGACCGGCGATTATTGGTGACGTCATCGAACAAAAGACAACATTTTGTTTTATAACTCTGTTTGGAGGGATAAATGAAGGAGAAGGGAAGATTGAGCTTTAGACTGCTGCGCCCACGACCCGGTCCCAGATGAGCCGGAAGATGGACGGACGGACGGATGAATGGATGGATGGACGGATGGATGGATGGATGGACGGACGGACGGATGGATGGATGGATGGAAAGGACTGATGGACGGATGGATGGATGGATCCAAACCAAGTTTAAGACACATTTGAAAAAAAAAAAAAGAAATAGCAAGCTATTAAGATTTAAAAAAAAGATCCTCAAAAGTATTTATTTTACAAGTCCAAGTCAGAGTTTAATCTTTAGTGAAACTTGAAGGAAAACATCTCTCAAGTCAAGTTCTGAGTAAATTTATAAAAATGTCTTTTCAACCAAACAAAAAGATTAAAAAATACAGCTGGTTATCTTTTTAAATAATGTTGCAAACACAAATAACTAATACTACTAAGTGAGGAAAAATAGAATTTCCTGCTAATCTGACCATTGGTCCCTGGAGGCTTAATATTCTTTTGCTGCTGAGTGAAGAAAGAGAGCTGGGAGTAGATCTAGAGATAAAAGATCTGCGTCGGCTGCTGCTGCATTGGCCTGCACAGCTCTGTGCTTCCTTAAAGGTGACGTCTAACGCAAATGAGCTTGCATCTTATCAACTCTCCATGACAAGAAAGTCCAAATAATGAATTCTTAGGTGTAGCAGTCTGGCGCTCTTGATTTGGTCTGTCAAGCTCAGTGAAACCTCTTGAATAAAGAGCAGTGAGCTGTAGTTACAGTTAAAGGCGAGCTTAATGATGTGTGTCTAACCTCCACTGAAAAGATATATTTTACCCTAAAGACACGGAACAGCACGGAATTTTCCAGCACTTTTTATTATGAACAAAGCAGAAAAATGATAATGTGAATGAATTAAGAGCACAAAAAGCTACACTGATGTGTTCTATGGGCCCTATCCTACAAGAAGATATAGGATGAATTTGTTTTTTATTACAAAAATCACAAGTTACAACAAAATAAATGAGGATTCTAACTTTGAAGATGAAACACAAAGATCATTTTTTAACATAATTAACATTTTAACACATAACTAGATATATACATTACCTGCAATAATGCTAGTTAGAATGCTGTAAGCTGAATTTGGCCACTGAAGATGCTAGTGCTGATAGCTGAAGATGCTAAAATTGATAGCTGAAACTGCAAAGGCTGAAAATGCTTAAGCTGGTAGCACCCTAAAATACTAGCTAAATACCAAATTTGTCTTAAAAAGAAAAAAAAAAACGTAGTTTAGCCAAAACAGCTAGCATAGCTGAAAAAATAATTAAGCTTCAAAATAGCCTAAAAAACTGAAAAAGCCTACATTAGCCAAAACAGAATGTAGCCAAGATATTTTCTCCAAAACAGCCCAAAAGAATATAAAAAAAGAGCCTAAATTAGCCAAAACAGCTAACAGAATGTCAATTTTTAAAACTTTAAAACTGTAACTTTTTAACATAATTATGAATAATAAAAAGCAGGAAAATTATTCCAGAATAAATCAACTAAAACCTTGCATAATTTTCAATAATTTACTCTCTACAAAAATATATTTTGTCAAAATTATACAAGTTAGAAATGAGATAACATTGGGTCATTAATAACAATAAAATAAAATAAAATGATCTGGAGGGCCGGATAGAATTACCCGGAGGGCCGGATGCGGCCCCCAGGCTTTGAATTTGACACGTGCAATAATGGAATGATTATTTCTTAACTGAAAACTGTTGTGTTGTTTCAAAACATATTTACGTATATATTATTACATTATCCAGTCTAAGTGTTGGTTATTTATTCAATCTTTATTTTTCCAGAAAGTCCCTCCTTTGAGACAAAAGTCTCTTATTCAAGAGAGAACTGGCCAAGACATCAAGACGTAAAGTCATGGGAATAAAACAAATTTCCGTCTAGCTCAAGAGTAATGTCCAGTCTGCTTTAAAAAGAATGCTGGGTATTGCTAATAATTTCCAGAATCAATTTGATTTAATTTACCAGAACCTGGATGGATTCAATTCTGATTTTTTTTTTTTTTTTTTGACTAGTTTTTGATTCAATTCAATGGTTTCAACATGTATACACATTTGCTTAGAAACACATTAATGAACTGTATATGGTTTGAAGATTTTTATAATAATCTGATACAGTTCACATAAGTGAAGGCTGCAAAGGCTCATGGTCCTGTGGGCGATGAGCCGATAACTGCATTTGATGATGAGGTGTAAGTACTGAACAAGAAAAGAAGACGTTTACAGTTGGCCATATCATTCATCCATTCTTCCCTTTTCTAAACCCTCTCTGCAGCATGAGTGGAGCTGGAAGGTTTGGCTCTACCTGGATGGAGTCTGCTGTCTCTACTGTTGGGTGAAGGTGGGGTTCACCCTGAACGTTTCAGTGACCATCTGTTGATTTTATGACACCAGAAAGTCACAGAGAAGCTTGATTAAGTGGATCTGGAGTAAACTGGACCATGGCACGTGAAGCTCTTAGCTTTGAGGTGGATTTTCTGAACTACATAATAACAACACTTTTACCTTCAAATTTAAGTTGAAACCATTACAAAAAAGTCTTTAAATTCTAATTCATGTTTCATCTTTTAAAATTCATTTAGACTCTTTTGAAAGTGGCTGAAGTGACATCAGCCCAAAGACTTCCTCTCAAAGACACCATGACCAGTCAAAGACGTTTCATCCCAGGTGACTTTTATTCTTGACACAACCCAAAACCAGGACTCTGTTCCACCATAGTAAAAGGCTGGGGTTTGAAAAAAATAACGAGCCACGTCGGCGCCCTTCTGATGAAGTGAGCAAAATGGAAATGGGAAGGTTAATGAGATTTTCACAAAGTGTCCATCTTGTGGTTTGAAGCCAGATTAAATTGACACACTATGATTAAAATTAATTGACCTGTGAAATGAGTGTGTCCCCAAACAGTTAAAGATTGATGGATACTGCAGAACGGGTCAAGAGGGAACAGGACACAGATCCAAAAAAAGTCACAACGAACTTAGTTTGCTTGTAGAAAAAGGGAAAAAAAACGTCAGAACTAAAGTTTGTTTTACAGGTATAAACAAAATAAGTCATATTTTTATGTCATTAAGGACTTTTAGCATGTATGAAGATGCTAGTGCTGTTAGCTGAAGATGCTGTAATTGAACGCTGAAGCTATATCTGACAACATTGAAGCTGATAGCCAGCTATGCAAGCTAAATGCCAAATTAGATTTAAAAGCAAAAAAAACTTAGTTTAGCCAAAACAGCTAACAAAGCTGAAGTTAATAGCTGAAAACGCTGAAGTTAATAGCTGAAAACGCTAAGGCTGATAGCCAGCTAAGATATTGGCTAAATCCAAAATTATCCTAAAAAACCTAGATTAGCCAAAACAGCTAGCATGTACCTGAAAAAATAGCTACACTTCTAAATATCCTAAAAAACTGAAAAGTCTAAATAAGCCAAAACAGTTAGCAAGCATGTAGCTAATATATTAGCTAAACTCCAATACACCCTTAAAAACATTTTTTAAAAAAAGCCCTAAATTAGCCACGACAGCTAGCATGTAGCTGAAATATTAGCTAAACTACAAAATAGCCAAAAAAAAATTTTAGTAAATGACAAAATCGTCCAAATAGCTAGCAGAATGCCAATTTTTTACATTAAAACTGTAACTTTTTAAAATAAATATGACTAATCAAAAGCTATCAATATTATTCCAAAATAAATCAACTTAAACCTTAAATAACTTTCAATGATTTACTCTCCATGAAAATATATTTTTAGAAATAACAGCAAGATAACATCAGACCATTAATAACAATAAAATAAGATGATCTGGAGGGCCGGAAAGAATTATCCGGAGGGCCGGCTCCGGCCCCTGGGCCTGATATTGAAATACATGCTGGACAAACCAACGTTTTTACCACTATAAAGAACCCAACATTACATTTGAATATTACTTTCCCGGACATGTTTCTTATCCGTTTGGCTTTGCTTTGCTGCTGGTTCATGATCTTATGATGATAATGATGATAACATTTTATTTTGGATGCATATTTAATGGGACAAAAAAACAGGGGAAAAAAGGAAAAACATGTAGGAAATATCAGAAAGAAGGTAAGATGATTTATGCCCTTTCTAATGAGAATTCAATCAATTTCCCAGACACAAATACTGGTATAAACGTAAAACGTCCCAGTCAGCAAGGCCAAGTGGGCCCTTATGGTTTGAAAGTGGGCAGAAAATGTGGATTGTGTTCGCAGATAGTTTCTGTGGTGGCCCCAGCTGTGTATCAAGCAAGCACCGCTGTAGCTAGCTAGTGAACTACGCTGTCCTCTTTATCAAGCTAGCGAGCTCCGCTATAGAGAGCTAGCGACCTCCTCTGTATTAAGCTGACAAACTCAACTGTATCAAGCTAGCAAGCTCCTCTCTATCAAGCTAGCGAGCTCCACTGTAGAGAGCTAGCGAGCTCCTCTGTTTAACATTTCTGCTGAGCTCTAATAGTTCTCAGAAGTTAAGTAAACAGTGGTAGTGTGGTGGAGTGTCCAGCCTCAGAATGAGAAACTTTGGATTCTAACCCAAAGTTGGATAAATCACTCTATTAAAGTTTTGGAATTTAAAACCCTTTTTCAACTGCAACTAATCCATCTTTATTTATTTGATCAAACCAGAACAAAACTTTAAAAGCAAAGAAAGAAGCATGCAACAAAGTTATAACTACTTCATTTTCATTAAAAGTAATCACTGTAAAACGGGTACATCCTGGACTTGAACTTCCCTGAGATTTTCATCTTAAAATGTAAATTCTAAAAGTAAAAATTCTGCTTTAGTTTAGTTTCTAGACAAACGTGTTACTTCATTAGATCTTACATGAACATATGAACTTTAGTTGAAGCTGGAGAGGCTGTGATGTTTGTAACTGAAGAGATCAATCAATGTTTCTCATCTTGTTGTATTTATATTCGGTGTTTGTCTTTGGATTCGCCGTACAAACCAGGAATGTGGTTGATTATGTGTTCATTTATTTAGTGAAGCTCTTTGAACAGGACGATGTTTTACGTGTCCATCATTCGGACTGATAGTGGTCAGAAACTGCAGTTCTACTGAAACGTTCTGATGAATGATTCAGATTCATAAAAATGAACCGTTTGGAGTTCAGATTCAGATAATAACTTTGCTGTTTTGGAGCCTTCCTGTCTTTCTGAGAGCTGCAGACAGACATTCATCATTCACCACCTCAGCTCACCTGTCTGAGGGGCAGGACCTGTCTGAGGAACACAGACTGAGAGAGTGGAGATGGCATTTAATGCCTCTGCTTGTGTGAAAATATCACTGAAGGAACAGACAAAGGAATCTGCTTCTTCGTGGTACGTTCTTGAAGGTTATCAAAGAGTGTCGATCATGTAGTAATTGTTTCTGCACAATGAGGAAAGTCTTAAACTTGTCGTTGATAAATTTGTTTAAACACCAAAAATCATCAGAAAGACGGCAGGCTCAGAAAACACCTTCAAGACAGGGGTCCCCAAACTACGGCCCACGGGCCGCGTCTGGCCCTCCTCCATATTTAAACTGTTTTGTATTTTATTTAATTTGATGTTTAGCTAATATTTCAGCTCCATGCTAGCTGTTTTGCTTAATTTTGGCTTTTTTCCAGTTTCTTGGGCTAATTTGGCATTTAGAAAATATTCCAGCCATATGCTAGCTGTTTGGGCTAAATTAGACATTTTTCCAGTTTTTTAAGAAAATTTGTCATTGAGCTAATATTTTAGCTAAATATTATCTGTTTCAGCTAAATTATCCTATTTCCCGTTTTTAGGCTAACTTGGAGCTTAGCTAACATTTTAGTTTATGCGAGTTGTTTTGGCTAAATTAGGAATGTTTCCCCTTTTTAGACTAATTTGTCATTTAGCTAATATTTCAGCTATGTGCTACCTCTTTGGGCTAATTTAGAATATTTTTTTCCAGCTAATTTGGCACTTTGCTTTTTTTCTAGCTAGCTAGAAAAAGTTTGGGGAGCCCTGCTTTAAGGCATGGTGGTTCCGGTTCCTCCAGCAGCAGACAGACACAGCCACCGCCGGCCCTGACCATGATGTCACTTCAATCTGCTGAGATCTGACAGGAATGTAGAAAGAAACACTTTTTTGTGGAGCAAACTGGAAAGTAAAATCTAAATCTTCTTTTAAAGCAGGGGTCTGCAACATTTAACAGTAAAAGAGTCATTTCCGTTTTCTACTGACCAAAACCTAGAAGGAACCGCAAACTCTTACTTTAGTCTTTAAGGAATTTGGATTTGCATTCTTGACAACAAATATGAATTTTGTCTATTTTTTGGCACAAACAAAAGCAAAAATATAATAAAAAATAAACTATCATCTCTCAAATTGTGATTTTATTTTTACGTGTAAGTACGACGTCTGTCCCGTAAGGCCAGCTCTCCCAGCTGAATCCCTTTCAGAGGAACCAAAATCATCTAAAGCTCTTGCTAAAAAGCTGTTCATTTTACCTCCAGGTTTCTTGAAAAAGGAAAGACAAGGTGTTGCTGTTAGGGATCTAACCATTCAGTCAAACCGTGATTCGATTCAGTTTCAAAGTCACAATTTCAACTTTTTCCGATTTTTCTTTTCTCAACGCAATGAATTAAATGTATTTTAAGGTCAAGCATATTTTCTTTTTGCCCGTTACATCAAACTGTCTGTTTTTAATGCTCAGTAGTTGGTGGCATTTTATTTTATTCTATTTTTATTTGTTTTATTGTTTTCGTATTGATCTTTTATGTATTTTACTGCAGACTGCTTTTGTAATTTTATGTTGTTTTATTTATTTTTTAACTTGTCTAATTTTTAAACTCTCTTCCTTCTTTTAATGTGAAGCACTTTGGCCTGCTATAAGCAGTTGTAAAGTGCTATAGAAATAAAGTTTCATTCATTCATTCATTCATTCATTCCAAATAACAGAAAGGATTCAATACAAATAAACGCTTATACATAATACTGAAATGATCAGAAATCCTTTCATACTCGGTTCATGTTGTGTTCCATGTGTGATGGATCGCTCCGCGCCCGCTCAGCGCAGCCCCTCCCCCAGCCGCTGAGCGCGCAATCAGAGCAAATGTCCGTTCAGAGAGAGAGCTAAAGAGAGAAAAAAAAAGAGCACGGCTCCCGGGTCAGGAAAGAGTCAGAAGGGAAGCAGTCGTGAATCGTCACCATGACTGTTGTCAAAGCTGCGATGAAAATGTAAAGTTGCAGAGTGAGGAACAAATTTGTGTTAATAGTTGTTATTTCAACATTGCAAAATCCTGAAGGGAGTGACTTATGGGAAATGTTTACATCTGAAGGAGCTGCTGGAATTCAGTCTATCTACGCACACACTCGGGCCCGTGCGCACACACTCGCAGCGAGCCTGCATGAAGAAATGTCATCTACTCTGCATTTTTCTAAATTTAGGCACAGGCCGAGACAAACAGATTTTTTAATCTTTTGCAACGATGAATATTTTTTGGGTTTTTTTTTCATATTTTTGAAGAATCGTTACATCCTTAGTTGCTGGGATAGTTTCTGGAATGCAAGAGTTGAGAAGAGAAACTTTTGAGAATTTGGTTCCAACCTCAAAGTCATCTTCAGAAGACCCTGAACACCATGGAGCTGTGATCCAGAGAGATATGAGGCAGAAGAAGAAGACTGAAAGGAAACATCTGAACAAAGTTCTCCAGCAGATGCTTGGAGATGATTCTCTGAAAGTGGATTGTGTTGAGGAACAGAGAGCCACTTTGAGAGAACTCAAAATGCACGACAGGTGTGAATTGCAGGAGAGGGCGGACGCCACGCGGACTCACTCTGCGGACTCACTCCTCGGCGCTTCGAAGCGTTAGACCTGATGGAATGTTAATGTACAACATGAGCTTCAGTTGGACCACTGATCTGCCATCTTTTTATTATGGACTTACAAACAAACTATTTCAGGAGATAAAATATGTCACATAGCAACAGTTTGGAAGCTAATTTCCCACACAGGTGGTTTTTCCCCGTCAGCTTCACCACATCTCACTACATGGAGTCAGCATGAGCATAACGCTGTCAGAGAACAGTCTATGAAGATTTAACTGTCTGCTTTGTCATTACTTGACTTGTCCCTGAGGTAAAACCATTGTCATGCCTCCAATGGCCTCTTTCTACAAATAGTCGACGACAGGCCCCCTCCAGTCTGTGCTGTTGATGTAATTCACGCCCAGATCACAGTAATGGAATCGGTTATTGAACTGCCATTAAGACAGTAATGAGGAAGATACTTCAGCAAATAACTGAACACAAAGTGAGTCAAATATTTATTCAGTGACAGAGGAATGAAAAAAAAAAAATCCTCCTAACGCTGGTCCAACCGATCAGCCGGATCTTAAAGTTTTAATTACCGCACTCGCTCAAAAATATTGCCAGAATCTCCGAGTGAAGATGCTGCCGTCCCTGCTGGGAGCGAGGACACAAAAATCAATGTTCCTCACATTTGGCAAAGCCGTGACTCACAAACACAACAAGGATACGGATGGGACTGGCACGGCCCAGTGAGCTGGCAGTGTGGCTGCAGGCTGGAGCGGAGGACGGCGTCCGAGAGGAAACCACGCTTTACAAGACCTTAGAGTGTTTTCTGAAAGAAGAGGCAGGTTGATGTCTGTTAACAGCACTCTCTTTATGAATAAAATGTCATAAAGACCGAACAAAGAACAGTTCCTGAGTCAAAGACATGCTTCTCCTTTGTTTTTATGTTTAATTGTGATTTAAATTTCACTGTAATGTTAAATAGCGCTAAAATGATTTGTTGTTTTATCTTAGTTAAGACTTTCTGTTGGTTTATAAAGCTATAGGACATATCACAGCGGAAAATTCTGCTTTGATCATCTTCTGATCTGACTTTCTCTCTCTCTCTCTCTCTAGAAAATTCCACAAGAACATGTTAAAAACAACAAAAGGGAAATTTTCCTCATAGTAGATTTTTAAAGTCGTTGATTCAATAAGTTAAAAATCAACGGTTTCTTCTATATAATAAACAAACAAACAAATAAATTAAAAAGGACAGTATTATGCTCACATGGTTTTGTGGACTTCTGTGTAAATTATATCTCTAGTTCAGAGAAACCCAAAACTACTTTTTTTCTGAGCTTTTATAGTTAATTTATCTTCTTTTTATTTTTGCTTGTTCATTTTTGGTGTCAACAATTAACAGTGGCTCAAAAAAAAGGATCTAAAAAAAGTTGACTGTGTGTGTGTGCTGTTCTGAGTTAACCCCATTCATGGCTGAAGTTATTACCAGTCCGGAATTAAATGGAAAATTTGTGACATATTAAGTGAAGGAGCTTGTCCTGTTGGTATGCGAGTCTCCTGTCGCGTGTTCTGAGTTGAAAGTTTTTTTTTGAAGAGGATTTACATCAAAGGACGAATCAGAGGAAATATTTAGACTTTAGTCTAAGTTGTTGGGAATTTAGGGACAATTTTCATTAAAAACAACAAAAAAACATAGCACTTTAATTTTAGCTCCATATTTTATGTATTTTGTTTTATTCTTTTATAGAGCTCCAGACCCCATATGAACCCCTGTAGCCAGTCAACCATTTTGGCACAAATATGAACAGCGCCACCGTGAACACCACTGCTGTAACTTTCAAGCCATCAGAGTCTTCACCTCACTTTAATTAACATGACATCGAGCATTATTTTTAAAAAAGAGGAAAACGTCCCAGATCGATGTTATCCAGACATATAAGTACATAATAAAGTTCCCATCATCCTACTCGGGGACTCAGATGAGGATTACAGATGGACTCAATCTGGGTTTGTAGTGAACGTTCAGCTGTGGAATCTTTAAACAATAAATATCTGCATCATCACTGGAAGGGTAAGTCTTACATTCCAGGCTAACATTAGCATGGCTAGCAACAGGGTCGGGTTGTAGTTTGTTGACATTAGCTTGGCTAACGCTTCTGGTTGTCATTTTTATTTTTCTCTTCTCTAGAGATGGAGGGTAGGTGAAAATAGATGGAATAAAGTCTGGACTCTGTGGATTTTCACTCTTTCTACAATATAAACAAACATTTTCAAGATTTTATTATATATTGCTAATACTATATAACAGCCCTATTTAACTTAACAATAACTGCAATTCCACATTTCTCACAACTGCATGAAACTGTGTTTTACCTAGCAAATCCAAAACCAGGATTATAACATAATGAAAGTAAGTGTTTTGTATTTGGTAACATACAGTATGTGATATGAAGTAATCGCTGCACAAACAGAATCCAACAGCAGCTGGAGGCTGCCATCATCTTCCAGTCTCACCATAGGAATGCGATAGAATGGCGTACCGCGTTCCCGTTTCTAACACAACACGCTTGTATGAAATGTTTTCTTCCGAAGGAGGTGCTTCGCTGCTGAGGTGATCTCCGCTGAAGGAGGGGCCGCCCCTCTCCCCATCAGCTGACTTAGAAATGGCCAAAAAAAACCTGAATATGTTGAATAATATAATCGGGGAGAATAGTCATCATCCTCATCAAGTGTTTATTATTTGATTTAGGAGGAAGCACGCGCTAACTTGAAGGTACTTTATATACTTTACTTTTATCATGTTTTAGAAATGCTGCTGTACGTATGACCATGACTATAATGATTCTATTCCAGTCTGGCTTCACCATCAGCGTCTATAGGCTCTGTGGTTCATACATCTATGATCCAGGTCATCTTTGATGGATGCCAAAGATGATGGAGCACAAATAAATCTTTATTTTCACTTCTAACATCTCTCCTTTTTGAAGTATATTTTCCTAAACTCTGAGTAAAATAAAACACATTGAAACATAATGACTGTAGCAGTCTTTCTTCACAGCAATAACTCTCTTTTCTACTCGTCCTCCTGACCTCTTCCCCTCCAGCCTCTAATCTCTTCTCTCCTCCTTTTCCCATCATTCCATTCTGTCATCTAGCCACTCCCCTCCGTCATCCTCCCCCCTCGCTCGTTTCGCTTCTCCCTCGATCCGTCTCTCCGTCTCGGCCAGGACTGACGGATGGAGAGTGGAGTCGGGGCGGACGGGCGGCAGGTGAGGGATTGTCCCTGGCAGCCGTGACACAGAGCCCCCTTTCAGGGCAGGAAATGATGGATGTTAAATCTAATTTTAAACACCCCCAGTTTAGCAGACAGACAGTGAGTGGAAGCTGGAGTACGGCAGCACAGCTGGGGTAACCTGATAAGACCCCCGGCTACCTCCACCTGGATGTGTGTCGGTGTGCTCTCCGCCTCCCTCACACGTCTGTCTCGACTCGGGAGTCATCGCAGGTCATTTAAAGGGAAGCTAAAGAACTTTAGTAACAAAAGTTAGGATCTTTGCCTCCACAAATGTCACCACCAACAGCTAAAACAGTCCCCTCAGTCTATGAGCTGCTTTAAAAACTAAATAAAACCCCCAAAAAATCCTTACATAAAAACATTCCGTGAATTTTCTTGAGTTTCTTCTTCACATATTTCTTCTGACTGACCTGAGGCTTATTTAAACTGGATACATGTCACCATGTAACATTGCAGTATATCTTCTCTGACATATTTCTTCTGAGACTTCTGTACAATACTGTTATCTACTTAAATTCTTTTAGACTGTGCTGACCATGAAACCATGGTCACAAGCGTCAAATATGACACAGACCTTCTACAACACACGTCTTTCTGAACCAAATTCAAAACAATACATTAAATAACACATCAAGTACAAACACAAAGCAACACTCAACACACTGCAACACACAAAAAAATAAAAAATGTTTTTTGTGTGCTTAAGGACTACAAAAGCTGACAAAATGACCACTGAGAGCAAAAAACACAAACCAGTTGATGTGATGTGCCAATTAAAGGAAGTTTTTCCAGTAAAGTGGAGATTCTGAGCTGCAAAGGTTGAGAGGAAAACCCTTCAGAAGCATCAAAAGCAGCCCTGCACTTTATGATGACAGGACAATGAAAGGAAAGACACAAAAAAAGGAACTCCTGCTACAAAGACAGGAGGATGTATGTGGAACCTAAAAATGACAAACCTTGTATATATGGGGGCAGTCAGGAAAGATGTTTGGTCTGGAAAGAATCTCCATACCTTAAAGCAGAAATTATGTCTATAAACTAAAAACACAAATAGATGTTGAATAACACACATTTTTTATTTCGTCCAATTCCTTTTTTGAACAATTAGAAACATTCTTGTCCGTGGCGGAGGGACAGAATTGAACGTGACGAGAACGTCCGGAGAACACGTCCAGAATAGAAAAGTTCTTCACGATTTTGTCCCTCCTAGGTTTCCGTACCAGTAGAAACATTTAAAGAAATGGATGTTTTTAAACACATATGCGTTAATCAATCATTTAAAAGGTCAAACAAGGATTTTTGTCTTTTATTCTAAATTGCTTTACAATTTGTGACTTAAAAGATCGTCTGCTTTCCTTGACGTGAACCTTCCATCCAGACCTGCAAACGCAGTCATTTATTTGCCTCTCACACACTCAGGATGGTGACAAAATAAAAACTCTGAGAACAAGTAGAGCTGATGATAACAGACAGCCTCTCTGAAGGTTTTAGCTTGACACTTTTTTGGACACCTGCATCAGAGTTAACGTGGTGCCAGATGAAGACTGCACACCAGCGTTCAGCGCTGCAGTGAAGAAGTGCAAATCATCTTCTCGCAGTGTAAATTACATGCCAAAATGCCTGTTAGGCTTGGTTTTTAATTATGGATTACAGCTTGAATCCAATTTTCGTACGCTGTTCCTATCATCATGTTAGCCAGTCTCTCACAAAATTGAACAAAGCCTGTAATCTCTGATATTAAACGCCGGAAGCTGGTCCACCGACAGCCAGGAACTGATAATGAAATGATGTCAGCTGTAGAGAGCATCTCACACACTTTAAAGTACACAACTCACGTAATTAAAAGAAAAACTGAATGCATTAAGATGGATTTTACCGTTGAGCTAACAATGTTTGTTAGTTCAGAAAAAATCCGTTCAGGTTTAAATTGAATGAATTTATTGAGTTTATAGTCAGCAGACAGAAAATCTATTCAACCAATCACATAATAACAGATCAGCTCAATTAAGAGTCCAAGCATGGTTAAGATGACCGGCAGCAGAGGAGTCTGAAGAAAAATGATTTCATTTTTGTGACTTTTCCTGTGAAACGGTTGATTGTGCCAGAACATATTTTGAAAAACAAAGCAAAAAACCTCAATTAAAAAAACAAATTTTAATATTTTATTGTGGACTTACTGTGTTTTGAGTGTTTCATCAGACAAATAGAAGCTGAAAAAGCCGCAATGTTTTATAAACTCTTAGCAGATTTAATTGAACAGCGTTTTAATTAAAAGCAATCATTAAATCATATCCAAAAATCTCTCATGGTTTTTCATCTCGACAGCTGTGAGTGGAGCTCCAAACTGTCCAACTTTCAACTTTAAAACTTGGTGTGACTTTTATTTTCGCCCAAAAATCTTAAAAAGTGTGGGTGTCTTTGGTTATTTTTGTATTCATGGGCTTCTGTGTATGTAAATCAGGAGGCTACAATTTCCTGACACATTTTATGGATGAGGATAAGTTTATATTCAGCTCAGAGAAACTCTCAAAAAAATAGTTTTGTTCACTTTGCTGCTAAACTTCAGTAAATAATTAATATCTACACACGTTTGCACATTCATTTTTCCAATTTGTATTATTAGCTGCCTTTAAAAAAAAGCAGAATATATTTCAGATGAACGCATTAAGCTTCAAACGTGAAAGCTTTTTCTTTTCTTTTAGATGAAGCCAATCATGAAAGATTTCACGGGTGACTTCTCGGATGACCTTCAGTTCTCCTGCCAAAGGCTGAAAGTCACTTTAGGACACATATGGACAAAATTAAATCCCTCAAACATGGAGGAGAGAGCAGACGGTCCAGAAAGGTTGTCTATGCTGGCAGGATCGTAGCTGAAGACAAACACACATCTCCTACTTCCTGTTCCTGCTGCCTGACCTTCTTAAAATCAGAGAAATACCTTCATCACTGTCATATTAAGATGCACTGCATGGGCATTCTCCTCACCTTGCTTACTTTACATTTTTCCTCTGATATTTTCTGACCTGAGTCTCTTTTGTTTTATTCCATATGTTCCAGTGTTTTTTGCATTCGTCCGCTCACCTTTTTCATTTGCTTCTGAACAAATATTCAATCATTTTACGTGTTTCCTTCATTTTGTCTCACAACTGCAACAAGAAATTCTTGATGTCCCAGTGTTTTTGCCTTTGTGTCTCCTTCCTGCTCATGTTTTTCATTTGTTTTTGAACAAATATTGAGTGATTTTCTCTGTTTCCTTCATCTCGTCTCACTCACTGAATTTTTCTGTCCTGCGGCAGATGTTCTAGTGTTTTTACATTAATCTGTCTCCCGCCTGCTGATGTTTTTCATTTATGTTTAAGCAAATAATCAGTGATTTTATTTGTCGTCTTGTCTCATTGCTGCAGTGACAAATGTTTCTGTCCTGCAACAGATGTTCCAGTGTTTTAGCATTTATCTTCCTCCCTCCTGCTCATGTTTTTCATTTAACTAATAATCAGTGATTTTATTTGTTTCCTTCATCATGTTTCATTTGCTGCAGTGACAAATTCTTCTGTCCTGTAACAGATGTTCCAGTGTTTTACGCTTCCTCTCACTAATCCAAAGACTCATTTTAAATAAATTAAGTGATCCAATGCAGGAGGATTTACATGAGGGGTTTGCATCCTTCAACACTTAAAGAGCCGTTTGGGTCGATTTGTTACCAATAGGACTCACAAAGTCTGACTACACACTCTAAAAAATAAGACACAAAAATTAAATTATATATATATATATATATATATATATATATTTCTTATTATTATTATTATTTTTTAATTAAGACACTGTTTTGCATTTATGTTACTGTCAAATAAACTTCTGTATTTTTGGCAGTTTTTAAAAAACATCACAAGAAAACTGCTTTAAAAAATGAAATACTTGTAACTTTTGACAACTTTTCACATGACTTCCTTTCAAAATAAAAGACACCATGGCACACGGGATCATCTCAGTTCAGCAAATGTTAGCAGTAGTTAAATAAAGATACTGTATTGTTGCTGGTGCATCTCAACCATACATTTGTAAAATAGTTAAATGAAAGCTAGATAAGTAGAAATCATTGAATTTGTTCAACAATTGGCAAACCATTCGGGTGTGCTTCATGTATGAACTCAGGTGGTGTTTTTGACCTCAAATAGTTTTTTTTGATGGTAAATGGCATTCAAAAACCTCTTAAAGTGTTTTAATTTGACTTTCTTGCTGAAGCATTATGGGTAGTGTAGTCAGGCGCCTTGCAGAGTGATTTTCATCATGATTCAAGTGAGAAAATTGAATAAAATTAAACTTTCTTACTGTTTGATGCACTTTGTAGTTAAAAAATGTGTTACTATATAAAATGAAGCACATTTTTATATTCCTTAAACACAAAATCTTTAACACACTACTTTACAATTGTCAGCACGATCAACGTAATTCCAGTAGATTCTGAAGGAGAAAAGCGGCTCATCAAGTCAGTTAAATGATTACAATAAATCAAAGAACATAAACTCTGGAACTCTGATGTTGAAGGGTTAACCTCAAAAGAGGGGTCTCTTACTGGTTAATCAGTTAAGGTTAAGGTTAACAGTGTGATTCTGGCTGGCAGAGCTGGAGCTGAACGCTCCGCAGCAACAAACATCAGAGAATGAAACTGCTCCGACACGAGAACTGAAGATCAACCAGCTAAAATATCAGCCATCCTGATGTGGATTTCAGTCTTTGTCTGCGTCTCACTTCTCGCTCTTGTAATTCAGCTTGATGATGATTTATGGCTAGCGGGGCGAGCTGATTAAATCACCGAACAGAACGCCAGGTAGCATTACTGAGACAACACCGCTCTATATGGAGGTTGCGTGGCAACCGCTGCGTTCCTATGTGCCTGGCATTCAAACTGCCCAATTTTTTCTCCCACTGTTTTCTTTTTTATTTCCCCTTCATGCTCTTGTTCTGGTGTTTTTACGACTCTGCATGTGAACTTGGTGGACTCGGAACGGGTGGGAGGCTTGCCATTAATCTCCACGGCTGCAGCATCACAGGAGGAAGCCGGCGAGGTGTGCGTTGATGGTTTAAGCGGGCTGTAATGGGTCTGGATTCATCTTACATGCAGATTTATTCATGCAGGTTTAAGCTCCGCCTCTTTAATCACAGTGTTGTTCATGCGTTTTCTCCCTGGTGGTGAGTGTTATTTATGCTGCTCTGCTTTCATACTTCAGGATGTTTTCAGGACAACCTCGCCTGTCCATCAGAAACCAACCACATCCCGCCTCCCGGCTGTGAATCCGACTCTGAAACAAATCCATTAAAAAGGTTTCGTGTCAAGAAGCAGAAAAGGAGCTTCAGGTCAAATTAAACAACAGAAGGCGGCAAAAGCGCTGCGGATGTTAATGTTCTGTGTTTTCCAGACGTGTTTAAAGCGTGGACTATACCAAGTGTAAATGCTCCGTCTTGTCAGACACATAATATACTGGTTAAACAGGCTCCCAGCAGCCTCAGCAGTTGATGGCCTGTAAATTGTTGATCAGTGGCTTGGCACGGGCAGCGTAAATTGATTCCAGGAGAATCCTCCAGGAGTCGGGCTGTCTCCACAAAGGCCAAATATACAGCCATGCATTAGAATGAGATTGGAGAAAAGGGAGGAGAAGGAAGGAGAAGCGGAGAAGGAGAAAGAAAGGTAAAAGCATCAATTATTTCAGTGCTGTGGAGGAGAAGGTACACAGCAGAGACTGTGGAGTGAGTGAGTGAGTGAGAAAGAAGAAGAAGAATGCTTCCTTCTGAAACTCGGTTTGGAAAATCCTGGGGGCGCAGTGGAGATTTGACAGACTTTATCAGCAAATTTGAAATGCAATCAGTGAGGTTTGCTGCTTTGTGGCTTCCTCGCAGCCAGATGGATGAAAGAAGGTGCAAATATAAACTCACTGTTCAAGAAAAAGACAGGGGAAAACAGAAATGATTTGCTTTTCAATGAGTGCCGGGAATCTTTTCTCCGCAGTTTTCCCATAAAGCAGCGGTGTCAAACTCAATCACACAAGGACCAAAATCCAAAACTCACTTCAGGTCGCGGGCCGAACAGGATAAACATTTACTGAACACTAAAACTACACTTATAAATCATAACTTTTTAACATAATTATGAACTAGATATGTAGCATTACCTGCAATAATGCTAGTGTGAATGCTGTAAGCTGAATTTGACCACTGAAGATGCTGAAAAAGATAGCGGAAAACGCTGAGGCTGAAAATGGAAAATGCTGAAGCTAATGGCCACTGAAATATTAGCTAAATGCCAAATAAGTCTAAAAAAACAAAAAAAAAAACAAATCTTAGGTTAGTTGAAAAAGCTAGCATGTTGCTGAAAAAATTGCTAAACTTAAAAACTGCCCAAAACAACCTGCAAAAGTCTCTATTAGCCAAACACCAAAATAGCCTAAAAAACACTTTTAAAAAAGCCTAAATTTGACCAAAACAATTAGCATGTAGCTGAAATATTGGCTAAACTCCAAAATAACCTAAAAAACCTTTAAAGTTTTTAAGCGATTTCTTCCTTGTTCAAGCTGAAGTCCATCTCAAAATGATGTTGCTCTAGCAGCGGTGATGATTTATGCTAGCGAGACAGTGAGTTACCATAATTAGACGGTGGGGGGGGCGGGACAGGGCAGCTCAGCTACAAAAGACACGCCCCCTCAGAGGATACTTTGCAGACGAAAGTTTCAGATCAACGTGAAAAATAACTTTTTAAGACATTTAGATTGTGGGATGTTGGTTAAAAACTTCATATTCATAATTAAAACACTCCTGGATACGTTATTTTAATGAAAGAAAATGTCATAGGGGGACTTTAAAAGAGCCTAAATTAGCTAAAAGAACTAGCATGTAGCTGAAATGTTAGCTAAACTCTGAAATAACCTAAACAATTTTAAGTTAATGCCAAAATAGTCCAAAAAGCTAGCAGAATTTTTCAATTTTTAAAACTGTAACTTTTTATGTCAGGTATGACGCTATCATGTGTCTGATAACAAGATCATTAAAACAGTATAAATAATACAGACACTATGAACTTTATCGTATTATGTAACTTTTTAACATAATTATGAATAATAAAAATGCAGGAATAATATTCCAGAATAAATCAGTTTAAATCTTAAATAACTTTCAATATTTTACTCTCCATAAAAATATATTTTATCAAAATTATACAAGTTAGAAATAAGCGCAAGATAACATTGGGTCATTAATAACAAAAAATAAAAGGATCTGGAGGGCCGGAAGTGTCTTTGCTTCCCTCCAAACTCCATGACATGCAAAAGCTTCATCTAGTGAGGACAATCATTTCAAGAACTTAGTCCAAAACAGATTTGTTTTCATCATGAATTCTTTTTCTAAATCTTTGCAAAAAAAACCCAGCAAACAGACGTTTGAACGTTAATATCCAAAGCAAAAGGTCTGGGATAAACTCTCCTCAGAATAATAGAGAAGTGAAAATCCTTCCGACTCATGGAGTTTTAATCATCTGAGCCTCTGAATGGTTGAAACCAAACAGACTAAATTCATCAAACAAAAGTTTAGAAAGTTGTTTCTTTCCTCCCTGTGCAATTTATCATGGTTAGGGAAGCTGTCACCAGTTAAGTGGGTTGCACCTAATTGTGGCAGAACTGAGTAAAGCAGCTCATCAGGGAAGAAGAGGAGGGTTTATCCTTCAGCAGAGAATCAGAGGCAGCAATCGCTTGTTTGTTAACTCCACTCTCTACTCTCATCGGGTCAATACTGAACAGCTTCAAGATGGCTGGAAGTCACGCAGGATTTTGGTTTTTTACTTGAAAGCTACACGTGTTCACGTGCATTTGACATGACATCTTTGTAAAAGAATAAAAAGGCTGTCAAGGCTTTTTAGTTTTGTCTTAATTGAAGTTATGTTTTCTTGTCTTTTTGTTGCAGAAATGCAGCTTGTTACTATTGACATGGTTAATTAAATTTCAATAACAATATCAAAGTACGATGCACAGGGTTCTATTCTCTATTTCTGTTCACTTTATTCTTCCTCATTTATTCTTAGCTCTCCATGCTTCTATTTGGTGCAGTGTGATTCATGTTTTGTACTTTTATCCCATCCAGGGTAACAAAAGAGATTCCAGATTCCCGGTGGCTCGTCTATGCTCCTGTTCTTGGCAGTGGACCTCGCCTCTGGCTCGTTTCACATCCCCAGCTGTCCCAGCTCCATCTGGATCAAGCCCATCTACTACAGTATTCAAACATAGTTCTAGAGTTAGATAAGATAATTCTGCTACAATGGTCCTGGTAGATTACCTGTCTGTCATTACAGTGGAACTTGGTAGCTTAATACAGCTGGGCTAGCTAGCTCACCACAATGGAGTTCACTACAGCGGAGCTTGTTAGCTCACTATAGCGGAGCTTGCTAGCTCAATCCAGTGGAACTTGCTAGCTTACTACAGTGGGGCTCGCCAGCTCTATACAGTGGAGCTCGATATAGCGGAGCTCGCTAACTCAAATGAAGCTCTCTACAGCGGAGCTTGCAAGCTCAACATAGCGGAACTTGCTAGCTCAATACTCCAGAACTTGCTAGCTCTCTACAGCAGAGCTCACTAGCTCGATGCAGCGGAGCTTACTAGCTCAATACAGGGGAATCTTGCTAGCTCTCTGCAGCAGAGCTCAGCAGCTCATTACAGCGGCGCCTACTAGCTCAATACAGTGGAGCTTGCTAGCTTGATACAGTGGAGCTTGCTAGCTCATTAAAATGGAGCTCATTAGCCCGATACAGCGGAACCTTGCTAGCTCAATACAGCAGAACTTGCTAGCTCTCTACAGCAGAGCTCAGCAGCTCATTACAGCGGCGCCTACTAGCTCAATACAGTGGAGCTTGCTAGCTTGATACAGCGGAGCTTGCTAGCTCATTAAAATGGAGCTCATTAGCTCAATACAGCGGAGTTCGGCTTACTAAAATGAAGCTCACTACAGCGTAGCTTGCTAGATCAATATAGTGAAACTTGCTAGTTCAACACACCAGAGCTTGCTAGCTCTCTACAGCGAAGCTCAGCAGCTCGATACAGTGGAGCTTGCTAGCTTACTACAGCGGGCCTCGCCAGCTCTATACAGTGGAGCTCGATATCGCGAGGCTCGCTAACTCACTAAAATGAAGAACTCTACAGCGGAGCTCAGCAGCTCGATACCGCAGAGTTTGCTAGCTCAATACAATGGAGCTCACACCAGCGGAGCTTGCTATCTTGATACAGAAGCCTAGCTAGCGTAGCTAGCTATCCCACTGAGTGCCCACTTAAGCCAATCTCAGTTTTCAAGCATTTTCTATCATGGTTTATTTGACCATTTCTTTAGTTTAAATATAAAAGGAAATCAATAAACGCTGTCCCTGCAATGGTTGAAATGTTTCTTTTTTTTCCAGTGCCTGCAGCCACATTTCCTCAATAATTTGGGACATTTTGTCTGAATCCTGCAGAATCAACCATTTTCAGAAAAAAAACCCCAAAGTTTTTGCGCCACAAGCCGCACATTCTGGGCTCATCAGGCTGAAACTGAAAACAAATTACCTGCAAGCTTTAAGACCAAAATCAGCATTCAGGACATCCACGCTGTGCCAGAGCGGAGGTCCTGAGCGTTCGATTCCCGTTGCAGATTCTTCGTCTGATTTTCAAATTACCTGACTGCTACTCTGAGAGGCAGCTCAATTCCCCGGTTGTTATTGCTCCGGCGTCAGATGTCGATTTGTTTTCTTGGGATTTTGTTCTCTTTACTTTTTTTTTTAGTGTTTTTGGTTGAAAGGACAAGTTTGCTGAGGAAGTTCCAATAAACAAACAATGTTTTTCTGTTCTGTCTTCATGTGAAGATTTCCTTCATGATTTTATCACCCAGATCATAGTAGCAAATGGAGTGCTCGTGCTGGAAGAGAAAATTTCTGCAGGAAAAAAGCTTTTCTCTTTAAAAGAAAATACAGTCTCACATACAACACCCCCAGCACAACCACCACACCCCCACACACACCCACGCTCAAGACCGGGGTTGTCAGATTCAATCACATAAAGGGGCAAAACACACCATAGGTCACGGGCTGAACAGAATAAATATTTATTGAACACTACATTTTAAAACTTTAAAACCGTAACCTTTTACATAATTAATATCTAGAAATATAGCACTACCTGTGATAATGCCAGTGTGAATGCTGGAAGCTGAATTTGGCCACTGAAAATGCTGAAATTGATAGTCAGTTAAATATTAGCGAAATGCCAAATTTCCCTAAAAACTAAAAAAAAAAAAATCAGGTTAGCCAAAACAGCTAGCATGTACTTGAAAAATAGATAGGCGGGCGGACGTCTGGAGCATAGAAGCGGGTCATCCTGGGGGAGCTCTGGCTCGTGCCTGGGGTGGGGCGGGGGGATGCTCGGCGCTGCTGGGTGGTGGTGTGCTGCTCCTCTGGGTTGGGGGGCTCTCCGGGTGTGGGGCCTTGTGTTGGCCCTCTGGGCGTGGTGGGGGGATTGCTGCTCTGGCTGGGCGGGGGTCCGCGCTCTCTATGCTCCCGTGCCTTCCGGCTCTCGGGCATGGGGGCCTCTGCGGCGGTCCCGCGTGCCCTGGTCTGGGTGTCTGGCGGGATTCTGCGGCTGACTGGTTGTCTCCATGGCTCCATGATGGGTGTTGGGGGGCCCGTGCTGCTGCTGCCGCCCCGTTGGGGGGCCTGGGCGTGGGGGTGGCCGGGCTCTCTCTCCTTCTATACATTCCATCAACATTCACATCAGCAAAACATAAACACTCACCTGAGCACAGGTGTCAGCTCACCTCGCACTAACGGAATGTGTGATGGAATGAAAGACTTTATTTGTGTCAGCTTCTATGATTGTGTGTGAGCTGCATTGGTATTGTGTACATTTTTGACAACTTTAAAGGTAAAGATTATTCTAGCCAAAAGGTATGTGTGTAACTGAGTGTGTGTGTAGACAGGCCCCGCCCATTCCAGATTGTTATTTAGACCTGGTTGTTATAGGATGTTGCTACTCTGTGTTACCTTCTTTGTTCTCTTAACCCCACTCTTTTATCCCCCCCCCTTGTTTCCGTCCGGTCCAACAAAAAAAAAAACAAAAAGAAAAAAGAAAAAGATACAACATAATTAAAATAAAGTTTAGCATGAAATACAACAGGGTTTATTAAGTATAAACCCCTGTTGGGACAATAAAATCTGTCCAACGCAAGAGGCTCTCAGCCCTGTATCTGCTTGCCCAGCTGTTGGACAGGACAATTAAAAAAAAAAAAGAAAAGAAAAATAGATACACTTCAAAGTAGCCTAAAAACTGAAAAAAGCCTAAATTAGCCAAAACTAAACTCCAAAATAGCATAAAAAACAAAACAAAAAAAAGTAAATTAACCAAAACAGCTATGAAATTGATAGCTAAAAATATTGAAGCTAACAACCAGCTAAAATATTAGTTGAATGTCAAATTAGTCCAGAAAACTGAAAAAAAAGAAGACTTAGGTAAGTCAAAACAGATAGCATGTAGCTGAAAAGTATATCAACTTCAAAGTAGTCTAAAAACTGAAAAAAGCCTTAAGTAGCCAAACAGCTAGCGTGTATATGTTAGCTAAACTCCAAAATAGCCTAAAAAAATCTTAGTAAATTCCAAAGTATTCCTGGGCCTTGACTTTGACACATGTGATCTTGATCGTGATGATAAAGAGATGAGGATTGGTTTTCTGTGGACCCAATTTAGTTTAATTTACCTGCAACCGTTTAAAAAGTGGAGCACAATATTCCCACTAATGTGAATTGAAAACCATTGGAGGAGAAAATCATTTCATCACTCCATCAGTGGTGGTGTCACAGTGGGAAAGAGAATTGACTAATGTGTGTGTGTGTGTGTGTGTGTGTTAGAGCAATGAATTGAGAAAATCCACAGAGGAGAAATGATTACCTTTGTAAAAATGGAGCTGTGAGCTGAGGAGACTGTGTGATGGTGTGATGTTGAAAGCCCGGTGAGAATCCTATCGACCACAGTGCATCACCACCCACTCGGGCTGCATTCATATAAACTTGTTAGCTATGCACCGAGCCATACAATGCCAGCGCAACACCTTCTTCATTTTGAGCTTTACTGCCTTATGCAAAATTCATGTTTTCAGGACTCGGCTTCCTCCGGTGCGTTTATGTTTGTTAGTATTTCCCTCAGGTTGGATAATAAAAATGGCCTCAGCCTCCAGCCTGAAAAACACACGGGACAGCTTTTTCTCAAGATGTACATAAAATATTTTATACTTCTCTTACAAACACAGACTTTAGTCACTCAGAAAAACGGAATTCATTTCAGATTTTTTATTTTTACATTTTCATCTTCTTAGAAAAGCGCTTAAGAGGGCACTTCAAAGAGCAAACAAGATACTTCACGTACCCTTCCACTGATGTTACCATGGAAACACAGTCCTGCGTAGTGTGGGTGCATGAGTAGTGCGATGTGAGGGTTTCTTTATGAGTCCCTCGTGTAGTACCGACGCCTGATGAGTGTTTGTAGTAAAGTGTGAGGAGACGTCCTGATCCGTCACGCTTCATCCAAACAGGGTTTTCTGACGGAGCGCCGCTCCGCTGTCACAGCGTGGAGAAGGGAACGCTCTCGGATCTGTGAGTGTGACATTTAAGGTGTGAGCCTGAAGGTTCGGTATAAACCCTATTGTTGTTTCCTTTGTTCTGAACCTCCAACCAGTCCTCAGCAACATGTGGAAGCATAGAAGGAAAACGACGTCCCGCTCTGCTCTGCTTTTGTCTGACTCCCGTTAGACGCCTGTAGGATGTTCACACAAATTACACTGATTGTCTAATTTCCTCATTTCTAACAGTCGGGGTGCAGCAAGGAGCACGCACATATCACATGAACAGAACTTGTGCAGAATCCTACCAGTGTTCACTGCGACCACGGCGGGCCCGACTGTGACTTGTCGCCCACATCATACCTGAGGATCCCGTGTCAAATTCAAGGCCCCGGGGCCGGATCCGGCCCTCCAGGTAATTCTATCCGGCCCTCCAGATCATTTTATTTAACTATTATTAATGGCCCGATGTTATCTTGCACTTATTTCTAACTTGTATAATTTTGACAAAACATATTTTTATGGAGAGTAAAATATTGAAAGTTATTTTAGGTTTAAATTGATTTATTCTGAAATAATATTCATGCATTTTTTTTATTCATAATTATCTTAAAAAGTTAATGTTTTAAAGTTTTAAAAATTCTGATAGTTTTGTGGATTATTTTGGCAATTACTGAGATTTATTTTTGGCTATTTTGGAGTTTAGCTAATATTTCAGCTACATGCTAGCTGGTTTGGCTATTTAAGGCTGTTTTTGTTTTTAGGCTGTTATGGAATTTAGCCAAAATTTCTGTTACATATTAGCTGTTATGGCTAATTTAGTCATTTTTCAGTTTTTTAGGCTGTTTTGGAGCTTAGCTAACATTTCAGCTACATGCTAGCTATTTTGGCTAAATTGAGGCTTTTTTTTTTCAACTTTTTAGGCTATTTTGAAGTTTAGTAAATTTTTCATTTATAGCCTAGCTGGGTTTTTTTTTTTTAGCATTTTTAGATATTAGCTTCGGTGATTTCAGCTTTAGCGTTTTCAGCTATTAGCATTACTGATTTCAGGTATCAGTTTCAGTGATTTCAGCTATAAATTTCAGCATCTTCAGCTTATCAGCACTAACACCTTCAGCAGCCAAACTCAGCTTACTGCAGTATGCTAGCATTATTGCAGGTAATGCTGTGTATCTATTTCATAACTATATTAAAAAGTTATGGTTTTTAACTTTTAAAAATGTAGTTTTAGAGAGTTCAATAAATGTTTATCCTGTTCGACCCGCGACCTAAAGTCTGTTTTGGATTTTGGCACCCTGTGCGATTGAGTTTGACACCCCCGCCATTGATAGAATGAGCATGACAAATGAGCAAAATAAAAAAGATAACTTAAATTGTTTTCTTGCAAACATTTAAGACTTTTGAACAAATGCTGATTTATTAATGTTAATCGATGATGACATCAAATTTAATTCATCAAGATCTTAATAAAGGAAATAGACATAATTAATCAGAATGTAGGAAAATCAAGGACAGCCAAAAACAAATACTTTTTCTTAAACTTTTTATGTCATAACTAAACAAAAAGGCTGAAAAATATGTTTAATTATAAATTTAGCATGAAATACTGATATATTACAGAATAAATCTAATTTGTCATTTGCTGTGTTTTGTTTGACAAATTGTATGAATATAACCAGTATTAGCAGAGAATTCAACTCAACATTTTTTCTCTCCTGATGTTTTCATCCTGCTCTGCCTCCCAGTCTCTCTCTTTTTGAAGCCTCACCTCTTGCTTATATCAAAATGCGTTCAGCGTGAAATTAAAGCCAGCGCATTTCTAGCTCTGAAATAAATTTGTCATTCTAATGAGGTTGGAGTTGCTCCAAAACTTTGCTGTGAAGCTCATTCCACACGTTCCCCCCTTCATGGTAAAATGATCCACTTTTTATTAAACCTGCATGAATCTTTTCCTCCAGGAACACACCTGTAAGTGTTCAACAGCAGCAGTCCGGTTTTAGAACATTTGTCTGCAGCTTTTGTTAAAAAAGATACAAGATTTAAAAAACACTGAATTTATTCATGCAGTTCCAAGGCTGAAGGTCCCACTGATCACTTAAGCATCATTGGTTTAGTAAAAATTAAAATATATTGGTATTAAGGCTGTTAATTTGTAGCAAAACGTTAAATTTATTCCTCTAAATCACACGCGTCAAAGTCAAGGCCCGGGGGCCGGATCCGGCCCTCCAAGTAATTCCATCCGGCCCTCCAGATCATTTTATTTTATTGTTATTAATGACCTGATGTTATCTTGCGATCATTTCCAACTTGTATAATTATAATATTAATTATATATTTCAATGGAGAGAAAAACATTAACAGTTATTTAAGGTTTAAGTTGATTTATTCTGGAATAAAATTCCTGACTTTTTATTATTCAGAATTATGTTAAAAAGTTATGGTTTTTAAAGTTTTAATTGGAATTCTGCTAGCTTTTTGGACTATTTTGGTAGTTACTTAGATTTTTAGGCTGTTTTGGAGTTTAGCTAATATTTCAGCTACATGATATTTCAGCTGTTTTGGATAATTTAGGCTATAAAAAGTTTTTTAGTTCAGGAGTTAGGCTAACATTTGCACACTAGCTGTTTTGGATAATTTAAGCTTTTTCCGTTTTTTAGCCTATTTTGATGTCTAGCTATTTGTTCAGCTACATGCTAGTTGTTTTGGCTGACCTAAGTAATTTTTTCTTTTTTTTGTTTTAAGCTTCAGCGTTTTCAGTTATCAATTTCAGCATCTTCAGCTGTCAGCGCTATTATCGTCAGCGGTCAAATTCAGCTTCCAGCATTCACTGTAGCATTATCACAGGTAATGCTGTATATCTAGTTCATAATTATGTTAAAAAGTTACAGTTTAAAATTTTTTAAAAATATAGTTTTAGAGTGTTTAATAAATGTGTTTTGGATTTTGGCCCTCTGCAAATCATTTGACACCCCCGTCTTTCCTAAAAGATCTTAAATGTTAAAGTATATTTTATTTGACTAAATACTGTGGAGTTGTGTTTCACCAAATGATTTTTGGATAAAATAAAGAATCTTTTTTCCCTTATAATTTTCTTGTAATACTTCTCTTCTCTCCTCATTCAGACATAAACGTACACAAAACGATTAATCTCCAGATGCCAGAAATAATTGTAAAAAACGCAAAATCTAAGATTATTTTGTTTTAAATCTTCCATAAATGTAATCCATTCCGCAGTGCTCTTCTCCTGCACTCCTGGGAGGATTATTCATTCACCGGCCCATTTCTTTCTTGGCCAAGGTTGCTCCCAGTCCAGGCATATTAATCAACCGCCGCTCTAATTGACTGATTAAGTCATGTGTCCTGGAGCCAAGATGGCTTACTGACTCACAAAAATGTGACACAGATTCTGGTTTCAAAATGTCTAGCAGCGATTTACTTTCACTGACCTTTACAACCCTTAAAATACCTACTTTCTTTTCATTTAAGATTAAATTAATGACGAGTCAGTTAGAGAAACACATAGAGATAGAATCAAAATCATGTCTGATGAGCACTAACATGCTAAAATTATTATTTTTACCTTTAAAAAAAAAGAGTCACAAAAAGTTGTGTATCACTCATGAAATACCTAAAACTCCTGGTGACACTAACTCCACAGTGCTCTTTTTCATTCCAAGTCCAATCACAATTTACATTTTTTATCATCTGTAATTCATGAATTTATTCATATAAAAGTTCTGCCGGAAAATGTAAAAATTAATGACTGTTTTTTTGTATTTTTTTTTTTTGTAGCAAAAGCAAAATCTAGACTTAAATTCATCTAAAACTTAGAGATTGAAACTTTCAAGTCCCACTCGGATCTTCTTTTGATCTGGTGTCCCTGGGGTCTTTTCATTATGATGTTGTAGTTTTTAGCCAAATGTTAATAAAACTGTGTCATTTTCTAGGACATAGTTTCTGCAGAGTGGCAGGAGTTTGTCTGAAATATGAGCTGTGGGCGGAACTGTTGGCAGCATGAAGCAACTCCGCCCCCTTTTGCCTCTCCAATTATTTAGCGTATTTTCTACATCACAAATGTGATCATTTTCTAATGATATTTTTGAAAAAATGAAATACTCAGAAATGGATTTTTTTTCTATTTATGTCGTCTGTCATCAGAAAAATGCCACAAGAACGTGTTAAAAACGCCAAAAACACCATTTTTATCAGAGTGGGTCTTTAAGGGAGTTATGCAAAATGAACTCTAGAAAAGTTTGAGTTCAGTAGGAGTTTAAAAAGTTTTAAACTGTAAATTCTTAACATAATTATGAACTTCATATTTAATATTACCTGTAATAATGCTAGTGTGAATTTGGAAGCTGAAAATGAAAATTTTGAATTTGAATGGATGATTTTTAACATGAACTGGAGATGAAAATTATTCATAACTTTGTTCTTTTTTTTTATGAATTTGTGTTAAAACAGTTAACATTTTAATTAAAAAACAGTCTTCCCATCCAGACAAACCACCATGGTGCTCTTCAAACAGACCTGCATGAGTTACCAGCAGAACGGGCTCCACAGCGTCCACGATCAGCTTCACCATCTGCAGCTTTTCTCCTCCAGACTCTCGGGAATTACTGACATCAAACATTTTGCTGTGAGAGAAGCAGCAGAAACCACCACACCAGCGAGATGGGAACACATTTAGGTTTGTTTGTTTCCTTTCTTAAAGCCAATTCAGACAGGTGGCGCAGAAGCAGCAGATTAGTGGACTTTATTGTTTGGAAGAAAAAAACACCAACAAACAACAAGTTCTTTACAGTGACATTTTTGTAGGTCCAAAACCATCTGGATTTATCAGCTGAAAACAAGGAGTAGCTCAGCCTCATCATAAAAAAAAGAAAAATCCTGTTATGAAACTAAAGCACATGTCAGGGATATCAGAAAGGAAGTTATTATGGGATGGCATTAGTCATAGGACCTGTGGTTTGTCTGATTTTTTTTTTTTTTTAAACTGTGAAAATTTGGCAAATTTCAAATTTTGTTGGAGCAATCTTGATGAATATTCACACACATGTCGCCAGCTTCGGTCTGCAACCACAACCAAAGTTTCTTTGACCTTTGACCTCACAAAGGGGCTACCGCCTGGCCTGGGCGTTCCTGGCTCTACAGGTCCCAAATGGTTTTTTTTTTTTTTTTTTTACTCTGAACTGCCCTGTAACAGTCATGATTATGACTTGGGACTGGCACAAGATAGTACAGAATAGTGCCTCCTTGTGGTAACATTACTTTTCTTTTTTGGGGAAAACCGGAGTGCCTGGAGAAAAACCCACTAATTTGGGGTTGGCTTGAACTTGAGCAGAAACTTGTTTTTGGAATGGGGCCAACCTCCTGATTAAAACTGTTTTCTTTGATGGTTGGGTTTTTTTGGGAGCTTCACACTCTATCTGGAAAATGAATTCTTAAAGGATTTCTGGGCAGAGGCAAGGTAAACTGGGGTCTACGGTCCAACGTGATATCTTTGGGGAAAGACAAGGGTGATAAGCTGCTCCGAGGTTTCCATTGTAGTGCTTGGCCAGAGGGATGAGTCGACATGCTTTAAAGAATCGACCAGTGACAGACGGCATTGTGGTGTTACCTCGTGAGGGCTTGGATGAAGTCCACTGCGATGTGAGACAAGGGACATTGAGGTATGAAGAGAGGTTGCAGGCCGTATACGGCCCGTCAGATGGTTTTATAAAGAGAAAAATTAAAGGATGATCAAAAAGAAAAATCAAGTTTCTAGCCTGTTTCTTTCCCATGTTATGGTTCTGTAAAGAAATGACCGCAATGCGCAATTCTGCCACTAGGGGGAGCAAAAGAAGAGCAGCCAGTGCAGGAAAAGATTTTTGTACATGTCTTTGTATTTTGCACACTTAAATGACATTGTGAAATCTGTTGTTACTCAGGATTTGAATCCTGATGTTGACGGCCTTGTGAAGGGCAGAGTGTCAGGAGAGAAAGGGAGGCTAAAGGGTAACCAAACGGGGAAATTGGAGGCTGACTCCACCCACTGGGAAAATTCAGTCAGAAGGGCGGGGCTGTTATCATTAGTGGAGCTGCAGATCAAGACATGAAACTTCTGAAACTTTGACCAATCACAGAATTCAACTGTAGTACCGCAATTCAACCTTTAGGAGTCGGATACACAGACGGTTTTTGACTATATTTTCAGTAATTAAAAGAGTTTATTTTAATTTGTCAAAAAATTCGGCAATGACCAACAGAAGATTGTTTAAAGCTCCATTTGTAGAGATCACCACCTAGAAAAAGTTGATTTAGGGTTTGGTTACCCTTGAACTCCAAAATCTTATGTTCACAAATGTTTGAAAATTTAATTTATTTTAATTTTTCACTGATTTGCACATTTTTCTTGAGTTTACTATCAGAATTTCAGTCTGTGTAAAGTTGAATAAACAGTTTAAAAAAAAAGTGAAATACATTTAATTTGAAGTCCATTGGCCTCTGTGAATATGTAATAATAAATGATTAGGCCACTAGGTTGTTTGAGGATTTTTTTTTTCAACTGAGAGAAAAAAAGCAAAAACAAAGTTAACAATAACAAGTTGACCATTGGTTATATTGCTATGATGTTTCTGGTCCGGCTCACTTGAGATCCGACAGGTTGAATGCATCTAATGTTCTTTTTCTTGTGTTAACATCACTATTTTAAATGTGTGTTCTGTAATTTATAAACATCCAGAGAAATAAACTGAAAGGATTCTCCTAATTTAACTCATTTTCCAGCATTTAGTTCTTTTTGTTTTATATTTATGTTATAACGCCTGAACATTAAGCATTACTGAACATTAGAGTTCCTGCAGAACAGTAATTAACTATAGCAGCCGTACAAAAGACACTGAAGCCCATCAAACCCAGAACTGTGATGAAACCAGAGTGGATCAGTGCAGAGACTCACCAACACGAGTCACTGACTGGTGCTGCTCTTACAGCAGAGACCTGCAGGATCAAATCCTTACGCTGGACAATAACCGGCTAACGAGACCTCGATACCCATGAATATATTTATCAAAGCCATCTTCATAGTGTTTTCTGGCTGCCGGATCGCTCACGGTTATTTGTGCTCGTCTCAAAGCACAAACTGAAAAAACAGAGAAGTCTTCTCAGCTCCTCGTGGCAGCTCAGAAATCATTTCAAAATCATTTCTTTCACTTTTGCTCAAGCAGTGAATAAAAGGCTGTAAATCCAGGATCACCTCCGACATGGTTGACCTTTTCAACCATCAGTGACTTCAAATCTGGAGGAAAAGCTCATTATAAAAGTCTGACATGAGAATGAAATCAGACTAAAGCATCCACCTGCAGCACAACAAACCATCACTTCTGTCTTCTGTTTCCACTTACATGCAGCGCCAAGGCTTTGATCAAGTGGAAAACAAATGAGTGAAATGGGAAACCTGATTCTAATCGAACCAACACATCAGGATGGATTTAAAGAGAAATGGATGGAAATTACCAGAAAACTGGAGAAAAACTTTCAAGAGTATATTTAGAGAAGAACCTCTTTATAGGGCTTAACATTACAAAGAAATAAAAACTCTTCTGTTGAAATGCCTTTGTTTACGTTAAGATTAACCAATAGAGACACTTGCTGTCAGTTTATCCAGAATAAAAAGATTGAAATATAAAGCGCTGATTATCACAAGAATACATAAAATATCCGATACTGATCGGGGGGAAAAACTCAGATACAGAGTCATCCACCATGTGATCGGCCCCGACTTCCGATCACGTGATTGGATCGGGACATCTCTAGTTTTAACCAAAAGAGAAGAAGGAATTATTTAGAACTGATGATAAAAAAAACAGAAATTAAAAAGAAGAGAGTTGAGAAGGAAGGATGATGATGCTGATGAACAAAGATCAGGATCAACATGGAGGCTGACTGATGGGAGAGATGGAATTGTGTCAAACCAAAAGGAACAAGAGAACAGCGGTTATATTTAGGGAGGAAATCCTTGACAATGTGTAGAGGAAGACGGGATGAAGAGGAGTGAACACGTTTCAGTAAACAGAGAGGGAGATGGAGCTCTGAAAACAAAAAGAAAGAGGACCTTCGAGGAACCAGAAGAGAGGGATGGGTGAAAGGAGCGAGGGATGAGGAGAAGGAGGCCGTGACGGGGAGCCGTTAATAATTTATGATAGCCTCAGCTTTTCAAAGCGGCGCAGCAGTCCCGCTCCCTGCTTTCCCCTGACGTTTAATTTGTCTGAAAATCAGCGAGTGTGGAGCCTGATTATCGTCTCCGTCTGCCAACGACTCTGCCTGAATCTCTGCGAAACTGAGGTGAGATCACAACACGTGTCAACCTGCAAGCCCTTAAGTCGAAGCAGTCCTGCGTTTGAAGCTGCAAACGAACAGAGCCGTGCCAGTCATCTCTGAGCCTTTCGGATTCAGACCCAACTCACTTCATAGGCCCATTATGCTGTCAGGACGAGGAGCAGCTTCACTGGAAACTGGGATGATTTGGTCTGAGCTCCCAGTGATGGATCTGTCTCCGGCCAGACAGCTCTCACAGCGTAATGGCACTTTTTATGGTCTGACTCACAAATTTACAGGAAAATGTGGCTTTTTTTGAGAGAAACATGACAGAAATCTCTATTCGTTCTGTCATGTTGAAAATGTTTCAATGTCTTCTGGTGTAGATGTTTTTATTTTAAAATTAATTGTCCTCACAGTGTTCAACTGTTGCCATCTGGTGGAAAATTGGAGGTACAGCCATACAACAGCGCAGATAAATCGAATCCATTATTATTATTATTATTATTATTATTATTATTATTATTAAAGCAATTAAAATAAGAAGAAAAAATTATGAAAAACGGAGGAAAAGCAGGGAAAGGAAAATACAGAGAAAGAGGGCGCTTTTGTCCAAAACACACCACCACAAACAGAAAAAACGTTCTTATCTGCTCCGTGAATGGCTGGATTTCTCTCAGAAAACAACCGAGAACATTCTACCCCGGGTCACCAGCAGCTGCTGCTCCAGCTATGATCACTCTCGCCCCGTCCAGGTGAAGATCTGAGAGGTGGAAAAGTCTAAATCACCTGTGGTCACTCTGTGATTCTATCCAGCTGCAGACTCACACAGTGTCCCGCTAACAGAGAGTTCACTGTCATTCATTTAGCGGTCAGCCGCTATGCTAGCGCCAGCTTTCACTCAGAACTGACTTCACTCCCACAAACCCTCCAGCACCCTGGAGAGGGTGTAGAGCTGGTCCTCTGTTCCACCACCAGGACAGAAACCGCACTGTTGTTCTTGGATCTGAGGTTCGACTATAGGACGGACTCTCCTCTCTAGCACCCTGGCATTTCCTTTCCCAGGAAGGCTGAGGAGTGTGATTCCTTAAGTGAGAGTTGAGCTCATTGTCCAGTCCACTGGGAGATGGACAGTCCAATGTCCATTCCAGTTTAAACTATCTCCTCCTGACAACCAGTAATGCAAATGGATCCCTGCAGATGAACGTTCTATGGACAGAAAATTGACTCACCCAAATTTGTGTGATTTGGGCGTAATTCTCAATTAAAGCGTAACTTTGGATTTGTGCGCAACTTTGGATTTGTGCGCAACTTTGGATTTGTGTGTAACTTTAGATTTGTGTGCAATTTTGGATTTGTGTGCAAGTTTGGATTTGTGTGTAACTAAAGATTTGTGTGCATCTTTGGATGTGTGTGCATCTTTAGATTTGTGCACAACTTTGGATTTGTGTGCAACTTTGAATTTGTGCGTATCTTTGGATTTGTGCGCAATTTTGGATATGTGTGCTAGTTTGGATCTGTGCACAACTTTGGATTTGTGTCTAACTTTGGATTTGTGCGCAACTTTGGATTTGTGTCTAACTTTGGATTTGTGCGTGCGTAATTCTTAATTTGTAACTCATACAATACATTTTGTGACTAAATCATTAATCTGAAGTGTGCAGAAACCAAGAATTACACATGTACAAATTCAAAGTTAGGCACAGGTCAAATCATTGTTCTTCTTTCTGCTGAATGAACTCCTTTTGGGATCTACGGAGGACATTTCTGGCCTTTCAATGACACCACATATGAAGGGGTAGGCTCTGGGAATTGTAGTTATTGAAGGATTTATTAGAAATTTAGAATTTCTTTTCCTCTAATAGTTGGAAGAATTAAACAAACAGTAAAATAAAACATCTTTCTTGTGTTATTTTTGTATGTGTAAAGCAAAGGATTGTGGGACAAAAGGTGATTTATTTTCTCATCAATGAATGCTGACCTAAAAACTGAAAGCTGTTCACCTGGAACTGAGCAACATTTAGCTGCAGAAGTGAAAACTCACCTGTGGAGTGGGAGGAACCAGGGAGTGAGCAGACCACACCCTTCAGGCCTGTCCTTAGCTTCAGGGCTTTCAGTATTTGTTACATTTCATTACAAAATTACATAACTATTATTGAGCAATATGCAAATATTCTACAGTAAATTTCCCTTAAGGTTTACCTGTCAATGTTTCTGCATGCGTTTCTCTGTATTTATTTTGCAATATTATTGCATTGAAGGAAGCAAAACTAATATATCTGGACCTGTAATTATCTTTCCTTTTTACTGCTTATTTTTGTTTTCTCTTCATTCCTCTGGCTCTGACAGCTTGTGGTATTTTATCTGTAAAAACAGATCAGAAAAAGCTCCTCACCAACCAGACCAGCAGGAGCAGAAACCAGCTCTTTTCTGTGGGTCGCAGGAGGTGAAATTATTCTTAACAAACAAGAACAAAGCAGGAAAAACCGACATGACACGAGTGGCTTCAACCCGACAAAAACACTCTCATCCCGTTAATCTTTTGCATTATTTAATGGCTTTTAGAAATATTTGAAATCTTTTTTACTGTTTGTTTCACAGATTGCTTTTTCTGTTTCTTCAGAAATTTCACAATAAAAGTCCAACAGATCAGTTTGTCATGAAATGTTATATTTACGCAATTCAAGCAAGAATACATGAAACAATTAAAAAGAAAAAAAATCCTTAATATATATTTTATTTTTCTTCTCATATTCTTTGATATTTCTTATAACACTGAAAAAGAATTCCAGATAACCATGTTTTCTGGGTAAAAAAGCAAAATATCACATTTATTGGAATTCTTTACATTATACTTTTAGAAAAGTTATGACTTTGTGATCATCAGAGAAGATAGAAAGACATATTGGTTTGTCTTTCTTCTTAATTTATGGATTCAGAATCCTAAAAGATTTATTTTATTATTGTGCGATTGCTCAGTAAACATTCACACTAAAGTGATTCTCCTGCTCCTTTCCGTACATTTTTTGTCACGTAAAAACTCAATCACAATTTCCGTGATTTCAGCGATCTTTAGTATCAAAATGTTCAGCTTGTTCTGGAGATTACTGCTTATATTTCTGGTATTCCTAAACTTTACAGTTTTTGAAATATTGAGAAAAATATGCCTCATAAGAAATGATAGAAAGTCTTTGTGTATCATTTTAAGTAGATTAGCAATAAGCCTTTATTATCTTTTATAGTAATTAAAAAAAAATTGGTGTTTAGCTTCTATTTTAGCAACAGGCTAACGTTTTTGACTAATCTAGTTTACTGAGGAATTTAGGCTTTTTAGGAGGTTAGCTAGTCTTTCATCAATGAGCTAGCTTTTTTGACTAATTTGGCACCTACTGAGGTTTTTTAGGCTAATTTGGAGTTTAGTTCATGTCTAAGGAACACAATAAAGATTTCTGCAAATTGGCATGTATTAGGGATTTTTAAGCAATTTTTACTACAATTTCAGCGCTCTTTCATAGTTATTTAATGACATTTACAGTCTTTTAGCAACTTTAACATTTTTCAAATGAATTGTGTCACTATTTTCAGCAAAAAGGTTCAACAACTTCTGCAACTACTATCAGCAACACAGGTAATGCAACTTTTCTAGTATTCTTTAGTATTTGCCAACATAATCAAGGATCTTCTTGACTAAACAGCATCAGTTGTGGACTGACTCCTGTCAGGTTGAGATGATTGGTGACATTTTTTTTGTTGTTTCAATTTTAAAATCAAGAAGCTTCCATATTGAGATTCTATAGAATTATTAAAACGTGCAAAACTTTTATTTACTAAACAAACTACAGAAAAAGTGGCTCTAGAAGGTTCTCCTCTTGTCTTGATGAAGAGGTCAGCATTTTGTTATACTATATTAATTTATTAGACTTATAAAATGTTATCATGGAAAAAATATATAAATCTTGGAAATATTAGGAAATATGCACGTATCAGTGAATGATAACATGTTTTGTCGTTTTTTATAATTCTTCACTTGTTTGTCTGAAAGAGTTAACCCTTTAACACCGGAGCGCCAGTGTTTATGTTCTTTGATTTACTGGTTGTAATGAAGGATCTCCGGCAGGACAGAGACTTTGTGGAAACTCCTTGAAGCGCTGATGTTGCCGTGCGACAGCGTGGCCATCAGGACTTTGGTGCCGGGCGAAGTGGCCATAACAGATACCTTCTTCCAGATCGTCTTTCCTGGCTCCAGGACAGCCGTCCTGAGGGATGGAGAGGATGAGAAACTTTCACAATAAGATCTTAGATGCACGTGCCAAAGTCAAGGACCGGGAGCCGGATCCGCCCCTCCAGATCATTTTATTTTGTTGTTATTAATGACCTGATGTTTTCTTGCTCTTGTTTCTAACTTATATAATTTTGACAAAATTTATTTTCATGGAGAATAAAATGTTGAAATTTATTTAAGGTTTAAGTTGATTTATTCTAGAATTATATTCCTGCCTTTATACTATTCATAATTGTGTTAAAAAGTTAGTTTTAAAGTTTTAAAAATTGGCATTCTGCTAACTTTTTGGACTATTTTGTCATTATCTAAGATTTTTTAGGCTATTTTGGAGTTTAGCTAATATTTCAGCTACACACCAGATATTTTGTTTGTTTTTTTTTTTTTTTGGTTTTTTTGGGTAATTTGCCATTTAGCTAATATTTTAGCTGGCTATCAGCTTCAGCGTTTTTAGCTATCAATTTCAACATCTTCCTTCAATGACCATATTCAGCTTACGGCATTATTGCTATGTATAATGCTATCTATATATAGTTTATAATTATGTTAAAAAGTCACAGTTTTGAAGATTTAAAAAATGTTATTGGGTTCAGTAAATGTTTATCCTGTTCGGCCCGCGACCTGAGGTGTGTTTTGGGTTTTGGTGCCTTGTGCGATTAACTTTGACACTCCTGCCTGCAGAATAGTTCATTTACTGCAGGAAGTCCAATCTTCCAATTCAAATGATGAAACATGAAAAAAACCTTAATGTGGAGACAAATGAACAGCAAACTGTCTAAAAAAAAATCTGGACTGCTTTAAATTTAGACATTCAGCAAAGTTCAGCTGTTATTAAATGGACTTTTCAGTTTCTAGGAAGACACTTTTACCAAAAAGAGTTTTATAATGTTGACAATTGTTGCAAAAACACAATGTAAACCCAGATTTTGAGGGTGGTATTTTCTCTCAATGTGACCGTATCTCCTTCCATCTGCTACATAAACATTCCTGACAACATTCCCAGACTGCATTTCTCAGAAAAGTCAAACACAAACCTTTCATTTCCCGGTCAGGTAACACATGGGTGCGCACCAGCATTTCTGCGGCCTCCACCCATCATAAACACTGCATATCTGATGGAGTAATGTGGGCAGAACCGGGAGTGTCTCTGCCCCCGAGGCGAGGCTCACCTTGTGTCCCGTTTCCCCAAAAGCAGACCGGACCCCTCCACTGTCAGAACCACATCCGTCAGAGCTTTACTGAAGTGGTTGGTGAATCTGACGTCTACCGTGCGCTCCACATGCATCTGGATGCTGTCTCCTCCTTCAACCTGAGGGGTCAGACACTCAATTTAAACATTTTTTTTAAACAAAATGTTCTTTGAGTGCATCTGAGCTGTTGATGCCTCAGGCAGAGGAGGAGGAGGAGGAGAAAGGAGTGTTTGACTTCACAAGACACAGAGAGGCACTTAAACAAACACATGTTGCAACATAGGAATGTAAAGAATCTCTGAGTGAATGAGAGATGAAGCCTTTGAGCGGCAGATCGGAGCTGTTGCTCCAGATCAAACCCAGGAAACGTCAGATGGCTGGTCCCTGCCAGCAAGGCCAAATGGGCCCTACCTGGTTTAAAAGTGGGCAGAAAACGTGAGCCCCGCTCCGCTGTAGCATGATGGCGGAGCACTAGCAAGCTCTGTTTATCAATATAAATTATTCCCCTTGGGGGGACAGATTAATGGGCTGCATGTGGCCCCCCAGGGCGTAGTTTGGACACCCCTGATGTAAAGGCAGGGATGTCCAGTTCAGCTTAAGGTGCATTCACACAGAACGCGATTGGCACGACAATATCAGGAGTCTGCAACCTTTGACTCCAGATCCACACGTGTCTCCTTTATTTCTCCATTGTGGCTCCTTAACCAAACATAAAATAAATCATAGAGACTGCTGATCCAGACATGTCGACCGTCTGAGTGATAATGTCTGCTTAACCAAAACTACCTAAAGAAAACAAATAAACAAAGCCTGAAAACTAAGACTACCGAGATCAAACCTCAAACTAAAAGAACAAAACCCAGCAGTGGAAGACTGCTGAGGAGAAAAAAACTGAAATAAATGAAAGAAAAATAAAATAGCAATTTTTTTGAAGTAAGGATTACTTAATTAGCATTTATTCAATTTATATTAGTTACATTTATAAATTGATGTCAGAGGTTCACATAGATGATAAACTCTGTAGGTTTTTCCATCCCTGTTGACCTGAAGACATCTGGTTTGTTCAACTCTACCTCCAGAATGAAGAGATTTTAGATGAAAAGAAAAACTTTAGTAAAAAAGTTTGATCTTTTATTAGTTAGAAGCACAGATTATTTTGTGCTGCACAACATTGGTTACCAGCTGTCCTTGTTTGTTTTGATGTTATTTAATATACACTTGATTATCTTGAAGAAACACACTTCACCTGTACTGTTCAGTCCCAGGTATTTATCTCCGAGTCACACTGCTGGAAGTTTGGGATACAGATGTTCTGGATCCATTTTAGATCAGTGAATTGGATGCAACTGGATCATTCAAAGTGAACCAATATTGACTATAAATCGTATTGTCAACAACAGATTATGATCGTTGTTAAAAATGACTTGTCAGTCAAAATACAATTCCAAAGACGGGATGAAGATTCCCAGTTTTCTGTCTCAAACCAGCATGTAATCCCTCTGAGATGATCAAATCTGAAAGAAGAAAACATGAAATTCTTCCTGTACCTCTATAGAGACTTGCGGGGCCCGAATGCTGAACTCTTGTGCAGCCAGGAATCTTTCCTTGGTCCTCATGTCCTTCATCACCACCGCCAAATTCACAAAGTCCTCCCCCGCCAGGATGGAGGAATAGTCCGAGTAGGAGATGAAGTACTGGAGCCTCAACACTGCAGAGAACGGACGAAGCCCGGTCAACGTTGGTTCCCACTCCCCGTCCAGCACAACAGCGAAGGCTCACCTTCAAACGGCTGGATGAGGACTTCGCCGTGGAACGCCCAGAAGCTCTTCTGTGGGCTGCAGTCATACTCCTTCAGCTGAGCGCTGATGTGCTCCAGCAGGGCCCGCGGGCAGCCGGAGCCGTTAGAAACCGTCACGGTCATGCGGATGTCCTCGCCCAGCGACGGGATCTCATCCATGGTCAGGGACACCTGCAGACTGGGGGCCACTGGTCCTGGAGATGCTGTGGATTCAAGTTTTAAAACCTCTGAACCTGAGCACCATCTGTGACTTTGATCAAGAGGTCAAGAATAATTAAAATACGATTGATTCCATAGCTGTAACAACACTCCTTAACACTTTTTTTTTTACGTCATTGTCTACAGTTATACATTTTATTTTGATTGTTGCCACAGTCTTTTTAATTTATTTATGTTTCTTCTTTGTGTGTATGTGTCATGATTGTCTTACGGTCTCTTATTCTGTGAAAAATTCAATAAACAGATAGTGAAAAAAAAATAAAATAATAATTAAAATACAAACGGATTTTGGGTTTCCAAAACTGGAGATGAATTTATTTCTATAAGGAGGCTGTAAAAAGTCCTGAAATGTCTTTCTTGTTCCACTACATTTATTTTATTGTTATAAATGACCCAATTTTATCTTGTTCTTATTTCTAACTTGTATAATTTTGAAAAAAATAACAGTAGTAAAATATTGAAAATGATTTAAGGTTTAAGTTGATTATTCTGGAATAATATTCCTGCCTTTTTATTATTCAGTATCATGTTAAAAAGTGATGTTTTTAAGTTTTAAACATTTGGTTTTAGTGTGTTTAATAAATGTTTATCCCAATCTAAGCTGTGTTTGGGAGTTTGACCTCCTGTATATTTGAGTTTGACACCCGGGCTCCACTTAATAGTACTTTTAAGGACTCATTCCAGTGAAAATCCCTCCATGTATTTTCTGCGTTACAAATAGGATCTTTTTCAAACTACACTTTTTTCATCTGCTCCTGATTCATAAAAAATACTCCAAAATGCTATTTTTAATGTTAAATTTCTTCATATGTGTTATCCATCTTCAAAAAATGCAACAAAAACATGTTGAAAACACAATTTTCATCAAATAATATAAAGTCTGTAAAAACATTTGTTTTCCTGTATAAATGGCTGGAGGACGTTGAAATGCACCCTCACCTGATCTTCCTTCTGTTGGTCCGCTGGGATGAGACAGAGTCTGGACTGTGAGGACAGTGAGAGTTTATCATGAGTTCAGAAGACAAACTGCATGAACGAAAGCCTCCGCTGGAAACAATGAGCCGATACCTCGTGGTTGAATCTGATTGTTGCTCATCAAGCACGGCTGCTGTTCCCCTTAAAATGAAAAAGGTACAACTGTTAAAACCTCGACTTGAGCTTCTCTTTTTTTTTTTTTTTTGAGAAAAATTGCATAGTTTTTATTTCCTTTCTAAATGTAATGTTTTTAAATTCAGGTTTCATTTGACAGTTTTTTTAAGTTTCGTTCTTTCAGGGTGTATTCAGACGGGAAAAGGCCGTTGGTCCGAGTCGAGTCCTAAACCTTGCGTTTGGTCTTTACTCAGACTGCCATTAAACTGACGTTTCTGTTTTGAACCAAAACCAGTAAACAGAATCATGTGACTGGAGATCTCTTCAGTCATTGGTCAGGGGTTACGAGGGCGGGGCAAAGCAACAACACAAAGAATATTGGAGGTCCTAAGCTTTGGAATCCTAGTCAGGATGATTCACTTATTCAAACTTTATATGTTTTACTGAATAAAGTAGAATAAATAAAGTTGAGTCTGTTCAGACTGAGGAAACTGAACCGAAGCTCAGTCCGATTGGAAACTAACACCTTAAACGATGGATCCAAGAGCGGTTCCTGTTTTCGGACCACGGTCCGTTTGAATGAATTCAGATTGAAAAATCGGATTATCAGGGGAGACAAACTCTGGTTCACTTTTACCAAATGTTTTTAGGTGACAGTGAGAACGACAGAGATGGAGGACCGTTCTCCTCTCACAGAAATTCCCTCTCTTACCTCTCTTTTGCTTATAAGTCCACGTCAGGTTTTCTGGACCGTCCAAGCCGACGCTTTTGGTGCAGATGAGCCGGCCAACAGTGTCCGGGTCCACCATCCTCCCCACCACCTGCCGTTCCCGGATCACCAGCCGGATGACATCGGCGTCGACGGAGGCGCAGAGGAACGGGGCGTCAAACGGCGCGCTGAGGCGGCGCTGCAGGATGGCGGCGACCGGGCAGGGGCCGCAGCGGAACGTGCCTGACAGAGGGACGCGTTCACCGTCACGCTTCAGAATCCGTCAACCCGCCGACGATGAGGATGAGGAGGCCGCTTCCTGGCTCACCTGCGCTGGTCTCCTGAGGCGTCGGGTCCACCACCTGCCAGCCGTCGAACTCGGCGCTGAGGTCGTCCCTCCTCATCCAGCACTCCACCCACACGTGGAAGTTCCTGCCAGAAACCCGAGCTGTAAATCTTCATGGATGGGTTTATGGAGGCGCAGTCATGTGACCCAACCCGCTGAAACCTGCAGCTCTTCTCCAATAAAACTGAAAAAGAAAAAGTTCAACCAATCCAAAGTACCAAATGCTGTCCTTTGACAGGTTCAGCTTCTCCCCACAGGTGGAGTACACCTCCTCCACTTTCAGGTTTCCGTTGGTGTCGTGGGCGGCGTTGAAGACCGTCACCATCCTGGAGGGAATCCCCAGAACCCGCATCACTGCGGATGACAGATCACCGTTCCCATCAGATGTTAGATCCTCACATCATTTCAGAACACATGCTGATGTTTTAGATGGTTACAGGAAAACACATGGACCATGCAAGGTGAACTCAAACTTAATGTTTAATGTAGGAATCCTGGGATTCCTTAATGGTTTAATGTTTTCCTTAATGCATGTTTTTATTGATTCGTATCCAAACGGAAGCAACTATTTTCAAATCCAGTCATTCAACAGTTCTTCCATCTTAAAGTGCCTAAATTTACTCTTTTTGTCAAATAAATGACCGTTGAGCAAAATGAGAGCGGCTCATGTTCCAGGAGTCTGAAGGTCGGAGGTTAACCTGTGATGGTGAGCTCATTATTACGCTTCTATTCAGGCTGGACTGAACTCCAGCAATAGAAATGTTTCATGTCTCTATCCTTCATTAACTAACTATCTAAATGTATTTACAGCTGGATGAAACCCTGAACCGCACTGAGGTCGTTCTGAGGTTCTATAGGCAGAAGATACGAGGAAACATCAGAACTTTGTTCTGGAAGCATCAGATGTTTGACTTCTTAAAACTGATATAGAAGACTTAATAAAGACATTGATTACTGATGATCTAAGTCCTCTCCTGCTACTCTCAAAATGTCCTCATTGAGTTTGAAGTGTTGAATGTTTTGTGGTTTTAGAATTAAACTGGATTTTGATTTTATTGATGTGACATGCGAATGCAAGCAGCCAGCCGCAAGTTCAGGAGTAATATAGAGGCTGTTCATCCATCTATCCATCATCCATCCCTCTATCCATCATCTATCTATCCCTCCCTCCCTCATTGGAGTTTACTTGTTAAATAACTATTGAACAACCATCCTGACCTCATCATAGTATTTCTTCATAACCATGACCAGCAGAGGAAACTGCTGGTTTATTTTCAGGTTTAGTCTCTGAGTCTGCAGGAGGGATGTTGTTACCTGAGCAGAGAACGGCTCCAAACACCCAGCACTGTCCGTACTTCACCGGTTTGCAGTTGGATGAGAGCCACTGCTGGAGGATGTCGGCGCTGCCGCTCCATTCCGTCGGCTCCCGGCCGTCCTTGTAGCTGCCTTGCCACTTCCCCTGCAGAATGCCCAAGTCGTCGTTGCAGTTCACCTACACACAAAGTGATCAAGTTACTTTCTGAAAGGTTTTCTCTGGAAAATGGGAGTTCTGGTGTTCAAGCGCGTCTCGTGAGCGTGCGACCTCTCACCATCGCACAGACCACCCGGCTGAGGTAGACAGGGTCTGCTCGGGCCATGTAGTCCTTCTCGTTGTCTTTCAGGTGCTGAGGGCTGACCTGCAGAAGCTTCAGGCAGGCCTCCAGGACTCCTGGTTCATACTGACCAGAAACATCAGAGTAGGTGAGCGTGCTCTGATCTACAGGTAACGGGGCAGCGCGACATGTACCTGACCAAACGACCACGGTCTACCAACGACATTCGTTTCCGTGCCCATGTAGACCACTCCATAATCGCTCTGGACGTACTCCTCCAGCAGGACGTCCAGCGGCATGTACACTGGATCTTCTAAAATGCGAGGACAGGAGTGAAGACCTCCGACGTGAACACAGAACAGAGAAAAAGCTTCAGGCTCCGACCTTTCAGCCAAGGGTTGCAGAGCAGAACAAACTGCCCCGCTTCATAGATCAGTGTTCTCTGAGGAGTCTGGATGTGCAGGTGGAGGTCATACAGCGCCACGGACGACTGAACCGGCGAGCAGATGTGGACGGTGACCGACAGAGGATGCAGGTGTCCGGGGGAAACCCTCGCTGACCAGCCCCGAGGCTCGAAGCTTTTACAGGGGGACAGAACTGGAATCCTCACCGACAGCTGACCTGTGCAAAGAAACCAGAAGGTTCAGGCCAAAAGCCAAAGCCGGATCTGATCTCCCAACACGAAGACATGGATCCACGCCTGGATTGATGGGAGGATCTATGCACAAAAAAGACACACTGATAAATAGCCTTTAGTTGCTGTGAAAATATCAACACTTTCATTAGAATTACAATGAAAGTCCAAGAATTCAAGCAGGTTTTTAAATGAAAATGAGAACAGAATCCAAGATTTACAAAGATTCTTCACGTGTATTTCTCTACAAAAAATATCCTGAAAAGATTTCAAAAGAAAATAATGTTTTTTTATTTTACCCACAAACAGATGCAGCAAAAGGGTAACTGTTCTGTTGTAGATTATGTGCTTGAAGTTAAAGAAAATGTAAGATTGTGAAGAAATCCCTGTGAGCGAGGACAACCAGTCCAGTTTGTTATCCATGAATCCAGGTCAAATTATAAAACACAGTCAGTAACATTAAAAAAAAAAGTCAAATTTTTTCTCATCAAAAATGTAAAAAAAAAAATTCTTAAGAAAGTATTGAAAATGTGAATGGAGGTCTTTTTAGGCTATTTTGGAGTTTAGCTGACCAAAAATAAAATAACATATGATATATTAAAAACTTCCCTTGCATATCTTTAGTTATGTAGATTTTTTTCTGTTTGCCCCTTTGCTCAAGTCTATTTAATTAATATTATTATTTATTTATTTTACTGATTCTGTTTTTGCTGTAGTTGCCCCTTTGTTCTCTGGTAATATGTAAAAACTGTTCTATAATTCAAGCCAAGGGTTTTTCTGTAGTGTGTAGTTGTTCAATAATAATAATAAATTTGAGTCAAGTTAATATTTCAGTTACAAGGCAGCTGTTTTGGTTAACTTTGGGTTATTTCATTTTTTAGGCTAATTTGGCATTTAACTAATATTTTAGTTGGCTATTAGCTTCAGCGTTTTAAACTATCTGCTTACAGCATTCACACTATTATCACATGTAATGCTAGTGTGAATGTATCTAGTTTGTTGATAGTTTAAAGCTAATGATGGTTAAGATGTGTGCTTAACATCCAGTTTGCACTCGACCCAATTAGTCGACTAATTGGAAAAAATAATCGTTGGTGACAGCAGTAGTTACAAGAACTCATTAATGGACATAAGCGTGTGGATGCTCGGTTCTGCAGCAACATCTGCTGGTATAAAAACACGACCAACCAGACAAGAGTCGACCGTTTCAAGCAGGAAAATGTTAATTTTCTCAAATTAAAACATCGCTGCTCTTTGTCTCTTCCCTTTGAAAAAACAATTAACTTAATGAAATAAAGTAATAATAATCCAATTCAAGAATTATTTCTTTGAGAAATTCATTGAGCATCATTCTCATTTTCTTCCCACATTGACTTTGAGGAACCACGATCCAGACGTTGGTACCTAGTCGAGCCTCCAGCTCCAGCCTGTGGTTGGGTTGGTTCCACGCCGGGCTGTCGAACATCAGGGTGACTTTAAACGGCTTTCCGCGCCGCACCACCAGGTACTTGCTGCTCAGCCCCTGGGTCTGATGGGAAATGTGGTTGTCATCGTTCTCGAAGTTCACCAGCTTCAGCTGGCAGCAGTGAGAGCCTGCAAAGACAAATGTGGTTCACAGACGAGTTTACAGGCTGCAGCGTTCTAAAGCGCTGAAGCAACAATCAATAATGTATGATGTCATTTAAAGAAAAACAAGTTATTAACTGGGTTTCTAAATGATGCTGCAAACAAAGCGTTGATCTATTTGCGGATCATGGGTTGGCAATATATATATATATGTATTTTTTTCCATCCCTGTTGACCTGAAGACGTCTTGTTTGTTCAACTCTACCTCCAGAATGAACAGATTTGATATGCAAAGCAAAACTTTGTTGAAAACTTTGATCTTTTATGAGTTAAAAGCATATATAATCTTATGCTGAACAATATTGGTTACTAGCTGCACTGAGATGATCCTGTTTGGGACAGAGCAGCTTTTATTTTGAAAATATATTAAGAAAAAAAAAATCACATTTTGAGAGATGCTTGTTTCCTTTAATATTTTTGCTTTTGTTCGTGCCAAAAAAATGGAAAAAATGTATATTATTTAAAAAAAAACAAACAAAAGAAGAAGATCATGAATGCAAATCCAAATTTCTTAAAGGCTAAAGTGAGAAAACGAGCCCAAAGGGCTCTTTTACTGTTAAAGGTTGCAGATCCCTGGACTATTCATTCTAGAGTTTATCCTGAATTGCAGAAAACACTCACCGCTGCTGATGTTGTCCTTTGCCTGTTGCATGGCGTCCAAATTCTGTCTGCAGCTGAGGAGAGACGCCTCCTTTGGACTGTTTGAAAGTCCTGACGCACAACAATAATTCCCGTTTCTCCCCCAGAGTTTCTTTGGTAAAAACTCTTGCTGTGATATCATTGGAAGGACACATGCAGGTGTGCCACTGACGCGCACCAGTGTGTGACAACACACCCACAGGCTGATGGGCTCACAGCTGAGATCACCTCTGATAACACAAACAACCCGTTGCATCATCGTCGATTCCAAATGCCTGCTGCTCGTTCTGCTCTGAATATCCAAAAAGAAAAACAAGCAGAAGTTCAGCATCAATAATGAAGAAGAAGTTGGTTTTGGATGAACAGATGAAGTTGTTTGACATTGATCACTGTTGTGGAAAAGCTTTAGGACATCCAGAGATCACTGGATTATTCTGACTGAGACTCCGCTGCAATCATTTTTTATTGTCTAACTCTTTTAAAACTTCTCTGAAAAGTGTTGAGCGGATCCAAAGTGCTGCAGGCAGAGTTCACCCGGGAACAGAAGAGGTTTTTATGCAGCTTCACTTTGACTCTTACTGCCTGCTTGTTGAAACTTGAACAGAACTGAGAAGCCTCTTGGTTCTCATGAGAATGACCACGTTTGATCGTAACTGCAAAACCAGAAAGTTCTGTTTTTGGGGCAACTTTTACACATTTGAATCACCAGTTTTTTCTGAAGGCAGACGCTCCCTGCCTCAGTTCAGGATGGAGGATCACCTTTATCGTTCAGGTAGGTTGGTCGGTGAAGAAGTCTGCTGTGACTCTCCATGAAAACAAAAATTCTGAAAATCATACTCTCTACCCCACAGTCATCATCTTATCCAGGAGGGGCATCAACAGAACAACAACTGGAATAATTGACTGAATAATTATTGATTTTTCTAGAAAGATAAATTCACTGGTTTGAGTTTTTGACCTTTTTAAGGGGGAACGTGTGAATAACTGGGGGGGTTTGGTGTTTCATGCACACACCTTCTTTCTTCAGAAAGGTGTTTCAGACAAGGATTGCACATAAAAGCCCAACCCACCCTTACAGGTAATTCTCTGACAGCTCCGAGCACTTCTGACACCCCTCATTCAGCCAAACCGCTCAGAAACTAGTCATTAATGTCACTAATGACTAACTACCCTCCGAAATTCCTCCAATACCAGAGACCGCGTTTTTACCTTCCCTGTCCTGCTTTTATCCTTATGCAAGACTTTAAATCCTTAATGATCAAAGTTCCAGTTTATAAACCTGCTGTTCTGACATAAATTCAGACTTCAAACTCCAAAAGCTTCAAGAAGTGACCTGCAGATCCACATTCACGTTTCAGAAAAATATAAGCAGAAATCCATCAGTCAATGAGCAGCTTCGTCCTGAAAAGAGGAATTTATTTTTACTGTTTTTTTATCACAAAAGATGAATATGAGCTGTCTACAGGTGAAAAACAGACAAACCTGTAAGATTGTAGAATGTTTGGTGAACCCGCAGAGCAAACTCAATCACACAGGGGGCCAAAATCCACAACACACCTCAGGTCGCGGGACAAACAGGATAAACACTTATTAAACAAACTAAAAATATATTTTTTAAAACTAACTTTTTAACATAATTATGAACTAGATATATAGCATTATCTGAGATATGCTAGTGTGAATTCTGGAAGCTGAATTTAGCCGCCAAAGACGCTAAAATTGATAGCTAAAAACACTGAAGCTGATAATCAGCTAAAATATTAGCTAAAACCAAATTAGCATAAAAACAAAAAAAAAGGAAAGAAAATGTAGGTTAGACAAAGCAGCTAGAATGTAGCTGAAAAAAATAGCTAAACTTCAAAAATATCCTAAAAACAGGAAAAAAGTCCAAATTAGCATAAACTGCTAGCATGTAGCTGATTAGCTAAACTCTTAAACAGGCTAAAAAATCTTAGTAAATGCCAAAATATATCAATAAGCTAGCAGAATAGCAATTTTTAAAACTTGTGCATGCAGCCTTTGTGCTCGACCTTACTGGCAACAGTTTTTTTTTATAAAACATTTGAAGATTTCAGTATAAAAATATAAAATATTAAAAATATAAAACAAGAACATTAAACAATTCTAAATAAAAGTCATAATTATTCTTAATTTTTGAATTATTATTGAAAAAAAAAACACCAAGTAACATACATTTTTTTTACAAACTGGTAATAAAAATAACTGAATAAAAATCCAGAGGAAGAAAAGTTAAAATGACTCTGTAAAATAAATAAATAAATATAAGAGCTATATTATGCATCTAGTTAACAGCTATGTTAATCGTTTTTTTGAGTCTTCGTATTTTTTTTGAAGCAGAGAATAATTTTAAATATTTTTGCAGTTTCAGTAAAATAAATAATTTCAAATAAGCAAATTTATTTTTTGAAAAAAAAATTTAGCAATGAATAAAAACATATTTGTGAAAAAGAAAGCATCATGATTGTTGTGTTCAAAACTCGGAAAACCAAAAAATAAATTTTTTAAATAAAGCCAAAAATCAATCTGTGGATGTTTTTCCAGAATTTGTTATTCACAGGATCAAAAAACCTGTAAATAAAAACTTATTTCCGGTTGCTTCCCTGCCAGCTAACCCAAGAGGGCCCCATATGGTTTCAAAGTCTCAGAAAATGTGGACCCCAAATGGGTTTTTTGGCCCGCTACGTTAGCAGGTGGCGTTGCATGTTAGCGAACTCCGCTGACTCAAGCTAGCGAGCTCTGCTGTAGCAAGCTAGTGAGTTCCATTGAAGCAGTATGGAGCTTGCGATCTCCGACGTAGCGAGCTCCAATTTAGCTCCACTGTAGCGTACTAGCGACCTCCCGTGATTCAAGCTAGCAAGCTGGGCTGTATTAAGCTAGAGAGCACCGTCGTAGCGAGCTACGTGGCTTCTGAACCACATGGGGCCCACTTGGCCTTGCTGACTGGGTTCTGGCAGGAAGTACAACTGGTATTTAAATCAACTTTAAATTAAATTAGCAGGATAAACTGTGTGTATTAGTTTGAATGAGATTTCTTTGACTTGGTAAAGACCATTTGGAGTTAGATTTAAAATTAGTTCAATGAAAAGTAGCTGATAAGAAACACGAACAAAGTTCTGATTTTTGGGTTCAAATGTTTAACAGAAGAGAAGCAGAAACCACCTGGAGGAGATCGTGACATCACTAACGAGAGGCGTAAGAACGCCGTACGACAGCATCACCTGTATGTCGTAAGTGGGTGGAACTTCCACTCCCCACAACAATGGTACGTTCCATTTTCAGGACGTCTCGAAGTGGTCGTAGAACCTCAACAGAACCCGTCATTCCACTCTAAGACCCTCCATTTTTAAGACTTTAAAAAAGTAACTTCTTAACATAATTATGAACTAGATATACAGCATTACCTGCAATGATGCTAGTGTGGAAACTGTAACTGAATTTGGCCACTGAAGATGCTGAAATTGATAGCTAAAAATAATGAAGCTGATAGATGAAAACACTATAATAGCTAAAATTACTGAAGCTGATAGCCAGCTAAAATATTAGCTAAATGTCAAATTAGTATAAAAAAGCTGAAAACAAAAACTTAGCAAAAAGAGCTAACATGTAGGTATAAAATAGCTAATCGTCAAAACGGGCTAAAAAAAAAAAAACAGAAATTAGGGAAAAAAGCCTTAATGAGCCAAAACAGCTAGTGTGTAAATCTTAACTTATAAGTGGCCAAAGATCTTTATAAAGCCTAAATTTATCCAAAATAGCTAGCATGTAGCTGAATTATTAGCTAAACTCCAAAAATAGCCTAAAAAAAATCGTAGTAAATACCAAAGTAGTTGAAAAAGCTCAACGAAGTCAAAATTTTTAAACATTAAAGCGCAACATCAGGTCAATAAAATGATCCGGAGGACCGGATAGAATTACCTGGAGGGCCGGATCCGGCCCCCGGGCCTTGATTCTAAATTTTTGCCGCGTCAGTTACGTCCTCTTGAAGGTGATGGAAAGCTGAAGATGGACCGGAGCCTCAGATCTGTTTGAGTGTTTTCAGAGTTTTTCAGTCATCATTCAAACAAACAACTGTTGTATTTTTTTTAGGGCTGTCAGATTTGTCGCGTTAAAAATGCATTAATCTGACATGTGCTTGACGCCGACAATTTTTTTGACGCATTAATCGCGGATTTTCTCACACGTGCCTTTCCATACCGTGCGCGCTGCTTGCCGTAGGAGCGAAGATCACCGCGGTGATAGCATTGAGTACGTGGACAAGAGGCCGATATGGAGGGAAAGAAAGGACTTTTAGATGACAATTTTTTATTCAAGATAAAGCCTGACGGTTCTCTAGACAGAACTAAAGTGTTTTGTTGTCACTGTCGATGTGAAATGAGCTACCACCGGAGCACATCGAGTCTGAAGTATCACCTGCTAGCCAAACACCCCACGCTCCAAGGAAGCTCAGCCCAGCCCTCCCGCCTCACAAAGCAGGTAACGCTGGATGGTTTGCGACAAAAAAGTATGCCTGCTTCAACAACGAGTAAGCTGTCCACAGCTGTAGCTAAATGGATAGCTAAAGCTTGCAGACCAGTCAATATTGTCGAGGATGAGGACCTGTGCGAAATTATACGCATCGCAAGCAACGATCCGACGTACCAGCTTCCCTCTCGAGCCACCACAGTGAAAAACATAGCCGAACTATATGAAAATGAAAAAACGAAGATAACGGAGGCGTTGGGAAAAACGGAAACGGTGGCGCTCACCGGTGACTACTGGACGTCTCTCGGTAACCACAACTACTTGGGAGTTACTGGACATTTTTTCGACTGTGAGTGGCAATTACGATCAACAGCATTAACCGTTATGAAAACGGAGGAGAGGCACTTCGCGAGTGTTTGTGCTGAGCACTTTTTGGATGTTGCAAGACAGTGGGGTGTTGAAGAAAAAGTGAGTACACTGACGACTGACAGTGCGCGCAATATGATTGCAGCTGCAAGGCAGCTCCCGTTCGAGCACGTGCCATGCGTCGCGCATTGTATCCATCGAGTCATCACTGTTTGTTTGCATAACAGCCCATTTGACAGCACACTCGCAAAATGCAGGAGGCTAGTGGGCCATTTTAAACATAGCCCTGCTAATTCCGCGGAGCTGGAACAAAAACAGATCGCACATGATCAAAAAAAGGAATCCCTCGCACAGGACGTGACTACAAGGTGGAACAGTACACTGGAGATGATTAAAAGAATACTCCGAAATGTGGAGCCACTAAGAGATGCTCTTGCTGAACATGCAACCAACGTCACCATGCCAACCCCAGCTGAACTGGATAAACTAAAAAAGCTGGAAGAAGTTTTGGAGCACTGCAAGTAAGTTAGTTTTCCATCTTTCACTTTTCTGGATGTTTCTGTTAAATTGTTAAATGCTTGTTGTCATAAGATCAGATTAACTTCACATTTTTGTCTATGGGTGTACATCATGAAACAGAAGGAGATGATTATTTTCTTCTTTTTTTCCCTCTCTTTATGTTGAGATGCATTTAATGTTTTATCTGTTGTTTATTTGTTGTTAAAGGTTCATCAGTGAGCTCCTGGGAGGAGAAAAGTTTGTGTCCTGCTCTGTGGTGCTGCCAGCCTTGTGCCATCTCTCCCGGGTGATGGAGACATCTGAGGATGACCCAGCATACTTGGCTAAATTCAAGAAGAACTTCACAGCAGAAATGGAAAGCCGTAAGCCAAAAATGAACATTGCATGGTTGAGGATGGCAACTGCCCTCGATCCCAGGTTCAAGGATCTCAAGTGTCTGAAACGTCATGAGAGACCAGAGGTGTGGAGGTCACTTGCTGCTTTACTCGGGGGAGCTGATAGCAAGAGGCCTTGGAAGCCAGAAGATGAGGACCCGCAACCACCAACAAAAAGATCTGCTCTCATGCTTACGCAAGAGTCTTCATCTGATGAAGAACAGGACTGCACTCAGAACTGTGTGGAGCGCTACAAGGCAGAGCCAACAATTGGCATGGAGGACTGTCCACTGAAATGGTGGGCAGAACATCAAGGGTCACACAACGAGGTGGCTCGCCTTGCACGCAAGTATCTGGCGACACCAGCTACATCAGTGCCTTGTGAGAGGTTATTTTCACTCTCTGGACATATTGTCCAGAAAAAGAGAGCATCTCTCTCGTCTGAGAACATCAACAGGCTTGTGTGTTTGAGCAACTGGCTCAGTGATAAGACCCAGAAATAAAGGGAGTATTCATTTATTACTGCAGTTCAGCAGAGAATGAACAAGGAAGTGTTATGAAAATTTTATTTTTTGTGTTTTTTATTTTATTTTAGTGAACGTTGATTGAAGTTTTCAATTTAAAATGGCCTTCACTTGCACTTGTTTTTTTGTTAGGAATTTTATATTTTATGTTACAGCCTTTTATTGTTAAGTTTATCTATGTTACAAAATAAAGTATTTCTAATGAAAACTATACATTTTGCCATTCTTGTTTTCATAATTAAGGTAGAACTGCAAAATTCCACGAAGCACACATTTTTTTCTTAAAAAAAAGGCCACATATTAATTTGCGATTAATCACAAGTTAACTCAGGACAAAATGCGATTAATCGCGATTAAAAAATTTAATCGCCTGACAGCTCTAATTTTTTTTATATTCGTTCTGCTCTTCCATCCACATCCAGATGTTTTCTGCAGCATCACAGCTGTAAACATGACCATCTCAGATTCATCACGTTTCTCTACAGTTTTCCACTCAAATCCATAGAATCATGTTTATCATTATCCCACACAAAGATGGTTGCAGGTGGGATTCCTCGATTCTCCTCACCTGTGACCTGCCACAGGTGTGTCAGAATACGAAAGACGGGATCATCCCAAACTTAATCGGTAATTATTCACGTCTTTCATCCTTCTGACCAGTTGAGTTTTGGTTTGACTTCAGTTTGTGTCATTTCAGTGCAAACGAACAGACATTTTTGCACCTGAATCTAAAAAAAAAAGTTTCATTTTTGGCAGAATTTTTGACCATAACTGTAGAGGGGAAAAAAAAACTTTTTTAAACAAATAAATGTTGAAAACAATGTAAATCCAATCAAAATATTAACTTTTATTTACATCAAAGACCGGTTGATACAAAAGAGCCACTAACAGTTCACACATTTCAATCTGAATGTTTTTAAATCAAAATAAACTTTAAATCCAGATTAAAGCAAAAGTCTATTAGATGTGAATCATCTGATTGTTAGGAGGCTTCCACATAGACCCAGAGCGCCCTCTAGAGGTGGAACACACCTGCTGCATCGGGCCTGTTGTTAACGCTTGTATCAAAATACTTTGAATGCACAGAAAATAATTTAAAAGTTTAAATGTTAGAGTATTACAAAGATCGGACGCAACATTTTATGAGAAATCCAAGACAAACAACGTCCACAATCCAGAAAAGTTTGAGCTTAATCCAAAAAGGTGCAAACAACCAAACCCCCACACCACAAAAAAAAAAAAAAACATCCTGAAAACAACAAAACTCTCACCACAAATCCTCAAGGCACTGCGTTTGGACCGCTCAGAACCAGAACACCAGTTTAGGACAATAGGAAGAGATTTCTCTGATTCTGAGACTGAAGAGAAAACAGAAGTTTGTGCACAAACTGAGGAAGAGCGCAGGAAGAACCCGGGGTCCACCCCAAAGCATGATGGTCCACCTGAGGTCGACCTCAAAGCATGATGGTCCACCTGAGGTCGACCCTGAAGCATGATGGTCCACTCAAGACGACATAAACGCATCTTTGAATCAACAACCAGAATCACTGCAGAACATGAACAGATGAACAGGAGTCTCTGGGGGGTCAAATGTGCTAAAGGAGGATCGCTTACAAAATACTTCAACACTAAATAAACTCACCTGTGGTCTGAATTACTTTACAAAAAAAAAAAAAAAAAGTCCCTTCGTGACAGAAAGCATCTAAACTTAACTTGTACCTTTTTCTTTTTTCAAATTAAAACTTTTTCAATAAATATGCAGACAAAAAGACATTTCGCACACAAGTTCAACTCCAGAACAGAAGGAATTCAGAAAACATCTTCAGCTTCATAAATTAAGACAAGATCAGCAAACACCCCAAACTCCATCCAAGCAGACGAACAGACGCGACACGAGGCCCCTCCACCTGGAGGGAGGCCCGACGGAGGCCCGACGGAGGCCCGACGGAGGCCCGATGGAGGCCCGATGGAGGCCTGATGTGCTCCTGAAGAAGAGTCGCCCGGAAATCCTTTCAGCCAAACTTCCACAGCCTCCTTCCTGAATCCCTGCTCCGCACAGAAACTCCCCGGCGGCGGTGAGGAGGAACACCTCCCCAGGAGCTGCTAAAATCCTCCCCGCATTAAGACTGGATCCTGCTCTGAACACCTGAGACTTTTGGGAAGGACTCCAGAGACATGATCCGATTCTTCACCTGCTCCAGCTCTGAAACCCAAAGTTAGTGTTCTGCCCAAACGCAGGAGCTCCGCCTCCTTCTGTGAGGAGCTCCGCCTCCTTCTGTGAGGAGCTCCGCACCATCTTGAACATCTCTGCTGCCTCTGAGGGGTTTTAAACCTGCACCAAAACTCCCAGCATGCATCTGGCAGCGGCGGTCCCGACGGTAAACCTTGATTGAGATCTCTCCTCCGAGTCCAAACATCTCACACACACAGGAACACACACACCTCTATCCACCCAAACACAATTTTATCCACAACCTCCAAAAGATCATTAGGTAAAAAAATATCAAGATAACATTCATATAAATAATTTAAATAGCTATTCTAAAGCTAAAATCTTGGTCTAAAATTGGAGAATGGCCACAAAGAAGTGCTGAGGAGGATTTTCTGTACAATTTCAAAACTTATTTTGGGGGATCGTTGGTCTTTTGAATCCAAAAACTCCCAAAGTGAAAAGCGGGAGCGGCTCTTTCAGACCCGACTGTTGGTCCTTCAGAACCTGCTCGGCTGGAGGAAGGCCCGTCCACGCCGGCCTCCTCTAGCCGTCCCCCAAAACGTGCGAGAGTTCATCAAAGTCGCAGTCGAAGAGCTCGCTGATGCCTTCGTGCTCCTCCAGACCGAAGTGGTAGTCGTGGCTCTGAGGGGGAGACAGGTTGACGAAATGGTCCAGCGAGAGAGGAAGGCCCTCTCCGTTCAGGAAGTCCGAGGAGGACAGCGGCGACAGGTCGAAGTCAGCGATGTCGCCCAGGCTGGAGAACGGGTCGCCCCCCAGGAGGGATTCTGTGGTAGAAAGGGGGAACATCACAAGCCTGCTGTCTGAAAGGCTGAAGAAACCGTTTTTAGAGGCGGGGCCTTTTGGACATTTAGAGACAAGAACGTCTTCAGGAGGTCATCTTCATCATCATCATCCAGAAGGAACCATGTTAACTTAAAGTTCAGCAGGACTCAAGATTCAGTATCAAGATGAAACGATTCTTTGTGAAAACCGTAAAAATCAGTTCATCTCGGCCGGTGCCTAAATTTATAAATACACAAATAATCTACATATGTTCTGAAGATATTTATATTAATCTGATCCAGTTCAGATACTGAAATACTGAGATTGTTAACATCATCCAGTGTTCCATGGATTCTCTAAAGGAGAAGTTCTAACTAAAATGTTCAGATCATTAACATTGGAAACATTGTTCTGCTTCTCCTGGAGGACGTTTCAGTTTGACCACTAGGTGGCGATCGTGCAACAGCATTACATCTTATTCCAGAAGAAAAAAGTATAAATAAAAAGACAATGTTTTAGATCACAAACTGTTACTTTATAAAATATTTCCTTAAAAGAGTTTGTACAATTCATTATAAAGGTTTTCATTTAGTCAGTAATGTATGTTTAGGTTGACTGAGCGTTAGCATTAGCCGTCCGATGGGAGATTCCATTAAACTTTAGCTTTATGCGCTAAATTGATTTATATTTTTATGAATTGATCATTTAAGCTTAAATCGATTGAAGATAATTTATCACAGACTCGAGCTTCATTTGCCACAAAGACACAACAGATGACATTAAAAACAATCAAATAAAATAAAAAAAAATACAATTAAAAAAATGTAAAAATAAAATAAAAAGAAACACTCATAATAAAAAGTATAAGAGCAATGACATAAAATTACCATGCATGGTAAACTTCAACCACTTCATTGATTCAAATCAATCCTTACTGATTCCAGATACTTTTATTAATCCTAAAGTATGTCTGAATCGAGTATGAAAGGATTTCTGATCGTTACAGTTTTATGGATAATTATTTATTTGTATTTAATCAATCTTTCTGTTAGTAAGAAAACAGACAGTTTGATGTAAGAGGGAAAAAGATAACATATTTGACCTTAAAATACCTTTAATTCATTGTGTTGAGAAAAAAAATCAAAATGACTTTAAAACTGTGAATCAAAGCTTGACTGAATCGTTACATTCCTAGTATCAAAATGTTGATTTTTTTTTATTATTTGTTGGAAAACCGTCATAATCTGGAAGCATCAAACCATAATACTGTCACCACCGTGCTTCAAAGCTCACCTTCACTGAAAACTTTATAGAAAGTCTGAACTCTTTTGAGAAACTCAAATTTTTTATTTTTTTAAATTCTATAAAGTATTTGTTTCCATAAAGAAATCTGCTTCATATGGAGGGAGGGCGGAGTCTCAGAAACCCACTGACAATAGTTTGATTCTTCCGTTGTTGACCTCACCTGTGTCTCCGCCGATCGGCGTGGATTCCTGCTGCGAGGCTGCCGTCGCCGTGGACGACGTGGACGCCGGCGATGCCAAAGCCGCCTCCTGAGCGGCGGCGCTCCTCCTGAGCTGCTCCGCGGGCGGCGAAGCGAGGGAGGGGTCGGCGCCGCTTTTGGAGGGGCTGCTTCCCGTCACGGGGCTGCAGACGCCGGAGCTGTCCTCCGGGCAGAGGAAGACGTCGATCTGACCTCTCGTGCTCTTCAGCGACACTTGGTAGCCCTGAGGAAAGGGGGGCGGGGTCAGAGGTTAAAGACAAGCGGGGTCAAAAGGGGGGGAGGCGCGGGTGGAAGGCCTTTACCTCGCTGGGCTCGGAGACTTGCATCTGCGTCTCCGGAGGAGCTCGGATCACCATGACCAGCTGATCCGGGGAGTCGAAGGACTGCCGGAGGTCCTGGCAGCGCACGTATCCCAGCGTGCCGACGTTAAGGAACAAAAGCGGTTAACCCTAAAACACTCGGACTCTGGTGTTTACGGTCTATGATTTAATGCAACTTTTAAAACCGTTAACACAATTATTCCAGTAAATTCTGAAGGAGAAAAGCGGCGCAATCCGCCTTTTTCCTTCAGAATCTACAGGAATTATTGTTAACGGTAAAAAAAGTTACCGGCATCCACTCAGAATGTAGTAGAATCTCAGTCCTGACAGATCGGGGGTGTCGAACTCAATCGGACACAGGGGCCAAAATCCAAAAAACACCTCAGGTCGCGGGTCAAACAGGATAAACATTTATTAAACACTCTAAAACAACATTTTTGAAACTTTAAAAATGTAACTTTTTAACATAATAATGAACTAGACATATAGCATTACCTGCGATAATGCTAGTGTGAATCCTGTAAGCTGAATTTGGACACTGAAGATGATGAAATTGATAGCTAAAAACACTGAAGCTGATAGCTGAAACCATTGGAGCTGAATTCACTGAAGCTGAAAGCTAAAAAAGCCAACGTTAATAGCTGAAAAGCTAAAGCTGAAATAACTGAAGCTCAGAGCCAGATAAAAAATTTGCTAAATTAGCCTTAAAACAAAACAAAAAAAAGCCTAGATCAGCCAAAACAGCTAGTGTGTAGCTGAAAAAATAGCTAAATTTCAAAATAGCCTAAAACATTTTTTTAAAAGCCGAAAGTAACCAAAAAAGCTAGCGTGTAAATATTAGCCTAGATCCAAAATATCTAGAAAAACATTTAAAAAGCCTAAATTAGCCAAAATAGATAGCATGTAGCTGAAATATTAGCTAAACTCCAAAAAGCCTTTGAAAGTTTTTAAAAAGCCTAAATTAGCCAAAACAGCTAGCAGAATGCTGATATTTAAAACTTCAAAACTGTAACTTTTAAACATAATTATGAATAATAAAAAGTCAGGAATATTATTCCAGAATAAATCAATTTAAACCTTAAATAACATTCAATATTTTACTCTCCATAAAAATGTATTTTGTCAAAATTATACAAGTTAGAAGTAAGTAATAAGATAACATCGGGTCATTAATAACAATAAAACAAAATGATCTGGGGGGCCGGACAGAATTACGTGGAGGGCCGGGTCCGGCCCCCGGGCCTCGACTTTGACACGTCGACAGATGAACAGTGCTGAAACACAAACCCTCAAAGGATATTTCTTGCTCTGTGGCTCTTCGGTGAGGAGCCGCAGCTGCAGGTTGCACTGGTCAATCAGCTGGTCCAGCTGCTCCTCCGCCTCGGTGAGGTCGCACACCTCCCTCTGCAGCTCCTTATGGCGGGACACCATGGACGCATCGATTCGGTTTCCTCTGCAGGCCACAGGCACAGAAGAAACTTTAATAGAGACCAAACGGAGCTTCAGTCTGATCTCTAACAGAAAAATACAGAAGAGATGCTTTTGGTCTGTCTTCTCCTGAGATCAGAGTCGTCTTCCGTCAGCAGACTCGGGCTTTTCATGAGAGGAACACCAGAACATCCAGAAGAAAAGCTCTTTTCCTTTTAGAGTGGATAAGCTTCAGCAAAACTGATCATGGATCAGCTTTATTGATCCTGCTAAGCACACAGTCATCAGTTCTTACTGACATGAAAGCATGAGGTTAGATGTGGTCTCCAGCTTTAACGAAGAAGGCTAACGATTAAATCAATCCATAAGAGTTATTTAAGTTTAGTCGTTTCTGTTTACATTTTTAACATGTCAAGCAATTAAGCAAAAAAAGTTTAATTTACGTCAAATTCTGTAAAAATGTTCTTTTTACAGTAAGTCAAATGAAAGCCTCTAAAAGTTTTGGTGAATTACACTGAAGTGGTTCAAGTTTTAACCAAATGTGGTTAAAATGACTGAAAAAGATTCAGAGTTTGTGTGTTTTCAATATAAAACAGGTTACTCTAAATTTTGAGTTTTTTGCTTTTGTTTGATAAAAAGATTCTTTAAAAATGCTTTTTACTTTGTAAGATTAAAAGGGGAAAAAAGCAAACCAAAACACCCAATTATAATTGACCGTCTTGCATTTTTAAAGCTGCTGCAGCAGGAAGAGCTTTTTACACTGAGTGGGTTTTATTTTGAAAGGAGTTTACAGCATTTACACTAGCGTTATCACAGGTAATCCTATACATCTAGTTCATAATTATGTTAAAAAGTTACAGTTTTAAAGTTATAAAAATGTCGTTTTAGAACAGGGGTGGGCAAACTACGGCCCGGGGGCCACATGCGGCCCCTTAAGCTACTTAATGTGGCCCTCCAAATTAAAATACATTGAATCAAAAATCCTAATTATTGTTTTATTTTCATTGTATTTCTGGTTTCTTCCCATGAATGATGTTGTTTCTCTGACGTTCGTGTGTGTTCCTTTCTGAGTCAGATGGTGATCTTTCGGATTATTCCTACACCACATAAATGCAGCATTTCTTTGAGTTCACATTTTCCTCTGAAGAACATCAACCCATTGGATCACCCAAAAGAGAACAAAAATCAAAATTTAAAAATTAAAACTCCCAAATTTTCTGTTTTTAAATGAATATATGTGAATTTGAATCCAAATTAAAGCATGTTTTTCTCTAAATTCCATATTATTTTTTTAGTTTATGAGGTTGATTACCCAATCACTCCTTCCATCTGCTCCTTGTCCGGCCTTCATGCCAAATTTTAGAACCCTTTGTGGCCCACGAGTCAAAACAATTGCCCACCCCTGTTTTAGATAGTTCAATAAATGTTTATGCGTTCGGCCCGTGACCTAAAGCGTGTTTTGGATTTTGGCGCCTTGTGTAATTGAGTTTGACCCCCCTGATCTAATAGCTGTGTTTGCACATAAAGAGAGGTCCAGACCCGGGACTGTGGTTCTGATATTTCTTGTTTGGACACCTCCATCACTACGAGACGTTTGGAGAACTCACAGCCACTGGATGTGATTCTTGGACTTCTTGGAGATGAGCTGGATTCCCTCCAGGACGTTGGTGATGTCATAGATGCGTCTCTTCTGGACGTCCAGGACCTGCGAGGCCCAGTTCAGATCCACCACGCCGTCGGCCGACTGAGACAGCAGGTTCAGGAAGCGTTTGGTGGTCAGGTTCAGGGAGGTGTCGTACCTGGACTTCTCTGCCGTGCTTCGAGGAACTGGGAATGAAAATGAAACTCCTCAGAAGAACTTCACAAACACGGACGGTTCTGGTTTCTTTAGGATATCATTTGATCAAACCAGACATTTAAGACACTATGAACTCTTTTCTCTGACGTTAGGAGCCACAAATGTTTCAGTGATAAAAACCAAAGAAAGAAAGTCCAGCTAAGTCTTCAAGTGAAATGAGCTTCTCATCCAAACATCTGCATAATCCTGTTGAGTCTCCTTAAGAGTCTGAGCTCAATCCCAAAATTAGACGTGATTCCTGGTTCAGGAAGAAGAAGTTTGTGTGAATAGATGCTCCAGAGCGCGGCGTACCTCTGGGAGGAGCCGGAGTGGAAGGAGGCGCTTGGCTGGTGGGAGACCGGGTGGTGCTGACATACTGGTGGTCACTATCCAGGTCCAGCTTCCTCTTCACCTGCAGAGGAAACACAAAGCTGTGAGCCCCGCGTACCACGGGGCGGCGGCGCCTCAACGCATCCCCCAGCCCCTCACCGGAGGTCTCCCGAGAGCCGGCCTCCTCCTGTCCTGGACCCCCACGTCGGCGTGGCTCTGCGGCGTGGCGAACAGCAGGATTTCGCCCGTGCTGGAGGGGGCGGCCAGCGGGTGGAGTCCCTCATGGCCGGGGCTGGTGATGATGACGATCTGGTGGTCCTCGCCCAGATCGATGCTCCCAGAGTTCAGCAGCGTCTCAAAGTCCTTCAGCAGATCCTCGGACGTCTGACCTGTTATCAGAGTCTCTGACATGGCACCAGGATCCTGCAGCACACCGAACTGTTGGTGGTTCCAAAGCGGGGTCAGCACCAAGTGACCCCAACCGTGCCCCAAAACTGATGCGCCTGAAGCATCTCCTCCTGCTGGAGCTCACAGCTAGCTTTAATTGCGGATTTTGGTCAACAAAAGGTGAGAAATCTAAAGGTCAAGCAGAGGAGGCCACAGTTCAAACATCAAGACGAGACGTGGAGCCAAACAGGAAATAACCCGCTAAACGCATCCTGCCCCGCGCCGCCAGGCTCACGCGCCCTTTCCAACCCAGAAACTCAAAAATGATCAAAAGACGAAAGAGGAGAAGGAAATCCCGCCAGGAGAAACGAGCGAGCTAGCCTGCTAGTCTTTTGTTTTCCTGTCAGACGGACGAGGCCTCGCCACACTGTCTGTCCTCAAACAGCTACAGCTAACGAGCTAGCTAACCACGAGAAAACACGGCACCAACTTCCCCGAGACCCCCGAACAACTGCTGCAGACTACATCTGCCAACACCAAACACGCGCTTCTCCCCTTTTCACCCCGATATGGCTTCGTCAACGAGCTCAGAAAACTTTATAGACGCGTACGGAGCTGAGCTATCGGAGTAAAAACATCCTCACGGCGGAGCTACGACCGCGGATCCGAACCGTCTTCGAGAAAAGAGTCACAAAAAAGACCGTCGCTCCGGACGACGGCGGTGAGAGGGAGTTTAGCGCTGAAACGCGGGGCACTTTAGCATGCTAGCATCGGGGATTAGCCGCAGTTCTTCGGTCCCCCGCGGACTGTTGGGGCACGCAGGAAGCAGTCGGAGGAAAACGGGCTCAGAACTCATGAAATACTCGCTCAAACGTCACAAAATGTGCCGATGCTCCGTCGCCTGTTCACCGGAGGTCCGGTCCATCTGTGAACGAGCCGCGCCGACCCCATTATCAGCCGTCATTGTTATTGTCTCAGCTGATCTATATCTAAACAAGGCTGGACGGTTTTCGCGCGAAATCCTTTTTGCCGCGAAACTGGCACGTGAGTAAAAGCGGCGGCCGGTATTGGTCGGTGGGATTCGTCTTCCGCATGACGCGGTTGGTGTCCTCTGATTGGTGGAGACGGCTGTCTGTCACGTCCCAGAGCGCGGAGTTCCTGATCGGGAGGTGCGTTCACGATCCACGGAAAAAAGACTTTTGAAATGTTCTGTTCATCCAAAAGTAAAATAAAAAAAGTAAAAGAGGTATTATTAAGTTTTGTAAGGGTTTATACAAATAAAAAAATATATTTTTGACTGTATTTAATATAAAATGTAAACATATCAGAGTTCATAACTTACATTTTTTTCAATTTAGTTCTCAGCGGTGTCCTTTTGTTTAAGCAACAAACACAAACAAAAAATAAATATAGATATCAGAACGTTTAAAACTAGAGTATTCTGAATGTTTGACCAAAATGCTTTCACTTTGTTTTTTATTTTATTTTTTCAGTTTAAACACTCGTTCATTCGCTCTGAGGTGTCGGAACCTGAAGTAGCAGACAGCACTAATCGAACACCGATGGTAAACAGGAGCGCAGCAAGATGGCGCAGACAATATTTGAGGCGCTGGAAGGTAAAATGTGTTCTTTTTTATCCATCAATTATTAAATAATCTCAATGCTAAAGAAAACCGGGTCATGTAAATCATCTGGAGATGGATGTAAACATGAAATCATCGCACAGACGTCTATAAACAAATCATCCTGAAGAAAGAAGGGCTCCTGCAGGATTGTAAACAAACTGATTACATGTCTAAGATCAGCTGCTATTAAGCCCTTTTTATTACATTGTTACTATTTATGTCATATGTGAACATGAACTCACTTTGTGATTCTTCTTCTCGTGTTTTGTTGTCACTTTCATGGAGCAGCAGTTCTTCTTCTCATCCTCTAGTGATGCTGTTATTGATGTTAAATCAGTTTTCCTCCCTGTTTCCCTCCATCATCTCAGGCATGGACAACCAGACCGTTCTAGCAGTCCAGTCCCTGCTGGATGGCCAGGGGGGAGTCAACGACCCAAACAACCAGAATGTGTCTGCAGGGTCCTCCATCCAGTCTATGGGTACGGAGCGTCCAGCACGAGTAAACAGAATCTGCAGTTTAGAGGGTGAATGGTTGAGGTTCTCCTGAAAACTTTAGATCAAAACTTTAGAACAATAAGCTTAAAATTGCATTTCTGAGTATGTTTTTATTCAAATCGTTGGAGCAGTTTGAAAAAGATCGTATTTGTGATGTAGAAAACACGCTGGCCGGGGCCACAGAATTCCCGCTCCGCCCCATTCTGATGCATCCTCCTGCTGACAAATAGATCCATGAACGTCTGTCTGAGTTGGAGCCTGGATCAGAACTGTACGGCTGGATATCGACGTTGCTTGCCGTTTTTGTTGCTGCTAAGCTAGCAGAAGAGCGTAAACAGATAGGTTGCTCTGCGCCAACAGTCCTGCTCACAACTCAGAGAAAATCTATTGAACTCCTGCTGCTCTGCAGAAACTATGTCCCAGAAAACTACAGTTTTTTTTTTTTTTTTTGCTTTGTTGTTTTTAGTCTAAAAACTTCATCATAATAATGAAAGTAGCACTTGGAACGCTTTGAAAATAGATCAGAAGATGATCGGAATGGGTATTATATCTGTCACGTGAAGGTAAAAGGGTGCGTTTAGACTGTAAAATCTCAGATCCACTCTGACTTTGGGACAGCAAGAATGTAGGAATATAAAAGCCATGTCGATCAGGCATGTCCAAACTCCAGCGAATAACCCAAATGTGATCAAACTTCCACTGGCCCGCAGGCTTTTCTCTTAAAATCAATAACGTCTCACCTCCAGCAAATACAAAAACTGTGTACATCTTGTTGATTACATTGTAAACATGGGGGGACACTGCTGTGCCACCCTTCTGTGACACTTTCTAGCTCATTTCTAAAGTGTCTGTCATAAATATAATGAACAGTTAAGAGCCACAGCTCCCAGGACAACTGGACAGTTCCAGATCTTCTCAGTGAAGCAGAGACTGAGGCTGTTTTCAAGGAGTTCAGTATCAAGACGGACCACCAAAAGACAAGCTAACTACCACAGGCTAGTTGTGGAGGAACAGTGCAAAAATTAACAATAATTTCGGTAGAAAAAGAATTTAGATACATTTGTTTTCTATGTGAAACAATGTATAGTATGTCATTGCAATACAATGGTTATTAAATAGGTAAAATGGTTGATCCAAAAGCATTTTATTCTCACCATATTTGGTGGTCTTGGCAAAAAATAAGGGAAAGTAAAGTCAAAAAGTTTGATTTTCCCGACTAAAACTGTCGTTTATGTGTGAAGGTTTAAAGCGCACGTCAAAGTGAAGGCCCGGGGGCCGGATCCGGCCCTCCAGATCATTTTATTTTATTGTTATTAATAGCCCGATGTTATCTTGCGCTCATTTCAACTTGTATCATTTTGACAAAATATATTTTTATGGAGGGTAAAATATTGAAAGTTATTAAAGTTTAAGTTGATTTATTCTGGAATAATATTCCTGACATTTTATTGTTCATAATTATGTTAAAAAGTTACAGTTTTAAACATTTAAAAATTTGCATTCTGTTAGATTTTTGGACTATTTTGGCATTTACCAAGACTTTTTAGGCAATTTTGAGTTTAGCTAATATGTCTGCTACATGCTAGCTGTTTTGGCTAATTTAGGCTTTTTTTTTTTTTAATTTTGATTTAAGCTAAATAATTTTCAGCTGCTTTCTAGCTATTTTGGCAAATTTAAGACATTTTTGGTTTTTAAGCTATTTTGGAGTTTAGTTAATATTTCAGCTGCATGCTCCAAGCTATTTTGGAGTTAGGCTAATATTTATATATTAGCTGTTTTGGCTAACCTAGGTTTTTAAAGGTTTTTCAGGATATTTTAGCTTGCTATTAGCATCTAAATTCAGCTTCCAGCATTCACACTAACATAATCACAGGTAATCCTATATATCTAGTTTATAATTCTGTTAAAAAGTTATATTTTTAACGTTTTTAAAATGTAGTTCATTAAATGTTTATCCTATCCGGCCCGTGACCTGAAGTGAGTTTTGGATTTTGGCCCCCCGTGCGATTGAGTTTGACTCCCCTGCTCTAGATGTTAGGGAGCTGTTTGTAGAGATCTGCTCCGTGACGCCGTCGGCTCTTCCTGCAGAGGACGAGGACGTCTTCCTGTGTGGGAAGTGTAAGAAACAGTTCAACTCCCTGCCGGCCTTCATGACTCACAAGCGGGAGCAGTGCCACTCCGGAGCCCCCTCCCTGTCCACGGTGTCCCTGGCCTCCACAAACATCTACGCGCCCGTCCCATCAATCAGTTCCGTGCAGCAGAATCCCGCCAACAGACAGGTGAGCGGCGGCGATGCGGCTCGAGGGGGCGTGTCTGCAGACGCTCATTTGTCGTGTCCGTCCCGTCAGGTGTCCACCTACATCACCGTCCCGCCGTCTCCTCTGACGCACACGCTGGTCCAAGGAAACGTGCTGGTCAGCGACGACGTTCTGATGTCGGCCATCTCAGCCTTCACCTCCATAGACCAGCCCATGGCCGGCATGCAGACACCTGTACAGGTGATAAGCCCTTCCCCCTTTGTGACTGTCCACAGCAACTCCATCTCTAAACCTTGATGTGTTACAGAGCAATCTGAGCATGCACACGTCTGGAGTGTCGTATCTTCAGCATCACCACCACCATCATCATCCTCATCACCACCACCACCAGCAGCAGCAGCAGCCCCCCCTCAGTCTACCCCCCAGCCAGACAGCCGCCCACCCGCTCCCGGCCGGAGCGCCCGCCCAGCAGCCGCTCTCCTCTCAGGTCCCGTCCAGTCACAGCAGCTCCGTGGTTCAGGTGTACAGCGCCATGCCGCACATGGCGGCCGGCGGCGGCGGGGGCGGGGCTGAGATCCACAGCTTGGGTCTGCAGGCCTACCATCCCGTGCAGGTGAAGACGGTTGCCCCGCCCATCCTGCTGGTTGGGAGCTCTGCCTGGTAACTCTGTTTACCTTGAAGGTGCCCGGTCAGTGCGTGGAGAGCCAGACCTTCAGCAGCCCCCCCATCTACAGCCCCGACAAGCAGCCCGCCAAAACCAAGACCTGCAGCGCCGCCGGCAGCATGGCGGAGCTGGGGGACTTTGAGAAGGTCATCATCCCGAAACAACCGAGGAGCGCCAAGAAAAACTCCAGCGCGGGGACAGGTGAGACGATGTTCCCTACAGCATCCGTCCCGTCCCGTCCCGTCCCGTCCAGAGGAAGCACCCATGCTGAGAACAGACATTCATCTGATTTGACTTTCAGGAATTGTGTGATTGCTTAGTAAGCATTCACACTATAACGATCCTCCTGCTCATTTCACTTAAAAACTCAATCATACTTCAGGACATTGGTATTTATAAACAGATTGCTAATTATAAACTTTTTATTAGAAAATTATTATAAACAGATTAGTTTTTATACTTAGAAAATACCAGATTTTGATGGTTGTGTCGTTTTGTTTTTGCTTTTTTATTCATTACATCTCAAAAGTCACAAATAGTCTTAAAAGCAGCTAAAAGGTTCGATCAAATGAAGTCTCCGACCTGCTGAAGACGTTTCTGAACGGAGGAAACTTGTTAAAGGGACATTTAGGAGTTGTAACTGCCGTTGCAGTTACATTCAGATATCTTGGGTTGCAGGAAGTATCTTGACGCGTGCTTCGTAAAAAAGAGTCGCCCGCCGTTCTTCCTTTTTATGAAATTTATTTTCTTGCACTTTCTTGAAGAATAACAAAGTACAAAAACAAAACCATAAAACTATATTTCAAAGCAAAAAAGAAACAAAAAGGTGTACTAAATATAAATAGAACGCTATAACACGGTTGTAAAAGAGGTGCTGGCGAATGAGTCCCAAACTTGTGACCTCAGAGGACTGTAACTTAAGTGCTGATTTAAATTCTCAATCTCCTCAGGTTGTCCGGCCAGAACAAATTGATGAGACATCAGATGCACAGTTCATGCCACATTATTTGAAGCCTCTTTGTTTCCAGATTATTCATGGTAGTTATGGAAGATATGATAGTAATGGGAGTCATGAGTAGTCATGAGTAGTCATGGTTTCTATTGAACAGAAACAAGATATAAACGATTAGAATAATAACAAAGAGTATAAATGTTCACAAATAAACATACATGTAACATAATCTAACCTGCTATTTCCTCGTCTAAATGTCAGATTACGAGTGTCCCTGAACGCACCATAATGTGCGTCGGAGAATTATGGCTTTGCAGCTGCGACGCGGCCACCCAATATGAAACACCAACGGATTGATAAAAAATACCATAATGCAGCGTACACAAGCCTGAACATAAATATAACCATGAAAATATAATTCCTCTCAGTTTTAATTATTTCCTAAGAATATTAACTTTTACTAGATTCAAAATTGTGACGAGAAAAAGCACACATCCATAGAATAATTAAATACACAACTTAAAATAGATAACTTACATTCTCATGGACGCATGACTATGAAAGAAGATGAAAAGGAAGAAAGGAAAAAACCCAGGATGGAGACAGCCTGTTTCTTCAACGAAGGCTGACTGACGACTGAAAAGAGCAGGTACTGTTCTGGTAAAGGTGATTGGGTAAAAAGGTGGGGTCCGTGCCCCCCTCCCATAAAATTTATTATGGGATGCCAGATTGACTATTATGGGATGTCTGGTAAACTATTATGGGATGGTGTGGCATTCAAGGTGCTCAGGAAAAATCTAATAATGAACAAAACTGATTTAAAACAACTACAAACATGAAACTTGTTAACAGCCGCCCCCAACTTTGAGGAGCAAAGTTGAGCAAATAGTCAATCAGGAATGTCTTGTGGAAGTGCTGGCAGCCTGATGAGCTTAGCAACAGGCCTTGTGTAAGTCTTATCCTTGACTTGGATCTTGGAGCTGCGAATCCTTCCATCAGCCCCAGGAAAAACGTCTGTGACTTCACCAACAAGCCACAGAGCTTGTGGGAGTTGCTGGTCCACAATAAGCACAATGTCACCAATAGAGATGTCTTTGCGGTCCTGCTGCCACTTGGATCGACTCTGAAGAGAGGGTAGGTAATCCCTGATGAAGTGGATCCAAAACTGGTCGGCTAAAGCTTGACATTGTCTCCATTGGCGACGACTGAGGAGCTCGGTGTCTGGATACACAACTTGAGGCATGGCTGGGTCCAGCCGCCCCATCAGCAGCATATTTGGAGTAACTGCATCTGGGTCTGCCACATCTGAAGAGGTGTAGCCAAGAGGCTTTTAGTTGATGATACCTTCCACTTCGGTGAGGATGGTTCTCAGAACCTCATCGGTGACTGTTTGAGATCCAAGTATTGTGTGTAGCGCTGACTTGATGGAGCGGATTTCACGCTCCCATGAGCCCCCGAAGTGTGGTGCACTTGGTGGGTTAAAGCGGAAATGGATCTGCTGGCTGGAAAGTTGTGATTGCAGGTCTGAAGAGAGAGCGTTGAAGGTGTCCTTGAGCTCAGAGCTGCCTCCTTTAAAGTTGGTCCCTTGATCAGAGAGCAACTCATGGGGTTTGCCCCGTCTGGCGATGAAACGACGTAAACTCATCAGGAATGAATCAGTGTCCATGCTGACCAGCAGATCCAGGTGAACTGCATGAGTTGTGAGACATTTGAATATTATGCCCCATCGTTTCTCAGTGCGTCTTCCAATCTTGATGAGATATGGTCCGAAACAGTCCATACCAGTGGAGTAGAAGGCTGGCTGATGTAATCTTAAACTTGAAGGTGGGAGGTCGGCCATTTTAGGAACGACTGGTTGGCTGCGCCACTTACAGCACTCAGCACACTGATGTTGGTGCTTACGGACAGCTTCTCTGCCTCGTAAGATCCAAAACCTTCTCCGCAGCTCTGCAAAAAACTCTCTCTGGTCTGGGTGGGCAAGTTTGCTGTCATAGTTTCTGCTATGATGAGCTTCGTGATGGGATGATGAGAGTCGAGAACAATAGGATGTAAGATGTCAGAGCTGAGTGAATCACATCGACGTAGTCGTCCTCCAACCCGGATTAACTGAGTCTCTGAGTCATATTCAGGGGCCAGAGTGATTAGTCTACTGGTGGAAGGTATCGGGGTTTGATTTGAGATTAGAGCCCATTCCTCTGGGAGCAGTCACTCTGTACCTTTCTAAGTAGGGCCAGTTCTGCTTGTCTGAAAGATTCAGCTGTGGGCTTGAAATCAGTGGCCGCCCGTGACATGCCTGAACTGATGCCTCCAGCAGCTCCTTGAAAGTGGTGAAATGGCTAGCGTCAGGCAAACTTGGCAGAAATGAAGTGGAGATGTTTCCACAGAATGTGGACTTGCGTAGCTCAGCAGGATCCTCAGTGGAGGGAATGTCAGCTCTGCGGGGCCATGTCGACTCCCCTTGATGAAGGAAGGAGGGTCCTTGGTTCCAGCGGCTCTCACTGAGGATTTGTGCAAGTGTCAGTCCACGGGTTTATGTCGTCGGCAGGGTTGTCACTCGAAGGAACGTACCGCCATGCCATCGCCTGTCTGTGGATTCCTGAATATCAGCAACCCTGGCACCAACAAACACTTTGAAACGGCAGGATGGGGACTGCAACCAGTGCAATACGTTGTGGAATCAGTCCAGTATGTGATAGATTCGATGGGTAAGGTGAGCTCACGTTTCAGAACTACACCAAGCTGAGCACCATGTGAGCAGCACAGAGTTCCAGTCTTGGAATTGACTGCTGGCGTACTGGGGCAACACGCGAGAGCGTGCAGCTAAGAAGGCTACTTGGATTTCACCGCTGTTGACAGTCCGGAGGTAGGCAACAGATCCGTATGCCCTCATCTGATGCATCTGAAAAGATGTGGATGCTCTGGGATGCCAGACGAGAGATCTGTACCTGAGTGAACGTAACAGCGAGGAAGAGAGATGTCAGGGGAGAATGTGGAAGTTCATTCTCCCAAGCGTGCCACAGCTGAAGCAGGTCATCTGGAGATGTGGGTCATCCCAGTCCCGTTTCTTTCCCCAGAGGCGCTGCCACCAGAATCTTGGCTCGAGTGGTGTAGGAGAATGAGCAGCCCCAATGGGTCATATTGTCTGGCTAGGACCTTATAAATGTTGCGCATTGTCGGCTGAAGGTGCCTCGACATGACGAAGAACAGTAAGCGATGGAATCACTTCTGCAGTGCCAGTGCAGTCCGAGAGCCCTTTCTGGTTGAGTGGTACCATCCAATGACAACCACAGGTCACAGCTTTCAGATGTCAGCTCAGCTGGAATGTGACTGATGACTTCTGGCACATTTGTGGCCCATTGTTCGTAACTCAAAGCCGCCAGACTGGAGGAGACCATGAAGCTTTGTGGACAGCTGCTTCGCTTCAGACTTGGATTTAAAGCTCTGGAGTAGATTGTCCACATAAAAGCACTCTTCTCAACCTGAGTGTCTGGTGTCCTCATCAGGGCTACTGTGGTCATTGACATGCCTTTGGAGGGCAAAGGTCGCGCAGCATGGACTGCAGGTTGTGCCGAATGGGAGCACTTGCCACTGGTAAATATCAGGCTTTGTGTTTCGGTCATGTCCCTCCAAAGGAAGCGGAGGAAGGGCTGGTCTCAGGAAGTAGACGAACCTGATGAAACATGCCCTTGATGTCACTGCTCACTGCGATGGGGTACTCCCTGAAATGGAGCAGGACCACCGAGGAGAGTGGATCCTAAGCGTGGGACCAGGAAGTAAATGTTCGTTCAGACTGGTGTTTTGAAGGTGAATGAGCAGTGAAGACGAGGCGATTTTTGCATTATGGCTGACCATGTGATGAGGAATGTACCAGGCTGCTGTGCTGGGGTTTGGATCCTCAAGTGTGGTGAGCTTTGCTAATGTGACCTGCATCAAGTAGTTTGCTGATCCTGGTTGTATGTTGCTGCTCTGACGGGATCCTTGGAGAGGCGACTTTCCGTACTGCGCAGATGACTCATGACTGCTTCCTTTGAAGCTTTGAGGGAGGAAGTCCTTCCTTCCACAGCAGAGGGGTGGCATATCTTTGAACACTGTCGATGTTTACTTGGTGGTCTCTCTCCTCCAACAGTTTGATGGCTGCATTGTCCTGTTTTGATCTGGTGATGAGTTTCTCATGGCGATATGGCAAGATGTCCATCTGCCATAAAAGACACATGATTGAGAAGATCAGTAGTGGGATTTGAGCTGCTTATTAGGAGACACTGAGCGGGAGGTGGACTGGTGCAGCAGGACTTTGGCAGGACCTTGAAGGGTCCAACCTAGACGAGTCTTGAGAGCTGCAGGACCCCCAGGCGCCCCAGGTGCACAGGCTCAACTGGGGTGAGAAGATGAGGATAATCTGAACCAATGAGGAGCATGGCTGAGCTTGATTGAAGGAGTGAAGAAGAAGACCCTTGAGATGGCGATATCTTCTTTGTAAGGTCTCAAAGAAGATGTGAGTGTTTGAGAGAGACCAAGCTCTGCTGCGTGAAGGCTTTGTGGATACGAAAACTTCTTTGAGGGTGAGTTGTGGAGGATATTGGAGAATGACACAGACTTCCCTTTCACAGTCTTGATATCTTGACGGATAGTTCTGAGTGCCAGATCCTCATTCTGTCCATGAAGATGCAGTTCTTCAGCAGCACTGTGGAGGATGATTGTGCGTTCAGAGCCGTCATCAAGGATGGTTATAAGTCTTCCATTCTGTGCTTGCCGTTGTAGAGGAAGACTTTGACCATTTTCAGCAGTACACAGCTACTCCTAAGAGCAGGATCTAAATAGTAAGTAACTGGCTGCACTGTTCTCTGGGTCTGGACGCTCTGATCTGGATGTGGAGGTGGAATTAACTTCATGCAATATTTCAAGGTGAGTTTGATTGCATTGCGGACAATTAGCCTTGAGGTAGCATTGTGAAGCTAAGTGATTTCTGCCACATCTCCAGCAGCGCTTCTCAGCTTTGATTACCAGGCTGACTTTTGATCTGCAGTGGAACTTCTTGAGAATCTGAGCACTGATTGAAGTATATGCTGGACGGTGTCACAGTAAGGACAATACTTCTTAGGTTTTTCTAGCTTAGTTGTAGAGGATCTGACTTGAGGTGAGAGCTCTGACTTGGGAACGGTGTCAGATCCAAGTAGCACTGTGGTAGGACGTGCTCCAAACCTCTGCTGCTTGGGCTTGATGAATTTCTGGCGCTCATCTCGTGATGGTCGGGGGTGAGATGGTAGCAAGTCATCATCCTGAATGCGAACTTCCTGTTCAAGCCATTCTGAAAAGTCCAGGCAAAGTAGGTATTGGAGTTTCTGATGGGGTTGGTGAAACGCTTGAACTGTGCTCTTAGTTCATGAGGCAGCTTAGACAGAAGACGAGAGGTGTGTGACCCACATTCCAATTCAGCCTTTCCCTCTCTTCCAAGCTGCTCTAGCATTCCCACCAGGGCTCTGACTTTGAGTGCGAAGAGGCGAAACCCTCGACTGTCACCACTTCTGATGGGAGGCTCAGCTAGGACCTCATTGATTCGCTGCAAGGCCAATTTGTGAGGCTGTCCATATATTTCAGTCAGCGACGCCATTGTCTTAGTGTAGGGAGTTGGACTATTACTATAGAGTCAGCGAATGAGAAGAGCATCTTCTAACTTGAGGTGATCAACCAGTATTTTGATACTTGAAGCGCTCTGTAGCATCTCTTGGCAAAATGTTGTCCAGGGCAATTTTTAGTCGGGCAACTGGCGAGGATCATCATCAGTGAAACAGGGAATGTGAGGCTTTGGCCCTCTGTAAGTAGTTTCCACAGAAGACGGTCCATGAGGAATGGAGTGCTCTGATGTGGACTGAATCTCTGTCTCATAATGAGGAGGGTATGATATAGGAGGAGGAGGTGGAGGTAGAGGCTCATCAGAAGGCAGAAAGGGGGATGACTCAGGCCAGGGCACAGATTGAGGATCATCCACTTGTTGTCTGGGAAGATGGCGTGGGGTGGAGGCACTACGCGGAGAATATGTCACATATGAGGCTGCGCTGTCCTCAAAGTGGTCTGGATGTCTTTGCATTTGATGGAGAGGCTGAGGAGGTGATCTCAGGGAAAGGGTGCTGAAGAGACTTTGCATTTCCCGTCTGAGCTGATTGTTATCTTCTCTCATCTCTTGTAATGCTGACATGACTGCTGCTTCAGAGTTAACATGTTGAGGCGTAGCTCTTTGTGGAGTGATGCGTGGAACAGGATGAGGATTTGGAGCTCCCTCGTTGGAGTGGTCATGAAATGTGTTTGAGGGAAGTTGATGTCTTGGACGAGTCACCAGGAAGTCATCGAGATAGCGTGGCTGACGCACATCACGGCGAGGGAGACTGTAAGCCATTGTAGAACTGAGGAAACTGAAAAATCCGGCTCGAAGGACCATGTAAAAGAGGTGCTGGCGAATGAGTCCCAAACTTGTGACCTCAGAGGACTGTAACTTAAGTGCTGATTTAAATTCTCAATCTCCTCAGGTTGTCCGGCCAGAACAAATGATGAGACATCAGATCACATTCATGCCACTCATTTATTTGAAGCTCTTGTTTCCAGATTATTCATGTTGGTTATGGAAGATATGATAGTAATGGGAGTCATGAGTAGTCATGAGTAGTCATGGTTTCTATTGAACAGAAACAAGATATAAACGATTAGAATAATAACAAAGAGTATAAATGTTCACAAAATAAACATACATGTAAACATAATCTAAACCTGCTATTTCCTCGTCTAAATGTCAGAATTACGAGTGTCCCTGAACGCACCATAATGTGCGTCGGAGAATATGGCTTTGCAGCTGCGACGCGGCCACCCAATATGAAACACCAACGGATTGATAAAATAACCATAAAATGCAGCGTACACAAGCCTGAACATAAATATAACCATGAAAATATAATTCCTCTCAGTTTTAATTATTTCCTAAGAATATTAACTTTTACTAGATTCAAAATTGTGACGAGAAAAAGCACACATCCATAGAATAATTAAATACACAACTTAAAATAGATAAACTTACATTCTCATGGACGCATGACTATGAAAGAAGATGAAAAGGAAGAAAGGAAAAAACCCAGGATGGAGACAGCCTGTTTCTTCAACGAAGGCTGACTGACGACTGAAAAGAGCAGGTACTGTTCTGGTAAAGGTGATTGGGTAAAAAGGTGGGGTCCGTGCCCCCCTCCCATAAGAAATATTATTATGGGATGCCAGATTGACTATTATGGGATGTCTGGTAAACTATTATGGGATGGTGTGGCATTCAAGGTGCTCAGGAAAAATCTAATAATGAACAAAACTGATTTAAAACAACTACAAACATGAACCTTGTTAACAACGGTCAAAGATTAACGTGCTGCCGTGCTTCCCAAGTTCTAAATCCAACTAAAGTCCAATAAAGACACGGCAGCTCCCAAAATGCATTTTAACCAATAAGAGGCCAGAACGGCCGCATGACCAAGGTATGACAGGTGCATGCATGCATTAAATATAATAAACAATCTAATTTAAGCCAAATGGCTCCAACAGGAGTTTTCCCCACAGAAAGGCTGAATTAAGCTGGAATCTGTTCAGCAGAGACAATGTTCCTCTGTGGAGATTTGAAACGCAATCCTGATAGACAGAAAAACTGTTCATAGTTTTCTTGATGATGTCGGCAGTTGTCCTGTTTCTGTCAAAAAGTTTAAAACTTTACTGAATAATCTGAGGCGAGAGTTTGTTTTTAATTACATGCAGGTGTGCCACCAATACTCGGCTGCTTAAAATAAATGACACTGAATATTCAAACTCTTTTTCTTTTTTTCAGACCTTAAGTTCAGTAAACTTTTCCTAACTGGACCTCTTTAAATGTCAGTAGAAGACCCCTGTTCTGTGCTCTGTGGGTGTGGAGGAGGACCCTGTGGTTTGGTCCTTCAGGGAAAGTGCAGCCGCGAGGAAGAATAGAGAAACTTTACAAACGTTTGTTCTAAAAATGCATCTTTAGATTAATATCTGTTTAAGAAAGTGTCAAGTTTCACCAGATAATATTCATAATCTATGTTGAAAACAGCCGATAAGAAAACTCTGATGACCCAGCATTCTAGCAGCATTTAAACGCATCACTTAATGGTTTGTATTTTGTAATTTTTGTACATGTGAATACACAATTGCAAGTACATAAAGTTACACACAAAATGTATTGTATGAGCTTCAAATGAAGAACTACGCACATACCGATCATTTTTCTGTTTTATTTCCAATGTCCTCTTCATCCGACTCGACTCGAGTCGCTCAGTCACATGTCCAGGATCCATCCGCTGCTTTTATCAAGCAGCGGCGCCGACCGATAAACTGAAGCGCCCGAGCTAGAAGAGTTCACAAAAATCAAACGTCTTCAGAAAGTTTCTTTTGACAGAAAATGAGGAAACAGGAGAGCTTTCTGCATGTAACAGATACAAACCAGGAGTCTTTACTGCAAACATGGATTCATTTGTTCCCACAGACCATAATAATAATCCATAATATTCGGCAGCCAACAGTCTAATGTTACCAGGATGCTGTTTTTCAGTTTTTCAGCTTCCACTTTGACCGTTTTGGGTTAAAGTAAAACCTAAATCACATTTGAATTTTCCACATGTGAGGATCTGCTGCATTCAAAGTCCCCGTAAACGCTGATGGTTTCCTGGTTTCTAACCCACAGCAGAGCAGCTGAAGGGAAAAGGTCCGAAGCTGAAGTGCAGCTTCTGCGACAAAACCTTCACCAAAAACTTCGACCTTCAGCAGCACATTAGAAGGTGAGCTTACCTGCCAGGTGCGTCACGGAGCCGCCTCCCTCTGCTCTGAAGTCACCGTCTGCTTTCACCCTCCAGCCACACGGGGGAGAAACCGTTCCAGTGCATCGTCTGCGGCCGAGCCTTCGCCCAGAAGTCCAACGTGAAGAAGCACATGCAGACTCACAAGGTGTTTGGAGAAAAATCAAAAATCTGCAGCCTTTCTTAAAAAAGTGTCAGTGATGTTCAGTTTTTAAAGTTTCTGCCTTAAGAGGAAACTGCGGGTGAGACTCAGGATCTGACATCTAGTTTAAACATGAAAGCAATCAACTTTAGATGTTTCAGTCTCAGTTATGAACCTTCACTAGGTGAGCATGAATCAGAGATCTGCAACCTGCAGCTCCAGAGACACATGTGGATCTTTTACTCTCTATTGTGGCTTTTTGATTAAAATAACATGTTTGTAAAGTTAAAAAAAGCAAATGAACTTAAACTTTATTTATCACAGAAAATCCATTTATTGTCAGTAACCAGAATTAAAACTACATGAAGTTATAATCTACTCCAGATTTTCTATTTTTGAACAAATTCAAGGATTTAAAATGATTTTAATATATGGTAGAGGTCACTTCATTAGCTCTGATTTAGGTTTTTTTTATATTTATGAATTTGTGGCTGAAATGCACCAGAAACAGTAAAATAAACAGTCTTTTTCAATCATTGATGACTTTCCACTCCCTACTGCATTAGCTGCATCGACATGATGGTGTAGGATGTCTTTTATTTTGAAAGGAAGTCATGCAAAGCTCTGTCAAAAGTTATAAACTATTTCATAATTGAAAAAAAGCTCTTTTCTCTTCATGTTTAGATTTATTTATCCCCCCAAAACACACAATAGTTTATTTAAATGTTTAATGTCAGTAAATATAAATCAGGATCTTATTTTGTAAATGGTGAGTGAAGACTTTGTGGTTCCTACTGGGTTTTGGTTGGTGAGAAATCGACCCGAATGGCTCTTTTATTGTTAAAGGTTGCAGATCCTGGATCAAACTAACACCAAATAATTTTGCAGCTTTCATTTAGTTGTAGAAATGTCTTGATCGTTATCTATTTCCACCTCAAAGGTTTGGCCGATGAGCGTGGCCAGCACCGTGTCCCGACTGCCCATCACCGTGAAGGTGGTGCCAGTCTCAGCCAATGAGAAGGAGGGGGGCAGAGCATCGCAGCAGCAAATTGACGTTAACGAGGACGGCTCTCAGCAATCGCAAGCCGAGCAACAGGAAGCAGGTGACGCCCGGCTCCACCACCAACAGAACCAGGAAGGATCTTTGAAGCTCAGCGTCGACAGCCATCTTTAGGAAACAGCTAAAAACATCTGGATGTCCACCAAACGTATCGAGTCTCCGGGCAGAAATGTTCTGCAGGAAATCAGGTTTCCTGTTTACATGACGTGTGAAACCAGACTATGATCGGCCTGAGAATACCACCTTGTTTGGCTGACGAGCGGTAGAGCTGAAACTGAGGCTACTGATCCACTTGCAAGTGAACCTGGTTCAGGTTGCAGTGTGAATGCAAACAGACTCTCCAGTAGAGTAAAGGCAATGAGAAAAGGGATTTTCCAACCAGGATTTTCCAGGAAAATCTGAAAGTAAAGCCAAAAAGTCGTTTATGCGAGAGCACTTAAAGCACGTCCCCACGTCAAGGCCCAGGGGCCGAATCCGGCCCTCCGGGTTATTCTATCCGGCCCTCCAGATCATTTTATTTTATTCTGACCCGATGTTATCTTGCGCTCATTTCTAACTTGTATAATTTTGACAAAATATATTTTTAAGGAGAGAAAAATATTGAAAGTTATTTAAGGTTGAAGTTGAATTATTCTGGAATGTTTAAAAATCTGTGATACTCTAACTTTTCAACCGTCAACACAATAATTCCAGTAGATCCTGAAGGAGAAAAGCGTCTCGACAAAAAGTTGCAGTAAATCAGGGTGAAGCCTTGAAGCTGCAGTGAAGTGTTCAGAACCCGGTTCTGTGGTTTCCCTCGTTTATATTTCAGCCGTTCACCTCTCTGTGAAAACTCCCTTCTCTACCGCAGAGGCAGCCGAGGATTTGGAGGACAGCGTGTCCGAGTCTTCGGCCGATCCCGGGTCCAACCAAGGGGAGGAGATTCAGAGCCAACAGCCCCCGGTCCAGATGCAGGCGGACGCGCCGTCCGACCAGAACCTGCCGGGTCAAGCTCAGACCCAACAGATCGTTGTGATAGACAGTTCTTACCAGTGCCAGTTCTGCGCCGGCAAGTTCAGGACGTATTTCCAGCTGAAGTCCCACCTGACCCAGCACAAAGGGGAGCAGGTGAGTGCAGATCAGGAGGAAATTCAGACCATTTCACCAAAACTCAACAACATCTGCGTCTGCAGGTCTACAAGTGTGTGCTGAAGTCCTGCTGCCAGACCTTCCAGAAGCTGGATCAGTTTCTAGAACACATCCGGACCCACCAGGAGCAGCTGACGTACCGCTGCCATCTCTGCAGCAAAGTGTTCCCGTCGCTCTTTGAGCTGGGAGTCCACCAGTACTCCCACTGCTTCTGCCCGCAGCAGAGCACGCACAAGGAGGCCGCCGTCTACAGGTGAGGACCGCGGGAGATCCAGGAGCACGCTCTCCTATTTACATAGACATGAGGAGCGCCTAAAGTCGGTCCTCGAGGGTCCAGCTGGTTTTATAGAAATCCCACCTTATCTGCTGCTGATTACCTGGATCAGGTGCGTTTAGCTAATCAGGAGTTTCAGTGACAGTCCAGCCAGCAGGGCCGAGTGGGCCCAGGATGGTTTAAAATTGGACAGAAAATGTGGTTTGTCTGTAGTTTCTATGTTGGCCCCAGCTGTTTTTCCACATTGGCTTAAGTGGATACTCAGTGTGTTGGGTCGCTACGCTAGCACGCCGTTAAATGCTAGAAAGCTCCATTACAGCGATCTAGTTAGCTCTGTTGTATCGAGGTAGCAAACTCACTGTAGAAAGCTCAGTTAGGGAGATAAATTATAGCAAGATCTGCTGTAATCGAGCTAACAAGCTCCATTGTAGTGAGCTAGCAAGCGCCGCTGTAGCGAGTTACATTGTAGTGAGCTAACAAGTCCGCTGTATCGAGCTAGCAAGCTCTGCTATTTCGAGCCAGCGAGCTCCGCTGTAGCTAGCTAACAAGCTTTTGCTGTAGCGAGCTCTATTGTAGCAAGCTAGCGAGCTCCTGCTGTAGCAAAATTCCGCTGTAGTGAGCTAGTGAGCTGCGCTGTAGCTAGCTAACAAACTTCTTCCGTAGCAAGCTTCTACTGTAGCGAGGTCCTGCTGTGGTAAGCTAGCGAGCTCCGCTGTCCACCCAGCGGCTTTCTAGCATAGTGAGCTAACCCACTGAATCCCTATTATATCAAATATTTCAGCTACATGCTAGCTGCTTTGGCTAATTGAGGCTTTTTTCCGTTTTTTAGGTTAATTTGGAATTCAGCTAATATTTTATGCTAACTATTTTGGCTAAATTAGACATTTTACCAGTTATTAGGCTAATTTTGTATTTAGCTAATATTTTAGCATGCTATCAGCTTCAGCATTTTTAGCTCTTAATTTCAGCATCTTCAACTATCAGCACTAGCATCTTCAGCAGCCACATTCATCTTACAGCGTTCACACTAGCATTATCTCAGGTGATGCTATATATCTGGTATTATTCTTGTGGTTGGTTGTTTTTATTTCAGAGAGGTTTTCTATTCCTCTACAGGTGTGTAAAATGTCAGAGCAGATATTCGACTCAGGAAGCCCTGGAGGAGCATCTGCTGACTGCCACCCACAGCTTTCCTTGTCCACACTGTCAGAAGGTAGAGCTCACACCTGCACAGCTGCACGCTCTCCAGGTTTCCTCCTTCATCTGCTCCTTTTCCCGCCATCCTCAGGTTTTCCCTTGTGAGAGATACTTCAGACGCCATCTGCCCACTCACGGCGTTGGAGGAAGGTTCAAGTGTCAGATCTGCAAGAAGGCCTTTAAGACGGAGCACTACCTCAAACTGCACGCTCGCATTCACTCAGGTGTGAAGACGCCGCTCCACTCGTTGCGTCAAACGGTCAAAGGTGAACGTTTAACCTGTTTGCAGGAGAAAAGCCATACAAGTGTTCGCTCTGCGACGCCACCTTCAACAGGAAGGACAAGGTGAAGCGGCACATGCTCATCCACGAGCCCTTCAAGAAATACAAGTGTCCGTTCAGGTGAGGCTCTGGGAGAGAATCCGGCTCCTCCACTTTCACTCCTGGGTCCTAATGCTCAAATGTTTACCGTCACCAGGACACACGTGGGCTGCACCAAAGAATTCAACAGACCCGACAAGCTCAAGGCCCACATCCTGTCCCACTCTGGTCAGCAGCTTAAACCCAAAACCCGTTCCAGTGTTTGTTCTGCTGCAGAATGACTGATGGATCTTTACAGATCTTTCAGTGGATTTCGGCTCTTATTCTTGTGATCTCTGTCCTTTCAGGAATCAAACCTTTCAAGTGTTTGTTTTGTCAGAAGACGTTCAGCCGCCGGGCTCACATGCTGGAGCACCAGCAGTCCCACACGGACAACTATCGCTTCAGGTGCTCCGTCTGCAACAAGGGCTTCACCCGACAGAGCTACTTCAGGGATCACAAGTGTCCGGCGGCGGGAAACGGCACGGCAGCGGCGGAGGACGACGAGCTGGCCGGGCTGCCGATGGCCGAGGAGGCCGGCGGGCAGGGGGAGGGGCGTGGCCTAATGAGAGATGCGGGAGGTGAGGGGGAGGAGGAGGAGGGTTCGAGGGAACTCCAACTGGAAACGGCAGCGGAGGGCGAGGCGGGGACGCCCGACAACAGCTGCGCCGCCGCCATCATCATCATCGAAAGGCAGATGGACAGAGAGGAGGAGGAGGAGGGGCTGGATGAAGGCGGCGAGGTGCTCGCTCAGCGGAATGACCAAACCTCTTGTCTATAGAACATTTCCTGGAGTCACTGAGTAAAGAAACCAAAACAAAGCATGGAATTCTGGGAAATTCTGAAACTTTTGTTTTAAATTAAAACGTTATTTATATATTTAATGTTTTTCACTGTAAGACGATGTTTGGAGCATGTCCATATTATTACTGGCTGAATGTCTGTACATTTATTCACTTTCATTGATCAAAAATAAAAAAACTGAACATTTCTGTTTTTTAAAATTAATTTAGCCTTAAAAATATCTAAAATAAAAGTAAAGCAAACTTTTATTGAAATTGAGTCCCACGCTGATCATCTTTTAATCAAGTTTGAGTAACACTTTAGAATAAGATTCCTTAACAAGCTTTATTAACACATTAACATTATTAATGCCATACAGCATGTGCCAAAGTCCAGGCCCGGGGGCCGGATCCGGCCCTCCGGGTAATTCTATCCACTCATTGTTAACTTGTATAATTTTGACTAAATATATTTTTATGGAGAGTAAAATATTGAGAGTTATTTAAGGTTTAAGTTGATTTTTCTAGAATAATATTTCTGCATTTTTATGATTCATATTTATGTTCGGTCTTGGCGTAGGGTTGACCGCTCTCCCTGTATGTACATTCCATCATTATCCACCTCAACCAAACATAAACACTCACCTGAGCACAGGTGTCAGCTCACCTTTGCACTAATTGTATGTATGACAGAATGAAAGGCTTTAATTTGGTCGGTTTGTATGACTATTTTAGTCAAAAGGTATGTGTGGAATTATGGAGTGCATGTAGACAGGCCCCGCCCATTCCACGTTGCTATTTATACCTGGTTGTTTTATGATGTTTTTACTCTGTTACCATCTTCTACCCTCTTTAACCCTTATTTTGTGCCCTTAACAACCCCCCCCCTTTTGTTTCTTTTCCGTTTGGTCCAACAAAAATAAATTTAAAAAGTTACAGTCATAATCAGTATGAATAAAGTTTAGCAGTTTATACTCAATAAACTCCTGTTGTGACAGTAAAATCTGTCCAACATAAGAGGCTCTCAGCCTGTATCTGTTTGCTCAGCTACAGGACAAGTTTTTTTTTAAAAAAATTACGATTTTAAGGTTTTAAAAATCGGCATTCTTCTAGCTTTTAGGACTATTTTGGCATTTTCTAAGATTTGTTTAGGCTATATCAGAGTTTAGCAAATATTTGAGCTACATGCTAGCTGTTTTGGCTAACTTAACATTTTTTCTTGCAGTATTTTAGGCTAAATTAGCATTGAGCTAGTATTTTAGTTGGCTATCAGCTTCAGTGTTTACAGCAGCCAAATTTAGCTTACAACATTCACACTAGCATTATTATTAAGTTACGCTTTCAGAGTTTTAAACATTTAGTTAAACGTTTATCCTGTTCAGCCCACGACCTAAGGCGTGTTTTGGATTTTGACCCCTCGTATGATCGAGTTCGACATCCTTGATTTATTGGGTGGTAGTAAGACATTTATTAAAATAAGCTGAAAAAGGTTTATTAACTTACTTTAGACGTTAGTGAATCTTATTGAGATCATTGTCTATGGAGGTCATATTAAGTTTCTGCAGGCAAAACAACTGAAAGCAGAAAAAGTTCTGTTGGAAGTTCTAAACTATTTTGCTTTTGATTTTACTAAAATTTCTCACCACAATGAAACAAACAAAACTAAACTTCATTCAAGCTCCTTAATCATCAGTGGATGACAAACGACCTGATTAACTGATTAATTTGGCTGAGAACCATTTTTTTTGTTTTTTGATGACATTCTCATTTAGTGCTGTTTATTTGTTGTCTTATGACTTTTTTTAAACATTTGTTAAACGTTTGTTGTAGGAATTCCCAACAAACAGAATCCAAAATCCCCATGAGAAAGTTCAAAACACACAAAAATTCAAACTAAAATGTTAAGCACAGATTTTAATTTATTAATGTGACTATTTTACACAATTTTTCATGTACATCAGAAATCAAACATGGAAAGAAAATAGAGCGATCTTATTAAAACCTTTTACAAAAGAATAATTGTTATTGACACCATTTACAGCTTCTCTGCGTGTGCTGGAGAGTGACAGTGGTTTAGTGGATGCTGGAGGAAATAAAACACTATTGATTTTTACACATTTACTCTATCACGGTGTCACTGAGTTTTACGGTGACTAACCTAGAAGAGTGTCGAACGGGTGCGTTTGCTTTTCACACCAGCAGCTCTGGTCTCCCAGTTTATCCACAGGAATCTTCTAAAGAGGGCCGCTCTGGTCTCTGACGCACAGCTGGGGGTCAAGACGCTCCACAGCCAAACCTTACAGGCTCCAGCCTTCAGAGGCGGGAGAAAGTGCCGCCGCAAGAACACGCCTCCTCAGCTCCAACACCCGCCGTTTTACAGAGTCATTAAATAGAAAAATAAAAACTAGCTGGTTAGTTTATCACATCCTCTAAAACGTTAATGAGATGTTTGAACTTTTCCCAAAAAAAGTATTAATACCTCACAGTTTTTCCTTTACACACACACACACACAGATCATCAGTGAACACATGTATGTAATCTGTGAAATAATCAGTTAAAACGGCTCTGCTGGAGATCTACCATCGGCGATAAACTAAACCAAACATTCATTTATGTCCCTCTGATGTTTTCCTAAAGAGAAAACACTTTAGTTCAGAAGGAAAAAGCGCTTTTTTCAGAAAATAAAAACTAAACCCTTTCTTTTTTTTTTTTATATTGCTAAATTCTTGAAAATGGTCTTTTTTTTTCAAATTCATTTGGAGACGTGCCATGAAGCATGACTAAGGCTCTGCTGCTCTAATCCCACTGCTACATATCTAGAAGAGCTACATGCAACTCCGTTTGGAAACAAAACCTAAACTTGAATTTGGTTTGACTTTGTTTTGGTGTCATTTCTCTGTTTTAAATCCAATTCCGTTCCACGACGTCAGTTAAAAACACACCAGCTGTAAAAGCTGAATTAAAGCTAAAATGAAAGGTTCTCCAAAATGTGCACAGAACACTCTGATCCGTAAGGTCTGGCCCTATAAAACTAGGGACAGGTCAGGGTTGCTTCACATTTGTCACCGCCACTGCAAACCACGGAGGTTTCAAGAATCCATTCACGGGTCAAACATCACCCAGAGCAGATCAAACCAGCCAGGCCCAAATCTCTTTCAAGCACCAGGATTGTCTGTTATCTAAGCATTAACATGGAGCGCTGCAATTTGCTTGAACGATGCATCTTTTATGAAACTCATTTTAAAAGAGAGGCGCCTTAATGATTAGTAAAGATGCAGATTAAAGTGCGAGTCTAGCTAACAAAGTAGTTTATTTCCTGGAGGAAAACTCCAGTGAGAAACAGAGCTCACCTTCTCCATCCTGCACGGGATTTTGTCACTTATTGCTTAAACCGCAGCTCTTTAGGACCCAGACAGCCAGCCAAAGAGGCGGACTCCTCTGCAGGTGTCATGGAAGGTGAGGTTTGGGGATCTTGTGCATTCTCAGCTGTGCAGGATCAGAAATAAAACGGGGCAGACAGCTCACAGAGCCCCCAAACTGCACTCCCATAGAAATACGGTACAGGTGCATTCATGCATGGGTGACCCCGCCCACCCCACCAAACACCAGCTCCTCCTGTAGAGGCTCCCTGATTTGAACGGCGGTGCAGTCGTTCCTGCAGACTCCTGCACCCCATCCGTGAGCGTCCTTCACTCCTGACCAAAGCCTTCCGTCTCCTCGATGGCGAACATCACCTTCTCCTTCAGCTGCTCGTAGCTCTTGTATGGCGGCAGGTCCAGTCTGTTGAAGCTGAGGAAACGACAAAAGCAGAAATGATAGCTGCAGGCCTGTTTCATTTAACTGCAGGGCTTCTGGCTTTAAGCAGGCTGTGATCCCAGATCTTTCTAAGTTCTTCTCCATTTCAGTTTTTGCTGTGATTTACCGTTTTCACAGTTTGCAGTCAAACTTTAAAGGATTCCAGGAGCTTCTAAGATGTTGTGAACGTTGAGAAGAGCCTGATGCTGTGTTCACACTGAGCCAGATTCATGTCTCAAATTCACCTCTGCAGGATCTCTTTAGACAACAGTTTTCAGCCTCATCATGTAAGTATTGAGTGTATATCTTGTACACAGTCAATGTATGGAAGACACGGATGATGTTGGGAGATCCGGTTGATTTCTGTTGAAGAGATCTACAGAAGCTTCTCCATGTCTGGCTTCATGAGAACCTTCAGACTCTCCCAGTACAGTGAGCTTCACCATCTACTATCTACATATATGACGGACGCTTTCAGCTGTACTTCAGTTTTTGTGACCCAGTTTGAGGACTTGCGGTCCTGCATTGGTAGGAGCAGGAACAACTATAAATAAGAATGAAACTAGATATTTAGCATTGCCTGTGATAATGCTCCTGTGAATGCTGTAAGCTGAATTTGTCTGCTGAAGATGCTGAAATTGAAAGCTAAAATTGCTTAAGCTGATAACATATGGCTGAAATATTCGCCAAATGCCAAATTAGCCTTAAAACTGAAAAATCCTAAATTATCCAAAACTGCCAGCATGTAGTTGAACTCTTAGTTTAACTCAAAAATAACCTTAAAATCACCTTATTATAGCCTCCATACAAATAAGAAATATATTCAATAGTTCAGGAGAAGAACAATCGGATTCTCCTGCATGTTGGTTTGAGACTCCACCCACTCATTACATCATAAACAGCTCACAAGCCAAATCTGAGTTCCTGATTGGTTGACACGATGCAAATTGTTCTTTTAGGTTCAGATATTTAAACTTTGCTGCACTGCCTGTAGATTGATGTGCGGCGCCTGACGTCACAGGACGTCTAATGGTGTCTGTGCACAGACTTAACATTTTCACTGGAAGCCTCTCAAATCACATGTGAACTTAGCTGTAGAGCAGGGACAGAAATATTTATGACATGAAATGCCAATTTAAAATATTCTCCTGAACAACTGAGAACTATAATGTGAAGACTAATACAAAGAAATACAAAAACATAAAAATCACTGAAATGTTAATTAATTCACAAACAGCAGGTCAAATAGATTTTTTTTTTGGCATTAACTCAAAAATTATGAAAGTTTTTCTGTTCCATCATATATTATAATAACATCAGCCTTTATTTTGTCTGGACACGTTTGTGCAGACACAAATTCACATGATTATTTGTACAGTTTCAGAGGACTGAACCTCACACTGTAACAAAGAACCTTTCAGAACAACAAATAGTTGAAATAGTATTATAACTATGTTTGTTTGAAACCAAAAGTACTGCATGTGTGCTGTCATACATACAGCAATAAGACTGGATACATCAGAAGAACAAATACCATCAATATTTCTAAGAACCTCATGAAAAAACAAGAGCATGCTTTTATCTTATTCATCTTTGTTACATTTTGAGGCCTGAGCAGATTCCACATTAGCCAAAACTAGCTAGCTTGTTGCTTAAATACTAGCTAAACTCCAAAATAACTAAATTAGCCAAAAATGTTAGCATGTTGCTATGACATTAGCTACACTCAAAAATAGCAATAAAAAAACTCTGAAAATGTCAGCGATGCATAAAAAAAAAAAACAGCTGGTAACAGATTTTTTATAACGTTTTAATTTCACAGCAGCAGACTTATTTTTCTGCTATGGTGCACATTAATGTAAATCGCCTGTTCACGAAGGCTAAAGCGGAAAATAATGTATATTATGTGAAACCATAAAGTTTTCTTCAAAATGCAGAAGTATTAATATAAGTGGGCGGGGTCACAGCAACAGTGCTGAGCAACAAGACTCTTTCCTTATGACGCCAAAGGGGGAAAACCTCCATTTCTTTTTTTTTAAAAACCCTGTCACATCCCACGTGCCCCAGGTTCCTATAGACTCACAGCAACTTTGGTTGACTGTGTGAGTCTCAGTTGTTTCGGATAATGTTAAATAAGCTTTTGTGTTTTTCCTCTCACATTTCCTCGACATGGAATAAAAAATATCATCTCAAAGTTTTTCAGAGTTCAATTACTGCAAAAAAAACTTTCCAATCATCTTTAAACATTGAACATTAAAAGGAGAACACTTTCTCTTTGCAACAATCAAAGTCCTTCAGAGCGCCTCATGCTGTGTCAAAGGTCATCAGGGATTTACAGTGATTTTTGGCTGCTAGCAGGAACTCACCATGTGTGACTCCGGGGAAGCCAGTTTTCTTTTCCCACTTTCTCGATGCAGAACTTCTGAGCCCCGTTGCTTCCTGTAAGAAGAGGGAAGGACTCAGCTGAGTTCATTCAGCTTTACGATACAGCAAACACTAAAACATTTGGTTCTTGTTCTGCGAGTGTTACCCATCAGGTCGCCAAAGCCTCCGACGGGCAGGCGGCAGGTGCCGGTCACAAACTGCAGCAGTCTCATCCTCTTCTCGTTGTCCATCTCCTTCACAAGCTGCAGGAAAAAACACTGTTAAAAGTCAAACTGAAGAAGAAAAAGTGAAACCTCCTGAAAGGGTTTGGGCCCTGACCTGCCAGAACCAGAGGATCTGTTTGCTGTTCCGGGCGTAGTGCCTGTAGATGGTGTTTTTCTGCCAGTCTGCAAGATCGATCTCTTGCATGCCACACAGCATCACCTGAGGAGCAAAACCGTCACTCACCGGACTATTCTGAGACTTCCTGAGCATTTCTGAGCAGCAATCAGACCTCCAGCTCTTTGGCATCAAAGTACTGCAGGTACTGCTGAGGAAGGACCTCGTTGAAGCCTTCGAAAAAAGCCTGCGTTTGCTCCTCCACCCCTCTGGACAGACGCCACTCTGCTATCAGTCTGGAAGAGGATTTCAGAAGAAGCAAACACTGAAATGTCTGCATGAAACTACGATTCCAACAGCTGAAAATGCCACAAAAATGTTGAACTTTCAAAAGGTGAAGACTCACCTGATGTATTCCTCTTTGTTTTCCTCGGTGACTTGGATGTCTCCTCCTCCATCTTTGAGCTCATGGGTGGTGATTTCTCCAAGAATCTCCTTGTCCACAGAGAAGAACATCTCCAATCCACACTCCTCGATGTTGTTGTCCCTGAACATCAGAACAACATTTACATCTGCAGCTCCAGGAGGCCTCTTTCACTTCCAGTTAAAGCACACATGAAAATGAAAGTGACCTCCAAGCAGTCACCAGACCTGAACTGCACACAAGCCTCCACCCAGAAGCTGAAGAACTGCAGTGTTGCAGTTCCTCAAACGACCACTAGAGCAGCAGGGCCAGGCGTTGTGAACAGCCCTGACCCATGTCCTGTGGCTCCCCTGACTCCAATCTAATGGGTCACAGCTCAAATCGGATGGGTCGCAACTAGATCTCAAGGGTCGCAACTCAAATCTCGTGGAACATGACCAAATCTCGTGGGTAAAAACCAAATCTCGTGGGTCAGGACTCAAATCTCATGGGTCACGACAAGTCTCGTGGATCACAACCAAATCTCGTTCTTCGCGTCTCAAATTTCATGGGTTTCGACCCAAAACCATAAGCTGCGACTGTTCATCCTTTGCTAGAGTTTGTATTTTTATTATTATGTTAAAAAAACATGTAAAAAGCCGTGAGCTGTGACCCGCGAGCCGCCTCATCGAAGCTTTTATGCTGTTTTATACCATAAATGGAACATCGGAACGTCTTTTGACATGGTGGATTTATTTTATCCCATAATATTATCTCTTAGCTCTCAGTAGTGTGAGTTTTATTGATAAAATGAGAGCATATGCAGCAAGTGTTTCTCTGTGCGCTGACTTCTGCTGTCAGCTGGACTTTGTTGCAGTTTCCTTTAGATTTTTATGTTCAAAATTCATAGAAAAATTCATTTTGGTGGGATTACATCTGACGAGCATTTCCTCCTTCCGGTTTCCATCATTCTACTTCGTTCCATTACGTGGTCTCTTAATCGCTCCAGCTCAGACCACATCAGGATACATTTGTTTTTAATCATTAAGCAGCTAAAAAACATTTAGAAAATACTAGTATCTCTAATTTGGAAATCAAGCGGAATGGTTAAAAAACGTGGCAGTAAATATATTTACGTACTTGATCCACATGAGAGAGTTGTAGAACTCCGTATCAATGGACTCCAGGTCTTTGACGGCCAGAGGTTTGTTGAGAATGCGTTTGTAAAACGGCAGTGAGAAACCCGTGTCGATGAACTTCCCATGAAAGAGAGCCTGATGGATGAAGACAGTGTCTGATTAGAGCGAGAAGGCCTCTGCAGCCACAGCAATAGCACTGTTCTCATGACTGTCATGACTGCTGACCATGGCGATGAAGCGCCCGATGAACCTGAAGTACTTGAGGTGGTCGGGGTTGATGGAGGAGGCGGGGTTTATCTGCAGACAGTAGTTATCTTTGCCGGCGTATTCAAACAGGCAGTACATCGGATTCAAAACCTCGTGGGACAGCAGGAAGAACCACTCCCTGCAGGACGGGACACAAACGTGAAGCTCAGAAACCACCAGATTACAGGACGACGGCCCTAAAAATCTGACCTTACCTGGCAACACCTCCATAGTCGAGGCCTTCCTCTCCAGGAAAAATGATCCACAGCCTCCGCCGCAGATCCGGAGCGTTGATACTCATGATCTAGAAGACCACAAAGCAGACGATGCAGGAGGCAGGTTTTCTGCTGGTTTCTCTTAAATGTTTAATGAGGCATCACTCTTTGATTCTGCATGAACATGAGCATCAGTGGAGAACGGAGTACCTGCTGGAAGGAGTCCTCAAACAGGTTCTTCCTGGTCACATTGATCTTGATGTGTTGAGGCAATGCCAGTTGCTGGACAAAAAAAACAAAACAAAAACTAAAAAACCATCACTCCTGCAGTCATAAAGATAATCTGAACATACAGATCAGAGCCCAGAAGGAGTAAACAAACACACTGATGACGGTGTGCTGCGATGCTTTAGCTGAAATGTTCAATAGAACTGAGATTACATATATGATGAACGTTAACTCTAATAAACCTCAAAGATTTACCAGAGTAAAAAAACAGGAAGAAACTAAACTATTACAACAGGAAGGGACAGATTATGTGTTTCTGCCCCTTTTCATTTATTAATTTTATTGCATTTTCTGTAATGCAATGTCACAGTTTCTCTTTTATTATTCTGCTGTTTTAAATAAATGATGCAAACAGTGAAATAGATAAAAAGACCACAGACTCAGATGAAGAAGTTGATTGTAAACAATCATTCCTGCTGCGTTCTCTCCTGTCCTGGAGTGAGCAAACAGCAAACGTGGCGTTTTCTTTGACGGTTAAGAGTTAAGGCTGTCTACAGATTTATAGAGGCTACATTTTAGACTTTTTAAGATCATTTAAAGCCAAATTTAATACCGTACGTTTAAAGAAAATGAACAAGTCTATTTAGCAAACGGACATAAATGTAAATGATAAATAATGCAAGAACACACCAAAATGATATGATTTTCTTTATTTTTAAGGACTTATGTCAAAAAGTTAAAATGTAAGATTTTATGGACCTGCAGTCCCCCTGGAGTTAAATGAAAGCTTGTCCAAAGTTCGGCCCATGGGACAAATGAGGCCCGCATTTAAATTTCTATCAGAGCAGTAGTACGGAGCCCCAACTCTCTATGAACTGTTTGACTTCTTGATTGTGATTGGCTAATTGACACTGTAAGCTGTGACTCTAATGAAACTTCAGAGCCTTAAGGGTTAAACTTAGAGAACAACTTTATTCGTTAGTGATTAAAACCGCAGTAGTCTGTACTTCTGAAAAAGATAATTTTGTGGTATTTTCCTTTTAACATTATTTAAACTTAGAAGTTTACAAGTGAGCATCTAACCAGGAATAATATCTAACATTTGAACTCAGAAATTATATCAACCAAAGTTTTTTTTCCAGAAAGCCTTTGTCTTTATTTTATTTCTGCTTTACAAGTATAACATTCACTGTGATTTAGGTAAAAATATGTTTTAATGCATTTCTGTTTAAGATTGTTGTGGACTCACCTGGCACCAGAACCTGAAGTATTGGACTTTGGCTTTGAAGTCTCTGACGTAGGTGATCTGAGGTCCATTTTCACTGGAATTAATAAAGAGATTTATAAAGTTATACATACATGCAATTCATTTTTTATACATCAATCTTGATTTCTGCTATAATCTTGAACTCATAAGAAGGGATTATAGTTTTTAAGACAAAGGAACATGACTGGGTTTCCTGCTGGAGATGTCACATGATCACATGATCACATGATCACATGATCACATGATCACGTATCAGAATCAAACAGGTTTCTCCAACAGCAGGAAACTGGAATAGGATTTCTGCGGTCTGGTGAACCGCACCTGCAGATTAAACACTTCCATCGGAAAAACAAACCTTTTCTCAGAAAATAAACAGAAGAGATCCTCTACAGCAGGGGAGTCAAACTCAATCACACAGGGGGTCAAAATCCAAAACAGAACTCAACAGGATAAACATTTAATGAACACTCCAAAACTACATTTTTAAAACTTTATAAACTGTAGCTGAAAATGATAGTGCAGATAGCTGAAGGTGCTGATATTAATAGCTGAAAACATTAAAGATGATAGCTTAAAATGCTGTGGCTGATTAGCTAAAATATTAGCCAAATTAGCCTAAAAAACTAAAAAAAAAAAACGTAGGTTAGCCGAAACAAAATTAAAATATAAGATAAACTATAACTTTAACTAACTAACTAACTTTAAAACTTTAACTTTTTAACATAATTATGAATAATAAAAATGGAGGAATATTAATCCAGAATAAATCAACTTAAACCTTAATAAACTTTCAATATTTTACTCTTCATATAAATATATAAGTTAGAAATGAGCACAAAATAACATCGGGTCATTAAAAACAAAATAAAATGATCTGGAGGGCCGGATAGAATTACCCGGAGGGCCGGATCCGGCCCCCGGGCCTTGACTTTGATACGTGCTTTACATGTCTGACGTTGGCTTTGAAACATTTCAATAATATTATTACAAATTGTCTTTTACTCTGTTGTGATTTACCAAACTCTCAGATTAAACAGGGAACATTTCACATTGATTAGTGCACAATGTTGATGCATTTGTAGGTATTTTGGTACCAAATGTTCAGTTTAAGTTTTCTCTAAAAGCCTGCAAACGCGATCAGACGTACAGGGAGGATTTTCCAGTGCGAGGGTCGATGTAGGTTGTGCTTCTCCTGTTGTGGTCGACAAAGTACGGAATGCCGTCAACAGTGAACCTCATCTCCCATCCTTCAGGAAGAGGCTTTTCATTCAACAACCTGAGAAGAGACTTCAGATCATCAGCTTTCTGTTTAGTCCAGAGGAGACGGTGGTCGATGGTCAGCGCACGCTTACCCCTGTGTTCGAGGGTCCTCCCACTGAGTTGAGCGGGTGGGATGGTGCACAAAATAGACTCTGCCATTGCCGTCCGTTCTCTTCTCTGAGAAAGAAGAAATAAGTGGATAAGTTTGCAGGAAGTTTGTCATTTGACGTCTTAAAGGGTCTTACCCCATCCATGTGGTAGAGGTCCCAGAGGATCAAACTCCTTATTCTGAGCAGCTGCTGCCTGATCCTGAACCTACACAGAGAATCATTGTAATAACTCTAATGGATTAGAGAACAAACAGAACCAGAACATTTCAGTTTGATCTACTTGGAGTCAAAAATAACACTAAAAGATTAAAGACCCACTCCAATGAAAATCGATTTTGTGTTTTTAAAATGTCCTTGTAGCATTCTTCTCACAGTAGCGGATCTATTTCAAAGAATTTACCATTAGAACTGCAATTCTGAGAATTTCTTTATTCAAATTGCATTGAATAAGAAAACATGAAGAAAAAGCTCAAACTAATGACATAGTTAGTGAAATGGGCGGGGCCAAAGTCTCCCCTCTCCCTGCGTCACCCCAACCCGCTCACGCTAAGATGTGCGAGACATGATGAGCGTTCAATAAGCGTGCTGTAGAGAATTGGGTTTGATCCATACGGCTCTTTTCAGGAGTGTAAGTCCATTCTTGTTTATGCTGGTCCTATATGTCAACTTAAATCTTTATTATCAGTAAATGCAGATTAGGGGTTTACTGATTAATTACTGGCTTATCCAACCAGATTGATCTGTCTGGGTGTTTAGTGTCTATGATTTATGGTTTTTCTTGTCCCGTTATAAACTAACCTGCCTCTAACATATACAGATATGTGCCTCCTTGACAGAATGAACTGAGCGTCCCCAGACAACAAATCAAACGTACCCTTTGAGACGCACATGCTCAATGTGTTTGTTTAGGGCAGGGGTGTCAAACTCAATCACACATGGGGCAAAAATCCAAAACACACCTTAGGTCGTGGGCCGAACAGGATCAATATTTATTGAACACTAAAACTACATTTTTAAAACGTAACTGTTTAACATAATTATGAACTATATATATAGCGTTACCTGCAATAATGCTAGTGTGAATGTTGTAAGCTGAATTTGGCTGCAGAAGCCAATAGCTGAAATCACTCAAGCTAATAGCAAAAAATATTAACTAAATGCCAAATTAGCCTTAAAAACGTTTTTAAAAAAAACCTAGGTAAGCCAAAACAGCTAGCATGTAGCTGAAAAATAGCTAAACTTCAAAATAGCTTAATTAGCCAAAACAGCTAGTATTTGAATATTAGCTAAACTCCAAATAAGAAAAAAGCCTGAATTAGCCTAAACAGCTAGCATGTAGCTGAAATATTAGCTAAACTCCATAATAGGCTAAAAAAAATTGTAGTAAATTCCAAAATAGTTAAAAAAGCTAGCAGAATGCCCATTTTTTAAACTTTAAAACCGTAACTTTTAAACATAATTATGAATAACAAAAATGCAGGAATATTATTTCAGAATAAATTTGAGCTGTTTTTTTTTTTTTTTGTTAAAAAAAAAAAGGTTTATACATCATCCCATGAGTTATACTAAATGTATTTAATCCTCCTCTTTAGACAAATGTTTCTGCTTGTTTCTGTGTATGAACTCTCATCTATTCAGACCACAGCGGGTGACTCTCTTTGACCGCACCATCTTACCCCGTATATGAACCTTTGGTTGAACTGCTGCATGGCGCCCTGCAGCTGGCTGCGCTGGTGCTGCCATTGCTCATAGTTCCGCACCGTCTCCATCGTGGGACGCTGCCACGTGGTCGTCCGCGAGATGTGGTCGACGAAATAGACCCGCCCCATCTGGTCAACGCGGCGCTCCCAGCTGGTGGGAAAAGAAACACTCCTGGTAAGCTGGAGGAAACGTCACTGAAGTGAAAAACAACAATTACTGAAAGAATGAGGAGATCATTATGGTGCTGTTTGTTTACAGTATGTAAAGTGCAGCATCGTCATAGAGACCTGAAGCAGAGCTAAGAAAAGAACCGGTTCTACAGGTAGAGTATGACAAACACAGTCCACTGGATCCACAGTGTTCCTCTGTTTGACGAAGCGTCACATTTGTCTCTGAGCTTCCACATTGAAAAAAAATTCACCTGAAGCAAATAAAACATTTTGAAGTAAACATACACAGCTTTAGCTCTAAAAGTTCTTCATACAGTGATGTCAATGACAACAGTGTTAGCAAACATCTCCTCAGTTTCAGAATAATACACGTCACATCCTGGCTGCAGTTTCTGGTTGAAACATGTTTTCCAGCCTCCTTTATGACTCATTCTGATCTTTGACAAACACAAATACCTTCAGGAAACGGAAACTAACAATAAAGCTGTAAAACTTCAACGACTCTCTTATCTCCGCTCAAAGCAAATATTTTTATTACAAAAATTCTAAATAAATAAACTGATGGGTGTTAACCGTTTGATTAACAGAAGTCTGATTTTAGACTAGATTTAGTTTAGGAGGAGCTAATGACTCAGACAGTCGACATGTCTGGATCAACAGTCTCTATGACTTATTTTATGTTTGGTCAAGGAGCCACCATGGAGAGATTAAAGAGCCACACGTGGATCTGGAGCTGGAGCTGCAGGTTACAGACCTCTGGTTTAGTACAATAGGTTTTGCATTCATGATATATTTCTATGACTGGTCAGAGGATATGGACTGGGTTACCCCGGGGGCAGAGGTTCAGGACGATCCCATGTTGTTCTCTTCTCCACGTGATCCACATAATACACTCGGCCGTTCTGGTCCACCCTCTGTTCCCAACTGCAAAAAAAAAGAAAGAAAACATCTGCTGATGAGGACAGAGAGAATGTAAATCGAGTTAAAGTTATAACGGTGTTGTATGAACCGCAGCCCCCCCCTTGACTCGCCCTGACCAAATGAGCGGCTGCTACAAACACTCAGCATGAACTCTACTGATTTGATCTCCATAGCAACCGTTTTAGAATTTGATCGGCTGCAGGTGACGAAAAAAATCTATGTAATTTTTAGAAGAGTAAATTTTAGGATGTCCTTAGAAACAGAGGTTTTTGTTTAAGACCCACTCCAACAAAAAAATGTGTTTTTTTAGCATTTTGCCAAAAATGAAGCACAAATATTAAATAATTTAAGATTAAAACTGAATTTCTGAATTTTCTTTATTCAATTTGTGATGAATCCGGAGTCCATTTAGGTCTTAATTTCCCTCGTCTGAGCTGGAATCTGGCTCAAAGATGTTTGGTTGGATAGCTATAGATTGGATAAATACATTTATATTAATCTGATCCAGTTCACATATTGTAAAATATATCAGTGAAATACTGAGATTGTTAATATCATCCAGTGTAACATGGATTCTCTAAAGGAGAAACTCTAACTAAAAAGTTCAGATCATTAACATGTAAACATTGTTCTGCTTCTCCTGGAGGACGGTTCAGTTTGGCCACTAGGTGGAGATCACACTATGGAAGTAAACTTTATTCAAGAAGACAACAGTATGAGGGGAGAAAACAACGTTTTAAACCACAAATAGCTACTTTAAAAATTATTTCCTTAAAAGAGTTTGTAAAATTCCTTCCTGTGAGTAAATAAAGATGTTCAGATTTCGTCAGCAATGTATTTTTTTGGTCAACCGAAAGTTAGCATTAGCCGTCCTATGGGATATTCTATTAAACGTTAGCATCAAGCTAGCAGACTTTAGCTTTATGCGCTAAATCGATTTATATCTTGTGAATTGATTATTGATCTGTTAAACTTAAATCGATTCAAATCGATGGATTTTCTTCATCCTAGCCGTAATCATTGGAGGCTTAGTCCCGCCCCAACCGTACTGTCCACAACTCAGAGGCAAATATATCCCCACCAATTTGCATACCGGCAGAACAGGAGCACAGAGGATGCAGTATCCATAGCACTGCACTCTGTCCTCTCTCACCTGGACAACAGAAACACGTACGCCAGAATGCTGTTCCTGGACTTCAGTTCAGCCTTCAACACAGTCATCCCTTCACAACTAATGGCAAAACTCACAGACCTTGGAATTGGCTCCCTCATGTGCAACTGGTTACTGGACTTCCTGACCAGCCGCCCCCAGCATGTCCGACTGGATAACCGCTGTTCATCCACAATCACCATAAATACCGGCGTACCCCAAGGCTGCGTGATGAGCCCCTTCCTCTACTCCCTCCTCACCCACGACTGCAAACCTGTCAACAGCTCCAACACCATCATAAAGTTTGCAGATGACACCACGGTGATCGGCCTCATCAAGGACAATGATGAGGCTGCCTACAGGGAGGAAGTGGATCGTCTGGCAGATTGGTGTGACACCAACAATCTGCTGCTCAATACAGAGAAGACCAAGGAGCTCATCGTGGACTTCAGGAAGAACGCTGACCCACACGCACCCATCCACATCAAAGGGAAGGTGGTGGAGCGTGTGGACAGCTTTAAGTTTCTTGGAGTCCACATCTCTGAGGACCTCTCCTGGACAACGGCATGCTCCAAGGTGGTAAAGAAAGCTCACCAACGCCTCTTCTTCCTGAGGACTCTGAGGAGGAACCACCTGTCCAGCAACATCCTGGTGAACTTTTACCGCTGCACCATCGAGAGCATCCTAACCAACTGTATTACAGTTTGGTACGGGAGCTGCTCTGCTGCTGACCGGAAGGCACTGCAGAGGGTGGTGAAAATTGCCCAGCATGTCACTGGAGCACCACTTCCTGCCATAAAGGACATCTACAAGAAGCGATGTCTGAAAAGGGCAGGAAAAATCATAAAGGACTCCAACCACCCAGCACACAGACTCTTCACTCCTCTGCCCTCTGGCAGGCGTTACAGGAGTCTGCGGACTAAAACCACCAGGTTCCGGAACAGCTTCTTCCCAACTGCTACCACACTCCTGAACTCTGCCTCCTGACAACTTAGCCACAACACCACTCTGTATCTTTTTCTAAATCACTCACAATAACACATGGACTGAATCACCACTACCTGCATACTACCTGCACTTTATATGTTGAATAATTCACCTGTACTGTTTACATACTGTAAATACTTGTTTATACCCTCTCACTGCTATTTATTCCACTTTGCACATTGTAGATACATATTTATACCCGCTAAAGCACTCTGGATGGATGCAAACTGCATTTCGTTGCTGTGTACCTGTGACATGTGCAATGACAATAAAGTTGAATTCTATTCTATTCTATTCTATTCTAAATATCAGATCAACTCCTGCCGCTCTGCAGAGACTATGTCCTAGAAATCGACAGGTTGTTTGATTATGGTTAAAAACTGCAACATCATGATTAGAAAACTACTGGGAACGCTTTGAAAACAGATGAAAGAGGATTGAACCACGCCCACATTCCTAACATGTTCTTATTGTAAGTCATGTGGTTTCGTTCAGCTCGAGTCAGCCATCATGTATGTAATGTTCACAGTATTCTGGTATAAAATGTACGAGGAACAAATGGTCCTTCAGTCCAGGACTGCTCTGGGACAGAACAAGATTATCTTCAGGTCTTAAAGAAGCAGACCACCTCAGCCCCTCCCAGCCCAGTCCGTGTGCTGCATCAGGTTTGATCCTCCCCGTTTGTCTGTAAAGAAGGAGAGCTAACCCCGGTGGCAACGGCGCGGTGTTGACTGCCGGGACTCTGGGAGGCAGGGAGGGGGTGACGGCGCCGGGCGCCTGCCGGCCCGCCGCAGCGGTGGAGCCTCTGTCCGAGCCCGCTGAGGGACTGGAGTCAGGGGGGGGTCCTGAGGCTGCTGGCGTCGCTGCATCAGGCGGGGGCTGGCTGTCACCTCCATCTGCTGGTGCAGAGCCATTTCTAGATGGAGCTGAGGAGATATTACAGATTAGTGGACACTAGTTTACAGAGAAAACAATCTGAAAGCAAACAAACTTGTGAAGAAACTAGTGGGTTTTAAAAGAAGTATTAGGGCTGTAACGAGTACCCGAGCACTGGAATACTCGCAATCTGCTCCCGAAAATTTGAGTGAATATTCATGACGTCTAAGATCGTTGATTCACAATCTTTATAAATATAGCAGAGTGTAGTAAAATATCATTTGGGAATAATGTTTTATATTTTTGCTCTGAAATGCAGAATAATGCTGGATTTGAAGATGCAGCTCTGCACAGCTGAAATGTGGATGTCATCATGAATTTCAGGCTGGGTATCAGAAACGATTTGATTCGATTCACAAGAGCCCGGATCAATTCAATTTGATTTTTTTATTCGATTCTTTTGATTCTTCAATTCAATTCAATGTTGATTTGACATATTTACACATATATGTTTAGAAATACATTTAAAATCTACTATATGATTTGAATATATTCATATTAATCTGATCCAGTTCAGATACTATAAATGTATCAGTGAAATACTGAGATTGTTAATATCATCCAGTGTTTCATGGATTCTCTAAAGGAGAAGTTCTAACTAAAATGTTCAGATAATTAACATTGTAAACATTGTTCTGCTTCTCCTGGAGGACGTTTCAGTTTGACCACTACGTGGCGATCACGTTATAGCATTACACTTTAATCAAGAAAAATAAGCAAAAAATAAGCCAAAACCTCTTACTTTAAAAGTATTTTCTTTAAAAAGTTACACAAAGGAGAATACATTTCTGTTAGTTTATAAAGATGTTAATTAATTCAGTAATGTATGTTTAGGTCGACTGAGCGTTAGCATTAGCCGTCCTATGGGAAATTCCATTCAATGGTAGCATCAAGCTAGCGAACTTTAGCTTTATGTGCTAAATCAATTTATGTTTTTATGAGCTGATTAAGGTTAAATAGATTCAAATCACTTAATCGATTTTTTTTCAACAAAGCCCAACATGAATCCACTGATTTTGAAAAAACAACTTTTATATCTGAAGATTGACAAACACCATTTCTTTCTATCTAAATGTCTGTGTTTTTATCAGTTTTGTTGATTCTGATCTCCTGTTCTAAAGAAAAGGTTTGAGTGATGGTGATTAAATGCATTTAATTTCATTTTCAATACATTATATTAAAGAGCAAGAATCCTGGTTCGATTCGTGAATCGCTGAGCTTGATTTGTGAATCGAAGCAGCGATCCACAGCCCTAAGAAATATATTTAGATTTTTAATGCAGTGTTGTAAAAATTTGGCTTTTATATGAATAAAAAAGTGAGTGAACTGAGGCAGCTCCAGCAGAGTAAATGTTTGACATCGATAGGACTGTGCAGTTACACTAGAAGTGCATGAACTTTGGTCCTAAAGCAGGACGTGTTCCAACCTGGGGAAGAGCCGGGTCTGCGAGGCATCGGGGGAGGAGGTCTGGACGGTCTCGCCGGTCGGACGGGCCTGGCCACGCCTGATGGGGACCCTCTGCTGTTCCCTGTCCTCTGGACGCTGGGTGAAGACTTTTGTCCGACACCATCCACAGCTGGAGAGCTGTCCCGACTATGTCTGTCCAAAGAGGCTAGAGTGAACAAAACAAGACCTCCAGGATGTGGCGGCGTCAGAAAACCGGCTCGTATTTACCTCACTGAATGATCCCCGTTAGGCTGCGATTCTCCATTTGAAGTCCCTATTAAAATTCAAACACAGAGGATCGTTTAGCGAAAAGAAGAGACCGGCGACGTTGATAACAGAGGTTCAGTCCTCAGGGACTCACTGTGCTGGTCGGCTTCAGCAGAGGCAAACGTCTCGGGGTCGACCGTCATTCCGTCCAGGCAGACAGACAGATCTCCCACCACGTCTGACGAGTCTCTGTCCGCACTCAGCTGTAAAGTCTGCACCACCTCTGAAACTGCAATCAGACACAACACTGCAGTGAGAACACAGATCTATGCGAGACAAAACTCAACTACAGGACAGCTTTAGTCAGCATTTATTACAAAAGGCAGAAAAACCAGGAAAACCAGCAGCAGCAGCAGGTTGATCAGAACACATTACTGCAGACACAAACCATTATTTTAACAGTCGACTAATCACTGATTATTTTTTACAGATTAGTCGACTAATCGGGTCATGCACAAACTGGATGTAAAGCACAATCATCATTAGCTTTAAACTCACTTAAAAATAAAGACATTGAAACTTTTAATGAATCATGGCTCCTCTGTCCTTTATGAGTTTCTGGGATTAAAAGAAGATTAAATCAAATGAGAGAGATCAGGAATATACTTTCCATCAAACTCATTTTGACAGGTGACCTTTGACCCTCCACAATCCAAACTATTTGACAGGTGCCCCACCCCTTAAGATGACGTAACAATTTAATATCAATTTTACATAAAAAGGGTTTATAGGGTCAAAGGTCACCTGCCAAACTGAGTTTGATGAAAGTATATTACTGATCTCTGTAATGAGGTCGGCGTCTGAAACAAGGAACTATTTTTCACTAAAGATAAAGTTTTGGTCTGACTGACTCAAATAATGAAAAAAAGTGGATTTTTTTTTAGTGCTGAACGCTCACAACTTTGTTCAGCTTTACAATACTGACTCTATATAATATAAAGTAACAACTAATCAGCTATTTTAATAGTCGATTAGTCGACTAATCGTGAATACACTAGTGTATTTAGAGTTCAGTTTAAGTAATATAAAGATGAATTCTGCTTTTGTCTGAAGTTATCAAGCAGCGCAATAAAAATATACAATGAAATGTGCATAATCTAAAGTGCTTAAAAATAAACTGCTTTTCTACTGTTGACTTAGACTAGAGATCTCATTGTTAGCTTTACTGGAATACATTTCTAAACAGAAACTGAGTGGAAAATGAATAACAATCAAACAGAAAACTATGTTTTCTTTTTATTGAAGAATGCCCAAACCTGAAAGTATAACAGAACATTAAAATAAGTAAAGATTTATGAAAGAAGGTGCAGACATTGGACTGCTTTTAGGGAATTCTGCACCTGTGAATGAAGCTGTTAGCCCTCTAACAGCCTCTAACAAGTATTTCAGAAGAGTTTTCTGTCCCTGATGCAACACTACTCTCTACTAATCCAGTGGTCCCTCGCTCTACTGCTGTTCATCCTTCACTGACTCACTGTTTGTGTAAATGAGCATGGCTTTCTTTTTAACAGCCTGTTCTGCGTCCTGATTGGCTGCAGAGTACTATCAATTATTCTCCTCTGTGTCGTGTCTCCAGTAGAGAATGCATTCATCTTGTCAAATCTACAATTGTGAGCAGATCTTTGTCTTCATTCTAGAGTACTGAACTAATATTTCTACGAAAGTCTGAACTTAAAAAGGATTAGAGCTTATGGAGAGAAAGGTGTGAAAATGTTCTGAGAAAAGTGTATAAAGTGTGGAGGGTTCTACACTTTTACAACATCTGTAATTTTTATAAAAAGTTAAGTCGACTATATTAAGAATCCTGCGTTAAACGAGGGACCTCTATAGACAAATACAGCACCGAGTTTAATGAAGAAGACTGAAAACTGCTCAGAGGCTCAGAAATGATCAATCTTTTGACTGTTGTCTGACTTTTAGTCCATTTTCTGCTCCGTGATTCGGATCTAAAAATGAAGCAACGACTTTTAGAAACTAAACTTTTTTCACGTGTTTTTCAACCAGAGATGGTCAGGTGATCCGTGAATCATTTTCACGGATCCAAAAACATTTAACATCGCCTGGATATCAGCTGTGTTCATCCAAAAAGGCCCGGATAAAACACTGAGTAGTTAGGAATATGAAAAATCATAAAATACTTTTTTCTTTGCGATTCTATTAAGGACACTTGATTAGAATGATGATTGGATTGGTGGAGAGTACCAGAACTTTCTCCATTAATCATACTTGGACGTTTGAGCAATATGCCATCAGTCTGACCAATCAGACGTGGTTAAGGTCCTCACTTCCTGGTGCCGACATGGTCCAAAGTTTCTCAGTTCCAATAAAAATAGCAGCTCTAAATGTTGTTTAGAGGTGTTGCTTTTGACAAACCATGTAAAAAGTGTATAAAATAATAAAACTTAAAGACGCGAGTCAGGTCAGCTTCAACGCCACAGTGAGCACTACATGTCCCATGATGCATTGGGTTCAAGTGACAGCGTCTCTCACTGCGTTGCTGTTATGGTCATGAAGAACAACAAACACAAACGTGGAACGGATAAATTCAATGTCTGACTTAAAACATTTTGAAAATTTGAAGCTTAAATAAAACTCTAAAGAAATAAGATTACAGTTAAGAGGCCAAAAGACATTTGAACTAAATTGAAAAGAATGTTTTCAATAAAGAAACCTTTTTTTTGTTAAAATTACATTTTTTTTATTTAGACAAAAATAAAGTGAATGAAGATGAATATAATGTTGATCTTTTTGGTGTAAAATTCCTAAAGCATTTTGTCATATTTGTTCAAAAATTGAAACAACTATTCAACTAATAAATCACTACTTAGAAAAAAAAATATGACAAGTTTTTGTTTGTTTTGTTTTTTTCCTTTTGTTGTGAGGTTACACAAAAGTGCATCATAATAAACAAATATAAGGGAAAACCAATAAAGTGGGTAAACTTTCCAATAATTTAGTTGAAAATTATTATTGACAACAATACCAACTTATAGGAGAAACAGCTGGAACTTCAAGTGTTTTTGTGCTTCAGTTATTAAAGTGAAATGCATGTGAGATTGTGGAGAGACTTCATCAATAGAGACTTCCTCTTTTTATCACATTTTTGGTTGTTGGTGCGCCACAGGATATTTTGTACCTGGCCTCAAAAATCAGTTAAAAAACCCTGCTTTATTCTAAAAGAAAAAAAATAAGTAAGTCAAGAATGACAGACACATTTGGCTCCCAGATACAAACGGGAGCAGAAGTGATGTAAACAGCTTCAGGAAGTATCTGCCGTCACTGCTATTATTTCTAAAACAAATAAGCTGCAGGAACAACCTCGGCTGATCAGGAAGTGGTGCATCGACTGATGAAACGACATTTTCAGAGATGAAAATAAAATCTAGTTTTAGGTTTAGTAAGATGAACACAGTAGGAAAAAAAGCACAAACAAAAGTGAGCAAGTTTCAGACATCCCTGCAGCTCGAGCCAACAAAGCTGAGCTCTAATCTCCTTATTAGGCGTCTCACCATGACATAACCCTGCAGGCCTTCAGGCTTTTCTCCACAGCGGTTTGGAGGAGGTCTGCTCTGTGCAGGCAGCATTTGCCCAGACTTTAGCACGCTTTTGACACAATAAAAACCCAATAGAGCTTTGTGTGTCCTTCCACTCACTTTTCATGTTATTAGACTTGAGTATTTCACTGATATCCAGGCTGGCGATGCCGAGCAGCACGTCGGACTTCAGGGCCTGGTAGCTCCATACGCGAAACACCAGCTTGCTGAACGGAGTCACGATCCTGTTGGAAAACAGCGATTACAATACAGTTCCCAACACAAAAACAAATTTTGTTTTTCTCCAAGTAAATTAAGTTTTGTTTTATCAAATAATTTACAGTAAAACTCAGAAGCTACTCCAGGACAGCAGGTCTCTGTACCAAACACGGCGACATGAACGCCTGCAGGAGGAAACCGTCTGCACTCGAGAGCTCCGGTCCGCTTACATTTGGAAACACATGATGTGTTATCACTGACACAACTTAACACGCTTATCAGCAGGAGGGGAGATTTGTGCTGTATTTAAATGACAAGAAGTTCATGTATATATTACTAAAACAAAGTGGAAAACAAATCATTAACATTATAAGTAACAAAATGACCTAGACGAGGAAACTAGGCAAGAAAAGTGAACAACAAAAAAGTTTATGTCCATTTAAAAGAGTTTTTTAATGTAAAATGTGTTTATTAGACTGTTGAAGAAGCTCTTATATTAATCCTGCATTAGTAGCAAATAATACATCTATAAATGCAAATATACCTTTATAGAGGTATATATACGTAAACTGTTGCTTTTCCTGTCCATTTCAGAGACGTTTACTGTTGTTCTTCCAGGAATAAACACATTTTAAAAACTCTGAAGTAGCTCATTTGAGCCAACCAGCACGACTCTCATTTGCACATGCGTTTCTAGTTCTGAGTTACTAAACTTACTTCTCAAATTCCTCATGTATAACAGGGTTTTTTTCAACAAAATCGATTAAAAATCCAGATGTTTTGAGCTCTAAAGACGTAGAGTCCAACCAGTTTATCCAGATTTAAATTTGTAGAAACATAGATATTTATTCACATTGACGTTGCATCCATTTAATGTTTTTAATTGAACAATTTCCTACAGAGATCAACAACATACAGTAGGCCAAAAAAAAAGAAAGAAAACGATTCAGTCAAAGTTATATCTATGATGAAAATGACAGGCTTCTCTCATCTTTTTAAGTGGCAGAACTTGCACGATTAGTGACGGACTAAATACTTTTTTGCATCATTGTAATTCTTATCAATAAGTCCGTTTTCAAAACAAACTATAGCTAAAAGCTTTAAAAACACATTAAGGAAAGTAAACCCTGAATGAGAAGTGAACCTTTCTTAAAGTCTCCCTTCAATCATCTTCTATTTTCAAAGTGTTCCCAGCAGTCTTTTCATTATGATGATGCCGTTTTTAGCCAAAATTAAAAACCTGTTTTCTAGGACGTCGTTTCTGCAGAGCGGCAGGAGTTCATGAGAAATTCCCCTCTGAAGACTCACTGAGAGCTCAGAGTTTGCGGCCCGCCCTGTGTATGTCTACGCCACAAATAAGCTTCTGTCAAACAGTATTGTTCATCTGCTCCTGATTCACTACAATTTGAATAAAGAAATACTCAGAAATGCTATTTTAAGCTCAGGTTTCTTTACATATGACCACTATCATCAGATAGATGCAACAAGAACACAAAATAAAAAACACAATTTCCATTGGAGTGGGTTTTTCAGAGCTTCTGCAAATACACTGAGGTCCTTGAAACAACAAACTAATAACATTTAAAACATGAGGACGTGTTTTTGTTCAGACACTGATCTCAGACTAAGACTGAAAGAGAACTGAAAGGGTCCGAGTATGTGTGAATCCCTGACTGCTGGGCCCGCTCTCCTTTCAGGTTACCCGTTTGGGGTTTGTCACTTACACAGTGAGTGGCTGCTTCCACTTGGGGCTGTGGGTGTTGTTGCATTTTTCCGTTTTCTTGCATTGGCCGTCAACTGACAGTTCTACATAGGGACTGGGACCGAACCAGTTCTTCCTGTTTTCTCTGAGTTTAGCTGAAAGCACTGAAACAGAGAAGAGACAGAATTTAACAGTAAAAATTTGAAAAAAAAATCCTAATACAAGTAGTAACATAAAATATCCCGTTTCTGAAAACCGTGATCCTATTTTAAAAACATTGTTTACGGGCAAAGTGTCTGGAACATGCTTGTCACATGACATCCACTCACTAAAGCGCCCAACAAAACCCTTCTATATTGGTTCAAACAGAGAATTGTGTTGTTTTCTTAGTAAACCTGCATGGGTGAAGGTCAGCTCTAAATGCATCCTAACATGCTAGGAATGCTGTAAATATGCACGATTGCTGTAACATTGCCACAGCACCACTGATATGAACTAAAACCTAAAATACCTGAATGTTCCTTTGTTACAGCATTCACCGTTTATTTAAACCCAAATGAGACAAAAGTCAAAGTAATCAAATAGATATTGATATATTCATTTAGATGTGTGCAAAGTGAAAACTTACCATTAATTTGCAGCTGTGACTTGAGAGGGAAACCATTGGAAGTGCCTGACCTGGCGAGCCCACTGGCCATGACATAAGGCTGAGAAGAGGCCCTGCAGCACAAAAATAAAAGCAACTAATGATTCCTGCAGGGATGCAGAACATGTCTTCACACAAAGATCTGGAGCAATCCAAGCCAGCAAATTCTCAGGATTATTTCTAAAAAGCTTTTGTATTGCTATAATCCTGTCATTTAGCAGAGAACTATTTATTTTGATAGTTTCCACTCAAATATTTGTCAGAATAAATTCTGGAGGGGGAAATGTGATTGTACTGTTGAGTTTACACTGTTCTGACTCCGTTTTCTGAACCACAGTTGTACATTTTGAATCATCAAGTCCTCTTTAAAAAAAAAAAAAAAAAACGTTTGAGCCATAAAACCATGTGAGATTTTCATGCTGAACAGTTGGCTCTTTTTAAAAAAGGTGCTTTTGATGCTACGACAGGAAACATGAAGACATGGAAACAGCTGGATTCAAAACAGGAAATGAGCCGGAGTAACTAGAAGTTCAGATCCAGAATTCCTGGAAAAAAGACCGAATGAACCCTTGATGAGCACAATGGGACTTTCCTGAACCAACAATCTGCATCTTATCCACTCTGAGTTAGATGCTGGAAAGTTTGAATAACTTTCATAGATTAGTTTCAATTCAGCAACCAAATATCAACTTCAGAATTTGGTTTTGTTTTTAGATTTTTGGGGGGGTTCAGTCCAGTGCTAAACATTTTCAGAGGATTTGAGATTTTAACAAATGTTAAAAATGTGCTTAAAGGAAAAAAGGATGTACTTTTACAAAGGTCGGGAATCAATTTTTAAAAATTAATTACATCGCAAATCTGGAAAAAATGATTTGCGATTAATCACCTTTTTCTGTTACAATATTTACAAGCCACTTATTATCTGCAAATAATCATAATATAAAATCACAGGCACAATTTTACATTTAGAATGTATATTCTTAACCCTTTAAAGGTCTAAAACTCTGTTTTTGTGTATATTTGAATTTTCTGTACTTTCAATTTGAAAGACTTCATGCTTATTTATTTGTCATCATGTTAATCATCATAGACTCTCCTATGTGACACTACCTTTATTTTGTTATTTTTCCATGTTATATTCACACATTAGACATAAAATCATGTAAAAACAGAAAATTCTGTGTGGAAAATTGGGATTCATTTTGCTGTGGAAACCCCAAAAATGTTTAACAAACAAACTTTTAGTTATGATTTTATAAAAACAACAAGGATAAAATTTGTCAGCAAACTAATCAATATGTTTTTAAATGAAAAACAAAATGATCCAGGCTAAAGTCACACCAGGCAGCCCAAAATAAGAATTTCTCACTGTTGTCTATTTTACATTTTTACTGGAATTCTATTTTTTCAGCTTTTCTGTTTTTCCCTCATACATTTATTGTGTTTGTGAAAAATAAAACACATTTTTTTTGGGAGAACTTTGATCCAGCTGGATTTCAGGTCGATTGGAATCTACACAGGTGGGGGCGTGTCTGTCCATCCTGAACCACTCGCCTCCCGTGACGCTGGAGGGCGGGACTTTCGCGGCGTTTGCACAATTTCTAGATAACGCTGAGGCTCGTTATTGTGGAAAATTCATGTCGGTCCTCATCCCAAAATAAAATAATGATCAGTTTGGATTTCTAATAGCAGACGGTTCTTTTTGGCTCCGCCCCCACTGCTGCTGCTGCATTACAGCCGTCAGACTGACATCCGTTCTCCACTTCACTTATTAAAATAAAAGATCGCTTTTTTCCAAAATCTACAAATAAATGCCATATTATCTCTTTCATTTAATAAAATCTCAATCACAGGATGTAAAAAAAGTTTGTCTAATTTAGACATATTTTATTACGCTGATCTCACAGCTGCACAGCAGGACACCTGAAGACATTCATACATATTAACTAATTCATTATGTTCATTATGTTAATCATGCACATCAACATTCACATCCCTAATTATTACACTTAAGATCAACCATAAAACTACTTTTTTGCTTCAAGGTCTATTCCACAAGAGACTTTTCCAAATAAACTGGTTCAGAGGTGAACTTTCCTTTAGAAAAACCTCGTCATAAATGTTTGTTTACTGTCCAACAAACATACAAACAAGAATACCTCAACAATAACAGCCTAGAAAATGCATGTAGATAAAACACAGGATCTGTGTTTCAGTTTGGCCGGTTAGTTACCTCCAAACGTCTCTGAATAATAGATGTTCCTCCGTCTGTCCGGCTCGGCGTGCACATGGCAAAGCAGGAGAAAGTGAGGGGCTCCTGGGTAAACTTTCACTTTGGCTACTGCTTTGATCTTTGTCAATAATTTAATACAACGGCTGACTTTGCTGCATCGCAAAAAGAATGACCGCTCTCTGTCTCTGTTGATAAAGATATTGTGTAGTTTTCTTTAATATTCTAACAGCTTTATTCCTTATTTCTATGTTTCAACTCTGTTGAACCTGACACCGAGTTTGAAGAAGTTTTCTCCTCGGTGTAGAACACATTCCACATGCAGTGCTGAGAAGGGGAAGCACACCTTCATAGGAGAGCATCTAGTGGAGGGAAGTCAGTACTCAAAGATGACAACTGTTTAAAACAAGGCCGAAGCGGAGACCAGCGTTGGCATCACGCAGAAACAGTCCAAACCTCTTACTGACCCAATATATGTGTAAACCTTAGACCAGGGGCCTGCAACCTTCAACACTTAAAGAGCCATTTGGGTCCATTTCTCTCTGACAACATCCATCCCAACATGAGCTGCAAGGTCTTATTCACTTTCAAGAAAATAAGACCCCAGTTTGTTTTTATATTAATGCTACTGTTATGATAACTATAAGCAAACTATTTTTTAAAATAAATTAAAATGAGGCTTTTTTTTTTTTTTTTTTTGTGAGATTTCATATGACTTCCTTTCAAAATAAAATACATCAAATGTCACAAAGGATTATCTCAATGCAGCAAATCATTAGATTTTCAATTTTTAGAAAAAAATCTATGTATCTAATGAACTAAACTAGAGCTAATTCAGTAATATTTTTTACAAACACTTGAAATACTTACATTTCTTTAAAAATATAAAATTTGGCACTTCAAAATCTGTCAAAAAGCTTCTGATATGTAATGTCCTTCAACTGTCTGTTTTACTACTTCCATACTTTATACAGTTCTACTTTTTAAAAAATGTTTTATTTTCCTTTAGCCAGAGAGCCACAATGGAGAGGTCAAAGAGCTATGTGGCTCTGGAGATGCAGGTTGCAGACTCCAACCTTAGAATAACTTCCCCAATTTCTTCTGTAAACGCAGGGTTTCCCTTAAAACTGAATAATAAAAATGAGATCTGTGTCCTTTGAACACAGATCTCAGAGCTGCTTTGGGTTGTGTTGGTGATAAAGGATATTTGCATATATATGCCTCCTGATAAATCGCATTTGGACTTCTGTCTCGACTTAAATATTGTTCATACTTAATTATTTCTTTCAATTTGACAGTTTATTTTTATTTAACAATCTAAAATCCCTCAAAGTCAGGGACATTTTGTCTATGATCTTTTAGTCATTAAAAAGTTACAGTTTAAAGTTTTAAAATGGGAATTCTGCCATTTTTTTTTGGACTATTTTACTAAGAATTTTTAAGCTATTTTTAAGTTTAGCAAATATTTCAGCTACATGTTAAATGTTTTGGCTAATTTAGATTTTTTAGGCTATTTTGAAGTGTAACTGTTTTTTTCAACAACATGCTAGCTGTTTTGGCTAACCTAAGTTTTTTCTTTATTTTAGTTTTTTAGGCTAATTTGGTATTTAGCTAATATTTTAGCTGGCTGTCAGCTTTAACATTTTTGGCAATTAACTTCAACGTTCTTAGCCATCAATTCCATCATCTATCAGCATTAGTATCTTCAGCGGCCAAATTCAGCTTACAGCATTCACACTAGTATCATCATCGGCAATGTTACATATCTAGTTTATAATTATGTTAAAAAGTAAAAAAAAAATGTAGTTTTAGACTCTCCAATAAATGTTTATCCTGTTCGGCCCACGACCTAAGCTTTGTTTTTTATTTTGGCTCCTATAGCACGATTGAGTTTGATACCCTTGCCCTAAAGAGTAAAATCTTTTTTTGTTCAAAACAAAATCTGCTTTTTAAAAGGACTCTGTAAAATATTCTCCTGAAGTACTAAAATTTTCAACCGTTCACATCACAGACTTACTACGGCCCCATGACTAATGCTGTATATCAGCAAAACATGTCTAATTATATAGTAGTATAGATCGACACGTTTAGTTATTCAGTATATAGTAATTTTTTAAAGATAACCGTCAGACCAGTATTTTCATTATGAAGAAAAAAAGAAGACAAAAAATCTGAGCAACTCAGCAAGGGGTATACATTTTAGATGTGTGGGGATGAGGATCTAGAAAAACAGCTGAGACATTTTAGTCACGCAATGATCTAAGAGTTAATAAATGTCCAGCTAAACCTGCAATAAAGGCTGCTGACACAGAGGAACACCTCACCAGGTGCCTGATAACTGCTGACGGTGATCAGGCCTTCAACACAAAGTTTCCACTCATCTTTGAAGACAAATCTATCGCAGATTCACGACACTCACGAGCAGAAGACACATCCCATAATGTCAATAATGACGCCTGACAGGCGCCGTCAGATCGCCTCTTTCGATCCTTATCAACTATTCGCACGCGATTCATCAGATACGAGACACTACATATAGACTCAATAGTACTTGTAGTAAATAAGATCTTACATGGCTATCAAACTACACTTGATTCAAATCGTAGTGAGCTGATTAATCAGTTTAAGTATAATGATTTCTTATGCTCTAAAGATTCTCAAAAGACGTGGGTGGAGTCAAATCGACGTGGTTTAAATGTTGTTGCTATGCAGGAAAAACACAAATTCCTCTATTTAATGAGCCTAAGTGAAGGCTTAAACAAACCTTAACAGGCTTATATAATTTTCTCCACCTGCAAATGTACTATTAAGCTAATGCTAACAACGATAGCCGATTTTTTTGGACCAAAACGAACCGATAATTAACTAAACTGTTACGATGCTGAACGTGGAGCGGCCACATTTGCATTGACGGTGCAGAGACTGCAGTTGTTATGAACGTGTTGAATGTCAGCTGGAGACCAAACAACCTGATGCCATCCCAGGGACGGCTAACGGCTAACCTGTTAGCCGGACACAGGCTAACAGGCTGGAAACCCCAAAGTCAGACAGGAACGGACGAAAAGGCAACTCGTCTGATTTATCGAGTGACATTTTCCGTCTTACCTTAATCCAGAAGACGCTGTAACAAGCGGTTGTCAGGCGTAAAATCCTCGCGGCTGTCGTCGTTCTGGTTTCAGTCAGCCTTCACTTTTAGGAAGTAGAAACTTCCACCATCTTCGTAAGCTCCCGTCACGTGACCGAAACAAGGCGGGGTACGCTTCCCTCCCTCTCTGCTTTGTGATTGGACCAGAGGAATTACGTAGTTAGAAAAATCAGGAAGTCATAAAATGTTTTATTTAACACTTCTAGCAAATGGTTTCACATACATTCCTACGTTTTTTCTCATTAGATTGCATTGATCTAATACTAAAATGAGACTTTGACCATAGAAAACGTCCTATTGAACTTTCTTCTCATCATCAGCAGGTGTAACTTTACTGGAAATTCATATAAAACATAACTTCAGTCCACACAACTCGAACTGTCTGTATATTCTCTGTAGAAACAAATCTTTATTTTGCACAAATCGGCTTGATAAGGATATTTGGTCACTGTTAAATATTATAAATGACAGTTGAAACATGATGTCATTTCAAGTTTTTTCTTCTATTAAATTAAATGGTAGAAAACAATATAATAATGTAATAAAAGCAGCTTGGTGCTGCTCAAATTTTCCTATTCTTATTTACAAAACAAAAACAAAATTAAAACATAAAGAAAATGCTAGAATAGTTTCTAGTTTCTTTGAAGATAACAGTTTGTATGAAACCCCCCTCTTATTATATTATGATTTTTGCATTTGATTGTAATTTTTTTCCATATTGTTTTATTTGTCTTTATGGCTGTGAATGTAATCTTTGGAAATTTTTTCGCTGTTTTAATAAAAAATGTCCCAAAAATAAAATACACATAAAATGAAAAAGCAAAGTTAGAACAAAGAAATTGTTTACACGTTCTAATAAAGATGAAATAAATCAAAATTAAGTTGTTAAAAAGTTAAAAACACATAGATACTAAGGGTTTTCATGTAACTTATTGTCCTTCACAAAGGTGAGCATTTTAATTTAAATTTCTTATTTCACATAATTAAAATAGAAACACATCTCCTTGTGGAATTTATTAGAAAGTGGTTTGGTTTATGACAATGTACTCTTGTGAATATGAAACTTGCCTAAAAATATTAGAACTTAAATGAAAATTTCTGCTAGATTAACATACACCAAAAATAGAAATACGTTATTATCATTGTTTGACCAAAAAGAGAATTTAGAAGAACACTAGAGCTGAAAATCATCTCAAAGACTTGGGATGCAATCAAAAAGCAGATGGTCAGTCAGTTCTGTTAACGACACAAAAATGTCAATATTTTTCTTCAAATCCAAACCTAATCCTTAAAGTTATGTACCAGAACATACACCATTTGTAAGTTTCGAACAAACTTCTTTGGAATTTGTATTGATTTTATTAAATCTGACATCAGTTTACTCACTTCCTGTTTGGTATGAAATTGTGAAATTACTGAGTTTTTTCTTTTAGAGGAATTTTGAAAAACAATACATGAATGAGGAAATGAGTAAACATGTGAAAGGTCCATCTCACTGATTCATATTCAAACAAATGCGGCAATTGAAAATGGAAATTACCACAAAAGAAAGTACATTTAGATATTTGACTCAGAAATACTGAAAATAATGTTTGTATTTCTACATTTCCACCAACTGTTGAAAATGTTCTTGGTAATAGCATCATAAATCAAAGTATATTTTTAATATATTTATGTATGACCATATTTCTATATTTATGAGGTTATTTTTTACACATTTACACATATGTATGTGTTTTTAAAATTTAGAGTTTGTTCAGTTTTATATTCAAAAGGTAGCCTTGACAAACAATAACAGCTACACTTGAAGTTTTTTTTATTAAGTATACTTGAGTAAAAGTATAGAAAGTACACAATAGGTCTCAGGTGTCAAAGTCAAGGCCCGGGGGCTCATCCGGGTAATTCTATCCGGTCTTCAGATCTTTTTTTTAAATTGTTTTTAATGACCCGATGTTATCTTGCGCTCGTTTCTAACTTGCATAATTTAAAAAAATATGTATTTAAATGGAGAGTAAAATATTAAAAGTTATTTAAGGTTTAAATGTATTTATTCTGGAATAATATTACTGACTTTTTATTATTATAATTATGTTAAAAAGTTACAGTTTTAAAGTTTGAACAATTTGCATTATTCTAGCTTTTTGGACTATTCTGGTATTAACTACGTTTTTTTTTAGGCTATTTGGAGTTTAGTTAATATTTCAGCTACACGCTAGCTGTTTTGACTAACATAAGTTGTTGTTTTTTTTTTTTTTTTTTTAGCTTTTTAGGCTAATTTGGCATGTAGCTAATGTTTTAGATGGCTATCAGCTTCAGTGATTTCAGCTATCAGCTTCAATGTTTTTAGCTATTAGTTTCAGCAACTTCATCAGCCAAATTCAGCTTACAGCATTTACACTAGAATTATTGCAGGTAATTCAATATATCTAGTTCATAATTATGTTAAAAAGTTTCGGTTTTAAAAATGTAGTTTTAGAGTGTTTAATAAATTTTTATTCTTTTCGGACTGCGACCTAATGTGTGCTTTGGATTTTTCCTCCTGTGCGATTGAGTTTGACACCACCAACATAGACTATGTACATGTAATGTAAGAAATATATTAACTGAATACTTCATCGAGCTAAATTTGAACATTTTAAGTTTACAGAATATATAAAACGTAAACTTCAAGTATACTGTCTCACTAAGTATAGCCTACTTGTAGTAAACTGCTGAGCATTTACATATTCTGTATTTCAAAATGTTGCTAGTTAGACAAAATATTATACATACGGCTATCTTGATTGTTCTGTCGCTGAAATTTAATTAAATTCAAGCCATAAAGACATATTTTACAAATGTCAAAGTATTTACACTTACAATACCAACAGCTTTATTTCTATGTGCATGCTTTTCTCATCCATCTTCTGCTGTTCATCATGGCCTGGTGGTGGTGGTGGTGATCTGGACATGGATGCCCTGACCTTCCTGACCTCCCTGAAGCTTTCTTAAGTTTCAGAGAAGGTTCAATTTACTGCTGACAGCACAAATCAAAGTCCTGCTCCGGTTGAACACGGCACTTAGACGGGGGTCCCAGACTGTGTAACCACAGCATCTCCCACAGAACACAGCGGGGGAAAAGAAATGACACTTTCATCACATCCACGAAGCACATGTGGATGTGATGAGCAATTTCCTATCAGCCCACAGGAACTCTGAGTAAGATAATCTACCATTCCTCCTCAATCAGAGGTTCTGTCATATTTAAAAACAATTTCTTTGACTTTTTTAATTTGTCGTTTTTATTGATTTATCATTTTTTTTAACCTTAATTTGGATTCACTAAATTATCAAAGAAACTCACATTTAAAAATAAAATTAATCAACAAATGCCAGCTCAGAATGAAATAAAATTAAAAAATGTGCAAATGAGAAGTCTTTTATTTTGAAAGTGGCCACAGGAAAACCCCTTGGTGGTGCTGTTGAGTTTGACGGGGTTTTTTTTTTTCCTGTGTCTATAAAAAGAGAACGAGACGTTAAATCCAGAATGTGGATATTTTTAAGAAAAGGCAGTTTGACACTGAACACGCTTTTTAAAATTCATTATGGGTACATTTACAGGGATTTCCACACAAAACCACCTCTGTGATGTGGGAGGGCAGATAATGTCAGTTTTCAATGAATAATTTCATATCCAGTCTTCAATAATGTATATATGACATTACTGTTAAGGAAAATGTTTTTCAAGATTGATAAATCCTCATTGAAAAGTTGTTTGTGCATGTTATTAACACTACTTTAAGCAATAACTTATATCTCACATTTTATTAATTTATACCCAATTTCGAAGCCCTTATTTGGAATTTCAGTTATTTAGTTCTCATTTTTTTAAGTTTCAATGCTGTACTGAAGTGTAAATTGTTCAAATAGTTCTAGCCATCCTCCTAAATCTGTTCACAACACTGTTTCATTTAAGACACTTTTGTCTCACTTATTGTATTTGTTTGCTTGAATATTTCAAAGCTTCAGAATATCAAGTGTGATTATGTTCTAAAAGGATGTCTGAGCTTGAGTACCCAGAAGCCCCTGGGGGTCTTAATCCTTCTTTATATTGTTTTCACCAGACCATAATCTCTGACTTCACCCGTAGGATTCAGAAGCCTAAAGGTGATGTTTGTATTGTTTGGACTCAAATTTAAAGGAGTTCATAAAAAAAAAAAAAAAAATCGATAATCAGGAAAATAAAACATAAAAGCAAAACAAAGAAAACCCTAAAATATTTTACAGCCAGGCTGTAAATTTGTTTAGTTTGATGTCAGACTTAAGATATGCTGTTTATCAATCTACTTTTTTAAATCAGGAGCACCTTCAGGATGTTTTACATTTACACGGAAGGAAGGAGGAACGGAGGAGGAGAGACCTTGAAGGAGGAGTTCATGAGAATATTCTGACATTAACACATTAATAAACATTATTAATGTGTTTATAGGTTATTAGTAGGACATTTGTCAGCATAAAAAGCAGAATAAGGTTTATTAACATACTCAGTAGGATTCATTACAATATAAAGTGAAATCATTGTAAACAAAGGTCTCATTAATAAACTGCTTACAAACTTAAATACGTTTTATTAGGGCTGTGAATGTTGATACGTTAACGAGTGGGATTAATAGAACATAATTAATTTGTATTAATTAGGCGTCCTGCTGTGCAGCTGTGAGATCAGCGTAATAAAACTGTCTATTAGACAAACTTTTACATCTGTGATTGTGTTGAGATGTATTATAATGTGTATTAGACAAATTTTTTTATTATTTGATTAGTTTTTATTATGATAGAGACAATATGGTATTTATTTGTAGTTTTTGGACAAAAGTAATATTTCATTTTAATAAGTGCAGCAGATAACGAAACTCAGTCATACAGCTGTAGCAGCAGTGCACCTGCTATGGGGAGGTCCTTCAGAATCTGAAGGAATTATCTTGTTCACGGTTGAAAAGTTAAAGATTTTGTGTTTAAGCGTCACTGACAATGCCTTAAAGGTCAAAACGACTTTATAAACTCATTTTCGATTCATGGTAAAATGATAAAAATGACTCAAGAAATCCAGCTATACAATAAAAGTGCGCTGGAAGCCCCTGCAGTGCATCAGTTTATCAGAATAAATACGAAACAAGAAAAACATCAAACGCTTTCAGTAACATGGCAGCTTCATATATTTCAACGTATTACAAAACAGTTAAAACACCAACCAGTTGAAAACATTAAAAGGAGGTGATAAGACCACTACCATAAGTACAAACAGCATTTGCTTTTTATATTTTCTTCAATTTGCTAAGAAAAAAAAACCATTGAATCCAAGCATTTATTTACAAAGTACATTCAGTCTGCAAAAGCAAAACATTGAACAAATATCATTCTTAAAAATGAATGTCATATTGTTTCTTCTGCTCTAATAAGAAAAAAAATGCATTTGTGGATACAAAAAGTGAATATTTAAACTAAAGAATAACATAATAAAAAAAAAAAAATTCCATATGCGCGATTAGAAAGGCTGGATCTTTAAACTGTGAAATGACATGTTTATGAAACAGATGCAGTAAAGCGGGGCATGAGGGTGTGAAAGGTGGATGCAGAGGATGGGGTTAGATCATCTGTCAAGGCCCGGGGGCCGGATCCGGCCCTTCGCGTAATTCTATCTGGTCCTCCAGATCTTTTTATTTTGTTGTTATTATTGGCCCGACATTGTCTTGCACTTATTTCTAACTTGTAAAATTTAGAAAAAATATAACTTTTATGGACTTTAGCAGATATTTCAGCTAAATGCTAGCTGTTTTGGCTAATTTAGGCTTTTCTTTTTTTAATTTTTTAGGATGTTTTGGAGTTTAGTTAATGTTTCAACTACATACTAGCTGTTTTAGCTAATTCATGCATCATGTGACCTGATCAGCAGGTAAAATAGTAATCCAATACGAGTGTTTTGTCCTTTCGCAGTCTGGCAGTTCTCTGGCTGCAGCCAGCCTCCCGGACTTCAGCCGAGCTCGCTCAATACGCCAGCAGACAGACAGCTGCTGCGGGGGGCGGGAGCTGCCTGCTCGGGTCACCTGAACTCACGCTTTTCTTATTTTCGTCGAGACAATAATGAAAAAGGTACCCACTTTTCCCCCTTTTATCCACCAAACTCAGTCACAGAGACACAGAAACACTGTGGAAGCAGCTGTGATTCAGATAAAAGTCCCGGTAGTGACAAAATCTTTGAAGGATTTCATTTTTTGTAGATTTTTGTAGATTCCTCACAATCAATAAACTAACATTATCTGTCTTCCATTCATTGGAAGTGTTACTTACACAGACACCCACACACAGCCGGGGCGTCTAGCTCAGGATCACATGTTTGACAGGCAGCGAGCAGCGAAATCGCTGCGGTGTGCGGCTGGGAGATTGTTGAGCTCTGATTTAAAAGGAACAGCCAGCTCGTCAAAAAACAACGACACCCAAAACGTCCATTTTTGACGCGGAGGTCCTAACCGTGCGTCAATATGTGATGACTTGCGAATGAAAACGTATTGATTTGGGAAGATGTAGGCATTATATTTTATTACTGAAGTACCAAAATTGGCACTGATTAGGAATCAAAACAGAAGAACCGCTTTGGCACCGGAACCGAATGAAACCCAATCGGTGCCCAACCGTACTTCTCATGAGGGTGGGTGTGGTGTAAAAACCATAAAAATAGAAGAAGTGCAAAGCCAAAGGAGAATTTCAAAGTTACATAACTTTACAAGAGAAGTTGATTAATATATATATTCTTCAGATTTTTCCTCCTGCGTGGGCCTCGTTCTGTTTGTCAGAGGGATTCTGGGAATCACTGAAGCTTTGATGGTCTGCAGATCCAGTAGGACTCTCTTCAAAAAGAGCATGAAACGTCCTCAGGGTCTCTGAATGGGAAGTAACAGGCTACTCTGCTCATTATGGTGTAACATTCATCCCATGAGAGACATCTTTAGTAACACAGTAAAAGACTTTCCTATTTTCTGAATATTTAAGTCACAAAAAATGCAAACAACATTAGTAGCCCTTAGCATTTGTTTGTGTTTGTGAAATGTAGGTGAAGCCTTCAGATGCTCTTGAAGTCTTTGGTCATTTGCCTCCAGCCCTCCCTCCCCCCAAAAAAACCCCCAGATCTTTCATCTGTTTTCGTGAACAAAAAGTGAAGGACTTACATGCCAACTACTTTCCTTTACAGTTCTTAAAACACCAAAAACGCTCTTCAGTTTCCATCTTTTCTGTCTTCTGCCGGTTTTTCCATTGTCGTTGGTGTTTGTCAGAGTCCCAGCTCCAGTGATTTCTTTCTTCTTTCAGATACCGGTGGTCTCCAGCCGGTTGCCAGCGTCCCTCTCCCCGTGGGTTCCCGCCTCGCCCGAGTTCCCCTGCTGCATCACGGACAGAGCGCGGCTGTTGTCTTTGGGCTCAGAACGCGCAGCAGGAGCGGGATGCTCCAGGTTGGCTCGGCTGGTCTCAACGATGGAGGAGTTGGTGTGGTAGTTGAAGTGGTTGCTGGTGGCAGGCGTTTCTCCAAAGCCGGTTTTCCCCCAGGCGGATTTCCACTGGACCCATTTCCTCTGCAGGGCGGTTTGAGCCTGGAATCCACAGGAGAAGCAAGAAGCCATTTTAGCAGTGACCCTGAGTTCCAAATGAGTTTCTATAAGATGACACGAAGTGCTTTGACTCTTTTTGTCATTTTATTTTGAAATTACAGAACTTAAAGGGATGAGCAAACAACCATATGCGGATCATTAAACTATTTAGTCTGTGGGGCCAAAATGATTGAAAACCTCATTACAACAACTTGACAAAATATTGGTGTTTGACCAAAAAAAAAAATCAAATGTTTTTTTTTGTCATTCTAATATAAACTTAAATATTTTCAGCTTCAAATGTTCTGTTTTTAGGTTTCAAAACTCAAAATTTCAGTTTCAACTCTTTTTTTTCTTTCTGAAAATTTCTGGTTTGAAACTTTTGGGCTCTTTGTAGCACGTTGGGGCGGGGCTAACACAAAAGACCAATCAAAATCGATGAGGATGGTAACTTCAGTCCTGGTGCATTAACTTATTCTAAGAACTTGGATAATTACGGTAAGAAAATGGCTGCATTGTCTGTACTATCACAATGCTGAAGTTAGCCTCCGATTCACAGCATTAGAGCTCCAAAGGAACATTCCACTGTAGTTTTCACACTTAGACCCCGAAAACAGGTCCTGTTCAAAAACTGTTTAAAGTCTGCTTTGGATAATAAAGAATACATTAAAAATTGTTTCTGATTTGTGAAAATTTGAAAAAGGATGATTTTTATCGCATTTTTCACACTTACACAGCCTAAGTACAGGTCCTGTTCATAAACTGCTGCACACAGACCGCTCAAACCTGGATTAAATAATGCTTTGGATAGTAAAAAAATACATCAAACACAGTTTAATTTGTTCATTTGACAAACAGTCAATTTAAACTGGACCTGTTTTGTGGTAGGAGTGCGAGAAATGCAATAAAAATCATCCTATTTCAAATTTTCACAAATCAAAAATAAATCAGAAACTGTTTTTAATGTACTCAGTCATTGATTGGCCAGATTGGTCACCATAGAAACGTTGATTTGGACCGAATCATGACTTCTTAGTCGTCTGTATGGCATTAAAAAAAAAAAAATGGCGTCTGACTCAAATTAATTTAGTTGGAGCCAGAATAAACCATTTTCTATGGGTGACGTTTCACTCACTCAGTCCAGTTCTCATCTACACTCAATGATTTCTCATTTAGTATTTTTATTACATGTGTGAACAACAGCAGGAACGATTCAAGATTTTTTGTCTTCTAATAAAAATCTTTATAATTTCTGAAACTTGACAAACAAATGTGTGAGCCTTCACAAATGTTGTTTTTTATGTGAACAAAATCTTCCACAAACCTCAGAGTTGCAGAAGCAGAATATAATTGCCACCATGAGTCCCTGCAGAGAGAATAGATATGAAAACAGAAAGATATGAGTGGGATTCTCATACAGATAAAATGTTCATGTGTTTTTATTATCAATATCTGAGAAATCATTACAATTAAACAGAGATGAACTGAAATCTTTACATTTTAAGTAGATTTTCTCCTTCAGAATCTACTGGAATTATCGTGTTAAGAATTAAAATATTACAGTTACACTGTAGCTCCGGTCTTAAAGCATTGAGCAAAACCTCCAAAGTTACTAAAGTTTTTTTTTTTTGTTTTACCTTAAGATGAATTTCTCCTGAGCAACCCGTGAATGTGTGTGCCTCATACCTGGAAGTGGGAGAAGATGTTGTTGAAGAAGTCGTAGACGTAGCCGATGCATCCCTCTGGTCTCCACGGCATGAGGATGAACTGGATTCCCAGCAGCGGGATGAGGATGAGGGTGGCCCTCACCGCCTTCATGTAGGCTGTGGACTCGGTGCAGTGCGTCTCCTTCAGCTTGGTGATCAGAACTCGGATGATGTTTAGAAGAAAGAAAAGGTTTACCTGGATAAACAAAAGATTCATGGGATTTAGATAGTGGCTGAAGGATTAGAGAAGAGCAGCCTTTCTCTCTGTTTCCATTTCAAGCCCGGTGAAAGATTTTCATTTAATTTTTATCAGAATTTATTTTTTGAACATAATCTTTCATATTTTTTAAACATTCTGTGCAGATAAATACTTATTTTTTTTACTTTATATAAAAAACTTGTAACCACTTCAAATTTTGACCTTTAAACGTTTAGCATCAAACAGACAACTTACGACCAGAGCCACTTGGATGGGGCCGTGAATGATGTAGACGAGATGCGTATGTGGACTGATCCAACACCTGAAAGAAATACAGACGGTTCTGATGGGCCTCCTTTAAGTTATCACGTCTTCAGTGGGATAAATCTTTTATTATAATTTTTTTTTTTTTTTTGTCCAGCTCATAAAATTAGACTAATAACTGTCAAACATGATGTTCTTTTAATTTTATCTTCAAGATCTTCATTTAAAGTACATGTCAAAGTCAATGCCCGGGGGCCGGATCTGGCCCTCCAGATCATTTTATTTTATTGTTAATAATCCCAATGCTATCTTGCGCTCATTTCTAACTTGCATAATTTTGACAAAATATATTTTGATAGAGAGTAAATATTGAAAGTTATTTCAGGTTTAAACTGATTTATTCTGGAATAATATTCCTGTCTTTTTATTATTCATAGTTAAATTAAAAAGTTACGGTTTTAAATTTTTAAAAATTTCTGATAGCTTATTTTGGCATTTACTAAGATTTTTTCAGGCTATTTTGAAGAGTAGCTAATATTTCAGCTACATGTTAGCTGTTTTGGCTAATTTAGGATTTTTATAAGTTTTTAAGGCTGTTTTGGAGTTAGGCTAATATTTACACACTAGCTGTTTTTTAGGATATTTTGAAGTTTAGCTGTTTTTTCAGCTACATGCTAGCTGTTTTGGCTAACTTAATTTTTTTTCTTTTTTTAGGCTGATGTGGCATTTTTTAGCTGGCTATCAGCTTCAGTGTTGTCAACTTGAACCAAATTTAATTTTAAATTTAAATAATTTACATTTAAATAACTAAACCTTACTTGTCATCAAAGTAAAGCCAGCGAGCGACGGCGTACGTGCTGGCAGGAATGATGGGAAAACCTGTGGACAAAAAAAACAAACACATGAAATCACTAAATCTCTGCTTCGTTTTTGTCTTATTATATACGAAAATAGAAAAACACATATGATTGAAATGATCCCACCCCTATTAGCCAGATAAAACATTAAACCTAAAAAAATATATATTTTAAAGCAAAGAAAACAAAAATTTGCATTTATTATTTACACTTTTTACTTGAAATATAGCTGGAAAACTGTTAGATTTAAGGATAATTCTGCTTTTGAGCTCTATATTTAGGGAGTCAAATATTCTGTCTTGCCTGCATCATTTTACAATATTCCGAATAGTCTTTCATTTACAGCAGAAAAAATACTGTATTTAGAAATATAAAAGTACACGAAATAGAAGCAAAAACGTTTTGCATCAAAATGTTTTGTCTAGATAAACAAACCACCTTCTGGAACCGAGTGTGTGGTTTGTAACTCACCCCATCCGAGGATGTAGTACCAGAAGAGCTGCTGCTCCTCCACGAAGACGGCCACGATGATGAGCGTGTGGAGGTAGATCCCCTCACACAGCATCCAGAAGTAGTTGGATGTGCTGGTGTACTGAGTCAGAGCAGCCAGGATCTTACAGCTCACCTGACCCAACAAAAACCACGCAGCTCTGCTCAGTTGATGAATGTCATTTGATTTCAAACAAAAAAAATGTGAATTTACAACAAAGCTGTGGTGCTACCAAAATATTTTCATCTGATTGAAGGAAGTGACTCACAGAGTTGCTGGAGGTTGTGTTTTCGTTAATGACGGCAGAGACGGAGAGGAACATGATGGTAACGATGGAGTTCAAAATGAAGGAGAGGAAGGTGTTCTTATGGAGGGAGATCCTCTGGCAGCTGAGACTTCTGAAAAATACACAAACAAAACACAGATGTAGCTGCTTGGTTTACTCATAAACAGATTTGATACAGTTTTCTACCTAAATGTGTCCAAAGTGTGTTGGGACTCACTTTAAGTAGGAGAAGATAATCAGACTGATTATTAAGGAGACGATGGAGAGACAGTGACCCACCACAGCCAGGTAGTAGAGGCTGATTGCCACCTGCATGCCAGAAGGAAAAAGTATAAAGATGAAGATCAGGAAAGAATAAAAAGAGGAATTACGATTATTGCAGTTCAGTTATTAAAGTGTTAAAGTCCCCCAATGACAATTATTTTTATTTTTAAAAAATATTCCCAGCAGTGTTTTTATTATGATTATGAAGTTTTTAACCAAAATCCCACAACCTAAATTTTTAAAAATAACGATTTTATGTTATTTCTAAAATCTCATCTGTTATCACTGTCTCTGTGTCTCACTATCTTAAATCATCTCCGCTGCTACATAAAAACCTCCATCAATCTGGGTAATGTCCAGCCGTATGGTTTTGATCCGGATGTCAGCTCAGATCTTCATGGACAGAACTTCCTCCAAAATCCTGATTCTTTCTCCTTCCAGTTCACCAAAGACTCTTTGATGTTTCTTGACGTTGCTGTGATCAATCCATTCAATCCATTGGTTTCTCAGAGCAGAAAATAATGAAAGCTAACATCCAAATGCTCTTTCATTCATTTACAAGCCTTTCCAACTGCGGTCAAATGAGCCGCCGTTCACATTTCTGTGGTCACATCAAGAAGCTCCGTGGAGTCTGTTGGAGATTTTCCAGCGTTCTCAGGACTGCTACCGTAAGTATTGGATGAAACTCACACCAAAAATCCAGTGACGGCTGATTGGACCACAGAAATGTGAACGGCGGCTGATTTGACTGCAGTCAATGTGAAGATAGCATCTTCTCTTCTCCAGAACCTGAACTAGACACGCTAGCCGGACCAGATGAGGGTTTAGTGCATGTGCAGCAGAAAGAAGATCATTCATGAAAAACAGAGTCTGTCCAAGACTGTTGGATTGATTTAAAAGGAGAAATAAAAACTAAATGATTTCTGATTATATTTGTTTTCTTTCAGAAGAAAAAAGACACACAGACATGATAAAAACTCTAAAAACTGGATTTTAAAGATTTTGTTTTATAGCAGACAAATATACTTTATGGTCCTAGTGAATACTCTGTTCTGATTGGCTGCTGGGTGTGGATTTTAGGTGTGTTAACGCACTACCTTGATGCTTTATTTAACCTGTTGTAGCAATCAGCATTTATATTGTTTTCTTTTTCCACTGCAGTCGAGGTCGGCTCAGCGGCGTGTTGTCACGTTGTCACGACGCGATGGAAAAAGCTGATTTAACCGAAAAAATAACAAGAATTAAATACTAAAAATTGATTGAATATTAATCTCTTTTGTAAGCGACCATTGTGTGAGTGAGATAAAGCAAACAACCGTCCTCCACCACATATGACATGGTTCAAGCTTCCGATAATGTACACTTCTATGGGCATTATCCCTGACATAAACAAGCCTCTTCTGTCGGTTTTAATGATCCAAAAATGTTTTTCTTTAATTTGCATTTGAAATGTGATTTTTTTTTCCCGTAAAAACACAAAAAAGAAACTCCTTGATCAATAATTGCACTCTATTTACCAGAGAAATATATTTTATAAAATGAAGACTTTTTGTTGTTTGGTTTCATAAAGAGCAAAACCAGTTTTATTCCTTCTTTTATGGGTTTTGTGTGATTTTATCAGAGACAGACGGACTCATTTTGCATTTTAATGACACTATAAACAAGCAAACTCCTCTCATTTCCATTTAAAGCTACATGAACTCTCAGAGACGTTGTGTTTAGAATCTGATTTGAGTTGAGTAATCAGGGACTTTCTGTCTGATCCAGAATCGTTCCACAGTGCAGCTCAGGTTTCCTCTGACTCTGATACGAGCCACTCTATACTAGGATCATTGACTACGATCAATACTTCTGGCTAAGGGGGTGGGGGGTGGAATCGATCATTTCTGACTCCAGCTGTAAGCCGCTCTCTTTGGGATCACAGCACAGTGAGTCCTTCATCACATCTGCAGCATTGTTACCCTCGTCTGGATTCAGCTCAGATTCATTTCCTACATTTATTTACTGCAGAAGTTATGAGTCATATTGAAAATATGATGCTGTCAAACTGGCCTCACCAGCTTTCCAGTCCAGGTCCAAAGCCTGAGCCTCTGCAGTTATGCACTTTAGGCACAAGAATGAGAAAGCAGCAGAAATATCACCTCCTCTTGTTACTTATATTTCATAGTTTTGGGAAAAACTATTCTGCTTTTTAATGACAGACATTCAGTAAAATACAGTTTTCATCTTGGCTTTGACCTGTGGTTTCTAAATGATCTCCCGTTGTCCTCGTCATCATACTAACTACAATCTACAGTCTCAGTGAAACAAACTCACTCTGACGTTTTAGACGCAGAACATTTTAATTTGCTTGTATTTTAGGGTCTTTTTTTAAGAACAAAAGTTGAAAATGGAAAAATGCTAGAAAGTTTTAGGTTAATCTTTTATTATTTAAAAAAAAATATGATTGAACCAGATTCTCAATCTCAATTGGCCACTTAGAGGAAGAAATTATTAAATAAACACAATTCCAAACGTTTCCTTTGTTTTCACTTGCTGTTTATCCATCATGTTGTTTCTATGGAATTGGAAACATTACGTTTTATTCATTTGTCTTTCTATTATGTTGGGTGCAATATAATTATATAGTGATATATGATTATAATTTAATTTATGATTCTTTTATGCTTTCAAACCACTTTGTGTTGCTGTTGTATGAAAAGTACTTTATAAATAAAGTTTGATTTGATTTGAAAATGACAAATTTATTGTCTCTGTATGAGCGAGCTGCAGTTATTCTGCTTTTTATAAATATTAGACAAGAAGATAGCAGCAAATACAGGCAAAGAGGAGATCAAATGAGACATAATTTAAGATAAGAAAGATTTTGTTCATCCCAAAAGAGGAAACTCAAACCTTCAGACTGAACACGTTGGTTTGTTTTCCTTGTGAATCTGCTGTTTTAAACCGTATGTGTCAAAGTCAAGGCCCGGGGGCCAGATCTGGCCCTCCGGGTAATTCCATCCGGCCCTCCCAATGTTATTTTGCGCTTACTTGTATAATTCTGATAACAAATATTTTAACGGAGAGTAAAATATTGAAATTTATTTAAGATTTAAATTGATTTATTCTGGATTATTATTTCGGCCTTTTTGTTATTCATAATTATATTAAAAAGTTACAGTTTTAAAGTTTTAAAAACTGGAATTCTGCTAGCTTCTTGGACTATTTTGGTATTTACTGAGATTTTTTAGCTAATATTTCAGCTACATGATAGCTGTTTTGGCTAATTTCGGCTTTTTCATTTTTTAGGCTATTTTGAAGTTTAGCAATTTTTTTAGCAACATGCTAGCTGTTTTGGCTAACCTAAGGTTGTTTTTTTTTAGTTTTTTAAGCTTATTTGTGATTTAGCTAATATTTTAGCTCCTACAGTATCAGCCTCAGTGTCTTAAGCTATCAATTTCAGCATCTTCAGCTATCAGCACTAGCATCTTCTGCAGCCAAATTCAGTTTACATCATTCCCACTAGCTTTACCGCAGGTAATGCTATATATATAGTTCATAATTATGATAAAAAGTTATGGTTTTAAAGTTTTAAAAATGTACTTTTATAGTGTTAAATAAATGTTTATCCTGTTCGGCCCGTAAACGTTTTGTTTTGGATTTTGGTCCGTTGTGTGATTGCGTTTGACATTTCTGCTCTACACTGAAAAAAGACAAATAGAAACTGGAAAACCCTGAATACTCTGTTTCTATAGGTGAAGATGTCACAAGTGGCCCGGGCTGGTTACGTTGCAGGACGTCCTACCTTGACTCTGTCCTTGGTGTGGACCTGACATTGTGTGTAGTTGGACCAGATTCTGTTGCTCTCGGGGTGGTGGAACCACTGACCATCAGGATTACAAACTTTAGTGACTTTTTCTGTTGCAAAAACACAAACAGTTTGACTCAAAGCATATTTAAAACAGATCAATTATCTCAGCAAGTAAATAAGAAATACATTTCTTAGATGTGATAATGCTAAACAAATATTTGTAAGAAACATGCACATTATCTAAAACTAATATCCAAAGTTATTAATTACTAAATCAAATGTTGTTTAAATCAAGTTCTTGTTTTATCTTTATACTCGTATGATCAACTTTGTGTTTATGAAGACTTTTGGTTTTAACGATAGATGTTTGTTTTTATTCAATAAATCACTTTGTGCTGCTTTCATATAGAAAATTATTAAAAACAAATATGTTATTTAGTTCAATTATCGCATCTGCGGATTAATCTTTTCATTCTTAAAGGGCTGTTTGGAAATGTGGGATAACAGATGCAGGAGAAATAAATATACTACTTTTATGATAATAAATAAAAACAATGCTTCAAAACCATTCAAATTATATATAAACTTTCAGACAACATGAAATATTTGAAAAATGTCATGTTTGAAAACTAATTTTATGAACTAAACCTAAATTTATTAGTTTTTTTTTATGGAACAGTCAATCTAAAAAAAAAAATCTAAACTGAAAAAATGTCATCAGTAAAACAATAAAAACAAGTTTAACAAAAAACTGAATGTTTAGATTGATTTATTGTATCTTAGAAGTGCGAATTTATTAATTTATTTTGGTTTGGAACACAGAGTCCTAAAGACAAATGTTAGAATCTATTAATATCGTTTTTTTTTTATGTGCTTTAATATTAGTGTCTCTCTTTTTGTTTCTTACAATAAAGCATTTATAATGATGAAAAACAAATGCCCCTCGAAGTTCTTAAGCTTTATAGCATCCATAATCTTTTATTACCTTCCACAGCAATCCATTTTCTACATTTCAAAACATTTCAATATTTTTTTATTTTAATTTACTGTCATAGAATTCCCTCATTTTACCTGTAAAACAAACACATTTATGTTCCACAGCAATTCTAAATTTATACTTAAAAACTATGAAAAGATATGTACATTTTTTTCTTACTTTAAAGAATGTTTAGGTTGTGCTAAAGATGTTTTTTTTTTACTTTGACAAAATAATTTAGGTGTAAATGTTTAAGATTCAATGGTTCTTTTAAGCTTTTACTTTATTTTTACTTTTTTTTTTAACTATTTTTATGCAATTTATTTATCTTTTTTTTGTGGCTGATTTTAACCGCTTCTGCCCACAATGAACAAACAAGAAAAGTTTTATTTAAATAACCCAATCCACTATAACTTCATCAAATGTTAGGATTTAAAGTACTGAAAAATGAGCCAGAAACACAACAGGGTAAAAACCAGGAAGAAGCCCAGCTGCACGTCTTTCTGTGACGTCTCACCACCGGGGTCGAAGTCCTGAAAATATGTAGGACACATCTGCATGGCGGTCCCAGGAGCCGAGTCGCCCCAGCACATCCAGCCGTCCCACGTTCGGTTGCAGTAGTTACCTACAGGGGGCAGCAGGGGGTTGACTGTCACACCAGCAAACAGGAAGTTGTCTGCTCAACGCCAAAAACAGAGGCTTCACTGGACTGGACGAGCCGATACAAACAAGGGAAACGTTCAAGATCGCATGAGTGGCAGAGCATCACTGACATTAGTCCTCAAGCGCTCTAACATGATGATTTTTTATGCAGAAATGTCAAAATAAAAGTACATTTTATACTTATTTTTTAATTTATACAAGGAAATCTTGTATTCTCACTATTTAATGACCAAAAACAAAAATAAAGCTGTTTTATTCTAGTTTTTTGTAAACTTTCCATGAACTTTTGGTCGCAGTTTATTATATCAAACACATTCCATAACATGTTTAGTTTTCTGTTTTAAAACCTCAAACAATAAAGCTTTCTTGCCAGAATTTGTAGGAGGATTTTATTATGTTTTTAATAAGCCTTGACATGAATAATCGTAAAAATGATCTATTAAACAATGGTGCGTTTTGTTCAGTGAGACTGTCTGAACGCAGCAGAAAGTCTGTCGACAATCGAAGGAAACTCAGTAGGAGCAGCTCACACTGCTCCATGTTGGGAAACTCAGCACCAAAAACAGAAAACAGCCACAACAAAGGCTCTGCTTCCTTTCTTTCAGCCTCACTTCCTCCTTCTCTCCTCCGCTGTAACTTTCTTTAGCTCCAGCTGTCCTTCAGTGAGACGTTTGTCCTCAATCAACATCACCTCAACACAGCATGGAGAAATGCATAAAACTCAAAACTTTTATTATCCTAAGCAGGAAAGAACTCAATCATTTTCTAATATTTTGCTTTAAAGTTCCACGTCAATCATCTTTTGATCTAGTTTTAAAATGTTCCCAGTGGTCTTTTAATCATGATGATGTTGTTTTTAGCCAAATTCTATAGGACATAGTTTCTGCAGAGCGGTAGGAGTTTATTCAAAATTCACCTCTGAGTTGTGGGCGGAACTTTTTGGCGTAGTTGTAAAACTCAATTGCACAAGAGACCAAAATCCAACCTTATGCTTATTGAACACTCCAAAACTACATTTTTAAAACTTTAAAGTTTTTACCTTTTAACATTACCTGTGATAATGCTAGTTAGAATGCTGTGAGCTGAATTTGGCCACTGAAGATGCTAATGCGGATAGCTGAAGATGCTGAAATTGATGGCTAAAAATGCTGAAGTTAATAGCTGAAAACGCTGAAGCTGATAGTCAGCTAAAATTTTAGCTAAATGCCAAATTAAAAAAAAAAGGACAAAAAACAGGTTAGCCAAAACAGCTAGCATGTAGCTGAAATATTAGCTAAACTTCAAAATATCAAAAAAAAAAAAAAAAGATCTTAGTAACTGCCATATAGTTCAATAGTCTGGCCCCTGGGCCTTTTTTCAGATTTTTAAAATATTTCGAAGTATAGCTATTTTTTTTCAGCTACATGCTAGCTGTTTTGGCTAACCCTTATTTATAAATTCTAAGCTATTTAGACTAATTTGCCATTTAGCTGATGTCTTAGGCTATCAGCTTCAGCGTTTTCAGCTATTTATTTCAGCCATTCTAGCTTTCAATTTTAGCATCTTCAGTTTTCAGCACTAGCATCTTCAGCGGCCAAATTCAGCTTACAGCACTCACATTAGCAATATTGCAGGTAATGCTATATTTATTGTTCATAATTATGTTAAAAAGTTTTAAAAATGTAATTTTAGTGTATTCAATAAATGTTTATCCTGTTTGGCCCGTGTTGTGTTTTGGATTTGTCAGGTCGCTGCCTTGCATCATCCAATCAGGAACTCAGCTTTAGGCACGTAACTTTTTCAGTGATTCGAGGGTAGAATATGAATCCAAAGTAAGAGTTTTTGTCCAGAACTTTAATCTTTTCCATTAACCTGCTGGAGCTGCAGGTTCTTAGAGCTCATCTAGTTACTTTTGGGCAGGTTAATTATGGAAACCGGATTAATATGAAACAGTGAGCCTTCAAGTCCAGCCACAGAGACATAGAAACACAGTGGAAGCGGCTGTCATACAGACACAGCCCCCTGTACAGGAAAATCTTTTAATAATAATCCTAACCCAATCATGGAGACATGATTATTGATATTTTTGTAGAACTCTACACAATAAATGAATCTGATATCTCATTCATTCAAAGTGAGATAACCACAGACAGAGCTGGTAGCTCCTCCTACTTGCGGCTGCGGCATCAGGAACACATTTTTTGACAGGTGAAAGAGGGGCAGGGCACGAGAATTTGTCACGCGAAACGCGTTTGGTGTGAACGCACCTTCACAAGTCTTTTCTAGAATTATTTCAAGAAAATGAAATAGCATAAAATCAATATAAATAGTATGAACACGTCTTTGTTGTCTTGTAACGGTCAACTCAAAACATGCAGAGAAACAAGGACAGATTTAGCAGAAAATTGACAGAAAATTCTCTTTTCTTAATTCTTTCTCCAGACGATTCATTTTTATAATGAATCATAACAAAAAGATCTTAAAAACATTTTAATGTTTGAAATATTTGCCTTGATATGACAGTAAGGATGCAGCTCTCTAACAAGCAGGGAGTTTTTCAGCTCAATAACTGTAATGTTCCAGAGAGACTATCAATAAAGTTAATACAAAGTCCATTCACACCTGTTATTACATCGATAAAAAACAGCCTTTATAAATGTTCTATGAATTAATCTTGTTGTATTTATCTGAAACTTCTTAAAGTCCGCTCCGTGAAAACTTTTTCCGACTTTGAACCAATCGTGTTTACATTTATAGACAAGACACGGGACAGTACGTTAGCATTAGCAGCTAGTATCGTAGCATGCTAGCATCCGTGTGTAACAACAGCGCTGTTTTCACATCAGCACTTTTATTAAAGCAGTTTTATCCTTCAGTTCTGTCTGAATCCTTTAGAAAATCACAGCATTTCCTGCTGTTACATCAGCCAAAGCTAACCGCTACACACAAACGATTAGCAGAAGGGAGTGGTGGGTGGGGTGGCGGCTTCTCGTGGCCCGTGCAGTTTTTTTTTTTTGGAACAAGCTTTTTTTTCCTCTCTCTCTCACTGAAGAATCTCCTCTGCTAGCTGCAGCTTTCATGTTAGCACTTTGCAAGAACTGACTTTACGCCGGACTACGGAAGCCCAAGAGGGAGAATAAACTGTCAATTTAAAAAAAAAAAATCTTCTAAAATATAAAATTTGAATGAATCGATTATATCGATATATATCGCTCAGCCCTACTTGAAACGCTTTGAAAGTAGATCAGAAGAGGATCAGAGTGGGTCTTTAAGCTACTGGGAGCCCACATATCTGAAGATCTCTGAAGATCCAATGTCCTGGAAAATTTATAAAGGTCACAACAATGACTGCACTTCCTCAGAGAACTCCGGACGAGTGAAGTTGACAGGAAGCTAATGGTAGCATTTGAGAAGGTCCTCACTGCCTGTGTCTCCGTGATATGCAAAAAATAAAAATAAAAAGACTATCCTCATCACTCCACATCCACAGACCACAGAAAAGAGGATTCTCTGCACCTCTTTGAACTGCAGCCCTCAGCGGCGCCAGAGAGTTCAGAGATCAGGAACCTCCACGTCCGTTCGTGGCTTCAATCCAGCAGCCAGCAGGACTTTCAACATCTGTCAAAATATTCCTGTAACTGTTCTATTTAGTATTTCTATTTGTTTTTTATTTGAATGCATTATACTAATGTTCTGTTGAGTCTCCTGAAAAACGTCCTGAATTTTGACAACAGACTAAAGACGTCCAGTCGTCCATGATTATTGAGTTGTGTTAAACGGTTTTGACTCAAACCAGCATCAGCATCCTCATTACCTGCTTCAGACCACGGTGGATCATGGATGATCTTTAGGTAGCACTCGAACTGAGCCGCCAGGATCATGCGTCTGGCGTTTCCAATAACCGCTGAAATGTCGCTGGTGTTCTCCTGCAGTTTCAGCTCGGCCCACTCCAGCGTCACCACATCATCCGGGGGCTGGGAAACCTGCGCGGCGCGTATGTCAGACATATCAACAACACTCTTCATTTCAACGGATTCAGTTTGTGGCGCTCTCACCTCTGAACCCAGAGCCAACGCCACCAACAGCGAGAGTGAGATGCTCCTCCACATGTTTCTACAGACGGGAGGAGATCCGCGATACTGTAAACAAAGATTTGTGAAAATGTAAAAAAATACATTTATAACATCATTAATTGATTTGCCTTATTTAAAAAGTGATGCAGGTTTGTTTGTGTCAGGTTTCCTGTCTTACCGAGTCAGAATAAATACAGTAACTGAGTCTTCTGCAGCTTTTGTTTGTTTATTTACATCAAGTCTTTTCTCATGTGTGAGAACAGGAAGTCTCTGCTCCAGCAGTCATTCCTCTGCACACTCAGGGTCACATAAACACGTGTTTATATTCATATGGGCAAAAACGCTTTCTCCCAAAGCTGTTCACTTTAAAGCCTTTAGAAGATGAACACGTAAGGGACTTGATTCGGATGGAAGAAATCAGCTTATTGTGTGTGGGATTGCAAACTGTGTGTGTTTTTTGTGTCCTGGTTTGAATCCAGGCTGTGTCCTTTCCGTGCATTTCTCTGGCCTCCTCTTACAGCCCACAAACATGCTTCACAGGTTGACTGGTGACCCTAAACTGTCCCTGTTCAGTGAATGAGTCTGTTTCGGTGTGGAAAACTATTTTGATGGAGATCAATTGCTGAAGAAATTTTCTGAAAATGCAAAAGCTGTTAGCAAAATGTGAAATTTGCTAAAAGACTTGAAATGAGAGCGCTAAAGTTGACCTAAATTTCTGAAAAATGTGCAGCAAATTTGCTTAAAAATCCCTAATAAATAATAATTTTGCAAAAAAAAAAAAAAAGTGCTGCTTGAAAGTGAGCTAAAGTCCAATTAGCTCAAAAAATCTTAGTAGATGCCAAATAAGCAAGAAAAAAAAAATTCCTCAATGGATAATTCGACAAAAACGTTAGCCTATGGCTAAAATACACATTGCTTTGATACTAGCTAAACTTCTAAATAGCCTAAAATTCTTCAGTAAACTACATTAGCCAAAACTGTTGATAAAATAAAAGTTAAACTCTAAATTAGCCCATGAAAACCTCAGTAGAACACAAATTAGCCAAAATGTTAGCCTGTTGCTACAATATTAAGTGAATTCTAAATTAGCCTATAAAAATCTCAGTAGATAACAAGCTAAAAACGCTTTAGCATGTTGCTAAACTATTAGGTAAACTCAATATTTTGGGGAAAATACTATAAAAAATTAAAACACACTCCATGAATATATTTAAAGGCTTGTTGCTAATCTACTTAAAATTTCAAAATTGAAGATTATCTCATTCATTTCCTAAGGGGGGTTAAATTTGGTCAATATTTCAAAAACTATAAAGTTTATTAATACCGAAAATGAACGTTTTGATAAGAAATTGCTGAAATCGCTAAGTATGATAGTTTTTACATGACAATAAAAGTACGGCAAGGAGCAGGAAAATCACTAGCGTGAATGCTTACTAAGCAATCACACAAATATCCCTTGACCTCGATAAGGGACATCATAAAAATGGAGCGTACCATTGTTGTGAGTGTGGTAAGTGTTTCATGAAGTATTCATAAGGAATACTTGTTGTACAGGTTATGATGTACAGAGGATTCTGTCGTTCGATGTTTTTACGCCACACTCCTCTTTAGTATGATTACTGACGGCACACAAATACCACAAGGTGTGCACATGTTCTGTTAGTGCCTGTGGGATGGGTTAGCCTCTGACCTTGAGTTTTCATGTGGGCCACCTGTGTGACCTTAACAGGTTTGAGTATCTGTTGCATACAGACACCTGGATCCACTCGTAAGGCTAGTGGGCACTAAGGCTTCACCTCTGATTTCTTTTTCCTTCTTTAGAGAATTTCTAGTCTTTTCATGGATTGCCACGCCCCCAATCCAAACTTTTAATTAGCTCAAATGTTATCCTGTCATAACTCTACAGAGATAGAAATATTCCAGCTACCACCTTCAGTTTTCCCAGATGTTGATGATTAGAACAAAACTGCAAAACTATTCAGCTCCAAACTAAAAAAAAGGCATAATTTCAATCTTTAATGTCACATTAACTTTGAATTTATCATGTGACCATACAGTGTGGAAGAAAGTTCTAAAGATGTTCTCTTTGGATTTTTCTGATGTGGAAAAACAACAACTTTATCAAACAAACATGTGAATGGATTTGACATTTAGATACTTTAGATCAGTGAATCGGATCCATTTGGATCAATCAAAACTAACAAAGTTTGACTATGAAACTCTGATATGAATACAGATTTATTCTGGCAGGGTTTTTATGTCAAACAAACATGAAAATTAAGATTATCAAACTGATTAAAGACTGAAAACTGTTTATTTAGAGAACGTATTGAAAAATCTCTTGTTCTTTGTTTTTAAAACTTGATTATGTTTTATTAAAGCACCTTTAGTGGAATTGATTTTTGGAAAGGTGCTTTACCAATAAAGTTTGATTTGATTTGATAGACTTTGAACATGAACACTCCACCATACCAAGAAAATCTAAAACAAATCAGAATTATTTTTAAATGTCATTTGGCACTTCCTGTTTTTTTATTTTTTTTAATATTGGGAAAATTGAGTTAATTTTCCTACTAACCCCAAAGTAAAGTTTTTCAGAGGTGCACCAGTGCTGCTTAAATTTAGCCGATATTTCAAATCCAGCGTCTGACTGCAACACTATGCTTTCTACTTCTTACCACTCAAGTGCCAAACAAAGTCTGTCATCTGATCGTTCATCTGCTTCCTTCCAGAGAAGCAGAACAGCCACAAACGTAGGCAACAATTGAATTGTGGTCCTCTAACGTGCATCACATTACAAAAGGCAGGATGACGTCCGTTTCTGTAAACGCAGGATCCTGTCAGTGTCAACTCTGACACATCCACAATAAAACCCACTGAGGTCTCAATACAAGTTCATTCTGTGGAAACGAAACAATTCATGTTTTTCTGTCTGTGACGAAGGCGTTTGCTTCAGGAAATCTATTGTTTTTTATTAGGAGACACAGCAGCCTCTGTGCTGCTTACATTTAATTTGTAATTTCTTGCTCAATAGATGATTAAATTTGTTCTCTGGCAACAAAACAGGAGCTGCAGAAATTGCCTCCCCCTTTTTTTCTATTTGCTTTCATCCATTTTTTTTCTCTTCAGACTGATCTTGTTTCAGAACATCCTGCTTTAATAAGAGATGCACAGAAAAGTACCTGTGACAGAAAAACAGAACTGTTCTAGCTCTCTTTAAAACAAAAACAGACGCATTTATGTTTTCATAAAACTTCTCAGGTGAAATAGAGTCCTCATCACTCAATGCATAATAGAGATGCCACGATTAGTCGACTAGTAGTCAAAAACTAATTTAATAGTCGAGTAGTCGTTACTTTATATTCTATAGAGTCAGATTGTAGTAAAGTTCAACAAAGTTGAGAGCGTTCAACCCCAAAAAATGCACTTTTTCTATATTTGAGTCAGTGAGACCAAAACGTTGTCTTTTCGTGAACAATAGTTCCTCATTTCAGATGCTAACCTCATTTAATTATGTGAATGTTTAGTAAACATTCACACTACAGTGCTTCTCCAGCTCCTTTCCGTACGTTATTTGACACATATTGTAAAAACTCAATCACATTGTCAGTGATTCATCAAAACGTTCATCTTTACTGAACATTACTGCTTGTCTTTTTGGTTTTCTATGGAGCTAAATCGGGGTCAATATTATTTAAAACCGAAATAAAATATTTTGGAAAAAAATTTAGGTCTCAGAGTCAGTGAAGGCATCGGAACTGAGGATACTATCCTCATCGATTTTGATTGGTCCTCGTGTTAGCCCCGCCCCAAAACTGAAACTTGGAGGTTCGTCAAAACAAAAAAGAAAGTTTGAAACTGAAAAAAAAAGTTTTGAAACTGAAAAAAAAGTTTTGAAACTGAAAAAAATATTTGAAACTGAAAAAATTGTTTTGAAATTGAAATTTTGAGTTTTGGAAACCTATTTTTTCGGCTAAACATTAATCATTAATTAATTATTTTTTTCAAAATATTTTATTTCGGTTTCAAATATTATTGACCCCGATTTAGCTCCATTGTTTTCATAAACTTTTAGAGTTTTTGAAATTTTGAACAAAATCTGCCTAAGAAATGAATGATACTTCAAATTTCTAAATTTGAAGTAGATTATCAACAAAACTGAGCAATGTTTTAAAATGTTGTATTGTAATTTTTAAAATAAATTTTAGTTTAGTTAATATTTTTGCAACATACTAATGTTTGAGCTTATTTGTTATCTACTGAGGTAGAAATATATTATAGGCTAATTCAGTGTTTAGCTTCTATTTTAGCCACAGGCTAACGTTTTTGACTAATTTAGTTCTCTGGGGAATTTTAGGCTGATTTTGAGTTTAGCTCATAATTAAGCAACATGAAATACTTTTGTAAATTTGGCATGTATACTGGATTTTTAAGTAATTTTACTACAAATTGATCAGAAATTTCAGTCAACTTCCGCGTTCTTTCATAGTTCTTTAATGAAATGTCCAGTTATTTAGCAAATTTAACATTTTGCAAATAGCTTTTTTAATTTTCATTAAATCCCTCCAGCAATTAAAGTCAATTGTATCACTATTTTCAGTAAAAAGCTTCAGCATCTTCAGCTTTCATCAAAAATCAGTCACACAAGCGTTATTGCAGCTAATGCAACTTTTGTAGTTTAATCTTGTTTTAATCACAGAAAACTCATGAAGGACAGAAGCTGCACGATTCATTAAAAGTTTCATAATCTATCATCTTCATTGTCTTTATTTTTAGTTAGTTTAAAGCTAATAATGGTTAAGATGTGTGCTTCACATCCACTTTACACATGACCTGATTAGTCGACTAATTAGAAAAAATAACTTGGTGATTAGTCGACTGTTGAAATAATCATTTGAGGCAGAACTACTGCATAATGGAAGGTTTTTGAGTTCAGGGATCGACACAGTTTTGACAAACATTAGCGCCCGGGAACAGAACAAGAAGATTTTCAACTATCAAAGAAATCGTACTGGTCCCCAGCAACTACTTATTTTACGGTTTAGCCATCAAATTTGTCTCGACTGCAGCTCAGTCCTGGATAGGTAAATTCAAAGACTCTGTGACCCTTTAAGACCCACTCTGATCTTTAGAAAATCTATTTTCAAAGCATTCCCAGCGGTATTCTAGGAAGATGTTTTCTAGGACAGTTTCTGGAGAGTGACAGGAGTTGGGCTTGGAGCAACCCCGCCCCCTTCCCCAGCAATCAATATTAGAGCTGTCCAACCGTACAGTTCTGATCCAGATTCCAGCTCAGACGAAGAAAACAAAGACGTTCATGGATCTATGTGGATGCATCCGAATGGGGCGGAGCAGGAAGCTCGTGGCCCCACCCAGTGGATTTTCTATGTAATAAATACGATCATTTTCAACACTTTTCTTCGTCTGCTCCTGATTCTCAGTAATTGGATTAGAGAACTACTCAGAAATGTAATTTTATGCTTACCATATTTTTTAGGGGTGGAGGTTTGAGTTTTGTTTACAGCTTGGCCGCGAATACGACTCATCAGAAGCCACTTTTCATGTTTTTGTTTTTTAAAAGGTTTGTATATTCATTACTTTTGCCAACAGGTTGCCCTTTAGCACACTTTTTTTTCCATTCTTTCATCTTCTTTGCCCCTTTGTCCCTTTCAGGGTTGCGGGGGTGCCGGAGGCAAACCCAGCTACTGATGGGCGATCGCAGGGTTCATCCTGGACAGGACGTCAGTCTATCGCAGGCCTGCAATCACACACTCATTTACACTCACCTCCACACCTAGAGATAATTTAGAGTCACCGCTTAACCCCTCAACAATGTTTTTGGACGGTGGGAGGAAGCTGGAATCTCCGGAGAAAACCCACGCATGCACGGGGAGAACATGCAGCTAAGAGAGCGCTAACCACCGCGAAGACATCTTCTACGCGTTCTGTGTAACAACAGGAGCTAATGACGCTAGCAACTGTTGCTAAGGACTTTTCTGACGATCAGATCCAACGACAATAACAAATGCAAAGTTTTAAGCATAAAGCTGAGACATCACAAAGCAAATACCTGTGCAAAAGCGTGCAGAAGATGACATGAACAAATATTCATAAACTTGCTCTGTTGACAAAGACGATGGAGGCAAACACATATTTTTGGCACAAATGGAACCCCATACAGCACTGGCTGCATGTATTAAGAAAATTACGTGCAAATAGTCACTTTCTAAAAACAAATAAGATACTCATTAATGTGTTCAGGGGAGGGGGGTGTCAGGTTTCCTTCCCTGAAAGTTTCCCTGCTTCAAGCCCGGTCAATGCCACGCCCCCAAGAGCCATTTACCCCACCGTGATTGGTTGGTTTCTCAGCACTGTAAAAGTGCCATTCAAACAAAAAAAAATGCATCAACATTAAGCTTTTATAATAAGGCGGGGGCTGCAAAATATTGTCCTGGGGCCACAAATGTCCCGGGGTGTGGTTGTGTTTCCTGCTCACAACCACTAGAGGGCATCGTAGGTGTGTGTATTAGTATTTGCTACCGACATCAACGCAGAAGAAGCACCATCCAAAACAAACATTGAGGAGAATTTGATATTTTTCCTCCTGAATTTAGCAACATTTGTTTTCCTGAGTCTGATGTGGGACAACAAGTCACAGAGAGACAGAAGTACCGCTGAAAGCGTCCATCATTCAGACACAGCCCCTGCAGTAGCGCTCCCCGTACCGGGAGGGTCTCTGAATGATCCCATGAACCCAAACATGCAGACGGGATTACCGATGCTTTTGAAGAACTCTTCAGAATAAATAAACCTAATCTCTCAATATTATTTGTGGTCCAAAACATTCTCCATTAAGCATCCGGAGCACCAGTTATGAATAGATTTTTGGACAAACACTAAGCATTTAGTTTCACGTACTGCTATGTCAAAAGAAGCAGCAGATGCAGATTTCACCTCAGGTTTTCTCCCAAAAGTGGAATTTGTACTCCAGATAATGCAGAAATTTTCTTCAAATAGGTCCTCCAATCATAAGTAAAATGCTACAAGAACATGTTAAAACCATCGTTTTCATGCGAGTTGATCTTTAAGGACGTTTGAAAACGGATGGAAAAGATGCAAACCTTCAGACTGCTGCATCATCAAGAACAAAATGTGATTAAGAGTTTGAAATGTGAGGATCTTTATCCGTCCAGCGTTCCAGCCACTGAAGAAATGAAAAACTTCAAGGTTTGTCTTTCATGGAGCGTTTCACAGAAGAGAACAAATTTGAACCCTCGTCTGAGAAAATAAAACTTCTATTTATGGAGATAAAACTTTCCGATGTGACCTGTTAAGATCAACGGTATTTTCTCCAAAAGACAAGTCTGAAGATGTGTCCTTCAGCAGCGTTTTTAAATGATCAAATGTTGTGTACATTCTTGGAATGGTGCATTTCAGCATGCCCATACATGTACATTTATCAGCTCTTTGAATATTTGAGATTCAAATGTGAACGACCTGCTTTGACTGTAGAGTCAATGTTTAGGAAAAGTGTTCCTGAGTGGAAGAAATACTCAAGAATGTCTTACAAATGTCTATTCTGCTCTAATATATAGGTCAGGAAACTCAACTCAAAGCTGAAGCTGATAGATGAAAATGCTGAAGCTGATAGCTGAAAATGCTGAAGCTGATATCTGAAAACGCTGAAGCTGATAGCTGAAAATGCTGAAGCTGATAACTGAAAACGCTGAAGCTGATACCTGAAAACACTGAAGCTAATAGCTGAAGCTGATGGCTGAAAATGCTGAAGCTGATGGCTGAAAATGCTGAAGCTGATAGCTGAAAACCCTGAAGCTGATAGCTGAAAACACTGAAGCTAATAGCTGAAGCTGATGGCTGAAAATGCTGAAGCTGATAGCTGAAAACACTGAAGCTGATAGCTGAAAACGCTGAAGCTGATAGCTGAAAATGCTGAAGCTGATAGATGAAAACACTGAAGCTAATAGCTGAAGCTGATGGCTGAAAATGCTGAAATTGATAGCTGAAAACGCTGAAGCTGATAACTGAAAACGCTGAAGCTGATAGTTGAAAACGCTGAAGCTATTGCCAGCTAAAATATTAGCTAAATGCCAAATAAGCCTAAAAAAACAAGCAAAAAAAAAACTTAGGTTAGCCAAAACAGCTAGCATGTAGCTGAAATATTAGCTTAACTCCAAAATAGCCTAAAACATCTTAGTAAATGCCAAAATAGTCCAAAAAAACTAGCAGAATTTTAACATATTTAAAACTTTAAAACGTTAACTTTTTAACCTAATTATGAATAATAAAAAGGCAGGAAACATATTCCAGAATAAATCAGCTTAAACCGTAAATAACTTTCAATATTTTACTCTCCATAAACATAAATGTTGTCAAAATTATACAAGTTAGAAATAAGTGCAAGATAACATCCGAACATTAATAACAATAAAATAAAATGATCTGGAGGGCCGGATAGAATTACCCTGAGAGTCGGATCAGTTTCTTTGTCAAACGTTTGTTTTGATTTTCAGATTTTCAGTTTTAAGCTTCTCTAGGATGTGCAACTAAGAAATTAAAGACTATAACAATAAAACAAATCAAATCTAAAATAGAACAGATAAATGGCACGTCGTGGTGGGAAAAACTTTCAGCTTTTTGTAGACAGAAATTCTGCTCTCAATGAGATTTACAGGCATGCGTTCACACAGTAAGCCGCTGAATTGTTCTGAATTATTCACATTTCAAATAAAGTTTTGAAGAACTACATTGACTTCAAGAATCTTAGAAAATATTGTTAAAAATCTCTTTATCTCCTGAATGCCTGGAGGACAAGTCAGCACGTCTGTGCAGAGCAACAATGCAAATAAATGTCTGTAAAACAAGTTTTAAGTGAAAGAGCTTTTCTAAAAAGGATGAACATTGTTTCAATCATCTTTTTTCACAGTTGGATGAAACAGATGAAGAATCCAAGTATAAAAAACATTTGAATAATTTGTTATTTTTGCACAGGATGATTCTAATCCATCACTACACAGATGTCTCTCTGGAGCGCTCTACAGAAATGGGGTCTTTTGTATAGATTCTTCACACTCCTCTGATGGATGCAGACTTTCAGCAGAAAACAAATGTGTCTCGAGAACGTTTGAATTATATAACTCTACTTGTTGCGTCTCATTGGACGTTTTGTCTCAAAGAAGCCTGACGGACTGGATGCAGCAGGCAGCATCGCAGTGACACATGGAGACAGAGGATCTTAAAGGAACCAGAACCCAAACAACTGTCTGGAAGACGGATCCGCCTCACTCCCCCAGGCGGAGCTCCGTGGAATCTGGAATCAGCTGGGTCACAGCGAATGTCACCTCAGCCTCCGTCTGACTTTTACCCTCCTGAACCGACGAGAGCTGATGTTAGCGTTTCCTGCATTCTAAACTGGACACACTCATGTAATCAGTTGTGAGCAAAGCTTTCATCCACTCATCTGTATTATTCAGAGAAGAACAAAACATCCAACTATTATTCTCAAGCTGCCTCATCCCACAAAACAAAATCAGTTTTACTCATGCAGAGGAACATGTGTAGGTGTAAGAAGAAGACGTAATTGGATCAGAATAAAAACGCGATAAGAGCTTTCAGAAGGAGAAGACATTGCAGCTTGTTTCACTGCATTCCAGCCATTTGAGGTAAGAGTTCTGAAGAAAGCCTGTTCTGCTTCAGAGCTGCATTGTTTTTCTGACCGTTTCCAAGAGATGACGATCATGTGTGGTCAGCGTTTTACGCCACATTCAGACAAAAGGCTGCAAACAGCCCGGCTAATCATAAAAAAATTAACTGTTAGTGCACCAAACTGATAGTTGCCAAGGCCAACCACGAGCATGAAGAGCGTACCTGGAGCTTCTGTACAGAGAAGATTAGCTGAGGAAAAACCTTTACATTATGCTGTCGGTTTCTTTGGAAAGAGTGAAAAAGAAAAAGCTATATGGAAACGATTAAACACAAAAAAAATATTGTATATATTAGAAGCCTTCCTTTAACTCAGGGGTGTCAAACTCAATCGCACAAGGGGCCAAAATCCAAAACACACCTTAGGTTGGATAAACATTTACTGAACACTCTAAAACTTAATTTTTAAAACTTTAAAACTTTTTAACTTAATTATGAACTAGAAATATAGCATTACCTGTGGTAATGCTAGTGTGAATGCTGTAAGATGAATTTGTTGGAAAAAAATTTTGGAAAAAAAAAAATAGAAAAAAAAGCTCAAATTAGCTGAAAAAGCTAGTGTGTAAATATTAGCCTAACTTCAAAACAGTCTAAAAAAGTTTAAAAAAGCCAAAATTATCCAAACCAGCTAGCATGTAGCCAACATGTTAGCTGAACTCCAAAAAAGCCTAAAATAACCAAAAAAGCTAGAGCGTTGCTGAAATATAACATAAACCCCAAAACAGCCAAAAATCTTTAATGAAAAGCCTAAATTAGCCAAAAAGCTAACATATTGCTGAAATATAAGCTAAACTCCAAAATATTCTAAAAAACTGAAAAAAAGCCAAATTAGCCAAAACAGCATAAAAATATAGGTCTAACTCCAAAACAACCTAGAGAAGTTTTAACGCGTGTGCTCTCTTATGGGGTCCAGATGACCCCACCCTTATATTTAGGCGTTAGCCCTTCCAAGACAACGGTGGACAAGACTTAATGTCTGTTATTGAACACCAGTAAAGATCAACAATCATTGAAAAGAAAGTTCAGCGCAATGTCTTGTGGGGTCAAGATGACCCCTGTTTTATGTCAACAGGCCTAGGAGAGCTGAAGGGGTACAAAAGCCTAAATTAGTAAAAACAGCTAGCATTTTGCTGAGATATTAACTAAACTCCAAAATAGCCTAAAAAAATCTTAGTAAATGCCAAAATATTCCAAAAAGCTAGCAGAACGACAATTTTTAAAACTTTAAAACTGTAACTTTTTAACATAACTATGAATAATAAAAAGGCAAGGAATATTATTCCAGAATAAATCAACTTAAACCTTAAATTACTTTCAATCATTTACTCTCCTCAAAAATATTTTTATCAAAATTATACAAGTTAGAAATAAGCGTGAGATAACATCAGCCATTAGATTGTTCAATAGTAGCCACGACAGTCTCCCGCAACCCGGAGGGCCCAGCAGGTTAAGAAAATGGAGGAAGTTCAGGACGAGAATGCTTGCATTGAGCTGCCATATTGGATTTATTTTCTACCCACTGATCGAGTCACTGAAAACGTCACGAGTGTCTCAAACGGGCAGACTGGTTCCATATTCAGCAGGTTTGTTAGTTCAGACAGGAAGGTTAAGACAAAGCAATCATGAGCATGGGATCATCCAAGAAGAGAGTAGAGGTGTCGGAGTCCAGGTGAAGGTCGGGGCAGGCAGCAAGCAATAAGGGAATAAGCAGGGTCAGAAGCTGAAGACCAGGTCCAGAATGAAACGCTCAGTAATGCAGGCAGGATGGCACAAACAATACTTCACACTGAGTGAGGCTCTGTGTGCTGCTTAAGGAGCAGGTGGGTGATTGTCTGAAAGGAGTCAGGTGAGTTAGAACTCTGGAGACTGCTCCCACCGGTGACCAGAGGGGGAGTCAGAGCTATGACTCCTGATTGGTTGACACAACCGATTTTTAAACTGATTTTTGAACTCTTGACGTGCCATATATTTCTGACTTCCAACTCACGCTACGAATATCAAAACGTACCGTTGCGGCGTGCTCAACGGTCAAAGACCTCAGATGCCGTCTGTACATTGACTTAACATTAAAACTTGACACGACATATGATGTGAACACAGTTTTACTGTGACTGTAAAATTTGACCAAAAACTCAGCAAAATATACACACACTAATACCAGATGAAAATGATTTTTTGACATAGAAAAGGACCCCGCCCCCAAAAATTGACGACATCACAGTGAGAGAAACTATTAAAAAATCAATGGGGCCAAAATTAACACACCCAATGAACACTGGAACAGTTTGTGCTTTTTTGCTTGATGTTAGTTCTTAAGTATTCTTTTCTTCTCTATTAATATTATTGTATCTCTTACTTGGAATTATTTGTTTTTGCTTCCCATGTCCCTATTATCTTTCTGTATACTGTAATTGATTTTCTTTTTTGAATGATGACATTAGTTATTGATTTTTATGGACTGCTTCCAGTTGTAATTTGTAAGTTTCTATGATGTTCAATAAAGTTTTTTTTTTTTTTGAAAAAACTGAGCCAAAATCTCTTATTGGGCTAAAAAAAAATCCACTAAGGAAACCAAAAGATGGCCACAGGATCTACGGCTTGGTGGGATTTTGTGGCAAAGTATGAATTTTGTATATTTTCCCACAACGTGGGAAAAGAGTGATCAAGCAATTATCCCAAAATCTCAGTTCACCAGTTTAAGTCTACCACCACAACCAAGGTTTTGTTGACCTTTGACCTCGGAAAGAGGCTGCCATCTTGAATTTTCCCCCCAAAAAATGATCTTTAGGACCAGCTAGAATTATAAACTCCCCGTGGGGATCTATCCCCTCCTAATTCCTTGACATCATTGTGTTGCTACTTAGGAAAAAAATGTTGGTTTAGAACGATGTTAGCGAGACAAGCTCGGAACAGTAGTGTTCCCCTGTTTTAACAGGAATATTGTGAACATTTAATGCGTGAATTGTTGGCTCAAGCTGAACAAAACAATATAACGTACAATATAAACATATGAGGAGTATGGGCTTGGTTAAAAAACAACCTCTGTTTCCAAGGAAACTTTAACTGTTTACTTTAGTTGATTCTTCTAAAAGTGATATCGATCCGTTCGTCACCCCCAGGCAACCAAAATAGTAAATGGTTGCTATGGAGATAAACCAATAGACAAGCTTCCATTTTGATTTTTTTTTTTTATGAAAATGGGCGGGTCAGGGGCGTGGTGAAGGTGGGGGTGGGTAGGGCCTGTAGGTCATAGAACGCCGCTTACAGCTTTGATTTGGGTTGTGTCTTTCTGAAGTGTGGAGACACAAAAGTTCAACGACAAATGGAGACAAGAACCATTTTTTCCGCAATCTTTCTGGAACAGGAATTTTCAACAAAATAGGAGATGCAATTTCAGAAAACGATGAGATAAAACTTTCCTAATATTATGAAAACGTTGAGCCTGGAACTCAAGATTTAAGAAAAATCTATTTTTCAAATAAATCTTTACGTCAAAATCCCAATTTGTGTACTTTTTATGTAAAAAAACAAGTAATTTAATTTGATAAATTTCCTGAAGTTCTACATTTGTTCAGATTACAAAACTAAAAACTGATTTTCAAAGCCAAATAAAACTAAACAGTTAGTGAAGAGTTTCAAGAGGGTGAAGGTTCAAAGTCGGCACCAGTGTGCTCGCTGTCTGCCCCTTTCTTGTGTTTTTTGTGCTTTTATTGTTTTGATTGTTCGTCAGTGAAAACCTAAACTTCCTGTTAGTGTGTGAAAGTCAGAGGCTTTTGGATTGCTGTTCTTTGTGTCTCCTCCTTTCTGCTACTCGCCTGTAAACAACCAGTCAGTTCCCGTCTCAGATTTGGATAAGAGGTCAGCCCCGTGCCGACCCCGCTCCCCCACTTCCACTTAACCCCCCCATGGCTAAACTAAGACTCTGGTTTGCAAAACTAAATTCTCGGCCGGTCGCCAACAAAACCTTTCTACTACCTGATGTCTTCTCCTGTCAGGATTTTGAGTTTCTCTCTAAATAAACCTTCAAACATGGAAGGAAAAATATTATAAAAACACTATAACCAGGGATGGGAAAGTGTTCTTACTGAAAGGCTACAAAAAGTTCTTAAATTTAACAGAAGGAGCAGATTTTTGGTAATTCACTTTGTAAAAGAAAGAAATAACATGGAATCTGGACAAAAACATGCCTTAATCTTAATTTAGAATTACTGTAAAACAGAACATTTTGTAGTTTTTATTTTGAAAATGTGGTTTTTGTCCTCATTTTAGTGCCATTTTCACCAAATGAGTTGATGTCCCTGAATGATTAACTCAAACTCAGGGAAATAATCAGGAAAACTGTCAGACTTGTAAATCACACATTAATATCGGAAAAACAACTAATCTTAAAACACTACATGAAAACCAAATAACTTTATGTGCCTGGACGAATGTCAATTCATTTGCAGTGCGCCATCTGTGGGGAGACTCCTGAATTACAGGGAAAAAAAAACATTAAAACAGAAAATCAAAATCAATTATTCCCGTTTGGTGGGTCAGATTGAATAGTTTAACAGGGAGCATGTTTCCACGTTTCCCCACCCCTGATCTAAGATAACTCTGCCCTTCCCAGACCACACCAAGGTTGATCCGGAACGTTCATCTGGACAAAGAAGAGGACACGGTCTTCATCAAAAAGTAATATTTTTCTTTTATCCCAAAAGCTTAAAACAATTTCCTAACACTGACATGTTAGAGAAACTGATGGTGCAGCAGTTCACCTTTAGAGCATCACAACATGTTTTTCAGTCTGGATTTTAATCAAAGTCCCTGAACAGAGGACACCCTTTGAAAGGATGTTCTGGCCGTACATTGTTCTGCTGCCACTGGACTTCACAGCTGCTCTTGACATGGTCCATCATGCGGTAATGATCCATGTTTAGGGGGATTTAATGAAGATCGAGCATCTATTTCAGATATTTCTGCTTTGCTTGTCGGGATCGAACCCTAAACTTCAGTTACAAGCAATAAACAATGTATTTTTCAAAAAAGGGAGAGAAAATCAGAGATATGGAGGACGCAAGATCACAAAAGAGCGAGCCTAGTCAAACAACTCTCTAGGCTGAGATAAAGGGAGTTACAGAGAGATGGAGCCACTGCTGCAAAAGCTCTGTCACCTTTAGTTTTTAACTGTGTTCTTTTGACCACCAGCAGGCCCTGGTCACATGATCTCAGCGACCTGCTGGGAGCGTGCGGCTGTACGAGGTCCTTTATGTAGGCCGGTGCCTGGTTATTAACAGCTCTGTAAGTTAAAACCAGGATCTTGAACTGCACTCTGTAGTGATAGGGAGCCAGTGCAGCTGGATTAACAGCAGGGTGACATGAGAATACTTGGAGGATTTAGTTAAAAGCCTTGCAGCAGCGTTCTGGACAACCTGAAGACGTTCTAGAGATTTTTTTACTCAGACATGTGAAGATAGAGTTACAATAATCGAGATGGGAGGAAATAAAAGCATGAATGAGCATCTCCATCTCAGAGCGTGATACAACTGGACTCAGTTTAGCAATGTTTTTTAAATGATAAAAACAAGAACGAACAAGTGCAGCGACATGAGAGTCAAGAGATAAAACTGGTTCTATCTAGAGTTACCCCGAGGTTTACAAGCTAACATTTTTGTCTAAGTTTACAGGGGAATTTTGGGTAGTTTCAGTAGTATTTAAGTAACAAACTAGTTTTTTTTTGTGCTAATTTGGGATCTAGTGAGGTTGTTTTGGGCTAATTTAGAGTTCAGCTAATATTTCAGTAACACACTAAAGATTTTAGTGAAATTGGCAATTTTTAAACAATTTTACTTCAAATTTTGCTGAAATTTAGGTCAATTTCAGTACTCTTTTATAGTTATTTAACAAAATATTTCAATATTTTAGCAAATTTTGCTAAAAGACTTTGCATTTTTAGTAAATTTCTTCAGCAATTGAAGTAAATTGTGTCAACATTTTCAGCAAAAAGCTTCAGCATCTTCAGCGACTACTTTCAGCAAGAAGCATTACACTAGCATCATGGCAGGCAGTGCAGCTTTTCTAGTTTTCCAGTTACTTTTATCTTAATTCAGTTAGTTCTGGATTTTATTCATTCATTCTGACAACTGAAGATGTTGGGATGTGAAGAACCTCTGACATTAAAATCTTCTTTTCATTTGAACTGTTTAATATATGATCTCTGGATTCATTTTTAGACCCAAACTTATGACATGCTGACAACGTCCACATGGAGAAAATGTTTATTTTATTGGCAGATTTTAGAAAAGAAAAAAATTTAATTTGAGATCATCCAGACACAGAAGTTAAATAAAGTTTTGAACTTCTACAGCTGACAGAACTCTGGTGATGCTGTCAGAATATGAAGAAAATGTGATTTTATATTTCTAAATCAGGTAAATTTGATCTTTTTTAGTATATTAAATAATGTAAATTATGAGTTTTAAACCTATGGAGAAGATTTCTTTATTAACCTTTTAACGCCTTTTACTCTAACTTTTTAACTTCTTAACACGATAATTCCAGTAGATTGTTAAGGGAAAAAAATGGCTCAACGAGCTGAAGCGACCAAATGTTTTGTGTTTAAGCGTCACTGGTGACGCCTCAGGTGGTATTTGGTTATTTTTTTGATTAAGAATAATTATTTCAAGATAAGTTCAAAAAAAGTTTAAAAGGTCTAACATTTTCAAAAACATAAAAATCATCAAAAGCTATTTTGGAAGACAGTAAATTATCTTCAACTTTAATAGTAAACTAGTTTTGATAGCAGACAAATAAACAGTTAAACAGGAGCTTAATGTGGATTAATTTTTCAAAATGTTAAACTTTGGGAGAAAGAAAAACATTTCTGCCTTCAAACAAAGTGCATAAAACAAACAATTTCAAAATAAAACTTTATTTTCTGTTTTTTTTTTCTCTAAAATTAGACCTTGTGACTCCACAGTTTCCTCATCGTCTTCCTTGACTCGGTTGTGTTGACTTTCATCTGATTCAATGCTTCCTTTCCTTACTGTTCCCCTGAGACAGGTGTTGTGCCTCAAGTATGTCAGTCTGCTTCGTTAGAGCTATTTAAGAAGAAGCAAAAACTTCTCCAAACATGCTTTTAGAAGCAAAAACTAAAGAGAAAAAGATGAAATGTGAGGAGAAAGCTACCATCTTCCTCTCATTATTTCCTCCTTCCTCTAAAGTCTCCACTCTGAGCCCAAAAGGTCAAAAATGATCTATTGTTGGAGACACACAAAAGAAGTTTAAAGGTGAGAGGAAGAAGATTTTTGCATACAATAGAGACCATTTTATTCTGTCAGGTAAAAAGTCATAAATAGTCTTAGATAATTACAATTTTTATAAATAAGTGGAGGGTTTGTACAAGCTTCTTTAAATTTTATCATACGGCACAATATCAGCCATAAATCTGAAGGATCATGTGTCATGTTAACCCATTATGTGCTATTCTTTAAAGTTTGTGTTCTTGTGCACATGTTTTTTTTTTTTTTCCCAAAAACATATTAATTAAATGAAACTTTAACTGCAATATGTGTAAAGATGACAAACAATAAAAACATTGTAAATACAGAGCAGGGGTGGACTTACCATGATTCAGGGCTAGGCAACCGCCTAGGGCCCCCAATACTTTTGGGGCCCTGAGCTGAAGACTTAAAATGTTTCTAAAATAATTTTTATGGCCACCATTATTTGTTTCTGTCATAACAAAATAAAAACAGCTACTGAAACAGCATGAGGCCGTTTCAACCTCCCCCGTTAATCTGCATCAATGGAATATTCCGTCAACAGAAAGTTAGATATCAGAGAAAGACTCTTCTACAGTTGGAAAAGTAAAATAGAAAACCGCAGAAAAATCAAAGGAACTCAAAAAGATGATAAGGAAAGTCAAACGCGAGAACAGACAAAAAAAGAGAGGAAAGGAGTATTTTTATTACTATTATTCAAGTGTATTTTGTCTTCTTTAGTAAATCCTGACAAATAAAGGAATTAAGGATAAAAAAAAAGGATTAATGTAACTACTCCTTGGGTCCCATCTTATCATTCGCTCAAACTGTTAAGTCCACCACTGATCCAGAGATCCCTCCATCTTCAGATCCCACTAAATCCCTTCCAGTGTCACAGGTCAGCTACAGTGTTGCAGGGCCACACACTCAAATGCACACAGGGCCAATTTAGACTTAACCAATAAACCTATCCATCGTGTTTCTGGACTGTGGGAGGAGGCCGGAGATGCACCAGGAGAACATGCACGTAAAAAGAACTCAGCTGGGATTCAAACCAGAACCAGTGTGCGAACCACTATTCCACGAGTACATCTGACAAATTTTCTGTAATACTCACAGGATTTCCTCTAATAACCAGCATTTTTCTCCCACTCCACCGCTGCAGACATAGTTTTTTTTTTAGCACAGACGATGAAAAGGAAAACTCAAACCCCAAAATTCCCTATGTTTGTGAACCAGCTGGATCAAACAAATTAATGACCATATCATGTGTGTCTTGTTTTAATAAGGATAAATTAGCTCATTTTCTTGATCAAAGTTCCCTCGTGTGTTTCTCTAAATGTCATAAAGACTTGATTTATGGCTCTGCTTTGAGCTCCGGGAAGCTCCTGCAGACGGGACTCAAACCGGCGATCGCATGCGTGCAACTAGTTCGTGTTAAATCACCACATGAGGTTCGTCCTCTGTAACAGGATTCTAATGCAATGCTGGATGTCAAAACCAACATTTGGCTCCTAAAGCACATGTGTCAAAGTCAAGGCCCGAGGGCCGAATCCGGCCCTCTGGGTAATTCTATCCGGCCCTCCAGATCATTTTATTTTATTGTTATTAATGACCCGATGTTATCTTGCTCTCATTTCTAACTTGTATAATTTTGACAAAATATTTTTATGTAGAGTAAAATATTGAAAGTTATTTAATGTTTAAGTTGATTTATTTTGGAATAATATTCCTGCCTTTTAAATATTAATAATTATATTAATAAGTTAGTTTTACATTTGTATAAATTGGCATTCTGCTAGCTTTTTCAACTATTTTGAAATTTAATACGATTTTTTGGGGCATTTTGGCATTTAGCGAATA